>CM060979.1:127542349-128792349 GCA_030765065.1 Deroplatys truncata | reverse complement strand
AAATGTTAAGACAGGTTAGTATGCATCTCCATTACACTTTTATCTTAAAGCTCTTGAACAAAACTGAAACATTCTTGTTTACAATAATTCTATACACTGTAATGCAGATAATCATAAGCTTGGTGTAAATAAACATACTTTAATTATCTGTTCTTGTACACAAGCTGTGTGTAGGACAAGGTTGAAAAGGTAGAATCAGGTTGCTCTCACCAACTGAGCTACCATGACAATATGGCGGTACAACATTAAATGTCCCAACTATTGATTGTACCTTCCCAACCTTGACCTACACATGGCTTGTGTGGAAGAACAATTAGTTGACCTAATAATTGGTAAAACTATCAAATCCAGGACTTATAGTAAGTCACAATTGGGGTATAACATCTCAAAATAATTTGAGATGTCCTTAGGTTTACCAGGAAAAATGCAAGTCATTTGGGGAATTTAATGTACTTGAGGACTAGCACATGCAGCAAGTCTCCTACACCTTGCCATGACACATAGTGAACAGATGCCTTTCAGCCGAAATCTGTCCAGTGATGCAACAAATTACTAAAATTGTTCAGGAATTTCTGTCTTAGGATGGTAACAAGCTTCTTCAGCATTGTAATTTGATATCAATGCAATAGATGTCATTAAGGATGTACAGTTGCTCCAGTGGCAACCTTGCATAACCAAGCTATAGTTTCCTGAGTAATCCCCTATTACAATCAATTCCCGATTCTGAATGGCATTTTTTAAATATAATAATTGAGCTTTTGCTATGAAGCTATGTGATTTGTACCTGTTTAGATTAGTAATTAAAGTCTTTATGAACTTCTGACACCAAGTTTTACAGTAATAAACTCAGCTCTATCATTGTTTTACATTTCTTGTATATCATCTGTTCAATCGGATTGTTCCTTGAAGCCCTGGAACTTTAATAGTGTCAACTATTTATTTACAAATGGTGCAAAAGAAACACATGTTACCAGGTTTTACTGTCCTTCAAAGAAGTCACCAGCATTGTGTACAACACATTGCAAGCGATGTACAAGTCATAGGATACCTATAGCAGCGCCTGATAAGTTTAAATGGAGCGGTCTACTGCCTGACAAATCTCTGGAACAGTTCTGAAGCAATTCCTTCATCTTCAGAATCAAGTCAAAGTCACAAAGGCTTAAGTCTGGGGAGTGTGGTGGATGGCATAGCACTTCACAGCTTGCGCTGTATGCGGTCGTGCAAAATGATGGTGGGTTCTGCAAGAAGTGTCACTGCTTCTTGCTCAAGCTGGTCGCAGGTTGTGTTCCAGAAATGAACAGTAACAGTGGGCACCAACGGTCTGCTGTGGAGGAACCTAATTTGTTAGGATAACACCTTCACAGTCATCAAGTAAAGCACCATAACTTTCACATTGCTGGGGTTCTGACAAACGTTCAATCTTCGTGGTAACCCATAATTCATTTGATTGGCTCGTGCGTTTTGGCCCATGTCCCATCCAGCATTAGAAAGCCTCTCCTTTGCACTCATAGCACTCCAAGTGGTTATGAGCAGCGTCATATTGTAACTATTTCTTCATTTCCCTCAAACCATGTGGAACCCATCGTGATGCAATTTTTCTCATGCTCAGGTGTTCCTTCAGAATGCGAAGCAAGTTGTATGCGCTAATCCAGTGTCTTGGACCAGTTTACGAATCATATGGCATTGATCAATGCCCAATAACACAGTCAGAGCATGCACGTCAGGATGACCTGGCCGACACATGTCAGCCACATTTTGGCATCCCTCGAAGGCATTTACCCACTGTGCCACTGTTTTGCAAGGCAATGCAAATTCCCCGCAAGCCTCTTGAAGACCTTGATGGCATATTCAATCTTTATCCAACTCCGTTGTTCCTGTTTCAAAAACATTGTGACAACACATTAGATTGCCAGCTCCTCTCGCCAGTTTGCATGCCCATGATGTGGGAAGGGAGAGTCCATGTGGTCTGACGTAAGGTAGGTATATAACTAACAAGTGTTATCAGTAACATTATTAGGTTCCGTTGCATGGCATTTCTTCAGCAGTGTTGCCACTATTAAAATTCCAACCCTCGTATTAAGATAACAGCTCCAAGAAAGGATTGCGACAAACCATTTTTTGTATGAAATAATCAATACAATTCATGTTAGTATTTCTATTCTAATTAATTCTCTGCAAGCTCATCAACATTAATTTTGTATTTTTGCAAATCACACACGAGGCATTGTGTGTTCAAGGCACTCCCATTACAACGTAAGTGATGCAAGCTTGAAAATCCAATTTTATGCCCGAGTGTTGTTTCTTAAATTATTTATAAAACTTCTTAAGTTTGCTAACAGCAGCCATCCTTTCTTTTTTAGTTTTCTGCCTCCTTCTTTGATAGATTTTGTGTCTTTCAGCCATAATACTAGTTATGTCATCCTCCTGATAGAAATCTTTTATAATATTTTTTACTTCATCTGGGATGTGACACTGGTACTTACTGTTGGGAACCGACATGATATGTTTATGGTTCCACATCAGCTTTGCTGTACGAGCTACATAAAGAGAAATATCAAATTCTGACATCATTGTGTGTTCAATCCAACTTTTAGGAAGGCATGTTAGAACCATGTATTTTTCATCTGAGGTTTTTGCATTTAAAAATTTTTGTTTAAATGGATCAATAATTTCTTTTCCATCACTCTTATTCGGCATACGAGTATTAAACAATTCATTTGTAGCTTCATTCACTACTCTGGCCTTCCTCTGTGCACAAGACTTAACACCCGAAAGTTTTATTTTAGAAACAGGTCACTGTCCAAGGGGAGTTAAGAGTTTATTTAAATTACTAATTGTGGCCTCTTCAATTCCTTATGATTCATATTCCTCTTCACTTTTCCTGCAGCTTAGATATTTTGAGACGACAATAGTGACATATTGCATCACCAACAGTTAAATTAGATGCTTTTCTACATGTTTCCTCAGTCCTAACCATTTGCTGTGCTTTTCAAGTCCCAGTGGATTGCAACACCGCAAATCCCCATTACACATTTTAAATTGTATCACTTACTCCTGAACAGCATGAGATGTAACACACAACTACTGTATTAACAACACATATATGCTTAATCAGCTGCGGGAGTCCGCCACACTGCATACCTCATGGTGATAGCACGTTGCACAATGACCTTGCTGTTACCTCATGACTTTCCACCCTAAGTACAATATTAAATCTTTTGTTAAAAAGGGAATTGTATGCATAGCATCTATTGATCTTGAGACGGCCTTGATACTATAAACAGAGAAGCATTATGGATAAAATTAAAAAGGGATAAGTTTTACATTTATAGAAATACTACGCAAGATATATCACGAGAATGAGTTTTGTATAAAACTACCAGACAATAAAGTAACTGAATGTGTTCAGAGTAAGGCAGGGATGTAAACTTAATTCAGTGCTATTCAACCTTTACCTATAGCAGATCTGGAGATGCAAGGTCCACTCGCCAGTTATTAATAATAAAGAAGTCCCAGGGCTATTGTTTGCAGATGACTTAGTAGTTGGGTTCATATCTTGTGGAGGGCTGAGGAAGTCAACAAGGAATTTTTGCAGAAAATGGGTACTGAAAATAACTGTAAAGAAAATGAAGATCATGATTTTTTAAAAAGGTTATCAACTATGTAAAGATGAGAAATGGCAAATAAAAGGAAGAGAAATAGAATTGATAAGGGGATTTGATTAAACTGGAAATAAGTGATAAGGAGATTTGATTAACTGGGGGTAAGACTAAGTTCGAATGAAAGTTGGAGCAAACAAAAAAAGATGTCTAGAGCAAAAGGTATATAGGCCATGAGTGTTACAAGATCATGTTTGAAAAAATTGCCAGACAAATTCAAATAGCTTGAAAGAATGTACACTGCTACAGTAGAAAGTAAGATGTTGCATGCGGCAGAGATACGGGGAATAGATGATGCTTGCAGAGAGGTTAACAAAGTCAATAGATCTTTTTGCAAATATGTTTTAGGTCTACCAATAGATCACCAAATGGGGCAGCACAGTTATAACTTGGTAGATACTCCAAAATCGACATTTTCACAAGAGCTATGAAATATTTGCATACTATTTCCATCTGGAAGATAGCGATATTGTCAAAGAATGTTTTTATATACAAAAGAAAAGTAAATGGAAAGGGCCATGGTTATTAAAAATTCAGGAAGCTATGAAACAGATATATACAGGAGATGCATGGACTAAAGCAGAATATCACATTAGAGGCTTTGGGAAAGAAGTAGAATCAAGGCTAGAAGATATTGACAGACAAGATATTTTTGGTAGTACAAAAAAGAAAAGCTCCTTGAGGATGTACAGGGAAATAAAAGCAGTATGGGAGAGGGATATGTGATAAACTAGGGCGAGAAGGATCTGCATGGGCAAGAACAGCAACACTTGAAAGGCATAAGGCATGACGAGGATACAGTAAAAATCTAACATGTTACACTTACATGACTTTCTCTACTCTTGTATTAACTATTTTTACAAACGCTTGTTCTCCATCTACTTCATGTTAATCAAGATAAATGTTTGCAGACTCTATCTTATTGCTAATTTTCTTGTAGGTGTAAGGGGAATATGGTAGGCTTTAAGCAACAGTCAAATCTTTTAAGAGCTGGTTGCAATGTGGAGCATTGCATTCTCTTTGCATATCCAGGACATAAAAAAAATAAAGCATTTCTGGAAACATGTCCGTGTGTATGTCTTGTGTGTCTGTCTGTCTGTCTGTGAACAGCATAACTCAAAAACGAAAAGTTGGATAAACACCAAACTTGGTATTTAGGTTCAACATGTTCCAGGGATGTGACAAGAAAGTTTTCAAGAAAATCCCCCCAACCCAAACCAAACCATGGAACATTTTTTTAAAAATTCTTATTTTCTCAAAAACGGCTCTAACGATTTTGATTAAAGTATCATATGTTTAAGACATTTTTATGGCAAATAAAATGTATATCTTGAATTTTCTGGGGATGTCCCCAAAAGTCCTCTTCATTCTGAATGACTTTTGCATAACTGGTAAACAGCAAGAGATAGACAAAATTTTACTACATAAAAAAATGTAAATATCGTTAAAACACACAATATATGTCATAAACATTTTTTTTTTGTAAAGTGAACCATTTTCAAGATATTCCTCGTTATTTCTTTGAATTTTCCAATACTTACACTTTTTCTCAACTGAGAATTCGTTTTTCTTTTTTTATGTTCTTGACATGCAAAGAGAATTACATTTTACACATAGCGACCAGTTCTAAAAATATTTGACTATCGCTTAAGGCGTACTATGTTCCCCTTGTTTTGTATTTGCAAGGGCAATATAGAAATACAGTAGCCTTTAAGCATAGACATATCTCTTAATAGCTGGTTGCTATGTGCAGCACCATTCTCTTTGCCACAGATTAATACTCTTTGCATATCCAAGACAAAAAAATGAATAACAAATTCCCATTTGAGAAAAAGTATAAGTATTGGAAAATTTAAGGGAATAACAAGCAATATCTCGAAAATGGTTCACTCAACAACAAAAAAATGTATATGACAAATTGTGTATTTTAATGCAATCTACTTTTTCGTGTAGTAAAATTTTGTCTATCTCTTATGGTTTACCAGTTATGCAAAAGTCGTTCGCAATGAATACTTTTGGAGACATTCCCAGAAAATTCAAGATATACATTTTATTTGCCATAAAAATACGATACTTTAATCAAAATCGTTAGAGCCATTTTTGAGAAAATAAAAATTTTCGAAAAATGTTCCATGTAAAGGGTAATCTGGGGTGGAGGATTTTCTTGAAAACCTTTGTGTCGCATCTCTGGAGGATACTGAACCAAAATACCAAGTTTGGTGTTTATCCGACTGTTTGTTTCTGAGTTATGCTGTTCACAGACACACTTGGACATGTTTCCAAAAATACTTTTTTTTTGATTCAGGAGGCCTCAAAACATGTATTTCTGGTGAAATCTCGGTATCGAATTTTTGGGTGGAATGCAATACTTCCCCTACTTACTATATGTAGTAGAGAAAGTAAAAATGTCCGATGTGTGAAGTGAACACAGATTTCCACTGTATAATAAGAATAACATTGTAATCAAACAAAAACATAGAGAGAACAAGTTTTGCAACAGAAATGGAAAAACTTGGATGGAGAAGTATTAATAAGGATTTTGAATGTAAAAGGGGATAAACACAAACACTATGGGTAACTATTCAGGTAAGGTTAAAGAGAAACGGTTAAGAATGACCACAACGAAGATGGGGCTAAAGACAGGTGAAAGACATGAATAATGTAAGCAAGTAAACAGTGGGTCATCAATACATAGAAAACCATGTATTGAGGCTGTAGATTAGCATAGGCAAGTAATCAGAAAGTGAATTTACAGTGCAAATAGCCCAATATATTTAAAATATTATTATAATCGAAAATGTTTGTGATTTAATTATGTAATTGTGAGTAATGAGAAATGAACATTCTTTCATTCATTCATTTTAAATCTTTTGTTAATTGATTAACTGTTTAGTTTTTTAAGGTTCCATTTTCAGATTTAAATGTCAACTTAGGTGCATGCTTGCCTTCCTACAAACAAAAAACCATAACTAAATCAAAGTTCACTTTGTAAATATAAGCATTTATTTTAGTGATTATCTGCTTGCACTGTTATATCATACAATATCATTATTTTGAAGTACATCAAATAATCTTTATAATGGTAAAACTTTGTTTTTGTGCCTTGAATCCTTGATTTTCAGAACATTAAGGCCCGGTTGCATAAAAACTGCTAACTGCAGTTCAGTTATAACCGAAGATCAGAAATGAAGTTAGTTTGTTTCTCAGCGCGGGTTGTACAATGCTGATCTTAGGTCAGTTGAACTCTGTTCAGTATTGATCGGAGAACACAAAAACAAACGCGGCAACATCACCAAACATGTGGCAACTTTCGTATTGTATTGAAAGGGCTCGAGAATAATCGGGACTATTCGACTCTGTTTGATTCAACTGCACAGGGTAGCCAATATAGACATAACAAAAACTAAATTAAACTTCTCTTTATGGCTCTTAGGGAAATAGTGTTATTTTATATGGAAAGTATAAAAATTTGCTCAAAATTAAAATAATATTCATTAAAAAAAAGTTATTTCAGTTACTTTATCTCCATTAAATGTGTAATGTACCTCTTTTTATTTTCGTTTGCTTGCAAAACTCTGACTTGGAAAGCTTAACCCACAGATTAATACATAACCATAAAATGGAGGTTCAGGGAAATGAAAAAGCATGTTCTGCCAATTTTAAAAGCGAAGAAAAGGATATGCTAGTGGACATTGTTTTGAAATATAAATATGTAATAGAAAACAAAAAAACAGACAGCATCACCACAAGCAATAAGGAAGAGGTGTGGAAGGAAATAACTTCGGAGTTCAATTCAAGAAGTTTTATTGCATGTGATTGGAAATGTTTGAAACTGTGTTATAAAAACATAAAAAAGCATACAAAAAAAAATGAATGCAGAAGACAAAGTTAAAATTTATAAAACGAGGTGGTATGTTTGTGCCATCTTCTTTAGACGAAACTGGCCACAAATTAATTGCAGCACTGAAGCCGCAGTTTGTGCCGGTTACTTGCGATTTCGACGACGATGTGGGTTTCCATGCCGAAGAAATTGCAAATGTAGGAATGGAAGTTGTCTGCAGTTCACCACAAGATGTAATCGTAAATGGTGACCAACTGGAGGTCTGCACTTCACAAGAGGGAGAAATGCAGTTTGTGGAGCCAGGTCCTTCAACATCTTCAACTGCAGGTACACCCAGATCCACGTCATTCCCTGGAAAGAAGAGGAAAGAAGACATTAGGGAGAAGTTCTACAAGAGGAGGTTGGAGTGTTTAGAAGAAGAACGTGAACTGAAAATGAAAATTCTAAAATTGGAACTAGAAATTAAGAAATCACAATAAATGTAAAAGGTTGAAAATCAGGTTAGGTAATAATAAAGTTAAGTGAATACCTGAAAGTGTTGTTAATTAGTGCAGTTCTCAGTGCTGTGTTTTCCCTTCTATCTCTTTGATTTAAATCAGGTATAGGCAGTTCCTGGTAAATTCTCCTTCCTCTGTAAACAGCACCATCTACGTCAGAAGTGTCGTCTTCTGCATTAATGGCCAAGGTATGTAATACAAATGTTGCTACTATTATAGGAGGAACTCGAAGTAATTTCACAGCTAATTTCATTCTTAAACATGGGGATTGTCTTTTAACAATGCCAAAAGACCTTTCAATAACTGATCTTGTTTGTCTACAAGCCCTGTTATATACCCGTTCTGCAGGAGTTTCTTCATGCATTGTAGGTGTGAGTAAGTAATGACAGCAGTGATAGGCACTGTCTCCTAGGAGCACACCTCAGAGAAATTCTTCAGCTTCAAACTGTGCATGAATTCTAGAATTTCTAAACATGTTGCTATCATGCGCTGAACCTGGCCATCTAGAACAACATTCTGGAAGCGAAGCTGTGAGTCGCAGACAGCTTGAACATTTAAAGAAAACCAACCATGGCAATTTCTGTAAATCTCAGGATTATTCCCACCAAGTGATATAATTGGGATATGTGTGCAGTCTATTGCACCTAAAACTCCTGGGAAATTACATATATTATAGAACTCTCGCTAACCTGTCTTATTTCACCCTCTTCCCTAGGCATCTTGATGAAATAAGGTCTTAAGGCTGCAATCTCACTTGTAACTTTGTGAATAGTCCTACTTGCAGTTCCTTTATTCACATTAAAGATATCGCCAATCACCATCTGGAAGCTCCCAGTTACATAGAACCGTAATGTGAGAAGCAGCATAAACATTGGATTAAGTGCATAATTCCTCAGGGTTTGTGTCCTTAATTGTGCATGTAGCTATGCTCCAGTTCTTTGACTACATGCTTTGACAGTCGAAACCTCATTTTGAATTGTCTCTCATTAAGTTCTAAGATGGGATTCCTTTTATGTTGGAAAACACGAGGAGCCCTTTCAAGTTCAAAATCCTCATTGTCGGAGATATCAGAGTAATCTGACACCTGAAAATAATAACATGTAAGCATAGGTTATAAATGCAAAACAATGCATCCAAGCCAATTGTGAAATAAAGAGGTTAATTGAGTTTTGAAAAAACTCTTAGCTAAGTACAAAATACATAACATGTTAAGTAATGGCTTATTTCCTCTTGAAAGAGTAATCTGGGTGTTTGGAAAAATTGTTAAAAACCAAATTTATGTGAATAACATTTTACAAAAGTAAATCAATATTGAATATTGTGTGGTATAACCCCTTCTTTGTCAGGCATTTAATTAACCAAATAACTACAAAAAATTCATTACTTACCATTTTATTTAAAGCTGTGCTATTTATTTCTTCCTTAAAAAAAAGTAGCTGTTATGTAGCTTCTGTATTCTGCTGATCTAAGTTCAATCAAGTTAACCTGAGAAAATTCACCAGTCAGATTTGATCTTAGATCAAGGTGCCATGAACTTAGATCAATGTTTATACAACCAAAATTCTAAGTTCAGCTTGACTTGAGATCAATTTCAGGTGGTTGAACTCAGATTAACTTTTATGCAACCGGGCCTAAAAAGTATACTCTGCACATTAACATCCACTACTTCCCACCCTTCTGCTGTAGCTAATCTGTTCATTATAAGGTCCTCATAGCTCACAGTTTAAGTCATTACATGCGTGGCAATGACATTATGGTCTCAGACTGTCAAAAACTGTATGGAATGACCTGACTGTTTCGTATCATGAAGAGTCTAAAATACAGAATATGGATCTAGTATGCTGTGCCCAGAAATGAGAAAGTTAAAGCTGTCTTTCCTGTTGCTGGAACCCATTAATTGTGAACATTATGTCGTTATAGTGAACTAAGCACTACACCCATTGCAACAAAAGCCTATGTTATAGAGTAAGACAAGAGGAAAATATTGACTTACTTTGAGTTGCTGGAGCTGCTCCAAGGTAAGGTCCTTAACAGGCATTTCCAACATGTCATGGTCTGCAAGCTGTTTCTTCCTTTTCATTGCAATACACACGTGGAAATCATGGTACAACACAGGAATAAGGTCCTTTGACAACTGCACATCAAACTCCACAAGGTCAGCTCCTGCTGAGGCTGCAGTTTTTAATGAGGCAATTGTATTCTCCCTCACATCTGCACATCTGCAAAGAACCAACATTATTGTCTTTAATACAACTTAAATTTTAAAATGTTGCAAACCTTACCGCCACAGTTATAGTCATGGACAAAACATAGGAGAAGGGAGACGACTTTTCAATTGAACAACATCAAATAAAAGTTATTTTGGTGCTAAACACTGCTAGACTAAAAGGCTTTTCTCACTCCTCAGTTCCCATGTTCCAGCACATGTGTTGACAGAAGTGAATGCCTTTTATACAAGGGGTGATCAGAAACTAAGGTTACAAGGCCGATATTCCTGCAGTTTTGCTGTTATAGAGAAATTAGTAGTGTGCAGTTGGCAACTGTTTCAGCCACCCAGCACCTACAGCGCTAGTTGTAGGTAAACACAAATGCTGAATCCACTCTGTTATTCAATTTGTGAGCGAAAAACATGTAATCATGGCTGAAATTCACCGGTAGCTGGTAGAGGTTTACACAGAGACTGTAATGTCTCATCAGCATATTGCAGAATGGTGTCGAAAGTTTGCAGCTGGTAGAGAAAACGTCACCAACGAGGATCACAGTGGTCAATCCAACTAGCGCTTGCAGAAAGCCAACCGAAGTTGCCCGACGAAGTTCGAGCGAATGCCGAAAATGAACGAAAGGAAACGATCTTCCAGTTGAAGGGGCAAGGTGTCGCGACCTCTGCCATGCTGATTGCTGAGGCTTGAAACTAAACTAATATGGAAGTCAGCTGATAAAATAGCAATGCCGAAAATATAAAAATAAACCAGAATTTTCGTATCAACGAGCAATTGTGTAAATGTAGGAGTTTATAGTGATACCTTAATTTAATATTGAGTACCAAATAACATGCATTCGATGTTTAAAACTGGAACATGACCTGAAAACCTAGTAAGGTAGAAGACAGGTTATGAATCGAAAGTTTAGTTGGTTTTAATGAGGAATTGAAATATATTTAGCGAAAACAAGCTAACCTTAAATATAAACTATAACTTAGTATGTTAAAGTGTTAAAATGTGTTCGAATTAGCGACTGTATTTTGAAAACTTTATTTTTATGGATTGCACACTAATATCATAAAACGAACAAGAGAACTCGTGCTCAAAGGTTATGTCTGATACCTATTTCAATTTTGAATGTGATGTAATGATAATAGTTTGGGATCCATAGTTTGATTTTGGATGTGTATTAGTGTTGTGCTCAAACACTATATCCTGCTGTTATACCAAATAAATAAATTAGGACATAATGGTCTTTTCATTGCAAAATAACTTAAAAGCATTTCATAAACAGAAAATTCTCCATATTTACTGTGTATCTTTGGGAATTTTTTGTCAATCTGCGTAACTCGGTTAAGCGCTGGCCTTGGAAGCACAAATAGTTACATAAAACTTGTGTATTACCACATTATTGCTGAATGATTTCTACATATTGAAATGTCAGCTACCATATTTATGACAAAACACCCAACTTAAATTATATAAATGTGTAATATGTATTGCATGGCAAAATATCTGCTGAAATAGTTATTCTTTTTTAAGTATCTACTTTATTTACATACACCTCATTTGTAAAGTCATAGTGGGAGCTGGCTTGTAAAACAACTTCTTGGTTTCATTACTTGATAGTATTGAGTAATGCTATCTCTGTTTTAAATGTTGTCTCATATTCACACTTCTAATTGCGCAGCACTATGGCCTCTCACAAAAAAGCCTGGATTCAATCCTAGGGATCAGAGGTGGGATTTTGTGGTAGATAAAATGGCACTTAGAATGAATGTTCTCTGGTTTTCCCCACCATAATTCCATCAATTGCACCATCTTCATCTCCCCTCCCACCAGTCTCCAATCTCTGTAAACCTGTGAAGTTAAAAGGGACATTAAAATTAAAAATACTATGGAGGACAGAGAGCAATACTAATGAACGAGTGTCTCATCCAGCCCCCAAATTTATAAACCAGCATGTGCTGTTACATTCTTTCTGCAGTCAACATATGAAAAAACAATTAATACTGGCACACTAAACGACATGTTAAAGTGATTGACAATTATGAAGAGTGGGTGTGATATGGTTAAACACAAAGAGACATTGTTATTATTTAGAGACATTGCATTCACATTCATATTTAATAATACTGTATAACACATTTGTATGGTATTTTAAGGAACATGTGCCTACATTAATATACATTTGAATGGCCTACCCAATTAAAATGTTCATTAAATTCTAACCTCTTGAATGTCTATTATTACAATCTATTGGAATGATTTTATAGGTAATTGCACTTAAGTCACTTATGCATACACAAAGCCAGTTCTAGTTAATAAAACTTACAGTTATTGAATAGAAAATACACTTTGATTCCTTTTCCTGGGAAAGGTTCTATATATAACATTTGATATAACACAGTGGAGGTCCTACAGCACATGGGAACCTTAAATTTATTGACAGGTCATATGGGAAAAAAGCAAATTGAGCCCATACAGTGATGTTTGTTTGTTTGTTTGTGTTTGTTCATTTGGTTCCACTGTGAGCAATGCTCAAGGGAAATTGAACACATCATACAATTATGAAGTATGCAGAGTAAGTAGGAATATACCCAATGCCAAGAACAGCCTTTGGGGGGGATGTTTCCCTCCCCATCATGTCTTATCTAAGAGAGAAAAATTTGTAAACCATCACCATTTCAACAGTAAACTTCTCGACACGCATTACAGTAGGACAACAATAGCAAATAAGTGTTAATCACCATCACATGCAATCTGCCCTACATAAAGTGCTTACATGAGGTTGATACTATTATGATGATTAATTCACTTTGAATAACCTCGAAATTATAACTTTATACTTTGTTATGCTTAAATTTCAATTTCCCATGTAATTTCTATTACCTTGAAGACATGTTTGAGAAAGACATCACTTGAAACGAGAAATTCTCATTATTACTGCATGGGTATTATTTGGGAGGACAGTATACAGGGTGGAAGGTACTGCTTGAACCGTATGTTAATCATGGATTCTATATAATGAGTAGTGCAAATATGTCCAATACAATTTTTGTCATTAAACCTACAAAAATGAAACAGTGTTTTATGTTCCTTGTGCCTGTGTCTATTAGCCATTTTATTACAGTTCAAGCAATATCTTTCACCCTGTATAAGAAAACATTTAGAAGATGGTGGAGTTTGCATATACATAAAACATTATAACATATAAAACTGGGATGCAACAGATCCATCTATCCCATTGACATTTTTTGTGTAGCCCATTTTCCTCTGTTGCTTAAATTTACCAGTTACACAAGAGTATACAAAATTCCTTCAGAATGAAGAGGACTTCACAAGCTGTTCCCAGAAAATTAAAAATAAACATTTTATTTTTCATGTAAATATCTTGAATACAATGGCATTTTAATCAAAATCGTTTGAGTCATTTTTCAGAAAAAAAAATTGAGAATTCTTCCGTGTAAAGGGTTATTTTGGGTGGGGAATTTTCTTGAAAATCTTTGTGTCACATCTTTGGAAGGTACTGAACTTAAACCGATTTGTACTATGTATGTACAAATTCCTGCTTTGAAACACATGGCTTTATGTATTCACTTTCAATTGCCAGTCGAAATGCGCGCGCCAACGTTCCACGTTACGTATTTGACCACAGCCAATGGGAGCAAAATGTGTCGGAATGGACTATCTTCCCCCTTGAACTGGAAGATCGTTCCCTTTCGTTTATTTTCGGCATTCGCTCGAACTTCGTCGGGCAACTTCGGTTGGCTTTCTGCAAGCGCTAGTGTCAATCCAGCACAGCATCAACAGATTGCATGAAGAGCTGATTCAGAACAACAGGAGGATCATGTTACGGCATATGACGGTAGAATTGAGAATGTCATTTGGAAGCATTCGTCACACTATTCATGATATTCTGCATACTGGAAAGTTTGTTCCCAAAGGGTTCGACGAAATCTGTTCAATGAACACAAGGATCAGTGCATGGGGGCAAGTCTGCAACTTTTGCAATGATTCTCCATGGAAGGAAACAGTTTTCTTCACCACATTGTCACGGGTGATCCACCACCACACCCCCAGCAGTAAGCGGTCGTCAATGGAGTGGAAACACCCCTCCTCTCCAAATACAAAGAAGTTTAAGGTGATGCCATCTGCTGGGAAGGTGATGGCCATGGTGTTTTGGGACAGCGCGGATGTCATACTCGTGGAGTTTTTGGAAAGAGGACACACAATGACCGCTGACCGATACTGCGAGACCTTGACACAATTGCGTGAAGCAAACAGAAATGGCCAGCACTTCTCACCAAGGGCTTCATCTTCCTTCACGACAATGCACAACCTCTTACAGCCCAGAAGACCACCACGCTGTTGAAGCAATTTTGCTGGGGTATCATCGACCATCCTCCTTATAGCCCAGACCTCGCTCCAAGCGACTTTCACCTTTTTCCTCATTGAAGGAGCACCTAGGAGGCAGACGATTCGCTTCAGATGAGGAGGTGAAACACTTCACAACAACGAGGCTGAACACGCAAGGACAGGATTTTTACAGGAGGGAATATTCAAACTCATCCCACGAAGTGACAAATGCCTGAACTGATATGCAGAGTATGTCAAAAAAAAACCTAATGTATGTACTATCAGTTGGCTGTATTGGTTGTATGAAATGAAATGTAAACATTTCACTGCAGGCTTTGTAACCTTAGTTTCCAATCACCCCTCGAATTTTGACCATAGCTAAGCAACAAACATCTCTTAAACATATCAAGGAGGATCAAAAGCAGTAAGATTTTGTCCATCTCTTATGCTTCATCACTTATACAAAAGTCACTCCAAATGAAGAAGAAAATTCAATTTATTTATTGCTTATTATTTATCATATTATTTGTCATGAGAATATTTTAAAACATATAAAATTTTAATCAAAATTGTTAAGACATTTTTGAGGAAATAAAAGATAAATGCTTTTCATGTAAAGGGTAGTTTGAGGTGGAGTGATTTTCTTACAAAATCTTACAAAATCTTCCTGATGCATCCTTGAAATATCCTAAACTTAAACACCAAGATTCATATTTAATTCTCTCCCCCCTTTCCCTCTTCCTTCCTCTCTGTCTCTTCTCTCCCCCTATCACTCCACTTTACTGCTCTCTCTCTATCTCCATCTCTCCCCCTTTCTGTCTCACTCCCTCTCTCCATCCTTTCCTTTTTCTCCATCTCTCCGTCTGTCTCCCACTTCCCCCTCTCTCTCTCCCCCCTTTTTCTCCATCTCTTTCACTCTTTCTCCATCTCTCTCACTCCATCTCTCTCAGGGAGTCGCAAAACATGTATTTGCAGTGAAATCTCATTATCAAAATTTTGGGTTGAGTGCAATAATTCTAGGATAGGCAAGCAGTATAGAGAAAGTAAAAAGTAAAACTTCCTATAAACAAAACATAAGCCAACAACTTTCAGAAATATTTAGGCTTTACTGAATAAATATTTTACTATGTTAAGCATTGTTCAATGATAATCAAGACTGTAAATGAACATTAGTATTATACATTCACAAATTTGGTTATTAAAATTACAAAAAATATATAAACCTTTACGCTAACCAGATTATCAGCAAGACATACTTTAAATTATCTCCATTACATCTTGTTGAAGCCAAAATTTCCGACAGAGGCATTAATGGAGGTGTTACAATTCTCTCTTATAATTTTGGAGTGGTATCTAACACACAAGAGACTTATAATGTAATCCTACCCTTTTCAAAGTTTTTCACCTTTGAAGATCCCCTGCTTCTGAGGACCAGTGTATTTAGGTTTCCAAGTTCCTTGTTTTACAAACTATTCTTAGATTCCCCAATGGTGGATAAATGGTATTTGCCAACAACACTTAGAAGACCTTACTTCAACATCTGCAGGGGTCTCCACAAAATGATTACAGCAGGCTATCACAAAATTATGCAACTTTTTGTTGAAAGACAAAGTTATTCAGTCTGGAACTCATCTCATTCACCTTCAGAAGAAATAGTTTCTGAAGTTTATTTGCTAAGTTAGCCTGTAACTCCGCTAAAAGTAGAAACAGGTTGAAGAAGTACTGATGTTCTTCAAATTTGCTTACATAAATATTAACGTAATATTTGCAAAAGTGTTGTTATGTAATTATTAGGCTCCACAATGAGGAACCCCAATTTGAGAATGTTATTGAGCCTCATTGTATTTGTTGCCAACTTTGAAAAAGTTATTTAGCTGGATGCTGGATATGAAATGTGAGAATCCCCGCGTATGTGCGTCACTTACGAAGAAGTATTTTAACTTACGTAATGAAGATACACTTTGATGTTGTTTAATGCTTGGGACGCCAAAACTTTATAGTGAAGATGATGCTTGTTTTTATGTAATATTATTAAAGTTATTTGCCTCGGCTGCTTTTTAGTCGCACTATAGAAACACGAGTTCTTGGAGGGTTGTGATAAGACAAGAATTAAAATATGTCACAGAATTTACTTTTTAATTTCACTTCTTTTTATTTCTCTTTATACTTGCACATTTATAACACAACGCTTTATAAATGAAAAACTGTGAGCACTATATATATTCTAGCGGAGAACACAATCTTACCCGCGACTTTCACGTCTGCTCATTACAACATCTTGCCCGCAACTGACTGAATTCAACGGTAAAAATCTTATAGCTTCGGTAATGCCAGCCTCTTATTGGCTAATTCTAGTCCAATAGAATTTAAGTATTCAAATTAAAACTTTTCTTTACTTTTGATTGGCTAATTCCAAACTGTAAGCGAAATTACGTTACTTCCGATCTTTTCATAACCAGTATTTTTTAAAAATTCCAGACACATTGTCACCAAAATTACATTATTACCTCATTATTAACATCCTAAAGCATATTATTCTCACAGTTTTTGCACTATTAGAGTATATAAACATTTACATATCACTAATAAATACGTTTACAATAAAAATAAGTATTTACAATGACTTTACATACAATATAAATAACAATTATATACATATTGTTTTCAAGGTGGGCTGTTATTGAATTTAATAGTAATAAAAAATACAATAAATATCGTTGATATTGTATTCACATACCACCCAGGAACATTTCACAAATTTAAGAAGATTTTCATGAAACATAACATCAGCCTAGCTCCACAGAACAAATTTAACATAGAGAAATTACTTTGTAACAAGTTAAAAGACCCCATTCCACAAGACAAAAAATCTGGAATCTATAAAATCAATTGTTCAGATTGCAATAAAGTATACATAGGTAAGACAAAAAGAAACTTAGAAACTACGCTAAAGGAGCACATGAGATGTATTAAATACAAACAAATGGACAAATCTGCAGTTTCACACCATTTTTGGATCACTAATCACAACATCAAACCCAATATTACATTAGTCAAACCAGCCAAATTTGCAGCCGAATTAGATGCATGGGAGAAGATCACCATTCTAAAACACAACACACATCTAATGAATTTTGATTTGCCGCCACCAAATCCTCTCTGGAAGTACATTTCTCCACCACAAGATGCCACCACAGGATCCAGTCCAAAAAACGGAAACACCAACAACACGGGCCAGTCGAATTAACTTCTGAGGATGGGAACAACTGTTTCCCGAAACATGTTAAGTGAGTAAACTTAAGTGATGTTAGTGTAACAATTCCGACTCACCTTTAAATAAATACAATAAATATCATTTAGGCATTAAAATACTGCCTCAAATTGCCCCCTTTTAGAAATATTTAAAATTTACTCTTTTTGTTTTGTTCTTTTAAATTTTCAAATATTTTCTAAAAGTCTCCTGAAAGAAAGAAACATAACCTTTATTTTGCACTTCCTATCTTTCACTTTTTCTTCAACACTGGTTTTTCACAACACTCGTGTATAGCTGAACACTTCCTATTCACTTGTATAGCACTTTTCAAGCTTAATGACCTTGTATAAGATTAATGACCTGAGCTAAGTTTGCTCATTCACTATCACTTTCACTAGTAAACACTTTATATGCTTTACATTTTTACATAGAATTATACATGTTAACATTTGTTACCCTTTGTTTACAATTTGTTTCCTAAATTTTAATTTACAATATAAATGTAATTGCTACTTAGATTTTCTACTAACAATGGATTTTTAATTCTTCTGTTTCTAAACTTTCTTTTGTTATTTATTACTTGCTCTATTTAGCAAAAACAAAATATTATTTACATAGTACTTTACAATTTTAAATTACACTGCTTTCCCCTTTTATGTTCCAGATACATTATTTTGTTTTTCTCTTGTGCCACACATAACCTGTAAACTTTACTTTCTCTTTCTTTTTATTCAGATTGTTTATTTTTATTTTCTCTCTCTTTTTGTTCAACACATAACCTAAATACTTTATTTTCTTTTTGTTTCTCAGACTGTTTACATTTATTCTGTTTCTTTTTGTGAAACACATACCCTACATATTTTACTTTCTTTCTCTTTTTGTTTCTCAGACTATTTACATTTGTTTTCTTTTTATGCCATATATAATCTACATATTTTACTTTCCCTTTCTTTTTGTTCTTACGCCACAGACTTTTTAGCTTTGCCCCAGTTTTATGTTGCACAGTTGTTTTTGACATCAAATTTGGTACATTCTTTTGTTTATGTGTGTCATTCATGTTGTGTGTTTGAGATGTTGATGCTATGGAAAAAGCAATTGCATCTCTTGTTTTGTTTGTTAACAAGATGATATATCTCTTTCTGTATTTGCATTACTGACATGCATTTGGTTAGCATTTACAGAACTACTTGTACTTACATTTACTCTTGGTACATTTGTATTTATCCTTGGTACAATTACATCTATCTGTACTTGTACAATGTATACATTTGTGTTTTCTACTTCTTCAGTTTCCTGACTAGTTTCTGGTACTTTATTTAACTCTGTTTTCAACTCTGTACTAGCTTCATTGACTTTATTATTAGTTTCCTTTCCCAGCTCTGTATTAGTTTTAGTTACTTTATTACCTGTGTCTGTACTAGTTTCATTTGCTTTATTACTACTCTGATTTCTTTTATCTTATTATTAGTTTCAGTGAACATATTATTTAAGTCTTTACTTAAACCTACTTTCATTTTTTTATAACTTTCAGTTATATTATTATTCATTTCATCTATCGTATTACTTAAGTCTGTACAAGATTCAGTTATAGCATTACTTACTTCTGTATAACAGTCATTTATTGCTTTTAGTAGGCACATCATTTGTTGTTGTGAAAACCATCCTTGCTCTTGTTGTAAATCTACATCTATATTACAATCTGTAATAGCTCACCTAAACTCAATTATCTCCATACTTTCTTTGTTTATAGCTTCCATTTTATTGTTTCTTTTTACTTTTGAATTATTTAATTTAACTTTTCCACTTCTCAACATATGAATTTTACTTAAAATTTACAATATTTTCCTAAACTTTATTTACAATATGAAAAAATTTAATGTTCTGACCTTTCTTTTTGTTGGTTATTTAATTTCTAATACTCAGTGCTCCCACGTAATTTGTTGTTAAGATGTTAACCACGTGCCCCTTACTCCTGAAGAATTGTTGTTATGCTGGATTCCTTTGTTAATTTGGTGCCGATCTTGAAGTTCCAAGCTGCAGTTTCACTGTATGTTTGTTGTTTTTAGCCGCCCTGTTGAATTCTATTCTGTGACATCATCAATTCTAGTCGCTTCGAAGCCACCACGTTTGGGCATCAATTTGAAGAAGTACTTATGTTCTTCAAATTTGCTTACGTAAATATTATTACATAATATTTGCAAAAGTGTTATGTAATTATTTAGCTCCACATTGAGGAATGCCAATTTGAGAATGTTATTGAGCCTCGTTGTATTTGTTGCCAATTTTGAAAAAGTTATTTAGCTGGATGCTGGATATGAAATGTGAGAATCCCCGCGTATGTGCGTCACTTACGAAGAAGTATTTTAACTTACGTAATGAAGATACACTTTGATGTTGTTTAATGCTTGGGACGCCAAAACTTTATAGTGAAGATGATGCTTGTTTTTATGTAATATTATTAAAGTTATTTGCCTTGACTGCTATATATAAACTATAGAAACACAAGTTCTTGTAGGGTTGTGATAAGACAAGAATTAAAATACGTCACAGAATTCACTTTTTAATTTCACTTCTTTTTATTTCTCTTTATACTTGCACATTTATAACACAACACTTTATAAATGAAAAACTGTGAGCACTATATATATTCTAGCGGAGAACACAATCTTACCCGCGTCTTTCACGTCTGCTCATTGCAACATCTTGCCCGCAACTGACTGAATTCAACGGTAAAAATCTTATAGCTTCGGTAATGCCAGTCTCTTATTGGCTAATTCTAGTCCAATAGAATTTAAGTATTCAAACTAAAACTTTTCTTTATTTTTGATTGGCTAATTCCAAACTGTAAGCGAAATTACGTTATTACCGATCTTTTCATAACCAGTATTTTTTAAAAATTCCAGACACATTATTGTCACCAAAATTACATTATTACCTGATTATTAACATCCTAAAGCATATTATTCTCACAGTTTTTGCACTATTAGAGTATATAAACATTTACATATCACTAATAAATATGTTTACAATAAAAATAAGTATTTACAATGACTTTACAAACAATATAACAATTATATACATATTGTTTTCAAGGTGGGCTGTTATGGAATTTAATAATAATAAAAAATACAATAAATATCATTTAGGCATTAAAATATTGCCTCAAGTTGAATACTTATAAACACATCAAAATGGATTTGGTACTCCTAAAGGATGGGAAGCCATTACTCATTCTTCTGTCCATACTTTCTTCAGACTAATGACAGTAAAAAGAATGTTGTTCTTATGATTGATTTCAAAAATGTCTAATTGCATCATGAGAGTTACAAATCATAAAAGACAAAATTCCAAAATTGTATAGTTTCACATGGCAAGCATATAGAAACCCATCAACCTATATTATAAAAATCTGATGTGTTACACTCACATGACTTTCTCTACTCTTGTACAAACTATTTTTACAAACGCTTATTCCCCATATGCTTCATGTTAATCTTATTGCTAATTTTCTTGTAGATGCAAGGGGAATTGCTACGCTTTAAGCGATAGTCAAATATTTTAAGAGCTGGTTGCTATGTGGAGCATTTCATTCTCTTTGCATTACCAGGACAAAAAAAAATTATGTGTTACACTCACATGACTTTCTCTACTCTTGTACAAGCTATTTTTACAAATGCTTATTCTCCATCTACTTCGTGTTAATCGAGATAAACATTTGCAGACTCTATCTTATTGCTAATTTTCTTGTAGATGTAAGGGGAATATATATTTACAAGGGCAATATAGAAATACAGTAGCCTTTAAGCACATACATCTCTCTTAATAGCGGGTTGCTAGGTGCAGCACCATTCCCTTTCCCACAGATTAATACTCTTTGCATATCCAAGACAAAAAAATGAATAACGAATTCCCATTTGAGAAAATAAGTATTGAAAAATTTAAGGGAATAACAAGCAATATCTCGAAAATGGTTCACTCAACAACAAAAAATGTATATGACATAAATTGTGTATTTTAACACGATCTACATTTTTTGTGTAGTACAATTTTGTCTATCTCTTATGGTTTACCAGTTATGCAAAAGTCGTTCACAATGAAGAATACTTTTGGAGACATTCCTAGAAAATTCAAGATATACATTTATTTGTCATGAAAATATCTTAAACATATGATATTTTAATCAAAATCGTTAGCCATTTTTGAGAAAATTAAAATTTTCGAAAAATCTTTCATTTAAAGGGTAAACGTGGGGGGGGGGGGGATTTTCTTGAAAACCTTCGTGTCGCATCTCTGGAAGATACTGAACCTAAATACCAAGTTTGGTGTTTATCCGACTGTTCGTTTCTGAGTTATACTGTTCACAGACAGACAGACACACACACACACAGACAGACATATAGACACACACACGGACATGTTTCCAAAAATGCTTTTTTTTGGATTCAGGGGGTCTCAAAACATGTATTTCTGGTGAAATCTCGGTATCGAATTTGTGGGTGGAATACAATACTTCTCCTACTTACTATACGTAGTAGAGAAAGTAAAAATATATCAGCCCAGAGTGGTGCAATGGAACCACGCTTTTCTGCCTCGCAGTGCATCCAATCATTTTGAAATTAAAGAGTGCTCTTAATTTTTTTATTTGGATGATGAAACTTTAAGTGATGAACCAGACATAGATCTTGCTTATCTTCAGGAAGAATGTCACTCCATAGGATTCAACAATTCCAATAAGTGTGAACTTCTTTTCTGCTCTGTAAGAGTGAATCTGTCGTCTCCACTTTTCAACATATTACCCCTGGAATTAGTATAGTTTCTAAATCCGATTTATCCATTCTTGGTAATGTGTTATGGTTGTAGGTGTAGAAAATTTATGCAAACACCATCTAACCATATTGAGATAATTATTTTCCAGTTTACGGTCAGTCATTTGCCATATATCTTACTTTATGTTACCAAATTGACTTATCTTTTGCACACTACCCCACTTTGGTTGTTTCCTCACATCATTCAGGAAGTTGATAATCTTCTAAGAACATGCCAACATCGCACTACAAGATAACAATTGGATACCACCAAGTTTACCTATTGCCTTTGGAGGAATAGCCATTTGCTTCTGATTTTGTTAAGTCTTACTAATTATGGTGACTACGTCAAAATAAGTTTCATGGCAGAAGCTTAAGCAAATAGGCAACTTTGATTAACAGCCAAGATATTCCTGAATTACAAAAATGCTGCGATCAAGAAATTACTGTGCACATTTGCCAGTTGCTTTTCAACAGGTAACTGAACACGTTAATCTCGCTTTACAGGATAAAGAAGCAGGCTCTTAGCTCACAGCTACCTCCATGTCTTTCAAGATCACTGCTGCCCTTCACCTTGGCTACAAATTCTGTCATCTTCATGATTGTGTATGTGGAATGGGAGTGGATTGCTATGGGATTCATAGTTGCCGAAAGAAATCGTCCTCTGTGGTCTAGGGGTACCAGGCTAGCCTCTAGTTTCCTAGGTCATGGCTCAAACTCTGCGGAGGTCGATGGATTTTTTTCAGGTATAGAAATCCTTAGCATGGCTTCCTTTGGAAGAGAAATAAAGCTGGTGGTCCCGTGTCATAGCTTTATGGCATGTAAAAGAACCTCAAGCCTAATAAAGAGGCCTCTGAGCCAAATTTCTGGTCTTTCACACCCACTATAGAATGGGATGCTAAGAACCAGGTAGTTAAAGAATGTCTATAAATAAAACTCAATTTAATTTAATTTTGTTGCCAAAAGAATTCAGGAAGATTTTCCACGCATGTCATGATTAATGATATCCTCAGAAGGGTTTTATTTCTGCAGGTTTTGCAACAATCTGGGAGCCTGTTGGCATCATTAGAGCATATTCCCTCACTGTAATCGCATGGACCAAAGCAAAACCTCTACTGTGGGACACAGATACACTAACTCCCTCTCAGTTGCGATGCAGATACACTAACTACCTTTCAGTTTCCAAGAACTTCTGCTTCATCATCAGTTCATAAAAACTTAGTAAGTATACAGGGAAATTAACACATACTTTTTTGTTGCCTTTACAGTGGAAACAATGGGTCTTGGTGTGCCGAAGCTAAGGCATTAATTGGGAATTTGGACCAAACGCAGCAGGTCATCACCAGTGATCCCTGATCAACAGTTTATCTTAGGTAGCAAATGGGTCCTTAGTATGCAGAAGCTAAGGCATTAATTGCTGATTTGGACCAAAAGCAGCAGGTCATCACCGTGATCCCTGATCAACAGTTTATCTCAGACAGCGAATTGGGATTGCTATAGAGAGGAAATGCTTCCAGTTTGATGGGGACATTTCTGGAGTCATCCTCACTTGAAATTTTTTATTTTACCTAATGCAATATCATTTAATTACATTGTTGAAAATATTTCTATCTCTGTTTAAAAGTTAATACTTCTAGACTTTTGTAATTCATGTTTTGAGCATGAAAAAATACTGTCACTAATATAATATCTTGTACTAGAAAATTGTACCGATCTAAATAATCCATCTAATGAATTTATTCTGTACTTTGTTTTCACTTGCATAATTTTTATTGTCCTTGTTTAAAATTAACAGTTCATTTAGAAACTACTTTTTGCGGAATATTTGTTTTGTAACTTGTAAATTACTGAATGTTTTTCTGCAATTTTATATTGTCATTCCTTTAATTCACAAACACAATTAAAATTGCCCAGTAATAGAATAAAAGTCAGTCCTATGAAACTTACTCTGCTAGAGTTGGTCTGAAAGACGTACCCAGACCTCTGTGCCCCACATCAAGGCCTTGCCATGACTTCTTCCATACACGGCTGTACGAGATGCTCATATCACATTCAAAACCATTTATTGGTAGCACCATAATATAATCCACTGAAACAAAGTGTTACAATCATAATTTATTTGCTTAGCAATTTCTATTAGTAGCAATATATTTTCAGCTTGTAAATGTTCATTTTTCCAGATTGAGGAATGTCATATACCCACATTAAAAATTTACTTAAGCGGTTGCTAGTATATGCATATTGTTTAGAAGAGCACATTTTTAAACCATCATGAAAATGTATATCCTTTATTACCAACTTGGTTCAATTTTATCTTAAAAATGTTTGACATTATACAGAGTGATTGCTGTATGCATGCTGTGCCTGCCTGCAGTGACTGCAGTATTTTTCTACTGCGCACTAGTGGTGAATGACCCACTCAAGGCTACGTTTATCTGTGCTGTACTTGTAGTGCGTCAGTTGCTACTTTATGTTAGAATGTAAGCACTAGGATTTGTGCAACTCAAAGGTGAATATTTATTCAAGACATCTGTGTTGTGTGTGATTTGCTTACGAGTGTTACTGTTGCTGTTCATGTCTTATTACCCACTGAAATGCCTTTCAAAAAATTCACGCTTGAACAACAAATTTTTATGTATGATATGTAAAAACTTAATCATGTAGACAGGGGTGTAGACAATTTCAGGAGAAATTTTCTGGTATTCCAGTTCCAGGTAGAGTAGCTGTTAGACATATGGTTAATAAGTTTAGAACAATAGGATCATTAAGCCTAAGGAGTGAAAACAAAATGTTTTAACAGAGGAAACAATTGACAAAATTGATCCATCATTTGAATCCTAAAAAATAAAGTTTATAGAAACAATCCCCACACCACAGACAAACTTAAGGACAGTATAACAGAAACTATGATAATTATTCAAAAAGAACTTATGTATAAAGATGCCAGGAATGTCTCAAAGAGATGGACAACATTTTTAACACCACTTATAAGGAGGTTAGTACTCATAGTTAAAAATTAAATTGTGTTTTATTTATGGACGCTCTTTAACTGCTATGGTTCTTAGCATCTCATTCTATATTGGGCGTGAAAGACTGTAAATTTTGCTCAGAGGCCTCTTTACCAGACTTGAGGTATGGCTTACATGCCATAAATCTATGACACAGGACCACTGGCTTTACTTCCCTTCCAAAGTAAGCCATGCCAAGGATTTTTATGCCGGAAAAAATCCATCATCCTCTGCCAGGTTTAATTCCACGACCTCGGGAACCAAAAGGCTAGTATCGTTATAGTGCATGTTATTATCACTCGTAAGTAACACAGGGGATTTAGAATGGAAAACCCCCAGTGTAATACAGTGCATACATGGCCCCCTAACATAGCAAATGCTGTGTATAATCACACATCAATATAAAACTAGACATACAAGCTATTTCAGATGTAAAATCAATACAACTTATATTGTTTGTTGGTGAATTGACTTCACGTGGAAGATATGAATTACAACAGTAAACACGATCAACTGAAACTCTAACAAAGAAAATAGGCCTCAATTCTTTCTCAATTAATATATTATATCAGGTGGCTATTATTAAAATGACGGTGTTCAGCATGGACTGTAATGATTGTTTGAAACTATATACACATGCTAATTATGCCAAAAAATAATTAGTTCCAAGTCTTGCAAGCAGTTAAAAATATGGCACTGTAAGCAGTCAGATTGTGCAGTTTTCTTTAACTGATGACAGTATATTCTTCCAGGGGCATTGCATTGTATCAGTTATCCGTTTCACAAGCTTCTTTCATTCTTGGCCGATTTTTCTTTGAGGTGACGACATCTCTGGGGCCTGTTATCTGTACAGTGACATCTGCACATTATAACTTGTGTAACACATGACTCCAGGTTTGCAAGAATGTAATTGTGAACATACCATTTTCATGCAAGATGGGACAATACCACGTCACTTAACAGTTGAAAAGTTTGCTGCAAGAAATTGTCACAACAATCATATCACCTCTAGCTAATTTCCAGGATCCCCCATCCGAACTCCATCTGACTTCTGTTGTGGGGATACTTGAAACATCATGTATATCAGGGACATAAAGGCTAGCATACATCAACATGTCGCTCTGATTTCACCAGACATGTGTAACTTTTGACCATGTGACTTCTGGTTGTGGGGATATATGAAACATCAGGTATATCAGCGACATAAAGGCTGCATACATCAACATGTCACTCTGATTTCACCATATACATGTAACTGTTGACCATGTGACTTCTGGTTGTGAGGATACTTGAAACGTCATGTATATCAGGGATATAAAGGCTAGCATACATCAACATGTCACTCAAATTTCACCATATATGCTGCAAGCCGTGTTACAGATGCAAAATGTTGATGAATTGGGATGCCACCTTGTACAGTGTTTATATCCATGGTTACTAATAAATGTAGCAGAAAAAATGCGAGTATAACAAATTGTATGTTGCAAATAACTTTAACTGCCCCACGTATGGGAACCAATTTGCAATAGCAATTTTACGTGTTTATAGCACCACGTTGTGGAAGCCAATTTACGAGAGCAAATATGTGTTTACTTCACGCGAAGCCATCTTGTGTGACGTCATTCGTTGGTCTGGTCCATAGTTCCCTCTGGCGTAGCAATTTGTATCAGTTTTTGAAATAATTTATTTTAAATGTCCTCCGGCTAGCTGTTTGGGATCGAACATGTTTCTCTTGCAGGGTGTGAAGCGGAAAGGAATCTTTTGTCTAGAAATGATATTGACGAAGAAATTGGTTTTATAATCTTTATTGCAGAACACGTTCACGAACACTTTCACATATTTATCTTGATACTCGCCATACTGAAACTGTTTGTAATAACTGCTTATCACTTTTAACTCACGTACTTCAACTTTATATATTCAACTGTATAATACTTTATAAGATTTCTCGTACTTCTGCTGCGCGTAACTTTACGAATTGAGAGACCGACATGAGAATCTTGTTGAACTGGGAGCTGACGTGTTATGTGTTGAGAATCTTGTTGAACACTGGGGGACCCGCTACCTCGACCTGGCTTATTTATAGGCTAGCCTTAAGATACGCCTAAAGATTATAAATGAAATGCTATTGGCTTATAAAACGCGCCAACATTAGCGTCTATTTTAACATCCAATGAAAACCACTAATACATATTTCTTTTAGAGAACATTCTGGAAGCTTTTTTACCGAAAAGGCGCGAAACATTACGTAACTTCCTGGTTCCCGGTAACGATAAACAACTCATCCCCTTGCTGCATTCTTGCGTTATTGTTAACAGTTTCAGTAAAGCCATATATTATTATTTACCAATAATAATTACAATTATTAAACCTCTGAAATCAATGTTACATAAAAATACATATTCATATTAAAATAATTATTTACATTTGAGTAATTTGTGATACAAATTACCGTATCATATGCCCCACTAGAAACATAATTATAAATATTTATAACTTGTTTAGAATTTTTAAAATTGTGTTTTTAGTCTCCTAAATCTTGGAACACCCGCTATCACTTTCACTTTACACTTCACACGTATTTAACACACGACATATGTTTTATCTCGCCACTACTTACTGGCTCTGGTTTAATTAATTTAGATATTAATCTGACATTACAAATTTTTTTTATATAGCAAATACTTTACCCTAAATTATTTAATCACTGCTACCAAATTGTTTACTTTAAACTGTTGACAAAAATTTATACATTTAAGATTTTTGTAATTATTATACATATGTACCAAAATATTCACCCTCAACACAAATATTTACATCTCTTAAATCTAGGCACTGTTTCACCTTTTCTGTTTTCTACACAAGTATTTGTTTTATTTATTTTTACCAATTTTTGTTATTTTGTACTTTACAAATATATTTACATCTCTTAAATCTTGACAATGTTTCACCTTTTCTGTTTACTACATAAATATTTGTTTCATTATTTTACCCCATTTTTGTTGTTTTGAATTTTATTTTAACAATAATCTTGGAATGGTATTTATGTACTTTTAATTTAATATCATATTAAGTTTCAATCTTTGCATTCTTAATTTTCAAATATTGTTACAGTTACTAAAAATTTATTTATATTTTTTTTTTTTATAATTTATTTCTCTTTTCCAAATGACATATATATATATATTTAGTTAACCCTCTTACGTTCCAATACATTTCTCTGCAAGTCGTCTTTACCTATCCAGCATTTACTTTACATCACATTGCTATTTACCCTCCTGGATCAAATTGTGTGTGGCTAAACATTACTCGTAGCCGTAACCTAACCTTCAAATTTTTGTTCATGAATAACCTCTCGTATTCATTTGAAATTTCCTCACATGATAACATTTGAAAACAATCTACAGTTTCTTGAACAATACATCTTTTAACAATTGTCATTTTCAATTCTTCTGCTATCATTTTAATTTGAGAATACTCTGACAAATCTGTACTAAACTGTACTGGACTGGAGTTTTCATTTTGAACATATTGGTACAATTTATTTCTTTGCATTTCTGATATCTCCGCTCTGAAATTGACTTGCGCCTGATTTACATTTACATTCCTAACCTCTTTCATCTCTCTTAGCTCACTTGAAATATTACTCACTTGACTTCCTAACTCTGTACATTCTACATTAACCTCACTTTTAGTATTAACCTCACTTTCTTTGTTACCTATTTCCATGCTCATGTCTAGCATTTTCTTTGAAATTTCTCCTATCTCACTTACTATTGCTTCCTCATTTTCATCTCTCATTTTTGGCCTACTACTATCTAACTTCATAACTTTCTTTTCAATTTCTTCATTGCTTTGATCTACTGTTTGCTCTAATTTCTCATTACTCCTACCAATACTTTCAATTGATTTCCTGTTTTGTTCTAAGCTCTTACCAATATCTTCCCTCAATTTCTCATTATTCTGAGTTAGTTTTTGTTCTAAACTCCTATCAATATCTTCCCTGTTTTGATCTATTTTCTTTTCTAATTTCTCATTATTCTTACTAATTTCTTCCCTTATACTCTGAGTTAATTTTTGCTCTAATTTCTCACTAGTCTTTTGCATATCTTCCCTGTTTTGATCTAATTTTTCACCAAATTTTCTCAACATTTCCATAATCATACTAACATCAGAATTAACATTTCCTGCTATTCTATTCTCACTTTCTACACTAACATTTTCATCTTCAAATCCCAAAAAGTCTGGGCTATTTCCTGTACTTTGTATTGGATCACAGCTAACTGTTACACTATCTCCCTCCATAATTATTTCTTCTGTATTGCTAGCAGCCATTGTTTTTATTATCCTACCGCTCCTAAGTATCATTTAATTACCTTTTTGATGCTGTCTGATGCTGTAGCTTTGATGTCCAGCGTTCTGCCCCATTCTCCTAGGTTTGTATGTCGCTTCTGCGTTGTATAATGATGAATCTACGTTGTCTCGATGTTTTTGTAGTTGAATTTCCCTGTTGTCTCGGAATCTGCGTCTTGTAGATCGTTTCACTGCTGCGTTCGCCTCTTCCTGGTTATTCTTGTTCCTTTCCTAGTCGCTTTGCCCCACGTTATGGTCATCTTATTCCTTTCCTGGTCACTTCGCCCCACGTTGATGGCGCCAATTTGCGAGTATAACAAATTGTATGTTGCAAATAACTTTAACTGCCCCACGTATGGGAACCAATTTGCAATAGCAATTTTACGTGTTTATAGCACCACGTTGTGGAAGCCAATTTACGAGAGCAAATATGTGTTTACTTCACGCGAAGCCATCTTGTGTGACGTCATTCGTTGGTCTGGTCCATAGTTCCCTCTGGCGTAGCAATTTGTATCAGTTTTTGAAATAATTTATTTTAAATGTCCTCCGGCTAGCTGTTTGGGATCGAACATGTTTCTCTTGCAGGGTGTGAAGCGGAAAGGAATCTTTTGTCTAGAAATGATATTGACGAAGAAATTGGTTTTATAATCTTTATTGCAGAACACGTTCACGAACACTTTCACATATTTATCTTGATACTCGCCATACTGAAACTGTTTGTAATAACTGCTTATCACTTTTAACTCACGTACTTCAACTTTATATATTCAACTGTATAATACTTTATAAGATTTCTCGTACTTCTGCTGCGCGTAACTTTACGAATTGAGAGACCGACATGAGAATCTTGTTGAACTGGGAGCTGACGTGTTATGTGTTGAGAATCTTGTTGAACACTGGGGGACCCGCTACCTCGACCTGGCTTATTTATAGGCTAGCCTTAAGATACGCCTAAAGATTATAAATGAAATGCTATTGGCTTATAAAACGCGCCAACATTAGCGTCTATTTTAACATCCAATGAAAACCACTAATACATATTTCTTTTAGAGAACATTCTGGAAGCTTTTTTACCGAAAAGGCGCGAAACATTACGTAACTTCCTGGTTCCCGGTAACGATAAACAACTCATCCCCTTGCTGCATTCTTGCGTTATTGTTAACAGTTTCAGTAAAGCCATATATTATTATTTACCAATAATAATTACAATTATTAAACCTCTGAAATCAATGTTACATAAAAATACATATTCATATTAAAATAATTATTTACATTTGAGTAATTTGTGATACAAATTACCGTATCAAAAACCACATATCGTGTGTTTGATATTTCCTGCCTTTTTTTCTGTGCCCATACTACATCCTGACTGCTTACAGCACCATAGTTTCCTTTGGTAGCAAGATTTGGAACTAATTATTTGTTTGGCATCATTCACAGGTGCATATCTGGAGTCCAGTCTCAGCAGCAGTAGAATGTGGACATGTTAATCGCAGTGCTTGGCAAGAGTACGAAGATGGGAGTGGAACTAAAGTTTACTGCATAAGAACAGGGAGCAAAAATTGAGTTTTATTTATGGACGCCCTTTAACTTGTGTGGTCCTTTGTGTCCCATTATGTACTGGACGTGAAAGACCAGTAATTTTGCTCAGAGGCCTCTTTATCAGGCTTAAGGTTCTTTTATGTGCTGTAAATTTATGACACATGATCACCGGCTTTACTTTCTTTCCGAAGGAAGCCATGCTAAGTATTTTTACTCCCAAAAAAATCTGTTGTCCTCCATTGCGTAAAATAGGGAGCCTTAGGGGGATAAAAATGTTAGGCAAAAAAGGTACACTAATGGTAACAATAGAACTATGGCTAGCACATGAGTTGGCTGTTCCTATTAATAATTGGAGGAGTTGAGCTGAAGCCGGGACCGACAGAACTGGATCAAGTGTTGCAGATGCTGAAAAATATAACAAATGAGTCTGAAGTAAAGGCAATGGAGAAACAGCTAGGCATGAAAATGGACAATACAGAGCAACTAAAAGCTGCATTGAAAACACTAAAGAGGTGGGAGGACCAAGAATTACAGGTATGCAGGAAGAGAATGGATATAAGGAAGAGAAATTGTGAAGTGGGACAACGCAAATTAAATGTTGTAATATTTGAAATAAAGGAGGATAGACAAGAAGCTTGGAGAAATTCTAGTGAAATTACAAGGAAGCAGCAAGTGGCAACAATAAATATGAAATGGTAGATGTTGAGAAGTACAAAAAAATTAAAAGGCACACAAATTTCATTGAGCAGAATTTTGGCAAGGAGCAACAAAATTTAAGAGAACCACTACTCATAAAAATGAAAGAAGCAAGAACAGAAAGAAAAAAGGCATATCTAAAAGGACTTCAATTATATGTGGAAGGAGAGAAATGAAGTTTGAATGTAAGGAGAAATGTCCACCTGGAATGTACCAGCATCAGTAGTTTCACAAAGGTGAAGAATGCCAAGAGAGCAAGGGAGTCAATGTACTGACCACCAAAGGAAATATCAGCTGGACGGAACCAGATTACGGTAATGTCAGAGATAACTATGGCCGACAGAGGGTAAGGAGAGGCAGCTGAGAATGTGCTAGAAAAGGAACTTGAAGAGACTGTAGATGAGTCGCAAGTGATATTAAAACCAAGACCGGGCTGGAGGGAGGAAAGAGGAGAAAGAAGTGGGGGATCAGTGGCGGGAGTGACCAACATGTTTCAGACATTGTGAAATGTGTTAGTAGGGAAAATCGGGTCAAATTATACAACTGAGTGATTTAAAGAAAGCACAAGAATTGGTGAAAACAAAAGGTTTAAAAATAGTTTCTGTTGTCGGGTACAGTGCAATACAAATAAGGGGAGAAAGGGAAAGAGAAGGGGTGGTGAACCCAAGAGAAACAAGATATAGAAAGAAGATGGAGAAATTTAAGTTTGTGTAACCATCAAATTCAAGATAGGGATTGGAGATCAAGATGATGTTCTGGAATCGGAAGGTAAACAGTGGAGGAATACAAAGGGTGATAAGCTCAACGGATATTAAAGGAGTGGAAGAGACACGAGACTATACAGCTAAGTGTTTCAGGAAAAATGCAAGCAAGATACATGATAAAGGTAGAGCCTTGGGAGGGATAGGTATAAAATAAGCATTGACACTGCTAACAGAGGAAAGAGGAAGTCAAGTTTTATACAGTGTTATTAAACAGATAAAGAAGGAAACAGTGTTGGTTCACATTTCTCTGATAGATATGAAACAAATTAGGAGCTTCCCAAATATTGAGATGGGGGAATTTAATGAACTGAAAGTTGAGGGATGTGCGAAAGAGATTAAGTACTAATGATGCGATACATTCACATGACTTCCTCTAACCTCTATCGTTTATTAGTGGGTACACAAATTGTTCTTACTCAAGCTTATTTTTCTATCTACTTCATTTTAATCCAAATAAACCTTTGCAGAAATAGCTATATTACATATTTCATTATAGAAACAAAGAGAACAGCGATAGTCAAATGTTTAAGAACTGGACATTACACGCTGGCCTTAAAATTCCATATGTTTCCATGACATCAAGAGAAACAACTGCATGTTGACAGGACTTTAAGGGAATGACCAAGATATGAACAACTCAAACATTTAATAATTGATATCTCTGAAACGACTTACGCCACAAAAAAATTATTTTAAATAAATTGTGTGTTTTGGAGAGATTGCATTTTTTTTGTAGTATGTTTTCGTACATCCCTCAATGTTTACCAGTTATAAAAGATTATACAAAATTCTCTCCAAATGAAGAGGAATTCACAAGCTATTCCCCAAAAATTCAAGATATACGTTTTGATTGTCATATAAATATTTTTAATATATGGTATTTTAATCAAAATCATTACAGCCATTTTTAAAAAATCAAAAAATTTGAAAAATGTTCCGTAAAGGCTAGTTTGGGGTGGGGGATTTTGTTAAAAATCTTAGTGTTGCATCTTTGGAAGATAATGAACCTAAATACCAAGTTAGGTATTTATCTGACTTTTCGTTTTTGAGTTATGCTGCTCACAGACAGACACACACACGTTTGCAAAAATTCTTTATTTGGATTCAGGGCATCTCAAAACATATTTCTGGTGAAATCTTGGTATCAAATGTTTGGATGGATTGCAATACTTCCCCTACTTACTATACATAGCAGAGAAAGTAAAAAATAGAGATACATGTAATAAGGGAAAAAATTACCAGAATTTTATGAAACAAGTAATATAATGATACTATAGGAGAGGATAGAGAAGAAGAATTTACATTTGCAAATGCAAATGGTCAAAGTGTTTTAGATGAAGTTTGAAATGGAGGAAAAGGTTGTAAATTTCAAAGTACTGAATGAGATAGCCAATAGTCATTTCCCAATAATTTTGGAAATAGGTGAAAAAGAAAAAGGGGTGGAGGAGCAAAAAGAAGTAATACAGCTAAAAATAAGTAGACTTTTTAAATGGAGGAAGGAACAAAGGGAGGCATTTTGGAAACACACAACTTCTAGAGTAGGAAACAATTATGGAATGTGGTATAGAGGTTGACATTAAGGAAAGGAATTTAGAAAAAGCATGAGCTGATGAAATTAATAAATACTATAAGAGCATGAGCAGGAATGGAAGTACAACAGAGAGGGAAACAGAAAAATAAAGGATAGTTAGACAAAGTGTGCATCAGCAAAAAAGAGAGGCAACATTTTCTAATTGATAAATGGGGATATAAATGTTCATTAGAGAAAAGTGTGGCAGGATAAAATAAGAAAAATAGTAGAAGAGACTATAAAGGACAAAATAAAATATATGGGAATTTGTTAAGACATGCAAGAAGGGAGAAGTAGGAAACCAGATTTCACCGAAAGACTGGATGATGTGTTTTGGGAGACTGATTGGGGAGAAAGTGATGAAGTTAGGATTAACGGAGAATGCAAAACGGGACAAAAATGAAAGATTAGATGGACAATATTGATATCAAGAGGTTAGCCAATAGATAAGAAATTTAAAAAAAGACAAGGCAGTGGCGATCAATGGAATTCCAGGAGAATTCTGGAAAATGTTTAATAAAGTTGAAGGAATTAATGAACAAGGAGACACCAGGACTGTTGTATCAGAGGACCTAATGATAGGAGCTATAACTGTAATAGGCTTGCAAATAGCAATTAATGAACAAGGAGACACCAAGACTGTTGTATCAGAGGACCTAATGATAGGAGCTATAGCTGTAATAGGCTTGCAAATAGCAATTAATGAACAAGTAGACACCAGGACTGCTGTATGCAGAGGACCTAATGGTAGGAGCTATAACTGTAATAGGCTTGCAAAGAGCAATTAATGAACAAGCAGACACTAGGACTGTTGTGTGCAGAGGACCTAATGGTAGGAGCTATAACTGTAATAGGCTTGCAAACAGCAATTAATGAACAAGGAGACACCAGGACTGCTGTATGCAGAGGAACTAATGGTAGGAGCTATAACTGTAATAGGCTTGCAAAGAGCAATTAATGAACAAGGAGACAGCAGGCTGTTGTATGCAGAAGACCTAATGGTGTAAGTGTAATAGGCTTGCAAAGGGCAATTAATGAACAAGGAGACAGCAGGCTGTTGTATCAGAGGACTTAATGGTGGGAGCTACAACTGTAATAGGCTTGCAAACAGCAATTAATGAACAAGGAGACACCAGGACTACTGTATGCAGATGACCTAATGGTAGGAGCTATAACTGTAATAGGCTTGCAAAGAAATTCTGCATAGAATGGGGAATTCGAGTAAATGTAAATAAATCAAAAGTTTCCGTTTTCAAAAATGGAAATAAACTAAGAAAAGATGAACAATGGTATCTGAATGGACAATAGTTACAGGCAGTAAAGGAGTTTGGGTATTTAGGAATAATATTAAGTAATAATGGTGGTGGAATGTGCATGGTAGGAAGGTGATGGCAAAAGCCAGAGCTGCTATAACAGGATAAGTAATTACAAATTGGAAATGTGTGTTAAATGGTTGGAAAGGATGTATGAAGCATTGGTAGAATAAAACATGTGTGCACTGGAAATATGGGGAGAGGGGTTTCAGAATTACACAAAAAAGTAGATCAAATATACAGGTTACTTTGCAAAGAACTTTTGAGATTAATCAGGTCAGCACCGAGGGAAGTAGCATCAGTAGAATTAAGAACAGGGAAGAAAGCTATAATTATGCAAAGAATGTTGAAATATTGGTACAGTTAGCTTCAAAGAGAAGATCAAGATAATATCTCAGGGAAACTTGATTCTGAGTCAGTAGGTGTTCCCAAAATGGGAAATAACAATAAAACTCACACTACGCCTGTACAGGCAACGCCATGTATAGATGGGGTCAATTCTGGTTAATGCACTTAAATATACAAGGTTCACTCACAAAAATTGATGACCTAAACTTAATAATTGATGAAATGGTGGACACGAAAATAGAAATAATTTGCCTTAATGAACACTGGCTGAATCAAGATACAATATGGCGGTTAAATAAATTAAAAGGATATACTGTAGCTGATTTTCATACCAGGAGCCATTCTGAGAGGGGTGGTTCCTGCATTATAGTTCGAGACGACCTAATTGAACATGCAAAACAAAGACATGATCTTAAGGCGTTAAGTACAGACAGCTGTTTTTTTATTATCTGCCATCGAAATTAATAAATTGAATTTAATTGTGATCTCTATTTATAGGGTACCTTACTATGACACACTCAAGCCATTCCTAAATAAATTTGAACACTTACTCACTAAATTACAGAATGACAAAAAGATAAAACTAATAATAGCCATGGATTGTAATGTTGATCTTTATAAAACTAAATTAAATCTAGACAATAACCTAAAACATTGTATCTGAAGAGACAAGAATTGTTAACAAATTGAATAACATGTTAATTCATAATGTTGATTCCCATGGTCTTGCTTTTAAACATACTCTCCCTACGCGTGTCACCAAAGCGTCAACAACCTGTATTGACCACATACTAACAAATAAAATTTATGGCGATAACAAATGCACTGTCTTGGATACAGGACTAGCCAATCATACAGCTGTCCTCTCAAGGCTACCAGCAATGCACAAAATGAAAATGAAACCTAAAAGAACAGCTGCCAGACGTATAATTAGTTCAGAAAACATTTTGACTTTTAAAGACAAAGTTGGAAATTTATCCTGGATCTGGGACAGAGCGGAGTCGGTTGATTCAAACTATAACACTTTTCTTACGGAGCTTCTAAACTGCTACAACGAATCCTTTCCAAAAATCAATGAGCAGCAAGTAGATAAAAATATATATTAAATTGGTGTACTAAGGGCATTAGGATATTCAGCACACGTAAGAGGCTGCTTCACAAAATATATAAGACCACTACAGATACTAATTTCATTAAGTATTACAAAATGTATTGCAAAATCTATAAACGTACAATCAGGAAGGCAAAACAAATGGTAGTTGAAACATTCATCAAAAATGCACAAAATAAAAGCAAAGCAACATAGAAAATAATAAAGGTGGAATTAGAAATAAACAATCCAAACAATGTAGATAATTTAAATAATATGAGTACTAACACAGCAGAATCATTAAATAACTACTTCGTAAATATTGGTAATCAAATTTGAGATACTCCTCCTTCAATGCAAGATGCTATTACGGAATTGTATAACAACAATTGCGTAATGCTAACCCCCCAATTTCAATTCTCAAGTGTTACACCACAAAAAGTTATTGAAATTATCAGTAAACTTAAATCAAAAACCTCCTATGGCTGGGATGAACTGCCCCCATATCTAATTAAGAAAATAAAACATGAAATAAGTGGATCACTCAGCCAGATAATTAATCATTCCCTAGCTGCGGGTACTGTTCCAGAGAGAATAAAATACGCCCTAGTTAAACCTATACACAAAGGAGGGAAAACAGAATTTAAAATTTTTTTACCTATTTCTATCCTTCCTACATTCTCCACCATACTTGAAAAGATTGTGCATGCACAACTCATATATTATTTTGAACATTTCACCAAGTTAAACAACTCTCAACATGGATTCTGTGAAAAGTGCTCAACAATATCAGCCCTAATAACCTTGGTAAATGAAGCTTCTAAAATGATAGATAGGAAACAACAGACAGCAGTTCTGATATGTGATAATTACAAAGCATTTGATTGTGTCAGCCATGATATACTACTAAAAATTTAGATTTCTATGGCATAAGGGGCACTGCTTTAAGGTGGTTTGAAAATTATCTTAATTGTCGTAAACAAAAAACAATCATTAAGAATCAAAAGGGAACAGTGGAATCAAATTGGGAACAAATAAAAACAGGAGTCCCACAAGGAAGTGTCTTGGGACCTCTACTGTATATAATCTACACAAATGACCTACCTAACTCCATAAAAGGGAAAACCGTTATGTATGCTGATGACACTTCCATCTTATTAAGTGGGCAAAACATTGAGGAGTTAAAATATAACTTAAGCAAAACTATAACTCAATTACAGAAGTGGTTTACTAGTAATGGCCTCAAACTTAACACTTCCAAAACATCCGTTATGCAGCTCAGCACTCAAGATAAGAATTGTGAGAGTTTTATCACAACTGATGCTATAAATCATACAGAAAACTAAAAAATTTTGGGTATTTACTTAAATCAACTATTAAAATGGGATGATCACATCCGCTACTTGGCTAAAAGATTAAATAGTGCATGTTTCAATATGAGCTGCATAGCTAAAATAACGAACCTTGAAACAAGGAAAATAGTTTACTTCAGTTACTTTCATTCTTTGATGACTTATGGAATAATACTATGGGGGAACTATACTGGATGGGAAACGATTTTTAAAAGTTAAAAAAAGTATTACGTATAATGACTCACTCCAGACCAAAAGATTCATGCAGAAATTTGTTCAAAAACCTGAAAATATTAACTTTACCATTCCAATTCCTGTATGAAACAAATAAATACACCCACTCAAACTTTGATACAATCTATAATTCACAAATGCAACATAATCATGGAACGAGAAATAAAAATAATCTGAAACCACCTATGCACAGGTTAGCACTGTATGAAAAAAGTCTGTATGCAGGAATAAAAATCTAAACAAACTCCCTATAAAACTCCGTGAAATGAAAACCCTCAAATACTTTAATAAAGCAATAAAAAACCTATTAATGGACAAAGCCTATTACTCAGTTACTGAATATATGAATGATGAAATTGAATTATAATAATGTTTTGTCATTCGTAATTAAACTATAAACCAAAACTGACATTACAAAGGCACTACCATAATTATATCACTACTTGTATATACTGTATCACATATGTAAATTTGTAATTATATTATTATTGTTATTGATATTTTGTATAATTATTGCTAATTTAATTCTTGTACACTTGACGAGTCACCTGTTTACGGAGTTTTTACTCACTGTATGTAAGTTTATGTGACAATAAAGCATCTTATTTTATTAAAAATGTGTGTGAATCAACAGAAGATAACTTCAAATAAGAATGACTGGTGGGCAGGAATAAGAAGAGTTGGAGAAGATAGGAATGGGAGATATTTGTTAACTAGAAGAAAGAAATAACGGATTTTGCAGTGTAGTGAGAAATAGCGTAGAAAATATAAAGAAACAAATCTGGGAAGCTTTGAAAGTATAAGGTCCTTAAGTTTATATAGAACAATTAAGAGAGATTGGGGAAGAGAAGTTTATGTTGACTTATGTAGCAGACAGGAGAGAGGAGGATTAGCATGGGTGAGAACAGGGACAATGTTTCTTAGAGGGAGTGAATTAGAAACGTGTCATATGTGAAGAAAAGGAGAATAAGACACATTACTTTGTATAATATAAAGAGTTAGAGAAGTGAAGACAGGATGTTTGGGATTCAAAATGGGACAACCTGAGCAAGGAAATGGTAGCTATAAAAAAATTAACAGTTAAGGCAGACAAAAGAATCAAGGATATGAGGGAGTTTTCAAGGAAAATCAAGGAAAATGGTTAAGGTAAGCAAAAAAAAAGCAAGCGGAAAGGGGTAAGAAAGGAGGATAATGAGAAAATAGGAATCAGGAAAGTGGAAATGGAAGGAAAAGAATAACAGCTAATTGAAAGCCAAAGGGCCAGAGTGCCAGGCACAAAGTAGCCCTTAAAGGGAACGAAAATCATTTCTCCAAGAACAACAAGATTCCTGCAACTCCTAGACTTTATTTTTTCAGTATAAAATTGCAATCCAAGACCTGGAAGAACTGTTCAGGAATCAAATATTAGCAACACAAAAACTACATGATAGAGATTTTATAATGAAATTGTGCACCACCTATCTGCATAACAAAAGTATGAATACATTAGGTACTGAAAAACAGACACACAATTTTTAAAATGTCCTCGGGAACATTGCTCCATGCCTATGTGTGTGTTTTTTTAACTTTAATAACATGTTCCATTAAATATACAATATAAAATGTTTCTGAGATTGCTATGCTTCTTAAATTCTAATTAAGTTTTAATTGCTTAAAATGATCATGATATTGTGATTATACTTTTACATTTAATTCATATAATTATTTCTTAATCCTTTTGAATTAGGTTTTGCAATCTTTATAGTTGCATCCTCTGCTAAATAATTTAACCAACTGTTAAACAGCTGGAAGCTTCAACATCAGGATTTATGGCCATGCAGTCTAAGGCACGATAGGAGTAGCTAACATATCAAAACCAAACATCATGTTCTGCATTCAATAGAAAGGGGAGGGCCCAACTGAAGCAAGTGATGTAACGGCAGATATATCCATTTTACCATTTTATTATGTAAAAAAAAACTAGCTCACAATATTGCGCAGTTAATGAGATCAGACAATGCTGCAACTATCATAAATAGGGCTAGGATATTTATGACCTAAAAATCATCATAATATGCACCAAAAAATATGCTGTTATGACCAAACATATACCAAAATATGCAAAATAACATAATAAATATGACCTAACAATATTAAAATGAGGTAAAACTTCTATTGTAAAATAAATTAGTAAGTCAGTTTTGATAATGAACTATTTATTTGAGAATATGTAAAATGCACATGAGAAGCAAGCTAAACTATGCAATTTGACATTCCAGTATGATTTTATTAACATTATAGGAACATAGTTAACCTATGTGCTTTTTACATCCTCATTCTACTTCATATAAGCTCTGAGTTGCAATGCACAATAAATACCTTGTGCAAACTTTCAAATGAAAAAGATTTCCTATTGTCAGCCAACAAAACCTTGTACTTCGAAAAGCTCCTTTCTACTTCAGCTGACACAAGAGGAGCATATTTAAAATGAACAATATCATTTGAATCTAAATCTGAATGGTTAAGAGAGAACTTTTCACCCAACAAAATCATGTTTTGTTTTTTTCTAGCACCTTTTCCATTTTCTTTGACACTTCTTTTCCCACTTTACCACAAACACCCTCTAATTTATTCACAACTTTCTATCTGTTTCACTAGTGACACTTCTGATTCCTCCAAAACAGTTATGACAGCAGAAATAAATCCAAAATTTGATTTTCTGTATGAAAGTTTGCCTGAAATTTCACCATTAGACATTGATTCTTGAGCTAGTCCAATTGAAGTAGCTTCACTGCTATCGAAAGAATCAATGATGCTTTTCACAACGTTGAAGTTCTGGCAGTACTAGTTGCAGGCATCAATCCAGGACCTCCATCTAGTCAAAATGGGAGATGGTGCAAGGGAATGTCTGGAGCTAACAACTTAAGTGCTGAACACGTGAAGGGGCTTTCAAAAATACCTTTTTGACACACCCAATAAATTTGTCAACGTCACTGAATTTACTACAAACTCCTCTGCAACTCGGTGCGAGGCTTGAGCTAAACAAGTCACATGCACCATTTTACCGTACAATACTTTTAGAGAGTCGGCAGCTTTCACCATATAAGGTGCAGCATCCGTTATGAAGAGAAGTACATTGCCATGCTTAACACCTTTGGGCCATATGACACCCATAGATCTGTCGAACAACTTAGAAATGGTGGAAAAATTTCCTTTTTTAAATGTTCACAGTTTATTAGAAACTTTTCACCTGGACCATCTTCTTCCAAAGTTCCCACAATGACATTTGCGATATATCTTCCCATAGAGTCTGTAGTTTCATCAATTGATACCCAATTTTTTTTATTTACAAGCTGTTGTCTGATTTGTTGTATTGTTTTTTCGTAGCTTCGGCTGACAAAGTTCTTTCTTAATGTGGAAGAATCAGGAAGAGATTTGCCTGTGTATTTTTCTAAGAATTCTCAAAATTTTGGATGGTTTAGTTTACTTATGGAAATATCAGCACAAAGGAAAGCTGTACAAAGTTCTTCGCAGAATGGTGAACAAGACTGGTGGGATTCTCCTAGGAGCATTTCTGTAGTGTTTTTTCATTTTCAATCCGTTGTACTCCACGTTTGTGTTTATCTGTTGCCACACGCTGCTGAACATTAAATGACTTCTCCGCAGTTACTCTTACATCGCACAGTTTACAATAGAGTATTTTACCATCACTTGAAAATACTTTCTCACCATATTCAGACACAAACTTTTTTTAGTTATACTTGAACATTTTGCTTCACTTTAGGCATTTTTTCTGAACTTTACTGCACATGCTTACTTCAATAAGACTGAATAACACAATGAGTGAATTAGACACTTGTCTGCAGTCCAGGGTCCAGAATGACTAAATCAGCTATCTGCTCATAGAGTAACAATAGCTTACACAAACTCACTGATGCGTAAGGGTAAAGTCCATATTGTGAATTCAAAGGAAACAGGGAAGGAAGATAGATACTACCATTTTCCAGGAAACAAAATGAGGTGCGCAATTCTGAGAAATGTAACACGGAATAAATAAATTGCACGAGAAAGTTATTTTCTCCTTGAAAGAGTGAAAATATGACGAATATGACCACTTACTTACTAAAATATGTTCTATCAGAGAGAAATGGCCATATATGCAAAAATATGACTTAACAAATTAGGTTAATTCATTTCGCTGTTTCATAAGAAGCATTTATATGTATTTAAGGAGCATGTCAGTCCTACCAAAAAATATATGCCCTATCATAAAAATCCTAGCCCTAATCATAAGTTCAGATGGCAGCACGGTTTGAGACACTGTGATATGATATGTAGGAGGTTCATGCCCCCAAGTAACAAAATACTCTTTATTTTATTTTTATTCCTAATCCAGGAGGACGACTTTGAACATCTCAACTCATCTCATTGGGTATTCTTGAAGGGGTTAATAAAATATGAACTTAATAATAATTCTGATTTCATAAGCAGTATTTACACAATAGTAAGTTAAAGTTTATTTTATTTGTAAATTCTGCACATTTTCCTATAGTTTTTTACTATGTTTTTCTGCTGGCCATTTTCCCTGTTTCAAAATAATTTTAAATTTTAAACTATTTGTTTCTTTTGCTAATATTTTGCAATCACAAATGATGTGGTCCACTGTCTGTACTGCTGCACCACACGGACACTCGGGTGAAACCAGGATGCAGTTTTCCATGTCCTTTAAGAAGTACTGTCACACTTGATGTTTTGTGTGTGAACTGTTTGGACCACATTATCATGTCCTAAGTAAGTGTTAGAAGGATATTCATTGTGTTTGTATAAATATCAGATACAGTCTTTAGCCTGAGTGGCACATGTGAATTTAAAGTTCAAATCATGATATCTTGTGATAGACAGAAAAGCTAGCATGTTTTTATTAACCAAAAGTCTACTTATATACACTTTAGAAAGAAATTGGGCCTGTCCAGTTGGTGTACTTGCATGTAAGATATTATGTAAATTGCAAACTTGTACCATTATTTTGTTTGCACATTTCTCTCACCTGTTAGCTGCCCTATAGGCCGATGACTACTGCTTGTGATAGGTACAATAGCCCTTCCTTCACTACTTGTTAACATTCCTGGCAAGATATAGCTGAATCCTACATGATAAGGAGGTTCACCATCCCCAGCACGTAAACTGTACACATAGTAGTCCACCATGTATGCCTGAAACAAAGCAATCAATGTTGGTGCCATGGCAATGCTACACAGTCTACGTGTAGTACATTTCCAAATAGCTCTAGCTTGCCTAAAACAATTGCTCCTTATTGCTAACTGAATAATGTTCTTGGAATCAAACAATAAGGCTATTCCACCCAGCTTTTATTCAAGGCATTTAATAAAATTCTCCCCCACTTCATTTGGACCATAAGCTTTTCAAGTAAATACAGACTCGGAGTAAACCCCTGGTATACCTCACAAAAACAAACTTCTTCATACGGAGATCTTGTGTCAAGTAATACATAAACACTTATATTTAGTGTCGTCACTGAACCTGCCTTCGTCTGACATGTTATAACAGAAGAAACAAAAGTCTGTGTTACATTCACACCACTTTCTCCTTCCAATCCTTTATTTGTAAATAGCTTCCACAAACTATTCTTACAAAACCTTATGTTTCTACTTCACGTTAAGATAAACGTTTGCACAAGTAGTTTCAAAAGGGATACAGGAAAACAAAATGGTAGAGTTTAAAAGCAGCTCACTATGTGCTGGCCTTGAAACTCCATACACAAACAACTGAAGGATGAAACTCAAAAAAATGAAAAAGTATTGCAAACCAATAACAGCAAATAGTTCACAAATAGCTAATATCACAAAACATTTATTTGGAATAAATTGTGTGTTTTTAAGATATCTATATTTTTTGCTTAGAATGCTTTTCTCTATCTCTTAAGGTTTACCAGTTAAGTAAATCTTTTTTCCAAATGAAGGTCTTTGCACGCTATTCCCACAAAATTCCAGATATATGTTTTATTTGTGACGTAAACAGTTTTTATATATATATATATATATATATATATATATATATATATATATGGTATTTTAATTAAAATCACTACAGCTACTTTTGGAAAAAAAAAATACTAAAACGTTTCCATATAAATGGTAATTTGGGTTGGTAGATTTTTGTATTGCAACTTTTGAAGGAAGTGGTGCACACAGACTTTTTCTAAAAGGTGTTTTTGGATTCAGGGGCCTCAAAACATGTATTTCCAATGGAATCTTGACACTGAATTTTTGGAAGCAGCACTTCTCCACCTTCTAGGTAGATGGCAGAGCTGGTAGAAATATATTTACTTTTACTGTTGACGATACTTAGCAGAGATTTGGGTTAAAAAAAAAATAATTGATTTTTTGTTTTCTGTTGTAATGGATTATAAATGGTATAAGGAATATGTAATTTCTTACTATTTCAACTGTTAAAGGGCACTTATGGTCCGGAGATGTTATAGTGTATTGGTATGTAACAATGTGCTCACCTTCCGGTTTTTTGCCATTTCCCATAAGTTTTATTTTTTAAGCTTCAGGAACACTTCTCAAAATCTATTCAAGCTACAAGTTTGAAATTTTTTGTGGCTGTACAGAATGTTTAGCTGCACATAATAGGTTAAAGATTTTGATCCTAAATTACTGGTTTCTACGAAAAAAATTACAAATACAAAAAGAAAATTGCACCGAACAATTATTTTCTTGTCACTATCTTTTTTAAGTTAAATTAGTTCCTCAAATGGACAAATACTTAATCAGCTATCTTAAGCTACTTATAATAACTATAAAAAAATTGGCAGAGTTCTGATCCTTATTTTCATAGAAAAGTGTACCTATAAATGAAAATACAATATTTTTTAGAAATTATTTTACATTATTTATATATTTTTATAATTAAAAGATTTAAAGCTAGCTAAATGATCTTGACACCAGTAAACTCAGAAAATCTTCTTTAATAAGAAGTAAAACGTTTGCCCTAGATGGTGTGATTCTAGAGAAAAATGGCTTTTCTTTTAATTGTGAAGAAGCGTTAAAATACTCTGCGATCTCTACAAAGTATCCTTAATAAATGAGCTGGAGTGTGTATGTATGGAAAATTGCTACTTTATTTGCACAATTTTCATTGAAATTAAGAAAAATGACGAGTGGTTACGGGGAAGAAGAGAGACATACATGGAATCATTTAAACTTTATCAACATGACTGACTGACTTAGATAGCTTTTTAAGCTCAAATGACAATATAATTAATTTCATTTACATCCCCCCTCTCACTCTATATCAAACTACAAAGAGTTAATTAAAACAGTCAGACACTATAAAGAACAAAGTAAAAGTACTGAGAAAACAATCACAAGTAGCACAGTTTGTAATGATGATTTATTGTGAATGCAGCTGAAATGACTTCCACGCTGTCTATTTATTGAGTTGGGAAGAAATAATAGCAGTTTAAGTAACGTCAACGTGACCTTGTTTATTCTCAGTAACCAACTTACATAAAAATAAGAAAACACGGGAAAGACGAAACAAAAGAAAGCCCAAATTAACATTCAAAGGAGAAGAAAAATAATAAATTACAGATTATAATAAGTGAGTACCCAAACATCGGAGTAGGATCGCAGAATGCACGGATATAAACTTTGAGTTATTATTACTCTTATGTTAGCAATGTTTGAGCACCACAGACACTTTTGTAGACAATGTGATTGTGTTGAAGCTTTTTATATTATTTTATATCAATACTCAATAAATAAATAAATAAATAATTATTATTATTAACAATAATAACTGCTGGTATTTAGTCTGGTTAGATGCTGTTATCGTTGTCTAAATAATACAGTTGGAAATTTGTGTAATTTAACTAAGCAATTACTTGTGCCTTTACATTTCTGTAAGCATAGCGACAGGTGGCATAGCTCTTATAATTATTTATTTGAATGTGTTATTACTACATGGTCAATGTCAGAGAGGAGATGAACTCATTCCTTTGTTATTTTGTGAGGCCGTGAAAGCTATATAATTGTTATTCTTATGTTAGCAATGTTCAACCTATTACGGTTGTAGCTGAGAAAGATACAGACGGTGTTGCATGCTTTTGTAGCCATCACATAAACTAAATAACTAATCATGTGAAATTTCAAATTCTAAGTTAGAGAGTAATTGTTGCCTTATGTCGAAGGTTATACGTGCCAAGTTTGGTTGAAACCGGTGCAATGGCATGGAAACCTATAAGGTACAACAGATTATTTTGATACTGCAATCAATGTCACAAAGAATAGTGATTATTTTCTTTGGCTGGCTGCCATTTCTCTGTTATAGTAACTAACACCCAAAAATTTCATACCAAGATTCCCCAGAAACACACATTTTGAGACTCCCTTAATACAAAAAAAAAAGAAAGAAAACATTTTTACAAAAAGGTAGGGTCGCGGCGCCGTGGCCGAGTGGTTAGACCGCTCGCCTCTTACCGAGGTGGCCCGGGTTCAATCCCAGGGAACCGCATGTGGGATTTGTGGTGGATGAAGCGGCATCTGGGCAGGTTTTCTCCGGATTCTCCAGTTTCCTCTGCCATTCATTCCAAAAACTGCTCCATCATCACCTTTCCTTTCATCCATTTCACCGTCATTTCATTTTATCCACTTCCTTCATCCCATACCAGGCATCGGGCTGATCACCCATCCTGGACATTCTGTCTGCTCCCTGACGGGCCTCTGACCCCAGGCACCCACCTGTAATTCCTGGGGGGTGTAAGTCCTACATAAGGTGAGGATAAACAGTGAATGAATGAACAATGTGCGTGCATGCGTGTGTGTGTGCGCATAAAAATCAACTCAAAAAACAATTTTGGTTAAATATTTTAACTTCGGTTAAAGTTCAGTATCTTACAAAACCAACACAAACATTTTCAGCAAAATCCCCCCTCCCCAAACTACCCTTCAATTGGAAAATCCTTTGTGATTTTCTTTTTCTTTTCAAAAATGGTTCTAACAATTTTAATTAAAGTACCATAAATTTAAGATATTCTCATTGCAAATGATAACTGGTAAACCGTAACATATACACAAAATCTTACTATACAAAAAATGTAGATCTCATTAAAGCATACAATTTGTCTCAAATAAAATTTTTGGTTGATTAACCATGTTTCTTATTTGAATTTTCAAGTACTGTACACTTTTCAAATGGTAAAGTTGCTATCACTTTCCAAAAATGTGATTGTTTTAGAATACTGTATACACAACAAAATACGTAAATGTCTTATCAAAGTTTATTTAGATTAACAACAAGTAGGTAAGCTTTTGTAAGAATAGTTTGCAGCAGAGAGAAGTCTCAGACACACAACATTATAACAAATGCAATCAGCCAGCATGTATTGCTCTCACATAACTTTCTACATTCATTCTTCTTATCCAGATAAACTTTCACTTCATATTTACACATTTTGTTGCGTGGTACAATATGCTGAAGCGATAGATTTTCAAAGAGCATGTCACCATGTCGTGGTTTCAAATTCCATTCTTTTGCACAACGAGCAAAAAACAAATGACTTCCCATTTGAGAAAAGTATAAATTTCAAAATTCAAAACAATAACAAGGAATATGTGTGTGCTTTAACAAGATCTACATTTTCTGTGTAGTAAGATTTTGCCTATCTTGTACAGTTTACCATTCAGAACAAAGAGGACTTCACAGGCTAGTCCTAGAAAATTCAACATATACATTTCATTTGTCAGGAAATATCTTCAAGATATTGGGGTGGTATAAATAAAAGCAAGCATTAGCTCATTTCTCACCAATTCCAAGCAATTGCTCGGTTTAGCATAAATAAAAATGTGCTGCTCAACATCCTCACAAGCAAAAGCTTGCTGACCTTGATTGCTGAGCTGTTGCTCGTGATATGGTATAAATAAAAACAAGTCCTGCTCGCCTTCAGTAAGCTTTTGCTTGCAATTTCTTGAGGTACCTCCGTAGGTACCTAGCTTCCTCAGCTGCATTTTAGTACTACGGTGGAATTCATGATAGGAACAGTTCCAGATAGGAAAATAAAAATTACACGACTTTCTCTATCACTCTTTTATAAACAATTCTTACAAAACCTTATTCTTGGTATCTACTTCTTGTTAATCGAGACAAACTTTCATTACACATTTCATTGTAGGGATAAGTAGAATGCAGTAAATTAAAGCGATAGTCAAACATTTTAAATGTGGGTCACTATTTGATGGATTTGAAATTCTGTTCTTTTTAGATGATCGCGAAAGAAGGAAGAAAGGAAGGAAGGAAGGAAAGAATTATGATTTTCTACATTCACATGGCTTTCTCTAATCATTCTTCTACAAACTATACTTACAAAAGCTTATTATTCCAGCTTCTTCTTGCTAAACCAGATAAACCTTCAATTTACATTTACAATTTCATTATATGATGCAGTAGGCAAAGTGAGTCAGTTTTTTAAAAAGTATGTGGGTATCTGAGGGCTTTGAAATTGATGCTCTTTGCATGACCACAAGAGAATGTCGAAAACCGACTTCACATTTGAGAAAATAATAAGTAGGTATTTGAAAATTCAAACCAATAACAAGGAATATCTCGGGAATGGTTAACTTAAAAAAAAATGGAAAAAAAGAAATGCTTTGACATAAATTGTGTGCTTTAACGAGACCAGTTTTTTTTTTTTTCATAATAAATTTTACCTAGGTCTCCTGTAGTAGGATCCCTTACAGTTTAGTAGTTACATAAAAGTCACTTCACAGACTATTCCCAGAAAATTCAAGATTTATATTTGCCATGCAAATATCTTAAACAATACCGCATTTTAATCAAAATTGTTGGAGCCATTTTTCAGGAAAGGAATAGTTTTGGAGTAGAGGAATTTTCTTGAAAATCTTATCACATCCTTGGAGGATACTAAGTTTTAATTTTTTTTTTCTTTATTTATGCTGTTCACACACACACACATTTGCTAAATATTTTTTTTAATTCAGGCACTCTCAAATCGTGTATTTCTGATGAAATCTGGGTATCGAAGTTTTGGGTAGAATGCAATATTTCCTCTACTTGCTGTACGTAAGTGAGAAATTAAGAATTGTTTCAAGATGCAAGGATTCGGATGTGTGTAGATATAAACAGTTATTTAAAAGATAAAATGTAGAAGTTTGCGCAACATTTTCTTCCAGAGGCAAATGAAACACGAGTTGGACCTTTTAACAATGCAGAAAAGATCTTGAGATATTTTCTTCTTACCTGGGTACTATAACACTAAACAGAATGTGTGTGAGGTCATAGTGATCCGCTCTCATTACCGGAAGACTGGTAATATAATCAAAGCGATGTACAAATGAACACTTACGTAGAGCAGAATGTTCGTACAAGTCAAAACTTGAATTATAACTAAAGAATTTCCTATAAAACCAAACTTAAACTTAACTTTCAACGAAATGAAACCCTTTCATCCAGTTTAACTTTAATCACGATAACACCTTATAAATTCGTGGAATTACTTATTGTGATATTTTATATATAAGATGCAGAGAATACAAATATAAAGGTGCAAAAACAGAAGTACAAATAATCTCCTTTCAATATACCAGTTGGTGACACATTTGTAATATTATCAAATAAGGAAATGATGGATTGGATTTAGAAAAAGGATGAACATTATCTGTTGAAAGTTGGGTGAATCTCAATGTTTATTTCATTTGACAAATCTTTTAATTACAATTGTGTTATTTAAAATCTGTACCTCTATTAGGTTTCATAAATGAGAGTATGATTAGCATGAATGAGTATATGGATATTTAACTGCAGCAAAAATTAAATCGCCTCCTGACAGAAGAAGAGGCGTGTTTGTTTACTCTTACTCAGATGATGTGTCGTGGTGAAGGTTACTGAGCAAAAGCTTGGTAGGTAATAGCAATAGCTCAACGAAGAGGGGAATTTTTATTTATACCAAACCAGAACCTGATGCTCGTTTCTCAACTTGCTTGGAGCTGCACCTCACAAGCTATTGCTTGTTTTTATTTATATCGCCCAATGTACTTGAATCAATCAAAATCATTAAAGGCCATGTTAGAGAGAATCAAAAATAACATTTTTTCATGTAAAGGAAAGATTGGAATGAAGGGATTTTGTTGAAATTTTTTATATCGCATTCTTATAAGATGCTCAACTTGAGTATTTAAAAGACATTTCGTTTTTGACTTTTGCTTTCCACACAAGCATTTTTCTATAAATGCTTTTTTTTGGATTCAGGGAGGCTCAAAACATGCAATTCTGGTGAAATATCAGTATTAACTTTCTGGGTGAAATACAATATTTCTACTTACGAGGACATCGTAGAGAAAGTAAAAATTACTTCTGTAACCAGGAACAAGAATGATTTTAAATGAACTGGCTACAGAGAAGACGCTACAGATGACAGTCCAGCTGTAACATTTTAACTTGTCAACTACTTGTTCATGCTGTGAACAAAATAAATCCACTTAATGCAAGAATGGAGATAAAGAAATTAGCTTAACAAAATGTACAGGCAGGTCACAAAATGGGCATAGCTGCCACCACCCCCCCCCATGTTTTATAACACTACCCGACACTACACGGTTAGCTTTCTAAACCCCAATAACAATTAATTTCATTTACTTCCCCCTTTTGTTTATGAAATTATTGGAATCCTCCCCTTTTCCACTAATAACTGTAATTTCATACAGCTCTGGCTATTCCTAACAATGGATGAAAAATCCCCCATGCAAAAATATGTTAAACATTGACGGAACGTCTCACTTCCTTAACCTTCCCCTGACAAGTCTTACAAGTTCTGGAAATGCTGCACAGTCTTTGGTGGTGGAACAATCATGGTTAGAATGGGTGAGCAATTACATTAAATGAAATTTTAAACCCTTGTACCTTCTCTTTGGTCTTATAATTATTTAATAAGGTAAAAGCTACACATTTTTCACATAATACAGAAACCCATAACATGTACAACAAAACAGAGAAGCTGGTGAATATGAAGATTCGCCACTCCCAAGCCACCAAGTTAACCTCTTTGAAAAGACACACAGTTTGTAACTATCAAGAAAAATGATCTTCTTAATTGTCAATTATAAAATATTGCTTCAAGAATTCCTAATGTTAGCAATTTTCTCTTTTTATATAATTAATAGCATGTCCCACTAATGGTCTTGATTACAACATAGGTACAAAGGAAATAAAGCAAAATGTTCTTACATGAGCATTATTCAAATGGTGTTACATACTTATCATAGCATTTGTCTTATTTACATGCACTTTCTGCAGAGTAAAAGCTATTTTCTATGCCATAGCAACTTCAACCAAAAGTCAAAGCCTTCTTTGTATGTATGTGCTTTTATAGCCCCAATGTGTTTGCATTCTAGTAAATCAATTAAGTATTTTATAGTCCATGTATGTTAGAAAGAATGATCAAGGAATTATCAAAATCAGTTGAGTGTTTTTTCAGATTACTCTGTATACATACAAATATGTCGGTGTAGATCACTTTTCGTAATGGGAGCCACATTAACCGTCAGAGAATGAATTGCAGGCAAAGCCACATATGAACCATAAACTAACATCCACAAGGCACACAGTGTTTTATTGAACTAAAATGTACTTCTATGTTAATATTCAGGGGAAGAATGAAGCTGGCTCTTCTGTGCTATAATTGTAGACATTCATGGTTCCAATTTCTACTGCCTTTATTGTAAATGTTCATCAGTCATAGCAGACCTGTATTTTTATTTGACATACAAGGTGTATTAAAAAAGTATCGAACCTTATGTTTTCCCACGTAAACCAATGAAGTGGGGAGACTTTGGTGTGAAGTTGTGAATTTTTTCCTGCCCGCAGAAAGCGTCGGCCTGCAAGTGAAGATGTGTAGTGAGCGGTCGTCGGATTTCAGTTTTTGTAAAATGATGGAACAACTTGAGTAGTGATATTGCATCATATTTTTCCAAAAGCTTGGCGATACCCAAGTAAAAACCATCTGCAAGATTTAAACAGGTTTTCAGGGATGATGCCATTAGCACCTCACATATAAAGGACTGGTACAACCGCTTCAAAGATGGCTGCACATCAATGGACAGCAAACCACGATCAGGAAATTGACAATGACAATGTCATTGAGCAAGTGCGGACTTTGGTCTTGCAGGATTGTCATATCACAGTCTGAGAGCTTGAAAACAAGATAGCGGTAAACATTGGATTGGTACATTCAATTCTGACCCAGGATTTGGACATGAGGAGTGTGTGTGCAAAATTCGTACTGAAGCTTCCAACAATGGAGCAGAAGACATGCTGGCCAATGCAGTGATCCCAACTTTCTGAACACTATGATCACAGGCGATGAGACACGAGTTTATGGCTACGACCCACACACCAAGATGCAGTCATCATTGTGGCAGCATCTGTCATCCCCAAGGTCCAAAAAAACATGGCAGTTCCGCAGCAAAGTTAAGGTCATGTTGGCCATTTTCTTTGACTCCAGTGGTGTGGTACATCACGAGGCCAAACCATCATAAAGGATTACTACCAGGTCTTTCATAGCCTTCATGATACTCTGTGGCACAAACAACCAGATCTGTGAGCAGCAAAACCTTGGCAGCTCCATCATAATGCACCCACCCATTGTGCACATTCGCCAAACACAACATTCCTGTGGTTCATCAGGCTCCTTACTCACCCAACATGACTCATGTGACTTTTGGTTTATTCCCAAGCTAAAAGTGAGCATTTCCTGCAATGGCAGTAGTGCTGGAGAAGTGTGTACTTCACCAAGGAGGGGATTAGTGTTTCAGACCTCCAAATCAATAAACATATTTTTGCCGACCAAAGGTTCAATACTTTTTGAACACACCTCGTATTTCATTTCTGAAAATGTTTTTACAGATATACGTTGATGAGAACACTGATATTAGTTCTTTCAGATGAGGAAACGTGTCACTCAGCAGGCAGTTATAAACTTCAACTTCCTTGTATTTGTCCATCAGTAGCTCATTACACTGTATATCAATTAAAAATCTGAGCACTTAATTGTATTTAATCATTAAAAATTCATAAATAAATTAATCTAATGCAGGCACACTGTTTCTTTTTATTTGAAGTTTATTGATGGGCCAAACAAAAGCAGCTATGGGCAGGTTCCGTCCTTGGTGTGGATGGTATGGGCATGTAGCTGACAGCGCAAGACATCTTTACGAACACCACAGCTGAGGTCACTTTATTGAAGACATCTGCCACAGTTACTTGTAACTGTGCTATTATGTTATAACAATGATTTTGCGCTTTGTCCTTCATGAACCCCAAGTGAGATTGGACTTCGTGGAGGACAGGCAGATCCGCACTTGCTGGCACTCCATCTTATAGGAGCAACCATTCACTATGCATATTCTGTATATTGCACCCAGTGCAGAACATACCACTTCATAAAAGAACAGGTTTTCTTTACCTCAAAACATAATATTTTCTGAATGTAGGTCCAGGAGTTAGCATTCTTCTGTGAAGAAGTGTCCCATGTCAGCGTCACAATTAGTCAACGTGGAATGGATGATAATGCCTGAGCTTTAAATCAACTTTCATGTGTTTCATCTTTTCCAAGCAGTTTTCAGCGGAGACCTCTACAGCATGGCGTTTCCCTCCTTGTTGCTGGGAACTTGTTCGGATGTAAGATTTTACCACCTCAACACTGTAGCTTTCCTTGGTGGTTCCAATCCAAAGCAGTCCATGATGTTTAATGAAATCAAACCACTATCACTAATATCATAACATATCAATCTGTAGATCTTATAGTGATTCAGGCCAGCTTAAGAGAGAGCTGGTCTAATCTAGAATGTACATTACATCAAAACTACACGCACTGTGCATACTTGTGAAAATAAGTTCTCTTATGCAGAGTATGTCACAGCTAAAAACTACAAATCAATGTTCTTTACACTTAAAATATTTACAAAAATATTTATAATGGTAACTAAAAATATTTATAATTATAGTCCGCACCAATTAAGAAACAGATTAACAGTTACTAACCACATGGCAGAGAGCTTTAAATGAATGGGAGGGGATGGATACATCATATCAACCATTGGAAGGATCAATTAGAACTAAGACATTTCCATAGCAATGATAGATGCAAAAACCTTGTTGCCGATATTGTAACATGTGATTAGCATGACATGCAAACGTAGCACTAACATGAAGCTTGCGTCAGTTTAGAGATTGCCTGTGTACTGACAAGTTGTTTTGCATCATCTACTTGCCTTGTATTGCGAGCATTTGAAATTGTGTTAACACTTTTAATGGATATTTAGCAATGTGCAATCAAATTAATTTTGGCCAAAGGGTTATGTTGGGTGAAACAATTTCACTGCATCATCAGTAATAAAGCTTACAGAAGAAGCACTAACAGCAGTAAAAGCTGAAAACTGGAAAAAAGCAATGACTCATACAAAGCGTACAATGAGTACAGCTGGGGAAAATGAAGGAGTTTTGGAAGAAACAATAGAACAGCTTATCATTTCCATGGGGAATTCCAGCAGCTCTTTGGATGATGACAACAGTAGCAACATTGTCTATCAAGCTAGCAAAATCAACAACAGTGATGCAAGTTATTCGGATATCAGCAGCATTTTCCCATTAGAATAAGCATCAATATTTCACAAGTATATCTCTTTTGTTGATGCAGATATTTACACTGATATATTCTTGCATGTTCTATCCTTTGTATGTAGATTCGTTATTTTACTATTTTCTTCATATACGAATATAAATAACACCTGCTCTACAATGCAGGAACAACCCAATCACTTTCGTACACATAATTCTAACATGCTCTCCATGTGATCACGATAAACAAATTACCTCACTCTCTCAGCAAAATGTCAATCCCTTTCTTGATTGGCAGCAAGTATAATTATTTACAAAATTGCATTAATTTTTGGAGTGAAATTACTAGTGCTGTTATGTTTCTGAATGAACGAAATCTTTCTCTGTATAGGTGTAAGTGATAAGCAGGTTTAGGATTTCTAGGTGCAAATTTCAGATGTAAAAAGGGAAAAGGTGCTCAAATAAGGTGAAAAAAGGGACAATAAGGTGCTGGTTTATTTAAGGGGATGTACAACTGAAATTGCTATTTTCTAAACTATCCATTCAATTGGGCTGAAAGTTTAACCACATGTCAGTCTTCTTTAGATATAACAGTTTCTGAATTTCAACCCAAAATCTTAATTAGTTTTCAAAATATAAAATTTTGGGTATATGCAAAATGCAACACATGATGCATTTTTCAAAAAAAAAAAATTTTATGTTGCTTCTATGTCAGGGAACTACAAATCTGTCATAATTTTTTTCTACCATTCTTAGTTTAAGAGGAAAAAAAAGTTTTGGTTTTGTATTTGTATTTTTTTTTCATTTTATTTTTCTATACATTATCATCTTAAAAAATTAGTAGCGCAAAAACTATTCATTACACAGAAAAATTGTATGACAGTTTTATTTATTTGGGTTTTTGAAATAAGCGTAAAAAATGTCAATATGAATGGATGAGAACTACATCGTGTGGAACATTTTGAATATGCAAAAATGCTGAAAATAAGAAACGTCTTGAAATGAAGTTTTAAAAATATAAACAGCTAGTAACCAAACGTGCAAGGTTATTTAAAAAGTCTTGTAATGATTCTGAAGCATTCGCAGGGTCAAAAATAAAAGTGGATTCTAAAACTACAAGCAATGAAGAATTTTTTGGGAACATAATTTTTTTTTTTTTTTTTTTTTTTTTAGATTTTTTGAGATTTTGTGTTAATTTTAGTTGTGCATTCCCTTAACTAATTCAACGATTTCTTTTTCCTCTATTCTAATTTATTGAACTACAAGCAAGTACATCAAATTATCACTCATAAAAAGAAGGAAAAAACATGAAGCTGTTGTACTTCAAGACATTAAGCATCTCCACATTTTTAAAAGTAACTCTGTTTCTATTAGGAGATAGAATGTCTAAGTAGATGCTAAAGCTTCTTTCAACATCCACAGAAACCAGTGGGGCAAACCTTGAATTCACTCGGAATGGCAACTCAACAGATGTGGCGAATTCCTCAATGTCTGGATTCTTCTGAAGACTAGATTCGTTTGCTTTGGCAAAACCATCTAACTGCTCCCTCACGGAAGTAAAAACATCCCATTTTTTTTCCTTTTCCAGACCTTGTTCTTCCAATCATTTAATAGCTGCAGGCAGGTACTTGTAACTATGGACACAATATAGTTCTGTCTGCAAATTATGTATTTTCTCCGGTAACAGAAGTTGCTGTGCCTTGGAAATTGCACCTGCGTCGGATGGATCCAAAGAAAGCACAAACTCTTTAATTTTGTCAAAATTCTCACACAATATAGCAGCACACTCAATCCAAGATCCCCAGCGAGTAATGACCGGGAAATTTGGAAGGGGCAGGCCAGTGATTTCCCTGTACTAAACAACATGGCTCGGAGCTTTCAGTAGAATCTTCTTCAGGGCAGAGATGAATTGATTTGCGATGTTGTAATCGTTCCTTATGGATTCACAAACCCTGTGAAGGGCATGAGCCAAGCATGTCACATGCTTCAAGTTAGGAAATAAAGGTTTCAATTAGTTAACAGCTGAAACCATGTATGGAACCTGGTCCATAACCACAAGAAGAAGCTTTTCAAACTCAATACCAGTAGGCCAAAGTTTTTGGCAGAAGTCCATAACGGATTGCATTACTGTACTGGCATTGGCTTTCTGTTGCTCGTACATTTTTAACAACATGGGCTTAACTTTCTCCCCTGCTAAGGGAAAAACTAAAATGTTCAAAACATATCGTTCCATTGAGTCTATAGTTTCATCCACAATGTTTCCCACATCGCAATCAGACACTTTCTCCTTGATTCTTTCTATTGTTTCTTGGTAAACAGGTTCCATGTGGTTTTTTTTTAAAGTACTCTCATCGGGCATTGACATCTTTATGTATTTTTCAAGAAATCCCTTGAAGGCTGGATGGTTCACCTTATTGAGTAGAATTCCTGCTTGTGTAAGAGCTGCACACAAATCAATGTTTAATTCCTTCAAATTTTGGCTTTTTGAAGAACTCTGTTGAAACGCATTTCGTAATAGAGGTTGCCGTGATTTGTTTGCTTGCAGAGTCTTGTTCATTTGATGCTTAGAGCTGGAAATGTGTTATTTGATGTGATCTCGCTGGTGTTTTTCATCTAACAAAATTCCTGAATCACAAATACTACATCGCATAACAGTTCCATCAGGGTCTATGAAATCTTGTTTGAATTCCTCAGCCAGAACAATAAATCGAGCACTGGACACCTTTGCATGGTAAAATCTAGTACTAGTACACTTGTTTGGTAATGTAACATAGATCTAACACTAGTTCACTTGCTAACACAATGCGGCTGTCACACAACTCACTCTTGCGCCCATTCGCTGTCCACATTCTCTTATAACACCGCGACAATTACCAGAATGTTCTCATTCATGCTGGAACTTCAGTCTCAGCAATTTCTAGTAGTTTCGAGCAGAACCCAGTCTTGATATTCTTGGAACTGTGTGGGTGAGGTTACTGCCGTCTCTGCGTGCCCAGCCTTCACCTCCACGCAAACAGATGATGTCTCTCACAGTAACAAACTCACATTCACGAACAGCAGACTACTGATTCTGGTGGGATAGAATCACTCATTGTCAATTGCATTATTTCGGGCAACTTTATAGCAGTAAAGCGAGAGAAAGAGGTGTTCGTTGAACACACAATTATTTTCCATTGTTGCGGGTGTGCTTTCAATTCCCGTGCAGCGTTTACTGAAAGAGGTAGGCTTACTATTCGCACGTACACAGCAAGCTGAGGATATGTTAATTGAAAGTTAAAGAATAAATTGGAATGAAACTTAAAAGAAAAAAGGGGGAAAAAGCGGATCATGGGCATGGTTGGGGGAAAATGGGATAAAGGTGCCAAAAACGGGTAAAGGTCCCAAAAAAGGGGAAAAAGGTGCACGAAAAAATGCCTCTTTTTGCAACTAGAAACAAAATTTCACACTGTGATATCTTTCCGCACAGCTTTAACTTACCCTAAGAAAAAAGGTGCGCACCTAAAAATCCTAACCCTGGTGATAAGGTATCTTTCTAATGTTAATTTGAATTTATTTGTATTAGTTTTCAGTTCATTTATATATGATGCAAGCGAATTATATAATACTACACCATTGTAGTAAACTGCTTTTTGGAACATTGTAGGTTATTGCTTGGCCAGTGTGCCTGGTTAGCTACTTGTACATATTTGATGAACACTTCTGGGTACTCTTTGTGCAACAGTATATAGACCAAGAGGGGCACTATTCTAATGCCTTTAGCTCCTGTAAGTATCGTATTGTGATTGGTTGGCTTTTTAAGTGTTTAAAATAAATTGTACACAAATGTTTCCTCAGATTCCATGAAAGTTATGTATATTGAGTTGCATCAGTAATGCTCAATTCTGTGATAATTTGTAAAGGGATATTTAAAATAATGTAGAACTGATTATAATTTGTTACTTCACATCACCTTCTGTTCATGTATTCAAAAACAATTGGAATAATCATTTACAAATGTCCCCAATCATCAACTAAAGAATCATGATATTAGTTTTTACATTCTCTACTATGTATAGTAAGTAGGGGAAGTATTGTATTCCACCCAAAAATTTTATACCGAGATTTCACCGGAAATACATGTTTTGAGACTCACTGAATCCAAAAAAAGCATTTTTGGAAACATGTCCGTGTGTGTGTGTGTGTGTGTGTGTGTCTGTGAACAGCATAACTCAGAAACGAACAGTCGTATAAACACCAAACTTGGTATTTAGGTTCAGTATCTTCCAGAGATGCGACACGAAGGTTTTCAAGAAAATCCCCCTACCCAAGATTACGCTTTACATGGAACATTTTTCGAAAATTTTAAATTTCTCAAAATTGGCTCTAACGATTTTGATTAAAATACCATATGTTTAAGATATTTTCATGACAAATAAAATGTATATCTTGAATTTTCTGGGAATGTCTCCAAAAGTATTCTTCATTGTGAACAACTTTAGCATAACTGGTAAACCATAAGAGATAGACAAAATTTTACTACACACAAAATGTAGATCGCTTTAAAATACACAATTTATGTCATATACATTTTTGTTGTTGAGTGAACCTTTTTCGAGATATTGCTTGTTATTCCCTTAAATTTTCCAATACTTATACTTTTTCTCAAATTCGAATTCATTTTTTTTGTCCTGGACATGCAAAGAGAATGGAATGCGCCACATAGCAACCAGGTTAAAATATTTGACTATCGCTTAAAACCTAGCATATTCCCCTTGCATCTACATGAAAATTACCAATAAGATATGACATCTTGATTAACATGAAGCATATGGAGAATAAGCGTTTGTAAAAATAGTTTGTACAAGATTAGAGAAAGTCATGTGAATGTAACACATCAGATTTTTTTTACTTTCTCTACTACGTATAGTAAGTAGGGGAAGTATTGTATTCCACCCAAAATTTCCATACCGAGATTTCACCGGAAATACATGTTTTGAGACCCCCTGAATCCAAAAAAAGCATTTTTGGAAACTGCGTGCGTGTGTGTGAACAGCATAACTCAGAAACGAACAGTCGGATAAACACCAAACTTGGTATTTGGGTTCACTATCTTCCAAGGATGCGACACGAAGGTTTTCAAGAATAATACCCCCACCCCAGAGTACCCTTTACATGGAAGATTTTTCGAAAATTTTAATTTTCTCAAAAATGGCTCTAACGATTTTGATTAAAATATTATATGTTTAAGATATTTTTATGACAAATAAAATGTATATCTTGAATTTCCTGGGAATGTCTCCAAAAGTATTCTTTATTGTGAACGACTTTTGCATAACTGGTAAACCATAAGAGATAGAAACAATTTTACTACACAAAAAATGTAGATCGCGTTAAAATACACAGTGTATGTCATACATTTTTTTTGTTGAGTGAACCATTTTCGAGATATTACTTGTTATTCCCTTACATTTTTCAATACTTTTCTCAAATGGGAATTCGTTATTCATTTTTTGTCTTCGATATGCAAAGAATATTAATCTGTGGCAAAGCAAATGGTGCTGCACCTAGCAACCAGCTAATAAGAGATATGTATGTGCTTAAAGGCTACTGTATTTGTATATTGCCCTTGTAAATATATATTCCTCTTACATCTACAAGAAAATAAGCAATAAGATAGAGTCTGCAAATGTTTATCTCGATTAACATGAAGCATATGGAGAATAAGCGTTTGTATAAATAGTTTGTACAAGAGTAAAGAAGGTCATGTGAGTGTAACACATCAGATTTTTCCTGTTGCAGTTGTCTTAATATGGACTCTAACCAGCAATGTTTATTATTCCCTACATATTACAGGTTCACCAAGATTCTCAAAATTATCAACTATAAATAAAAGCAGAGATGCCCACTTTGTGACCTCACCATATATTTATAACACAGAGTGGGATCGACATAACATTCTCCTTTAAACTTGTGAAACTAGACAGTATTTTATACATGTTTTAGTATCTTTAAATGCAATATTACATCAGTCAAATAGCAGATACCAGTGTCAGTAAATATCCTTAGAACATGCTTAGCCTGTCTTGTCAAATACAATGAAACTCGTTAAAGACAGAAGAGACAAGATCGTAAACATGTTTCCATTTTGGCGAATATTATTCAGATATTCCACATTTTTTTTCTTGCACACTTTTAAAATGAATCACAAACTCCATGCTAACAGTTTCAATATCATGCATTTTTTTTATTATTAAGCACTCATCTAGTTTTATATCCAGTGTATAATCCAGTAGAAATTATGTCGGTTACACGTCTCTCTACACAATACTAATTAAGGAAATTTACACTCAGTCCCTGCACTAACACGTCCATCATGACCCTAAACTAAAACTGCTTTGTGTTGTGCTTAGTAGCATTCCTTCACCAGGAGCATTTCTCAATGTGGCCAACACTCTGGTATATACATTTACAAAGAAATCTCATTTACCTTAATGACCTACACTTGCAGTTTCTTTGGAAGTAGAGTACATCCCAATATAAAGTACATAACACCTTTTCAATCTCATTAGAAGCGCAGCATATTCCAAAACAAAAGTATTTTAACACTGCATCACATTTCCATTTTAACCAGCTGCAGATTGTTTCCCTTTCCAAGTTCAGAAGTATCCATATTATTTTGGAAACATTACACATCAATTACATGATTTCCAGGCAACTAGCACAGAACAACACATACATGTGTCATTCAATGAGTGGCTTGGCACTACCTGGAAGCTGGAAGGTTCACACAATACCAACAGAAAACTATATAAATTGGCTCAAAAGTATTTTGTACTGCGTAATATCTGCAACCTGCATATGAGAGATCCCAGGTTAAAATCTTGTTTGTGGTTTCCCACAGTCACCAAGGTAAATACCAGATACAATATTTAATGCAATGACTCAAAGTTCCAACTTAAATCTAAAACAATATTAAAAACGAAAATTGATGGTAACAATAAATGTTTTGTCATCTGTTTACAAATAATGAAAGCAGGTGGAATACATGGCACCCTAATATCATCCGCCTGTCATGTATAGAAGTAGAGGTGACATTGCCTGGCGCTAAGGCCTCTGTGGACACGTATGAAAGCTGCCATCTGCATATCACGTATAGAAGCAGAGGTACAGTTGTATGGCACACTAAGATCTCTGTGGACACGTATTAAAGCTGCCATCTGCACGTCACATATAGAGGCAAAGGTACAGTTGTATAGCACAGTAAGATCTCTGTGGACACGTATTAAAGCTGCCATCTGTACGTCACGTATAGAGGCAAAGGTACAGTTGTATAGCACACTAAGATCTCTGTGGACACGTATTAAAGCTGCCATCTGTACGTCTCTGAGGACACGTGGCTAAGCTGCCATGTGCACGTCATGTATAGAAGCAGAGGTACTGTTATATAGGACACTAAGGTCTCTGTGGACACATATCAAAGCTGTCATCTACACGTAATGTATAGAAGCAGAGGTACTGTTGTATAGCACACTAAGATCTCGCCGGACACGTATCAAAGCTGCCATCAGTACATCACGTATAGAAGCAGCGGTACAGTTGTAATGCACACTAAGATCTCTGTGGACACATATCAAAGCTGCCATCTACACATAATGTATAGAAGCAGTGGTACTGTTGTATAGGACACTAAGATAGGGTAACCAGATGTCTTTCTTTTCGCAGGATACTCCTCTTATCCTGCTGTCCACAAAAAGACTCTAAAACCTTATAAATATCCTGCATTTCAAAACCATCCTGTGAAAACTCTTGCAAAATGGAAAATACGCAATTTTTCCATCACTGTGAAAATGACTTTTACGAAATAAAGGAAATAGTACCATTAAAAACTAACGTGCAGAGTATAAGTTAGCAACATTATAAAACACAGTTGTTGAAACTGAAATTGTGAAACGCTGGTGCGTGTCCGAATGGTGGTCCATTTCAAGTTTTTCAACAACGTACTGTGTAGTCCATGTGCAATGAAAGATAACTATAGTGTATAACTTTCAGTAGTTATGCCGAAAGTTAAAGGAGATTGTGTATTAAAACACTGAGCTGCCATCTCTCTATCCATTTATCATGCAGGATAAATCTAACAGTGATGTACGCTGCATGAATTGTTCAGCATTGTTTTCAATAGCAAATGGCAGAAAAAGTGGAATTTTACGACACGTCCAAACAAAGAAGCTGGCCGACAGTGCTGCTGTTTCCAGCTCATCCCTTACAACTTTCTTTCAAGAAGCTGAATTTGGATCAACTGAACAGAAATTGGCTGCTTGTGAAGGAAGTATTGCATTCCACATCGTTCAACACAACCAAACATTTCATTCAACAAAATGTACAACTAAATTGGTTCAGAAATGCTTTAAACCCAAATATTCATGTGCAAAGACAAAGAATGAGGCTATCGTGACTATTGTGATCAGCCCATATGCTATGTCAGAAGTAGTAAAGGACTTGGAAAAAGCAAATTATGTCACTGTGTACACAGACTATTCAAATCATAAATCCACAAAACTATTTCCCCTCCTGGTTCGTTAGATTATAACAATGGCTTCAAGTAAAGGTTCTGGACTTTCAAGAAAAGTTAGGGGAAAGTGCCTGACATTATTTCCTCGTATGTATTGAAGACACTTGAAGATTATCATCATGAAAATAAAACAGTTGGATCTGTGCAGATAACACAAATACAAACTGGTGGTTCAACTTGAAAAGGATCTAATAATGTATATTCCAAAGTGCAATAAGCGCTTGAGAGATCAATTGTTGGAGTAGGCTGCAATGCTCACATTGTCAATAATACAATACAAACTGCTGTAGGCTGCTTTCCAGTTTGTGTTGAGAGTTTAGTGCACAAAATCTACTCTATTTTCACATTTATACTGTATGTCAGGCCTCCTTGGTGGAATTTTGCAATTTTGTAGAGATTGAGTATTTGAAAGTTCTTGGTTACAGTAGAACAAGGTGGCTTTCTATGTTACTTTCAGTTGAACATGTATTGATATTATATCCAGCCCTGAAATCATACTTTCGATCCCAAGACAGGTGCCCAACTATAATCAAACGATTTTTTGATAATCCTTTGTCTGAGGTGTGGTTGCATTTTGCACAAACTCAAGCAGCACTTTTTCATGGTGTTATACAATTGTTAGAAGGGCAACATGTTGCTCTGATAGATGCTTGTAAGTTACTTGAAGGTCTAAGGAGAAAGCTCTCAGATAGGTTAGACGTGTATTTGAAACCTCAATTGTTCAGGAAAAACTAAAAGCCCTTAAAAATGATGGCCTAGTTAATGTTTCAGGTTTTAAAAGAAATGCTGCAAAATTTTATTCTGCCTGTTTGCGATATTTAGATCAATGGAGTTTTCATTTTTCTGAATTAAGTGTATTGAACTGAGTAAGTCTGAATTCTTTGTTTGAGTGGAATGATGTACAGAAGTCCTTATGTTTTATAATTAAATACACGGAAACAAATAAATGACACAACCCTATTTGATGAAATTTCAAATATTAGAGAATATGTTACAGTTACAAAAGTTAAGGAATGGGATACAATTCATACACCAACACATTTGAGATGGCTGGAAACATTCAACACATTTGAAAAGAGAAATATTGACTTTAAGAATGTAGGTAACATTGTAGAGTTTACCTTATGCCTTCCTGCTACAAATTCATCTACTGAAAGGGTGTTTTCAGTTATGAACAATATCTGGACAAATGAAAAATCCAGACTAAAGCCCTAAACTCTGAAACATATGCTAATCACAATATGTAATTTGAATTATAACTGTGTACAGTTCCATGATATGCTTCTTGGGAACCAGAAATTGTTAAAAGCAATTCATGGCAGTGAAAAGTATGATAGGCTATATCACTAACTCCTTAACAGAATAGTGGCATTGCATTATTTTCAATATTATGTAAGAATAATTGTTAGTGTTGATAGTAATAAGAGTCTAACAAACATCACTAGTGGTATTTTATATTCAAATGTTTTCATCATAGAAAGTACCACGCAACAACAGTATATTTCAGGTTTATTAGTATTAAAAGGGAGAAAATGTGATGTATTACAATGTATATAGATAATTTACATCAGCCTAAGTGAAGCGAAGCAGAAAAAACACCACGATCTAGTAAGGTACCAGACCCTCCCTTATTAATGTGTCCTGCTTTTTATGTCTGAAAATCTGGTTCACCCTACACTAAGATCTGTGGACACGTGCCAAAGCTGCCATCTGAACATCACATATAGAAGGAGAGGTACAGTTGTATAGCACACTAAGATCCCTGTGGACACATATTAAAGCTGACATCTGTACATCACGTATAGAAGCAGAGGTACAGTTGTATAGCAGATTAAGATCTCTGTGGACACGTATCAAAGCTGCCATTTGCGCATCACATATAGAAGCAGAGGTACAGTTGTATAGCACACTAAGATCCCTGTGGACACGTATTAAAGCTGACATCTGTACATCACGTATAGAAGCAGAGGTACAGTTGTATAGCAGATTAAGATCTCTGTGGACACATATCAAAGCTGCCATTTGCGCGTCACATATAGAAGCAGAGGTACAGTTGTATAGCACACCAAAATCTCTGTGGACATGTAAAAATCTCGCTGGACATGTATCAAAGCTGTCATCTGCATGTCACATATAGAAGCAGAGGTACAGTTGTATAACACACTAAGATCTCACTGGACACGTATCAAAGCTGCCATCTGCACGTCACGTATAGAAGCAGAGGTACAGTTGTATAGCACATTAAGATCTCTGTGGACACACATTAAAGCTGCCACCTGCATGTCACATATAGAAGCAGAGATACAGTTGTATAGCACACTAAGATCTCTGTGGACACACATTAAAGCTGCCACCTGCATGTCATGTTTAGAAGCAGAGGTACAGTTGTATAGCACACTAAGATCTCTGTGGACACACATTAAAGCTGCCATCTGCATGTCACATATAGAAGCAGAGGTACAGTTGTATAGCACACTAAGATCTCTGTGGACATGTATTAAACTTGCCATCTGCACCTCATGTATACAAGCAGAGGTACAGTTGTACAGCACACTAAGATCTCTGTGGACTAATATTAAAGCTGTCATCTGCACGTCACATATAGAAGCAGAGGTATACTTGTAAGGCACACTAAGATGTCTGTGGACACGTATTAAAGCTGTCATCTGCACGTCACATATAGAAGCAGACATACAGTTTTATAGCACATGATGACGATGACATGGGGTTAAAGGCGCTAAACATCTAGGGTCATCAGCGCCTTACAATGTATAAAATGTAAAACCCAAAAACTAAAACACGGTACACAAACCCGCTGTCAAAAAACTAAAAAACAAAACACCAATTTCTAAAAATTAACACACTAAAACCATGGTCAATAAAAGAGTTAAACAACGTGTCAAGAACTGTAGAATGCGAGGGACATGAGTGTCATATGTCCGCTGGGAGAAGAGCCCCATTAAAACAGATAATAGAAAAACACAAAGCTAACAGACGCTCAGCGCATCAAATGCGTCGATTAAAACCACTGTCCCTTATAAAACGTAAAACCAATTCTACAGCAGGCGCGTCATCTGCCAAAACGTTGGTAACGCCAACAGGCAGACCCACACGAACGCGCAACGAAGCTAAAACTTGACACTCTGTTAAAATGTGACGCACCGTTAAGAGTGCATCACACTGCTCACAAGTGGTGCGGGATCGCCACTGAGCAGGTATCGATGGCTAAAAAGGCAATGTCCTATACGTAAACGAGTTAAAAGTACCTCTTCCCAACGAGAAGAGGTACCCCAGACTAACGGAAGAGGTTTAACCCCCCGCAACTTGTTCCCCCGGAGGGCCGTCCACTAATCGCGCCAAAGCGAGAGGATGCGGTGACGTAAAATAAAACACAAATCTGACGAGGGAACAACAGAGTAAAAAATCTGGGTGACAAAATCGCCGATTTGGAGCGGCGTCGGCAGACTCGTTACCTGAGATGCCCACATGACCCGGAATCCACACGAACGAGACGCTGATGCCAGAAGCACCAAGAGAGTGGAGCAGGTCATGTATGCGCTGTACGAGGGGGTGGTAATTGTACAGCGCGTTAATACTCTGAAGGGCACTCAGAGAGTCAGTACAAACAACACAGTGCCGCAAGTCGTGCCGCTGAACGTATAAAATGGATTGAAAAATACTAAAACGTTCGGCGGTAAAAATGGAGCATTGCCACGGTAAACGGAAGGTAAAACTATGCCGACCATAAATAAAGGCACACCCTACTCCAACATCCGTCTTAGACCCATCAGTATAAATAAAATGACATTCCCCGAATTGCGCCTGTAGTTCTAAAAACGCTGATCTAAAGACCGAAGAAGGGGTCTCATTCTTCGGCATCGACGTTAACCCAAGGTGGCAGAGGGCCTCAGCGCGCAACCAAGGAGGAAAACGCATTTCCCCCCTGGGAAGGGCCGGCGCTGGCGTAACGTCCAAATTCCGAAGAAGCTGTCGAAACCGAACCCCTGGAGGGAGCAATGCAGAGGAGCTAACGAAATATTGTCGATCAAGCGAATCTTCGAAAAATAGGTCGAAGGACGGGTGGTCAGGCAAGCTTGAGAGTCGGCATGCGTAGCTGTACAAAAGCATCTCACGCCTGAAAGACAGCGGAGGCTCTGCAGCTTCAGCATATAGACTAGGTACAGGGCTGGTTGGAAAGGCCCCCGTAGCGACTCTTATGCCACGATGGTGAATGGCATTCAATCGACGTAATACAGATGGACGTGCCGACGCATAGACAATGCACCCGTAATCAAGCTTGGATCGGACCAAGGAGCGATAAAGACGCAGAAGAACGGTCCGATCAGCTCCTCAGGATGTGCCACTTAAAACACGTAAAATATTAAGAGAACGGTCACACTTTGCTTTTAAAAAGGAAATGTGAGAAGTCCAGCTCAACTTTCGATCAAAGATCAGCCCCAAAAATTTCACCTCGTCTGCAAACGGAAGGACCTCCGACCCAAGATGGAGAGAGGGCGGAGGGTAAGCCTTCCGGAGCCAGAAGTTGATGCAGACGGATTTCTCGGCGGAGAAATTAAAGCCGTTGGCGTTACTCCAGGCGTACAGACGGTCGATACAGCTCTGGAGACGGCGTTCGAGCAGACAGGTCCGCCGTGAACTACAATAAATGACAAAATCGTTAACGAAAAGGGACGATGAAATGCCAGCTGGAATACAATCAACAATGGGGTTGATAGCTATCGCAAAAAGTGTGACACTGAGTACAGAGCCCTGCGGTACTCCGTTCTCTTGAATAAAACGATCAGATAAAACTACACGTACACGAATGACGCGGTCCGTCATAAACTCCCGAAGAAATATGGGAAGACGACCGCGGAGATTCCATGCGTGGAGTGTACGTAAAATGCCGCCCCTCCAGCAAGTGTCATAAGCTTTCTCCAGGTCAAAAAACACAGCCACTGTTTGACACTTTCTCAGAAATCCGTTCATAATATGCGTCGACAGACACCGGATGGTCGACGGTAGAGCGATGGCGACGAAATCCGCACTGAGCGTTCGCTAGAAGTTTCTGAGACTCAAGCCACCATGTCAACCGCCCGTTGATCATGCGCTCCATCACCTTGCAAATGCAACTGGTGAGGGAGATAGGGTCGTAGCTGGAAGGTAGTTGGCGATCCTTCCCAGGCTTAAGTATAGGGACAATGGTGGCTTCGCGCCAAACGGAAGGAAAAAGGCCGTCTTGCCAAATACGGTTATAGATCCGTAAGAGAAAGATTTTACTGTTGGCTGAAAGGTTCTGTAGCATCATGACATGAATGCCGTCCGGCCCAGGAGCGGAGTGCCTAGAGCAATGGAGAGCGTGCTCCAGCTCCCGCATTGTGAAAGGTTCATAACACTCGGTATTAGCAGACCGAAAATTGTAGGTCTCCGAATCCAGCCGGTCTTTGAGATTGCGAAAGCCGGCGGAATAGTGGGCAGAATTGGAAACCGCCTCAAAGGCAGCACCCAGAGTGTTAGCAATGGCAGCCGGATCCACTATGGTGGCATTGGAAACCTGAAGGCCAGACACAGTACAATGCGACACTTTACCGGAGAAGCGACGAAGATTATCTCAAACAGAGGAAGGTGTGAAGCGATTAAAAGACTCGACAAAACGAGTCCAAGATGCCTTCTTGCTATCCTGAATAATGCGACGAGCCCTGGCAAGCGATTGTTTAAAAGTAACCAAATTATCAAGTGAGGGTGTCGCCGAAACACCCTAAGTGCAGTTCTACAGGCACGAACGGCAACCCGACACTCCTCGTTCCACCAAGGAACAGCAATCCGTCGAGGGTGAGAGGAGGAACGAGGAATTGCGCGTTCGGCGGCAGATAGAATCGTAGACGCAAGGTGATGCACTATTTGGTTAACGTCAGTGAAGGGCTGGTCCGCAAAAGACACGAGGTTGGAATACAATCTCCAGTCGGCTTTACTGAATATCCAGGTAGGTACTCTGGAATGCTGGACGTGGTGAGACAAAAGAGAAACGATGCAGGGGTAATGGTCGCTGGAATAGGCGTCAGAGACGACGTTCCACTGCAGACGACTAGCAAGCTGGATGGAGCAAACGGCAAGGTCTAAGTGAGAGAATGAACCAGAAGAATCAGAAATAAAAGTAGGTTCACCTGTATTGAGGATAGAAAGGTTGAAAACTGATAAAAAAAATGTCGGAAAGAAGAGTTCCCCTCGCACAAGCCCTTGGCGAACCCCGCAGAGGGTGATGGGCATTAAAATCTCCCAACAGAAGAAATGGTGTTGGGAGAGCGAACAGGAGATCTCGAACGTCCGCGTGAGCGAAGGGAGACGATGGAGGTGAGTACACAGAGCAAACAGAAAAGAAAAAGCCGGGTAAGTGAAGACCAATGGCAACAGCTTGCAAGTCGGGCGTAAGTGTGAGAGTTTGAAAATGAACGTCGTTACGCACTAATATCATGACAGCTCCATGAGCAGGAGTACCCTCCTCCGGTTCAAGATCATAGCGAACCGGAGTATACCCTCGGCGATCAAAAGGATCGTGAGAGCGAAGCTTAGTCTCCTGCAAACACACGACCATAGGTGAATGGGAACGCAATAAAAGTTGCAATTCCGCCCTATGCGATCGTACACCACGTAAATTCCAGGTCAGGATAGCCATGAAGAAAAGGGATAAACTTCTTACTTAGAAGGGCGGCTCAAAATAACTTTGTGCTTAACCTTGGGGCTCGGGCTTTTTGTATGGGGTTGGTCAGACTCCATAGGCTCCTCGAAGGGAGGGCTCACGCGCTCAATGCCAGAAACCGATTCAAGCGCCGTGAATCGGTTCTGGGTGGCAATGGGTGAAGGTGGCCGCTGAGCGCGGCTTGTCCCAGGAACATCCTGGGACTGCGACCTTCGAGGAGGAGAAGGTGAATTTGTCTTACCGCGCGCACGCGGAGGGTCTTTCAAAAAATCTTCCTTGCGCAGTTTCTGCTTGGACTTCTTATCAGTGCCTTGGGACTTCATGACCTTAGGACCAGCTTTAGCTGGCTTAGTAACTATAGCAGAAATGGACGGCCGGAAGGTAGGGGCGGTTAATGCAGTCATGGTCCAGGTCTGAGTTTCGGCATCTACTCGTGGTACTGGCGAGGCAACAACAGAACTAAATGTACCAGATCGCAGGAGCGAAGGTTGGCGCGCATGGTAGCGCCTCCGGGCTTCAGCGAAGGAAAGTTTTTCCTTTACCCGGATCTCCTGGATCGCCTTCTCGCCCAAGTATCGCGGACAGTCGGCAAACGACGCAGAATGAGACCCTTTGCAATTAACGCAGACGGAGGCTGTTGAACATGTACCTTCGTGTGAGGGTCGGCTACATGATGCACAGATGGTAACGGCACTCTTACATGAGACTTGCGTATGCCCAAAACGTTGGCATTTAAAACAACGCAGAGGTCTAGGAATATAAGGCCTCACAGCAATCCGTCCGTACCCTGCTGAAATGCTCGTGGGCAGATCGACGCCATCAAATGTTATAAACAGGGTACTAGTGGGTACCAATATACCGTCGCGTTTGGCCTGCACTCGATGAACCGCTGTCACCTTCTGGTCTGCAAGATATTCTACCAGGTGCTCGTCCGATATACCATCGAGGTTATGCGTGGTGACAACGCCTCGACAGGAATTCAAGGTGCGGTGCTTCTCAACACGGATGGGATAACCGTGGAGAAGCGTGGCGCCCAACAAGGTCTTACTTTGTTGATCGGACTTACTCTGAACCAACAATGAACCGTTGCGTAGGCGAGTGCACGAATGAACAGGACCAGCAATTCACTCAATGCCCTTCTGGATGATAAAAGTGTTTACCGTCTCGAATGATTGTCCTTCCTCTGTACGGGTAATCACTAAGTAACAACTAGCTGTTGGCGGTGCTACTTCTGTTACAATAACTTTTCGGCACTTGTTGATAATGGAGAAAGGGTGCTCCATAGCGAAAGATATCCTCCACCATTGCAACCGTCTCCGACCTCGGGCTCTGACTTCCCGGGCGTTACCCCGGCTTGGGTGAGTGGCCTATCTATACCTACCTCACCCCAGGGTCACACCTCCCAGAACATAGACAGAGGGACCCAATCGCCGTCAGAAGTCAGCAGCTCATGCAATGCCCCCCCCCCGCGGGACTGCAGTTGAACAGCGGATACGAACACATACCCTACATGACGACTCCGGGTGGTGGGGATGACGCCATTACCCACTCACCCAGCTGCGCGCACAGTGCGCGGGTATCCGTCAGGCTGTGTCTACGGAGGATTAAAATAAAAGTGTAAAAGAAACTAAAAGTGCGTGGGCGTTTCGTTGACGTGGGGCGAAATGTGCAGAAATAGAAGAGAAGAAAGAAACGATGGCGAGGGGCAACATGGAATGAAATGCACAGAACGCACGAGAGCCTACCTTGAGTCCCCCAGTCACGAACGAACCCACCTCGACCGGACGAGGGTGGAAGGATGATGATGGCGATGAGTGGCTCGGGAACCCCCGGGTGCGCCAAAACCCGTACTCACATAAGGTGAGCCCCTGGGGGGTTTTATAGCACACTAAGATCTCTGTGGACACATATTAAAACTGTCATCTGGATGTCACGTATAGAAGCAGAGGCATACTTGTAAGGCACACTAAGATCTCTGTGGACACGTATTAAAGCTGTCATCTGCATGTCACATATAGAAGCAGACATACAGTTTTATAGCACACTAAGATCTCTGTGGACACGCATTAAAGCTATCATCTGCACGTCACATATAGAAACAAAAGGTACAGTTGTATAGCACACTAAGATCTCTGTGAACACGTATCACAGCTGTCATCTGCACGTCACGTATAGAAGCAGAGGTACAGTTGTATAGCACACTAAGATCTCTGTGGACATGTATCAAAGCTGCCATCTGCATGTCATGCATAGAAGTACAGTTGTATAGCACACTAAGATCTATGTGGATGCGTATCAAAGCTGTCACCTGCACGTCACATATAGAAGCAGAGGTACAGTTTCCTGGCAGTAAGACCTCTGCGGAAATGTGCCGAAGCTGTCATTTGCCTGTCATCAATAGAAGCAGAGGTAGTTTCCTGGCAGTCAGGCCTCTGTGTATACATGCAGAAGTTACCATTGCCTGTCACGTACAGAAACGGAGGTACAGTTGCCTACCATTAAGGCCTCTGTGGACATGTGACAGCTGCCATTTATCCATCACGTATAGAAGCAGAGATAGCTGCCTAGTATTAGGGCCTCTGTGGGTACATGATGATGCAAGATTGTATGGTAAGGGACCATAATCTAGATGTTCTGTAAAACGTTTGTCTAGCAGCCACCGACTTGAATGGGGGATGACCATCACAAAAACAATACATAAGGCTGCTAAATAGAAAGACTAGGTTTCAGTTCATACAGCAGTATTAAGCATGGGACAATGGAGATTGGGCTAAGGTGTATTGGAGTGATGATTTCCTCCGATGTTATATAGTATATATTTTGACCAAAACACCAAAGACAGCAAAAAATACCAAGTGCTGACCAATAAACATGCTGGAAGCACCATGATATGGGGATGTTTTCCTAGCTGTGGAATAAGTCGCCTAGTGCAAGTAACTGTAGCACTCTAGAAAAACATAAGGTTCGACGTGGGAGAAAGAACCTGCCCCACAACTAGATTTTTTCAATGAGAAAAGATCCAAATCACACTTCTGGCCATGTAAGAAAACTTCCTAAGGAACACACATGGGATGAATGAACTGGATCACTGTGTTCATCACAGAAGCTACTCAAAACAGGACCTTTTCTTTTTTTGCCTCATTGGGAGAGTGATCAAAAATGCTGTTGGAATGATTGTAGCAAAAAGATGTGCTGCTAATAGCCTCTAGTTCCCAAGGTTGCATGTTCAAACCTGGCAGAGGGTGATGGATTTTTTCGGGCATAAAAACCCTTAGCATGGCTTCCTTCGAAAGGGAAAAAAGTAGGTGGTCCCATGTCGCAGATTTATAGCATGTAAAAGAACCTCGAGCCTGATAAAGAGGCCCCTGAGCAAACTTTCCGGTCTTTCACATCCAATATAGAATGGGACACTAAGGACCACAGCAGTTGAAGAGCGTCCATAAATAAAACTTAATTTAAGATGTACTGTTGTGATCAGGGCTCAAGGCTATGCAACAAAATACTAGTTTCTAACTCAAAGTCGTAATATTTTTATTTTATTCTTATATGAGTCAGAAGAACCTGAACTTAATTTTTAATGCAGAATAGTTCTGTTCAAAATAAATGTAATGTTATACTAAATTGATTAAAAATACATCAATATCAATGACATGTAATTCTTACAAAATACATTTTAGGGCCTAATGCATGCACAGAATGAGCTTACTAAGTCAACAGATTTGGAACCTGCAGAGCAAACAATGTTTCAATACTGCATCCAAAAAATTTATATTATATTTTATCAAAAAATCTGATGTGATACATTCACATGACTTTCTCTACCCTCTATTGTTTATTCATGAGTATACAAATTATTCCTCTGAAAGTTTATTTCCTAAATACTTTATTTTGATCCAGATAAACCTTTGCAGAAATAGCTACATTATACATTTCATTATAGATACAAAGAGAACAGCAACAATCAAATGTTTCAGAACTGGACGCTATATGCTGACCTTAAAATTCCATACTGTTTTCATGCAATGGCGAGAAACGACTGAATGTTAACAGGACTTTAAAAGAATGACTAAGTATTCAAACAATTAATAATGAATATCTCGAAAATGGCTGATGCTACTAAAAGGCTATTTGAAATAAATTGTGTGTTTTAAAGAGATCTACATTTATTGTGTAATAAGTATGTTTTCGTCTATTGCTAATGCTTACCAGTTATACAATATTATACAAAATTCCTTCCAAATGAAGAGGACTTCACAGGCTATTCCCAGAAAATTTAATATATACATTTTGTCATTATATACCTGTAATATACAGTATTTTAATCCAACTCATTAAGAGCCATTTTTTAGAAAATCAATACTTCCGAAAAATTTTCCATGTAAAGGGTAGTTTGGGGTGGGGGCATTTTCTTTGAAAAACTTTGTCACATCTTTGCTGAACTTAAATACCAATTTTGATGTTTATCCAGGTTTTCGTTTTTGAGTTTCACAAGCGCGATCACGCACATTCACACACACACATGCTGACCTTTTTCTAAAAATGCATTTTTTGTATTCAAGGGACCCCAAAGCATGTATTTCCAGTGAACTCTCGACATCTAATTTTTAGGTGGAATACAATACCTTCTCTACTTACTATATACATGGTAGAGCAAGTAAAAAGGGTCAAATGCCAGCGCAGTGGAAGAATCAACACATAGCAGTTTGCAAAAAACCAGATCATGGATACACAGTACCAAATGCGGAGTCAACAAGCCAAGCTTTACATCTCCCAATCTTTTACTCTGAAAGAGGCAGTGCACATAAGAAATTTTATAAATTCCATTTTTCTCAATTAGCTACAGATAGAGTTTTCTTGTAGATACACAACAACTTGCTGCATCTGAACAAGATGAACACGTTTACTGTATGTGTTTGAAGTTGTTCCATTCAGAAATAAAACTGATTAACAAACTTCAAATTCTCACAAAACGTTACAAAGGTAAACACATCAAGAGATTTTAATATTAAAATGCCTTTTACTGCTCTTACACGTAAAACACTTTCGGTGCCTGTTGTTTGTTAATGCTAAGCTCCCTTCTCGTTTTTTTTTCCACAACTGTAGAAATTACAGATATGTGCAAATTATTAGATTCAGCAGTAAATATGAGGGTTGAGGCATAAGTCATGACTTTTTATCTTTGTAACGAACTGTTATTGGAGCATGAAATGGTATGTCATGGGAAAGACAGACATCCTAGTGGTGTTGACAATGACAGATGATGCCGGGATGGGCTGTATGAGCACAGAAATCGTGTCAGATGCATGTAACCTGAGTTGAGCAGCCCTTCTCCATGGGACAACTGCCACAGAATGTCATACGGAATTGGTGAAGCTGCTGGGGATAATACTGGAGAGTGCAATCATTCTCCATGATATACGAGACCACATGGAAGCACCCTTCAACCTCATACACTACGTGGTAGGCAGTTAGCAACAAGTGAGGACATGGGCAGCAACAGAATAGGGAGAATAGTATTCAGTGCCTCCCACATCGTTGGCAGCAAGTTTTCAAAGCTTATGTTGGGGGCCTTTAGAATGGGTATGTGTTAAGTACAAAAAATGAAACCAGTTACTGCAATGACCACTACCTTAATAAATATGTGAAGCACAACGTCCATACATTTAGTTCATACCTTGTCCTGTAATTTCTATGTTTCATGTTTTCCACAAATACTGCTATTCTCACAAAAAAAACAACAAACAAAGACAGCTGCCATGACTTATGCCAGAACTTTTGTACTTCAAAATATGCTTATAATTGTAGTATTTATTTTATGCGGATTCCTTTAAGCTGTGTGTATTTAGGCATGCTGAACACCTTTCCTTTATTTGTTCATTTTTGTGCCATATGTGATCAGACTCCCAGTAAGTTTAACCTTTATTCACGTTTTCGTACTTTTTGTCTCTGTTTAACAATACTCCAGATTTTATAATCCTTTTTGGAAAAACACACTTAAGTTTTTTAGACATTCATATGCACAACTTGGAATTTTATTTACTCTAGCTTCACTTTGTACACCAGAACTTACTGGGATATGTTTCATCAGCCTAGACACTCAGCCTGAGGCTTGTAGATGCAGCCAAAAAGCACCACAGGAGGAAGTGTAGAAGTGAACATAGACTGATGATGACAACAATCTCAAACTCACAGCTTGTTGCTGCAGCCAAGCACCACAGGAGGAAGTGTAGAAGTGAACATAGACTGATGATGACAGTCTCAAACTCACAGCTTGTAGCTACAGCCAAGCACCACAGAAGGAAGTGTAGCAGTGTACATAGACTGATGATGACAACAGTCTCAAACTCACAGCTTGTGGCTGCAGCCAAGCACCACAGAAGGAAGTGTAGCAGTGTACATAGACTGATGATGACAGTCTCAAACTCACAGCTTGTGGCTGCAGCCAAGCACCACAGAAGGAAGTGTAGCAGTGTACATAGACTGATGATGACAGTCTCAAACTCACAGCTTGTGGCAACAGCCAAGCACCACAGGAGGAAGTGTAGAAGTGTACATAGACTGATGATGACAACAGTCTCAAATTCACAGCTTGTGGCAACAGCCAAGCACCACAGGAGGAAGTGTAGAAGTGAACATAGACTGATGACAACAGTCTCAAACTCACAGCTTGTTGCTGCAGCCAAGCACCACAGGAGGAAGTGTAGAAGTGAACATAGACTGATGATGACAGTCTCAAACTCACAGCTTGTAGCTACAGCCAAGCACCACAGAAGGAAGTGTAGCAGTGTACATAGACTGATGATGACAACAGTCTCAAACTCACAGCTTGTGGCTGCAGCCAAGCACCACAGAAGGAAGTGTAGCAGTGTACATAGACTGATGATGACAGTCTCAAACTCACAGCTTGTGGCTGCAGCCAAGCACCACAGAAGGAAGTGTAGCAGTGTACATAGACTGATGATGACAGTCTCAAACTCACAGCTTGTGGCAACAGCCAAGCACCACAGGAGGAAGTGTAGAAGTGTACATAGACTGATGATGACAACAGTCTCAAATTCACAGCTTGTGGCAACAGCCAAGCACCACAGGAGGAAGTGTAGAAGTGAACATAGACTGATGATGACAACAGTCTCAAACTCTCAGCTTGTGGCAATGGCCAAGCACCACAGGAGGAAGTGTAGAAGTGAACATAGACTGATGATGACAACAGTCTCAAACTCTCAGCTTGTGGCAATGGCCAAGCACCACAGGAGGAAGTGTAGAAGTGAACATAGACTGATGATGACAACAGTCTCAAACTCTCAGCTTGTGGCAATGGCCAAGCACCACAGGAGGAAGTGTAGAAGTGTACATAGACTGATGATGACAACAGTCTCAAACTCACAGCTTGTAGCTACAGCCAAGCACCACAGGAGGAAGTGTAGAAGTGAACATAGACTGATGAAGACAACAGTCTCAAACTCACAGCTTGTGGCTGCAGCCAAGCACCACAGGAGGAAGTGTAGCAGTGAACATAGACTGATGACAGTCTCAAACTCACAGCTTGTTGCTGCAGCCAAGCACCACAGGAGGAAGTGTAGCAGTGTACATAAACTGATGACAGTCTCAAACTCACAGCTTGTTGCTGCAGCCAAGCACCACAGGAGGAAGTGTAGCAGTGAACATAGACTGATGATGACAGTCTCAAACTCACAGCTTGTGGCTGCAGCCAAGAAGCACGGCAGGAGGAAGTGTAAATAGACTGATCATGACAACAGTCTCAAAATCACAGCTTGTGGCTGCAGCCAAGAAGCACCATAGGAGGAAGTGTAGCAGTGAACAGACTGATGACAGTCTCAAACTCACAGCCTGTGGCTTGTAGATGCGGCCAAGAAGCACCATAGAAGAAAGTGTAGCAGCAAAGCTATGCTGATGATGGAGACCACATCTCTGAAACTCACAGCCTGTGGCTTGTAGATGCAGCCAAGAAGCACCACAGAAGGAACTGTAGCAGTGAACCTAGGCTGAAGATGACAGTCTCAAATTCACAGCCTGTGGCTTGTAGATGCAGCCAAGAAGCACCACAGAAGGAACTGCAGCAGTGAACCTAGGCTGATGAGGACCACAGTGTCTGAAGCACGTCCCACTAAGCTCTGGTATACAAAGTGAAGCTAGAGTAATAAAAATCTCAATTTGTGCATAGTATGACCACATGTGCGAAGTTGCCAGCAGGCTGCACCAGTGTAAGAGCAGCCGGCCCCTTTACCTAGCCTCCTAGATTGTAAGCACCTTTAGAACAAATCGTCCACACAATAATGGCCCAAGCAACAAACCCTTTATGTGCACTCCCTGCCTTTCTGGAAATTTTCTTGGAGGCATGTTTGAGACGCTGTCCCTTGAGAACATCCTGCTTTGTTGTGGAGCTGCTTGTGCAGAGTTGTTGAATCCAGTCGGAGACAGCCGAGTGCAGTTAGCAGAGAAGAAGTCGAAAGCAGCTGAGTGCCTAAATGAAAAATAAAATTGTCTTGTAACAATTGCAGTTGACATCTTTACAATATTAATACTCCAGATTCTTGGCTGGATTTGGTCATAGTAGTGTTTTTGCATTCTGGCCTATGGCAGGGAGCATTTGAAACTACTCTTTACTTAATGGAAATGTCTTGTTCCTAAGACTTTCTTGTATAACAATCCCTCAATTATGTACAATCCTAAACGACCATGGACAGACATACACTTGTTAACTCTTCTCGCATATTTGGCTGCTCTCTTCACAGACTGAAAACTTGGATTAATCTGAGAAAATTACCTGAAACAATAAAAATAGCCATTAACATTACACACTTTGTTAAAGGTACTCAAAAATAATAAAATAAAAACAGCAATGAGAGTAACGAACTATAAGCTAGTTGTACATTTTTCTTGTCACATATAATTATCATATTACCTTTGTCTCTGCATTTTCTTGTCTTTGTCAATGCAGCAATCACTTTGGACTGCAAGCTGGTAAACCAGATTCACAAAGTCTTCTGCCATACTGCTTTAGTTGGTTATACTGAGGTCATGCGCAACTTTTCCTTGATGATAGTATCCTTCCCTTTGTGGAGTTAACATTGTTGCAGCTAACAGATGAGGTACACCATTTGCTAGCTAATTCACATTATGAATAGAGATTTTTTCAAAAGGCTCTCAGTAACAACTACTTCTGTTGGGGGTAAGTCCGCAGCTTTGACCTCACTTTTGAAAAAAAATATAAAATCCAGGATACACAATGTTAATTAGCTTAAGATAAATTATTAACAAATATTAAGGATGATATCTAAACCTCAAAACAAAGAAAGCAAAAATTAACAATCTTTAGTCACTAAAATCACCGAAGACAATTTCATCAAATACTTGCATAAACAAACAAAAGAATGATGCTATGAATGTATTTTGTATTGTAACAATTAATGAGAACACACTTTATCACTAGGCACTCGACGTAGCACAAACGTAACACTTGAATCACTTTGAACTCAACACGACTGAAATGCTGAGTCACAACTAAATTGCATTACAATTACATTTTTCACTTCCTCTAACAGAACTCAACTGCCTATCCTGGCAGAGCAGCCCCTTATATACCCCCTGAATACAAAGCAAAGCTTTCTAGAAGGGGAACCTACTGGAACATGCAGAATAAAATGTTCCAGAAGAGGTAAGTGGAGCATAATGGGCTATTATTCCACATTCCCTTCTGTCATACTCTGTGATCTAAGAATACAATGCTAGCCTCTAGTTCCCAAGATCACAGGTTCAAACCCGGTGGAGGAGGATGCATTTTTTGAGCATAAAAATCCTTAGTATGGCTTCCTTTGGAAGGGAAGTAATGCTGGTGGTCCTGTGTTGTAGATTTACGGCACATAAAAGAACCTCAGGCCTGATAAAGAGGCCTCTGAGCAAAATTTCCGGTCTTTCACGCCCAGTATAGAATGGGACGCTAAGGACCACAGCAGTTAAAAAGCATCCATAAATAAAAAAACTCACATTGCCTATTCTTCTATTGTTTCCACACTCACTATTGTTCCAATGGCCGGTCAAAGGCTCTACCCAAGTGGGGGACCAAGGAGCACTTACCAGTGGCCCACAGGTAGCTCCATACACACATGGTCACAGATTATACAAGTGCAAAAGGAAATAAGTTACAGCAGTAAATAAATATTTTTTTACTGCTAAGCAAATACAACATAGAAATACAACAATGATAGCCATGTTCACCAAGCTTCAGTAAGTTTTTAATGATTCATTCGTATATTTACTGGTTCATTAAATCATTTTTACAGTTCACCAAGCATCTCCAACCCTAATTAAATTAAACTGAGCTTTATTTATCGAGGCTCTTTAATGCTATGGTCCTTAGCATCACATTCTATATTGGGCGTGAAAGACCGGTAATTTTGCTCAGAGGTCTCTTTATGAGGCTTGAGGTTCTTTTATGTGTCGTAAATCTATGACATGGGACCACTGGCTTTACTTCCCTTCTGAAGTAAGCCATGCTAAGGATTTTTATGCCCAAAAAAATATCTATCGCCCTCTGCTGGGTTTGAACCCATGACATCGGGAACTAGAGGCTAGCATGGTAACCACTACACCACGGAGGTAGACCCCAATGATACAGTAAAATACTTCCCGGCTCACTGATAGAAATTTCATTCAGTAAAGTCAATGATTCAGTAATAACAGTAGTACAATATGGCAGAATGTTTCGATGCAGAATTTTTACACCTGGAACTGCTTGAAAACAAAAGTCAGGAAAGAGGTAATACCAATTATTTAAGAAATAATCGTTTAAAAATTTAAGTGACATAAAATTTCATGAAAGAAACCACCTAAGTGAAGATTATTTTATAAAAACATCTTCTAATACCAATGCAGCAACTGCTATTAACTCTTCATTTTTATGCTATTGAAAGCTACCAGGTTGTTGTTGAGTGGTGTTTCTAGATCCACCACCTGTAGGCATTACATAAATTTCAGTGTAATATGTCTCATTTCCAACAAATATAAGGAAATTCAGGCTCTAATTCAAGATTCTTATAGCATCGCTAACTTCCTGGAGTAATTGGAACCATCGACTGCACACATATGCATACCTATTGTATCTCTCGTGGTGGCCACTAGAGCGATTATACAGAAAGAGAAAGTCTTTCTTCTCAAAAACCATGCAGGCGTTTTCAGATGCCAATCTTAGGTTAAGGGGTGTTGTGGCAAGATGGCGGCCCAGTTTCACACATGACAGTGCAAGAGAAGAATGATGTTTGAAACCAGGAATACTTCCAGGCGACAGTGCACATCCATTGAAGCATTATTTGCTAATCCCAAACAGAAAGAAACTGCAATAGATGGCAATAGCAACAAGAAATACACTAGAATGCCAATATAGAAAAGAAGGACCTATGATCTTCACTTAATATTATGGTGACAATGGTTGTTCTAGCAGCATTGCTATAGACCTCACCAGTCTGATATAAAGCAACCTTTTCTCTGACTGCCTTTTGAAACCAACTTTCAGTTGCTTCACCATGAGTTTGGTAACTTCCAGGTGGTAATCACATTCCTTGCACACAAGGTTTGCATTCCTTGCATCAAGGGTTCCTTGATGATACTGACATATTTAGGAAGTATATCTACAAACATTTCCTGTCGTCCTCCATGTTCTAGTGGTACCATGTTAGCCTCTGTTCCCAAGGTCGGGGTTCAAACCAGGCGGAGGGCAAGTGATTTTTTCGGATGTAAAGATCCTTAGCACGGCTTTAAAAGAACCTCAAACCTGATAGAGGGGCCTCTGAGAAAATTTCTGGCCTTTCACATCCAATATAGAATGGGACGCTAAGAACCATAGTACTTACACATGTCCATAAATAAAAGACAATTTATTCATTTAAACATTTTCTTCTTTACATTTGCAAAATTAGTGTGTATAGTTTGTTTTTGCTTTCCCCTTGAGTTTTCTTACTTTGTTCTTTATCATGTTGCTTTGCATCAAGCAGACACTGTATTAACTATATGGAATTTTGTAGGCTGTGGTTTGTGTGAAAAACTCACTGTCCACAATAATTTATCCTTAATTAATCATTACTTACTATTCTGTAAATAATGCTATTAAGTTGATGAACAGTGTGTATTTTTATGGAACTGTAATTAATATTTTGCTGATCAGCTACTACTGCTTCATTTGGTCTGATTTAACAAAGGTTGGTGAACATGGCCATGAGTCTAATAATTTGCACACGTCTGTAGATATTTCTTCTGCTACCAAGCAATGCCTATTCAATGTAAAATTCTCATCTACATTTCCTGACTGTATTTTGATGTTTCATGTGGCTTACTGTCAAATCTCTTGCAATTCAGAAAGATTATATTAGTATGTGAGCTGCGGATATACAGCACCAATGACTGTCATTGAAAATATATATTTTTTTTCTTTCTTTTCTACATGGAAACATTTCCTAATTTAGCTATTCTTTTCTGTTAATGCTTATCTCATCTGCATTCCTATATACTCCAACTACCCATACCTTTGTGCAGGCATTCTTCTACACAGGGTATGAAAATTAACTCGGTCATGGTCACATATGCGTTGGAGCCATTCCTCGACTTTGGCTTTACTTCCTGCTTTATGCACTAAATTGCTGACGTAAGTGAATATTGAATGACGTTCTCCTAATGCCAATGCAATAAACGTGTTCTTACAGAAGAAGCAACTGGTCACTGCCAGTGACACATACATGTGCACTTTGGTTATAAGATTAGAGGGTTTGACAGTCCCATCAATGTTTCTTTTTATTTCAACAATTCCATGTTGCATTGCTTATACATGCACCCACTATCATTATTCGACTTGTCGCTCAATAGCAGTTGTCAAGAATTCTAGGCCATGCCTCCCAGATCACTTGGTAAAGCATCATTAGCTGTTTTTCTTTTTTACAAATAGAGTAACTTTATTGGAAATATTCACTGCACAGATTAGAGGTTTGGTTTGGTTTTATGTAACATATGTTATTACAGTTTACAAGAGTTTACCTTATGAGGTAAATTCATTGGCTACTTATGTACTTATCATAGTGACTGGATTTGGGACTTGTAGAAGACTTTTCTTGCTTCACTGAGGTTCTAATGACTGGAGGTTTCTGTTTAAACTTTAATTATGTAAATACCAAACTAGTTTTTATATTTATTTTAAATAACATTTGGGTGTGTTGCAAAAATTTAATTTAATGCTTCAATTCAAAACGTTCACTTCTCTAGTCTAATGGTTCACGTAAATTCTTCATGGACTTCCATCTCATATCTTTAACAGCATGCAGGTAAATGTTATTCATACCACTGTTACTATTCAAGGGTTTCATATCATTCATTGAGCTAGTATAATGTGTTTTCAGAATGTTTGTCAAAGCTGAGAGATTCCTGTTATCTTTTCATAGGTGGCGGTGGTGGTGGTGGCGGTATTAAAATGGGAATTTCATTAGATAAAACTAAAGTAATGGATTTATGGGAGTATATCCAAAATTTGTATAAAATCCACATTACACAGAAAAATTGAATTTACATACCTTGGATACAAACTGTCATTTGTTGATGAAGTTGATGTAAACAACAGAATATTAAAGTTCAATAAACAGTGGGAATAATCAAACTAGCTTTAGTACAAAACCTTAGCAAGACCAGTCCTATGCTACGGCAGTGAGGTTTGGACCCTAAAGAAAAGAGATACAAGCAGAAGGACTGCTGGTTACACTAAATGGGATCTAAAAACCAAGACCTAAAGATGCAACCAGTCCTAGAATACATACTACCAGAACAACTGGAGACAACACCTGCATAGAATGGACCCAGAATGCATTACATTTGTAAAGAAAAGATATCACTCAGCCATCCCTAAAGAGATGGAGGGAAAATTTTTTAGCGAGACTGTAATAGACCTGATGGCCTAACACTTGGTTGGAAGCAGAAGAAGAAGCAGAAGAAGAAGAAGAAGAAGAAGAAGAAGAAGAAGAAGAAGAAGAAGAAGAAGAAGAAGAAGAAGAAGAAGAAGAAGAAGAAGAAGAAGAAGAAGAAGAAGAAGAAGTAATGCTTCCCAATTAAGTCCAGTCATTGTTGAGCTGAGTTGTTAGAAAGGTGATCCTTATTCATTGTCGAGTTCTTTTCTTGATAAAGGATACAATTTGGATTTATAAAGATATGGAGCCCGTTAGTAATCTACATGTTGCTACAGCTTCATTTCTTGGATGTTCAGCTTTTACAAGATTTATTATTACTCTGATTTTGAAGTGTTCCAACAGTTCTTTTTCGACATTTCTTTTAACTATAAGTTTTGCAGATTAATAGGATAAATATTTATTCCATTTCTGTAAACTTTTGGTACCTTTTTTGCCAAAGAATCAGCAAGTTCATTACTTCTCCCACAATGAGAGAGTAACCAATGGAGATGGATAATTTCATTTTCTTTTTTTAATAATCTCTTTACTGTTACTGCTTGTACAGCTAGTTAAATCACTTAATGTGCACTGTACACTGAAATGAATTTGTTCTGCACAGAAGACGAGTTAGTGGCATTACTAATGCCTGAATTTCACCATCAAAGTGGGTGGAGTTTCTCCCTATTGCAACATAGAAGCTAAATTGCAGCGCCATCTTCTATTTCCATCCTGGATCTGTCTGTAGCCACTGAAATTCAGGGTGAAGACTGAATTGTTCCCAATGTGATTCTTTTAATTGAATGAGTCTTACTGTTTTTTATGACATATTCAACTAAATTTGCTATACTGAATGCCATGTGTTGTTATAGGTGATATCTGCATCTTCCATTGCTATAGTTACACAGCACTTGTAATTTGATTGCTTTCTCTATGAAGCCATGTTGAGTTTTAAGGTTTTTTACTTTATCGTGATAATTTCACCAGTAATTATCTTATTAATTTTTCACATTAACTAGTTTATGTAGTTAATCTTTACCATAAAGTTTCCACGAATGATCATCTTTGCAACCAGGAATATAGGAATATTTAAAAGACAGCAACTATTTGCTCAGAGGGTCAAAGAGAAAACAGTTTGTTGTAGGTGCTGTCATCTGCAGGAATCTTCCGCTGCATTCTTCAAAACTTCACCTCATCGGTCAGCAGTGAAAATGGAGTACACTTACCATTTTACTTGCCTCTGAAAATTACAAATGGAAGCTCAGAGTTAGTCATGTGTTCTCCAACCTAAAGTACTGCTTGTACATTGGCAAGCAAATATTTTCTGCCAGCATACAAGTAACTTAAAAAGAGTGTTTCCTTCAGTTGTTTAGGTGCTAAAAGGGGAACACATTCTAAAAATACTCACAACAAGGAGAATCAAAATATTACAAAAGCTAAGACATTGGCTGGAATGCAATTTATCATACAGTATACATTCACACAAGTCACGTGCAGTCACCCTTCCTATTCCAAAAGTTCCACTTCTATAACAAATGCTTCACACATTTGTACTAAAAAAAACATGCATTACATTCACATAACTTTCTCTACCCTATATTGTTTATTACTGGATACACAAATTATTCTCACGAAAGTTTATTTTTCTATTTACTTCATTTTAATCGAGATAAACCTTTGCAGAAATAGCTACATCACACATTTCATTATAGATACAAAGGGAATAGTGATAGTCAAATGTTAAGAACTGGATGCTAAATGCTAGCATTAAAATTCCATACTGTTTCCATGACATCACAAGAAACAGCTGAAAATCAACAGGACTTAAAAGAATGACAAAGTAGTGAACAAATCAAACCATTAATAATAGATAACTTGTAAATGCATGATGCCCAAAAAAACCATTTGCAATAAATTGTGTTTTAAAGAGATCTACATTTTTTGTGTAGTACATTTTTATGTATCAGTTAAGATTTAACAGTTGTACAAGATTATACAAAATTCCTTGCAAATGAAGAGGACTTCACAGGCATCCCCAGAAAATTCAAGATATACATTTTGTCATCAATATAACTTTAATGTGTGGTATTTTAATCAAAATTAGAGCCATTTTTAAGAATATCAAGAATTTCGAAAAATGTTCCATGAAAAGGATAGTTTGGGATGGGGGAATTTTCTTGAAAGCCTTCATGTCGCATCTTTGGAAGGTACTGAACCAACAATACAAGGTTTGGTATTTATCCTGTTTTTCACTTTTGAGTTATGCTGTTCAAAGACACACAGACCTTTTTCTAAAAATGTCTTCTTTTTATTCAGGGAGTCTCAAAACATGCATTTCTGGTGAAATCTCGGTATTGAATTTTTGGATGGTATGAAATATCTCCTCTACCTACTAGGTATGTGGTGTAGAAAATGTAGCATCAAAGTACAATTCAGAAGTATGTGGTCTTTCAAAAGAAAGTTCAAACATTAAACTGCTATAAATAATATAATATTTGAGGTGGGAAAAAAACAAAAACATCACAGTGTTGGACAAACTGCATTGTTTTACCAAAAATAATTACAAAAGTACAGGGTGAGCCAAAAAACTACGAACCTGTCTGCAACCTTGGCGCTTGCTGCAGTCTGCCATTATCAGAGAAAGGTGCGGTTCAAACCACACAACATTTTTAAAACTACTTTTAAAAGCTTTACTTACCAACTTTATAAAAGGAGATGCTGAAACTGGCCACTGTCGTCCATACATTTTTGGCACCTCTTTAGGAAACTAACCATTACTCTCCGTAGTTCACGTTGAGAAACGCTGGCAATTTCCTGGCTGATATTTTGTTTTAATTCTTCCAGGGTGTGTGGGTTTTCTTGTATACTTTGTTTTAAGTTACCCCAGAGATAGAAATCGCAGGGGGTTAGGTCAGGGGACCACAAACCTGTATTAATAATTCTGTCCTCAAACACACTTTCAATTTTTCTCCTCAAAATATTGGCCATATAAGCTGTTGCAGTCTTGTTGAAAAAAGACAAAATCACGATCCCTGGCTGTTAATTCTCTAAAAAAATTCTGATGTGTTACACTCACATGGCTTTCTCTCCTATTGTACAAATTATTTTTACAAACTCTTATTCTCCATCTATTTCATATTAATCGAGATAAACATTTGCAGAAATGATTTTTTAAAATGCAAAGAGAATTACATCTTACACATAGCGACCAGTTCTAAAAATATTTGGCTATCGCTTAAGGCGTACTATGTTCCCCTTGTTTTGTATTTGCAAGGGCAATATAGAAATACAGTAGCCTTTAAGGATAGACATCTCTCTTAATAGCTGGTTGCTAGGTGCAGCACCATTCTCTTTGCCACAGATTAATACTCTTTGCATATCCAAGACAATAAAATGAATAACGAATTCCCATTTGAGAAAATAAGTATTGAAAAATTTAAGGGAATAACAAGCAATATCTCGAAAATGGTTCACTCAACAAAAAAAATGTATATGACATAAATTGTGTATTTTAACACCATCTACATTTTTTGTGTAGTAACATTTTGTCTATCTCTTATGGTTTACCAGTTATGCAAAAGTCGTTCACAATGAAGAATACTTTTGGAGACATTCCCAGAAAATTCGAGATATACATTTCATTTGTCATGAAAATATCGTTAAACATATATTTTAATCAAAATCCTTACAGCCATTTTTGAGAAAATTACAATTTTCGAAAAATGTTCCATGTAAAGGGTAATCTGAGGTGGGGGGGAATTTTCTTGAAAACCTTCATGTCGCATCTCTGGAAGATACTGAACCTAAATACCAAGTTTGGTGTTTATCCGACTGTTCGTTTCTGAGTTATGCTGTTCACAGACACACAGACGCGCGCAAGCACGCACGCGCACACGGACACACACACGGACATGTTTCCAAAAATGATTTTTTTGGATTCAGGGGGTCTCAAAACATATATTTGCGGTGAAATCTCAGTATTGAATTTTTAGGTGGAATACAATACTTCCTCTACTTACTATACGTAGTAGAGAAAGTAAAAAAGGGGGCAAAATTGTATTCACATATGTACGGGCTTCAACTGTTTACTCGAAAAAAATTGGTGAGTGATGGATAGTTTCCTAAAGAGGTGCCAAAAATGTATGGACAATGACAGTGGCCAGTTTCAGCATCTCCTTTCATATAGTTGGTAAGTAAAGCCTTTAAAAGTAGTTTTAAAAATGTTGTATGGTTTCATTCGCGCCTTTCTATGATAGCGGCAGACGGCAACGAGCGCCAAGGATGTGGAGAGGAAAAACACTGTGAAACTGTTCGTAGATTTTTGGCTCTACCTGTATTATTTAAATTTAGATAACATAAAAAAAAACAGCTTGGATAAATTTTTAGTTAAGAAAGGGTAGTAAAATATTGTCAAGTTTGAAACATGCATATGGAGAAGTGCTTCCTGATATGCAGTACACAAATTGTCTAGGAGTAACAAAAGACAAACTGGTAGTTATATATAATCCCATAATTGCCAACTCCACAATCAAGAGGGCTCCAGGATAAGGTGTTAGGCTCACATTGTGGAGGTCTGCTGTTCAAACCGTCTTCCCTGTATGGGGCTTTTTTCCAGCTTTCCCTCACTCTACATAACTGGCAAATACTGGGGAGCTACCCTAAACTTAGGCCTGGAACATCTCCCTCCAATAAAATTTCATTGTGTGAATCATCATAGTCCACCACCTGTGATGTCATATGTAGTCAGAAAGGGCATTAAACAATGGCAAAACCTGCCAACTTCCTGACACTCAAACATCAAAATTCTCCTTGACAAGCAAGCAGTAATAATTTTGTGATGCCATGAAATTTAGAAATGCACCACATGTTGAGTGCAGTAAATGTACAAAATTCTGGGTAAAATGGAATTTTATAACAATTCCAGAATACCTGGCACTACTGCTACCACAATAACATTTATTCAAGTACAGAATACCACCTCCTAGGCTATACACACATCTTCCTCCATATTTTACATTTCACAACATCAACTACAAACAAAACCTGTTGCAACAATGGAAAACATATCCTAGCCATAGAATGTGAATAAGACAAATAATTCACATGAGAGACTTAACTTTACAATTAAAGTCGTCCATTACTGAAAGTTCCTACCCCAGTTACTAGAAGTCACTACTGCTGCAATCAAATTTGAAATTTGAATGTTACACACTTTAATGGAGCTAATGACAGTGGACCATGATCGTGATGAAGGATAGACACACAAATAAGCTCTGGTCTATCATAGTACTGTATACCATTTACTAGAGGTCACTAGTGGTGCTATACATTTTGTTGCAGGCCAGTGAAGGGGGATCATGATGAAGGATAGACACACAGGTAAGCTCTGGCCTATCATAGCACTGAATACAATTTACTAGAGGTCACTTGGTGGTGCTATGCATTTTGTTACAGCCCAGTGAAGGGGGATCGTGATCATGATGAAGGATAGACACACAGATAAGCTCTGGTCTATCACAATACTGTATATCATTTACTAGAGGTCATTAGTGGTGCTATACATTTTGTTGCAGCCCAGTGAAGGGGGATCATGATGAAGGATAGACACACAGGTAAGCTCTGACCTATCATAGCCTGAATACAATTTACTAGAGGTTACTGGTGATGCTATACATTTTGTTCCAGCCCAGTGAAAGGGGACCATGATCATGATGAAGGATAGACACACAGATAAGCTCTGGTCTATCACAGCACTGTATGCCATTTACTAGAGGTCACTAGTGGTACTATGCATTTTGTTACGGCCCAGTGAAGGGGGATCATGATCAAGGATAGACATACAGATAATCTCTGGTCTATCATAGCACTTTATACCATTTACTAGAAATCACTAGTGGTGCTATACATTTTGTTGCAGCCCAGTAAATGGGGACCATGATCGTGATGAAGGGTAAACACAGAGATAAGCTCTGGTCTATCATAACACTGTATACCATTTACTAGAGGTCACTAGTGGTGCTATACATTTTGTTGCAGCCCAGTGAAGGGGGACCATGATCATGATGAAGGATAGACACACAGATAAGTTCTGGTCTATCATAGCACTGTATACCATTCGGTATGAAATCTTAAGTTACAATATAATGCAATAGAATTTAATGTTTGTCATGTCATGGTGAAAATCTTTAACACTTTGAATCTGGCTCACAAAGGCATAAAAATGCCTCCTTTGTCGTAAAAAGGCCTTAACTCCCATATTTTATAGGTAAACCATAAAAGTTGCCAAATATACAATGATCATAGTTCGTTTACTCTGCCATACAGAGCAATGTGGCGAGATTTCAGGATAACCAATTGGCTGGCCAAAGTAGTGCAGAAACATACAAGCCATTCTAAAACCAGAATCCTCTCTTCTAATTTTCTCATACACTTTTAACATAATTTTATAACGTTTAAGTTACCTCAAATTTCTAATTTTACCTGCAATGCATTTTCTTACCTGGCCAGATACACATACACGAAAAAATCATTGCAGTTGGCACTGCTGAAAAAATTAAATCAGAATACTCATGTGACAGATTAGTTCAAGGTACACTTAAAATATCCAATCTATTACATTTGTAACCAGCTTAATCCCATTTTATTTACATGACAAACTTCTAGCAAATATTTGTATCATCCTCAAATGTTACCAGCACACAGCCACTGCTGAGGATGGTACAAGTATGTCGGTTGGAAATTTAATAGTGGCAACACTGCTGTGGAAGCCAAATGAGAAGGAAGTAGTCATACTCACGTTTACCATGTTTTTACCTATGTCTTACCCACCTCACAATAAATGGACTCTGCCTTTCGACTCAAAGTGCATGCTTTGTGGCAAGTGGAAGATAGAGCTGTGTGAGCTACTTATCTATTTTGTGCTGTCTTTTCGGCATGTTCACAAACCAGGAACAGCGAATTTGGTTGAAGATTGAATGTGCTCGTGGTCGTACAGCAAGACAAGTCATACATGTCTTGTCAAGGCATGTAGGGAAACTGCATTATGATACAGAACACTGACGAGGTAGTTAAGAGTTTTCAATGGGAGATGTGAAAGCATAACAGAAATGGCTCAGCCCGATTACCCAAGTGTAAGTGAAGAGCAAGTGCAGACTTTTACCACAATGCTAAGATGCCGATCGACATCAGACCATACATGAATTAGACCAAGAGACATGATTATCGCATACAACTGTGCTGCATTTTTCTAAAGAATCACCTATGAATTAGGAAAACTGCATCGCATTGGGTTCCCTATGATTTGACGGAAGCACAGCAATGAATAAGATATGATGAGGCCCAAACTCATTTGGAGCATTATGGTCATGATGGAGACACTTTGTTATGCCGTATAATTGTGCTTGATGAGACATGGGCCAGATAGTACAAACCTCAACTTAAGCGTCAATACGGGTAACTGTGCAATAGTCCACCAAACCTCCTACAAATGCGTAAGTTATAGTGTCCCTTATACACTATTCTGATGGCATTATACTAACACATAATGTACCGCAAGGACAGAATTTTACTGCACAGTATTTCTGTCATTTTTTGAGCATCATTTCAGACCAGTGTTGCAAAGAATGCAGCAACACTTTTTATATAATCCTTCCATCATTTTGCTAGACAAGGCTCAGGCGCACATGGCACAACCTGTAACTGATCTGCACCACTGCTGTGGCTGGAAGGAGCTTTTCCATCCACCATATTCACCAGAAGTAAGCCCCTGTAACTATGAACTGATCACAAAGTTTAGGAATCACTTCATGGATTCAGATTCAGGACTGTTCCCAAAATTCTGCAGAAATTAGATCGCTCCATCAAAAACATCAACAGAACAGGCACTGTAACAGGGGCCCTATGACTTCACATTGCTGACATGCAGTTGTATCATTCTTGTAATAATAATAATAATAATAATAATAATAATAATAATAATAATAATAATAATAATAATAATAAACAAATAGTTGCCACTAATAAAGTTCCAACCTATATATTTCATGTTACTGACTAGTGTTGAGAAGTATATGCAGTCATGTATGTTAATAAAGCTAGGAGCACGGGTTTTTCAGAAACAAACCATTATATGAATATAAACTACTACTCTACCACAAACTCAATACTTTACTCACTTTTATTTTCTGAAATAGCCTTTAAGTTTCTTTTGTTTCATACTTGTGCTGCATTTGAAAAGCAAAATAAGTAAACAAGCCCACCTCTGTGATGTTGGGGTAGCTTGTATGCCTCACATTCATGAAGTCCCAAGATCGAATCTCGGTTAGAGTGAGTTACCTGGATAAGATTTTTTCTCAGGTTTTCCCCTACCTTTGAGAAGGCAAACGTCAGGTAACTTTAAGTTCTATGGAACCAGGGATTATTTGACTATCATATCACCGATTACTTTAATTCATCGTCTGATATGATCTACCAGGTTAAGGGACATCAAAATTTAAATTTAAAAAAGAAAATTAATTCAGATACCCAGAAGTCTAAATTAATGACTTCCAGATAAACGATTTTCTTATGTAATTATATATTTGATATTTAAAGTAAAGTGATTCAAGCAGGTTTGTGCACTTTCATACACTTTCTGCACTTATATAAATGTTGAGAGTGCCATCTTTGTAATTAAGATGCCAAAAGGGAGGTAAAGCAAGAAGTCACTTCATACTGACTCAGCAAGGGCAATAATATGAGAAATACAAGGACTTATGATCAGGTGGACATTAACATTACTTTATTGGATCCAATCACATCATGTGATGTTGAAGCGACTCTTTCTGCTCAGACAAAAGCAATAAGCTAAAACCAGAAAATATGGTAATCCTTCCCCTGAAGTACGAGGGTGGTCTGAAAAGTTTCCGACCTAATAAAGATACAAGACATTTTTTCAGAATTTTTTTTTTTTATTTTTCAACAGTCTCCTTGTAACTCTACACACTTCTCCCAGCGATGCTCCCATCTCTGTAACCCGTCCAAATAGTACTCGGCGTTTTTCTCTGCAAAATAATTGTTCACGAAGGTGATTGCCTCTTCATTTGACGAAAATCTCTGTCCTCCGAGCGCAATTTTCAGATGAGGGAACAAAAAGAAGTCGCTTGGGGCTAGATCTGGTGAGTAAGGCGGATGGTCAAGCAGTTCAAACCATAATTCGTGGATTTTCGCCATTGCAACCGCTGAGGTGTGAGACGGTGCATTGTCTTGGTGAAACAGGATTTTCTTTTTCTGCAAATGTGGCCGTTTTTCCGCAAGTTCTGCCTTCAGCTTGTCAAGTAATGATGCATAGTATGCTCCTGTAATGATTTTTCCTTTTTGAAGGTAATCGATTAAAATAACTCCATGACTATCCCAAAAAACAGTCGCCATCACTTTCCCAGCTGAAAAAACAGTTTTTGCTTTTTTTGGAGCCGGTTCCCCCTTTGCAGTCGACTGTTTGGACTGTATTTTTGTATCGGGCATATAATGATGTATCCAAGTTTCATCTACAGTAATTAATCGGTGCCAAAACTCGGATTTATTACACCTAAACTGCGCCAACAGAGCGTTGGAAATGTTCATTCGAACACATTTTTGGTCAAACATGAGCAAACGCGGCACCCAACACGCGGACAGCTTTCTCATGTCTAAATGCTGATTTAATATGTGACAAACACGTCCTTTTGACATGTTCATAGCCTCTGCTATCTCTCTCACTTTAATTCGGCGGTCGTTTAGCACCATTTGGTGAACTTTGGCAATGTTTTCGTCAGTAGTTGCAATTTTTGGACGACCCGAATGTTCATCGTCTCCCAAGCTCTTACGGCCACATTTAAATTCAGCTGCCCAAAATTTCACTGCGGTAAATGATGGTGCAGAATCCCCATATACATAATCCAACTCATCTTTGATTTGCGTAGGCGTATTGCCTTTCAAAAACAAATATTTAATGACAGCTCGATACTTGATTTTGTCCATTTTCATAAAAACACTCACATCACCTCAATCAAACGACTGTTACATAACAACTGAGCGTCCAAAATGGCAACTTTGGTGGGTACTGTCAACAGATGAACAACGAAATTCACTAGCTTTTATTTACGAGTGCTGCCATCTTCATGTTGAGGTTGGAAACTTTTCAGACCACCCTCGAATAACATGGGTTACCTGGTAGGTCATGTGAGACAAATAAATGAAATGGGTGAAATGATGCTCATATGGGTCAGGCACACCTAGAGCTTACGAGTTACCCGACATTTGCCTCAGCATACGGGAAAACTGAGTAATTTTTGCTAACCGAGTTTGAAACTCAGGACCTCCTGAAGTGAAGTAGACATGCTACCCTCACCTCACAGAGATAGTTGTATGTTACACTAGTATCAGTTGAAATTGTTTAATAAGAAATGTCAAGACAGACATGCTACCCTCACATCACAGAGATGGTTGTATGTCATAGTTTTATCAGTTGAGATTGTTTAATAAGAAATGACAAGACAGACATGCTACCCTCACAACACAGAGAGGATTGTATGTCATAATTTTATCAGTTGAGATTGTTTAATAAGAAATGTCAAGACAGACACGCTACCTTAACGTCACAGAGATGGTTGTATGTCATAGTTTATCAGTTAAGATTGTTTAATAAGAAATGTCAAGACAGACATCCTACCCTCACATCACAGAGATGATTGTATGTCATAGTTTTAACAGTTGAGATTGTTTAATAAGAAATGTCAAAGACAGACATGCTACCGTCATGTTACAGAGATGGTTGTATGTCATAGTTTTAACAGTTGAGATTGTTTAATAAGAAACTGTGCATAGGAACAACACATAAAGGTGTTCATAGTTATGATTAATATTTTGAATATTATGTAGAAAAGGGCATATTATAGAGCATGTTTGGACGTTACTTAGTGCATATAACTCTAACGCTACTAATGACATAAAATGTGATTAATACTGGAAACTTTACAATTTTGAACAATATTTTATGTGGTAATCCTTTCCTTCTTAACAATGTGGACACACGATTTTGAACAATATTTTATGTAATAATTCTTTCCTACTTAACAATGTGAACACAATGTTCAAGTTTGCTGTTCAGAGTGCAATTTTCGAACATTGGAAATGCAGTCAATCATAACTTTAGCAATAAATAATGGTTAGTTGCATAGGGTATAATTACATGGAAGTAATGAACATATTTGATATTGTGTGTTAATTTACAACAGTGCTTCCTCGTGAACCATACCTATGGAGAAAGATACCTTCTCTTACAAGGAAAGTAGTACATGAATATGAAACAAGGAGTGTGAATAAATATATATGCCATACCATAGACTACAAAAATCATTTAAATAATGTAAAATGACTAGAATAAAGCTTTTAATGCACTTTCTCAGAAAACAATGTGTTTGAAAATTCAAATATTTAAAAATAGATTACATAAATGGTTAATAGAAAATTCATTTTACTGTTTCCAATATGTAAAACTACACATTCACAGTTTGTACATTTATAAATAGTTAGTAAGTTTGACAGACACTATTGTAGTTATTATAATTAGTAATTGTTTAACACAATCTAAGCTAATCTATTAAAACGTACTGCAGAGATGATAGAACCAAAATCTTAGGTTCACCAAGACCTTCCCTCACCCAATTAGAATTAGGAAGAATTGGAGGCAAAGGAAAAATTTGGGAGAGTATTGAAATATTGGTTTACAATTAAAAATTTAGACAAAGATAATGTCTTACAGCAGTGTTTGGAAGTTCAACAAAAGCTTATTCAAAAAGATAGTTGACTTAATAGATAAAGGAAATTGTGGATAAAATTGGTTTGGGATATTTGGAAACGTAGGGAATCACTAGAAAATAGTTTCTAGAAAGAAATTACATTAAGAATTGAAGATATTCAAAGGCAAGATATATCTGCCAGCAAAATAAACAATAAATATGCAAAATACTGAATGGAAGCAAGTTAAAAAGATGATAATTAAAACAACTGAAGAAGCCTGAGGGAAAAAAACAGTGGGAACACTATACAAGAGAACAAAATGGAAGAATGAAATAGCTATTAAAGTAGGAGAGAAGAAAGTGGTATAGAAAAAGTATGCAAGTACGAAACAAAGATAAGATTAGATCTTGAGGCAAGATATAAGGCTAAAGAAGAAGTAAGAAAAGTCAAACAACAAACCTGGGAAGAATTTGGGAACAAAGTTGAACAAAACTTTAAAGATAAAGATAAAAAATTTGGCTACCAAAAGGCTGCAAAATAAACAAGGGAAAAGAATAACAAGTATTCTGAAGAAGAATACCACTCAATTAGTCACAAATACAAAGGAAGTTTTAAAGGTCTGGGAAAATTATTATAGGGAAATGTTTAAAGAGGATGATATAATTTTAGAGAATAGACGTAACTTGAAATAGGACATGGAGATGAGGAAGAATTGGATACTGAGGAGGAAATTATTGATGAATTAGATGTTGGAAGGATAAGAATGAGTAAGACTCCAGGAGCACCAGAGAGTATGGAGGAAAAAAACGGGTTATTAAATGGCTTTAAGACAATATGCAAGAAATTATACTATGACAGTCAGAAAACAAGATTATAATCTGAATTCATAAGAAAGAAAAAGCAATAATTGCCAAAAACTATAGAACAATATGTTTATGCTTGGTAGCACTTAAATCTACAATAGAATTTTAGAAATGAAATTAAGAAGGGAAACAGAGGACAATTTGGATCGTGAACAAGCAGCGGGTCATCAAACACAAGATCACATAATTTGTATTACAACTATGATTCATCGATCTCTGTTGTGTAGTGGTTACCATGATAGCTTCTAGTTGCCAAGGTCATGAGTTCCAACCCAGCAGAGGGCGATGGATTTTTTTGGGCGTAAAAATCGTTAGCGTGGTTTCCTTTGGAAGGGAAGTAAAGTCAGTGGTCCCATTTCGTAGATTTACGGCACGTAAAAGAATCTCAAGAGTGATAAACAGACCTCTGAGCAAAATTACCAGTCTTGCACCCCCAATATAGAATGGGACGCTAAGGACCACAGCAGTTAAAGAGTGTCTATGAATAAAACTCAAAAAAACAAATAAAAGTGGAGGTAAAGATATTTAGCTTTTGTAGATCTCACTGCTGCATTTGATACTGTATGTAAGAAACAAATTTGGAAATCTTTAATAAACATGGCAAAATCAAAGAAACTCAAGAGCTATTCAACGTGTATGGAAAAGCAAGATTAAATGGGAAAGTAAATGAAAATTTTAAAAAGGTCAAGCACATAGTCTTAGTCCATTACTATTTATATTATCTATGTATCAAATAATTACGCACTGTGAGAGAAGAACTAAAAAATATAAAGTGGGCAACTGAGACAAGTATATTTACAATCACTTGTTACTACTAGGGGTAATAGAATGGGCAAGTAAATGAAAGTAAAATAATGAAGATTGGAAATGTTGAAGATATAAATATAAAATGGAAACACAAAATGTTGGTACAAGTAGATATAATAAAATATTTAGCTGCAAGAATTTCTACTAATAATACAATAGATTATGAAATAAATAACAGAGTAAACAAAGCAAACAATATCTATTACCAGATGTGTGATACAAATTGAAAGGAAAGAAATATCAAAAAACGTGAAAATTAAAATGTACAAAACAGTATATTTACCCACCTTATAGTATGGAACGGAAACATGGTGATGTTAAATAAACATCAAAGTAGATTTAAAATAAAGAGATACTTTTAGTGATGTAGTGTAACAACCCTCAACTCTCTTTATTTTAAATTATGACACATCATTGTTACTAGCTTCTAAATCTTCAAAATTAATCAAAGTAGAGTAACATCATCAGAAATGAAATATTTGAGAAACATTGAGAGGAAAACAAGGAAAGATAAGAGTTACAAATAAAACCATTTTGAGAATAGTAACCGGAACGAGAATGACAAAAGTGGAAATACATTTATTTTAATGGGAGCATTCATAATCGATGGGAAGCCTTCCCAGGCCCTGGGAACGGGAAAGAATACTTATCCAAGTTTTTAACTTTCTCATTCTTGTTCCCTGGAACGGCATATTAGATCCATATTGTGCAAATAAGATTCTTCAGAGTAGGGATTATTCTAGGCGGTCATGACATAAAACAGCCGCTAGTGCTCTCTATAGTTGCAAGCTGGAAACATGAAACTGCAAGAAATTAGTAGTATATGTGCTTCCTAACCTCAGATCCTGACACATGAAGATCCACTGAGAGTTGGTTCTTCTAGTGAAAGGGTCATCTGTATTTTGCTTATATGCAACTCAAAACTGGCTATTGTCTCAAAAACAATGGGTAAAGCTACACAGAACAGCAAAAATGGTAAAAAAGAATAAAGAACAATAAACAACTGAAAGCTTGGTACGACTAGAGGAATCGAAAATGTAATGGATACGTATTTAGATAATGTTTACTCTATCAAATTCTGATGCTGGCTAACATGCATTATGTTGGCTGAACTGGAAGCAGGTGAAAAAATATCATTGGTCAGTTAAAAACAAATGAAATCCCAATGAGCAAAATACACTTTCCACTTTTTGATCAATATGATCGACATGCATTCCCATTCTCGCTACCGGGTTGTGAACCAAAATTTTGTATACGGCATTGCTTCCTGATCTCGTTTCCATTTCGGTTAACATTCTCGGGCTGTTGTGAACCAGTCTATAGAGAAAAGAAATTTAAAATGGTATAATCATCTAATCAGAATGATCAGTGTAAAACAAAACAAGTACAGTAGACCCTCGCTAATTCGAAATCAGATAAACCAAAAACTTGGTTAATCCATAGAAGCTGCCCGGTCCCTGCCGAATTACATGGAAAAATCTACCGCTTAAATCGAATTTCGGATAATTCGTACTACGAATTAAAATTTGGTCTTCTCATTACATATTCCATACGTTATTCTTCGTTTAAACCGAATATGTATGTTGTGCTGTGCACTACAGCATTTTCCATTACGCATTTCACATAATTTTTCTCAATTTTCTTTTTCACTGTCCGGCCCCATGCTTCAAAATAAGACTCGGGAAATCCCCAAGAAAGAAGGAATTTCTGAGTTTGACTTTTCTGAGGGATGGCTATGGCATTTTCAGAAGAGGCATAAAATCAGTGCTGTCAGTGTCTGTGGGGAGGCACATAGAGTAAACGAGGAAGATGCCAATGAGTGGGTGTGGGAGTTTAATTTTAAGCTCTCTCATCATCGCCCAAGAAATGTGTTTAATATAGGTGAAGCAAGCGCTTTCTATAACTTGATGCCTGAAAAAACACTACGTGCCAAGGGCGGAAAATGCAAGGAGAGACTGACGGTGGTCTTGTGTTGTAATTCAGGTGGTTCTGAGAAGCTCAAAACATTAGTGATTGGAAAATACAAAAATCCACGTTGTTTTAAAAAGGTCAACCTATTCAATCTGCCAAGTCAGTACAAGAATAACAATAAAGCTTGAATGACCAAGTCTCTTGAAGATTCAACAACAATGGCTGCGAGAAAGAGGAACATTTTGCTAACTTTGGACCACTGCATGGCACATCAGTTCGATGACCTGGAACTTCCAAACATAAAAGTTGTCTTCTTACTAGCTAACACTACGAGCCGTTTGCAGCCATTGGATCAAGGAATAATCGCCTCAATGAAATGTAATTACTGTAACCGACTGGTTAAGGCTGCCATCAGTGCAATAGTACAACAAGATACAGTTCTACATTGGGATGTACTGCAAGCTATCCGCAACATATCTGCTGTGTGGGATGAAGTGACAACAGACACCATAACTAACTGTTTTAAGAAGGCATGGACAGCAACGATAACGCTGCTGAAACTGAACAGGAAACCGATGATCCACATCTGAACTTATAATGTGGATACAATTGGGATTCTGATAATGCTCTTCTACACACCTACACCCGGTTGGTGCCCTCTTGTACCGTCATTATGGAAGAATGGATGTAGGTAGACAATAACATCTGTGCTGCTGAAGAACCAGTCATCTGCTGATGATACAGAAGAGAATGATACTTCTTTACTGTCATCTTCTGAGGAGGAACATGAAGATACGACACTGCGACCCATGGCTGAAGTTGCAGCTGCAATTTCTGTTCTCAAGAGATTTGCTGCCATTTCTGAGTCTCCAAGGCATTTCAGGCTGCGCTGTATGTGATATCTTCAGAGAGTGCCATAATATTACGACCTACAGTCCGCCAAACAAAATTAATGATTTTTTCAAATTATAGAACTAAAATGTGTAATGGATAAGAGTTGTAACTAAAACATGTGTTCCGATTAAAACTGGGTATTAAAAAAACGGTGTATTTAAAGCCTTTCTTAAGGTTATTGTTTGTTTTATTACATGACTCACTAATTCAATGAGTACAATATTGTTTCAAATAATACTGCTTAAAAAAAATTACGACAAGCATTTAACAGTATACTTTCTCAATTAAACAAAAGCCAGATATAATGTATACAGCAATTATTTTTTGCTTTTTCTTAGAAGTGGAACACCCTCATTCGTTGGTACGCATAACAAGAGAGAAAGTGAACTCGTCGTATTTTACCATTTCAGATAATATGGAACTATTTTTACAAAACCTTGCTAATTCAAACTTCATTAAACCAAATTGGCTATTTTTCGGTCCCTTGGAATTCGGTTAAACAAGGGTCTACTGTCTTTGAAGTAAGGCTGGAGGGAAGTAGCAGATGGAGAAGACTGAGAAAGGAACGGAAACAATGCATTGGAGAGATAGAAAGAAACAGGGACAGAATGCGTTGAAGAGAATGGCATAGGACAGAGAAAAGTAAGTAAATGGATATAAGGCCCGATGCCAAAAGGCAGTAGGTGAAGGTGAAGAAAGTAGCTGAAGAAAATTATTAAGCAAGACAAGGAAGAAAGCTGCCAGATATAATTATTAGTAAACAGAATAACCTCAGTGTTTTGAGCTTATGAGACCGCGGCAACTTACTGGTAGTGATTTTATAGGCAGACTATTATTATTTTAATGTTAAGCATATTGATTTATATTGCAACTAATTAATTAAAACACATCCATATGAGTATCTACAGATAAGGATGAAGCAAATCCAAATTATAGTGGTGTAACATACAAAAGGAACACAATGAATTTAATGGCAACTTAAAAAGTGCAAAGCATTATTAAGACCCCAGCAAACTTGCACCCCTGCATAGTAGCGTTACGGACCAAACTAAGAACTTACCACAGTTTCAGGGTGGTGCAGGCTGATTTGGAATATAATACAGTCATCTGGGTTGTACACTCGTCCAAACTGGTCCTGCAGTTTCAAATCCCATTCTTCATTGTTCATTACCTGCAAAAATCTCATGAGCTGTATTTGCCATCTTTATAAAGCTTCTGCAAACTACTTATTTGCCTACACACTTCATATTATCCGAGATAAAGGTTTTGCAGAATTACACATTTTGTTGAAGAAGGAAATTTAAGCAATAGTCATGCATCCACATGCTCCCATAACATCATGAGAAACAACTGAATGATCAGCGGTTCAGAAGATTCAGATCAATGACAAACTATCTTGGAAATGGCTGATGCTTCATAAAAAGTTATCCGAGATAAACAATTGTATGTTCTAAAGAGATACATATTTTCTGTGTGGTAAGTTTTCATCTCTCTCTTATTGTTTACCACTTATATGAAATTATTCAAAATTCTTTCCAAATAAAGAGGAACTCACAGTTTCTTCTTCTTTAACAGAAAATCCTCCTCTTTGTTGGACTTAAAAGCCAATGCCTGTTGAGGACCAAACAAACTCTGGATCATAGCATATCTAGGATGGGTGATCAGCCCATGCCTGGTATAGTGGCGGAGGAGGAGGAAATGAAATGCAATGATGAAAGGGATGATAGGAAATTCACGGATCAAATTATCCCACCCTGCATTCACCTGGGTTTGAACCAGGGACCTCCACAGACCATCCCACTCTGTTAGTTTACAAATGTTCAAAGATACACACTTTCTTTGCCATGTAAATATCTTAAATACAGGGTATTTTAAACAAAATTGTTAGTTATTTTTGAGAAAATAAAAATTAACAAAACATTTGACATATAAATGGTAGTTCGGAGGAGGATTTTCTTCAAAATATTTGTGTTGTATCCTTGAAAGGTTCTGAACCTAAATACCAAGTTTTGTATTTAACCAACTTTTGATTAAGTTATTCTGTCCACAGACACCCACACACAAACATATGGACCTTTTTCTAAAAATTCTATTTTTGGGTTCAGGGGACCTCAAAGCATGTATTTCTGTGAAATATCAACATTCAAATTTTTGGGTGGAATATAATACATCCTCTCCTTACTACATGTATGTACTGCAGAAAGTAAAACTCTTATGTACTCTATTCATACGACTTTCTCTGCTCACTGTTATTATAAAATCCTTTTCTTCTATCTACTTCTTGTTAACACAAATGAACTTGTATTACACATTTTGTTGTACGTATAAGAAGAATACAATAAACTAAAACAATTGTCCAATCTTTTCAAAGCTATGTGATGGCTTTCAAGTTCTGTTCAATTTGCAAGGACACAAAAAAAGAATAAATAAAAAAGGAATCACAATTTGCAGTTGTAAAAATCTGATGTGTTACACTCACATGACTTTCTCTACTCTTGTACAAACTATTTTTACAAACGCTTATTCTCCATCTACTTCATGTTAATCGAGATAAACATTTGCAGAGTCTATCTTATTGCTAATTTTCTTGTAGATGTAAGGGTAATATATATTTACAAGGGCAATTTGGAAATACAGTAGCCTTTAAGCACATACATATCTCTTAATAGCTGGTTGCTAGGTGCAGCACCATTCCCTTTCGCACAGATTAATACTCTTTGCATATCCAAGACAAAAAAAATGAATAACGAATTCCCATTTGAGAAAATAAGTACTGAAAATTTTAAGGGAATAACAAGCAATATCTCAAAAATGGTTCACTCAACAAAAAAAAATCTGATGTGTTACACTCACATGACTTTCTCTACTCTTGTACAATCTATTTTTACAAACGCCTATTCTCCATATGCTTCATATTAATCGAGATATCGAGATGTCAATCTTATTTGTAATTTTCTTGTAGATGCAAGGGGAATATGGTAGCTTTTAAGCGATAGTCAAATATTTTATCGCTGGTTGCTATGTGGCGCATTCCATTCTCTTTGCATGTCCAGGACATAAAAAAATGAATAACGAATTTGAGAAAAAGTATAAGTATTGGAAAATTTAAGGAAATAACAAGCAATATCTCGAAAACGGTTCACTCAACAAAAAAAATGTATATGATATAAGTTGTGTATTTTAACGCGATCTACATTTTTTGTGTTGTAAAATTTTGTCTATCTCTTATGGTTTACCAGTTATGCAAAAGTCGTTCATAATGAAGAATACTTTTGGAGACATTCCCAGAAATTTCGAGATATACATTTCATTTCTCATGACATTATCTTAAACATATGATATTTTCATCAAAATCGTTAGAGCCATTTTTGAGAAAATTAAAATTTTCGAAAAATGTTCCATGTAAAGGGTAGTCTGGGGTGGGGGGATTTTCTTGAAAATCTTCGTGTCGCATCTCTGGAAGATACTGAACGTAAATACCAAGTTTGGTGTTTATCCGACTGTTAGTTTTTGAGTTATGCTGTTCACAGACACACACACAGACACACACACAGACACACAGACACACACACAGACACACACACGGACATGTTTCCAAAAATGCTTTTTTTGGATTCAGGAGGTCTCAAAACGTGTATTTCCGGTGAAATCTCGGTATCGAATTTTTGGGTGGAATGCAATACTTCCCCTACTTACTATACGTAGTAGAGAAAGTAAAAATGTATATGACATAAATTGTGTATTTTAACGCGATCTACATTTTTTGTGTAGTAAAATTTTGTCTATCTCTTATGGTTTACCAGTTATGCAAAAGTCGTTCACAGTGAAGAATGCTTTTGGAGACATTCCCAGAAAATTCATGATATACATTTTATTTGTCATAAAAATATCTTAAACATATGATATTTTAATCAAAATCGTTAGAGCCATTTTTGACACACACACGCACGCACGCACGCACGCACGCGCACGCACGCGCACACACACACACACACACACACACACACACACACACACGGACATGTTGCCAAAAATGCTTTTTTTGGATTCAGGGGGTCTCAAAACATATTTCCAGTGAAATCTCGGTATCAAAATTTTGGGTGGAATACAATACTTCCCCTACTTACTATACATAGTAGAGAAAGTAAAAAGTATCTGAAAATTTAAACCAATAACATAAGAGTATCTCAGAAATGTTTGGTGAAACAAAAAGATTTTGGTATTTTAACGACATCTACATTTTTTATGTCGTAAGATTTTTGTCTAATCTCTTACAGTTATACAGAAGTCATTCAGAATGAAGAGGACTTCAAAGGCTGTTCCCAGAAAATTCAACATATACATTACATTTGGCATGTTAATACCTTAAACATATAGTAATGTAACAAAAATCACAACAGCATTTCTGAGAAAAATTAAATAATCAATTTTTTCCCCATGTAAAGGGTAGTTTGAGGTGGGGGGGATTTCCTAGAAAACCTTATTGTTGCATCATTCAAAGATACTGAACTTAACCCTCCGTCAGTCGCTAGGGGCCTGAGAGACCCCTGGCATTATATAAATGTTATCATTTTCGAACGAACGCACCTATGCAATTGCCTGACTAGGACATCTAACATTACACCTTTGGCGATTATTTGCTGCAGCGATAACCTTATCTGTTTATTTGTTTGGCTGGAGGAATGACTAATCAGCAGTTACGTGTCGCACAGGTCAACCGGGCCCCGCGCGCCTGCTCTCGTTATATATTGCTGACAGATTTGTTTCTCATTAGCTTTTGTGCAATATTGCTTTGCTATTGCAAGGAGCTGTTACTGCTTCGTCATGAATACGAGTAAAAGGTACGATCTAAAAAACCCGAATGATTTGGAAGAAGTACATCGCCTACTTTGCAATGATGATGCCTTGCCCGTGGATGACAACTTATATGAATCAGATGACTCTGATTCAGAAGATAAACTCGAAACGAGATCTTTAGATTCAGAAACTGAAGATGAAGAGGAAGATGATGAAAGCAGCTTGTGTGATAACATGTATTTTATAGGTAACATCATATGCTTATCATAGTAATTCTTCTTCATTTTCTTTTTCTTCTTCTTCTTCTTCTTCTTCTTATTATTATTATTATTGACAATACATTCTGTTGTTATTTACAGGAAGAGATGGAACAAAATGAAAAAAAAACACCTTTGAAAATAACACAGACAAGGACTCACAATATATTGACCAAACTTCCTGGTGTGGTAGGAGCTGCCAAAGATGCGAAAACGGAAATTGATTGTTGGAACCTTTTTGTTACCAAAGATATAGTTGATATTGTTGAAAGCTCAAAAACTTACATTAGCAGTGTGCAGCACAAATTTGATCGTGAAAGAGACAGCAGACCTACAGATGTAATAGAAATAAAAGCTTTCCTAAGCTTATTGTACCTGGCAGGAATTTTTCGTGGTGGACGCCAGAATATTCACGATTTTTGGAGAACCGATGACCTTGGAATTCCCCTATTCCGAATGGCTATGTCTGAAAAACGATTCAGTTTTCTAATACGCTGTATTCGCTTTGATGACAAAAGCTCAAGACTGTAGCGACGAAGACTGGATAAGTTGGCTGCTGTTAGAGAAATGTTTACATTGTTTCTGAACAACTGTCAGAACCATTACTCTCTTGGACAAAATGTAACTGTCGACAAACAGTTGCCGGCATTTCGTGGTCGATGTGGTTTTCGTCAATATATCCATCCAAGCCAAACAAGTATGGCATAAAGATATTCTGTTTGAGTGATGCAAAACTGTTTTATACAACTAACATGGAGATTTATTGTGGACAGCAGCCGGACGGACCATATTTGCAAACTAACTCGGCAGAGGCTGTAGTGCTAAGACTAACTGAAACAATCTCTGGCACTGGACGAAACGTTACTGCAAATAATTGGTTTACCACTGTATCGCTGGCGAATCAATTGCGCAAAAGACAACTTTCTTTCGTCGGTACAGTGCGAAAGAACAAAAAAGAGTTACCCACTAATTTCACTTCTCCAAAAGATCGCAGACAGTACGAAAGCATATTTGGCTTCACAAAAAATGAAACGCTTGTTTCATATGTTCCAAAAAAGGGTAAAACAGTAGTTTTGCTCCAAGTCTACATGTTTCATCCACACAGTTATTAGAAGGTGCTGAGAAAAAGCCTGAAATAATCCTGCATTACGACGACACTAAATCTGGAGTTGATGTAGTAGATAAATTGTGTGCTACATACAATGTAGCCAGAACGAGAAGGTGACCCATGGTAATTTTTTACCATATCTTTAGCATTGCAGGTATCAATTCTAGGGTTATCTTCCTTGGAAACCAAAATAAATATTCCACAAGGCAAGAGTATTTGAAAGCACTATCTTTAGCTTTACTGTTGCAACAGCTACAAAGGAGAGCAACAGCATCAAATCTACCCGGTGATTTGAAAGGCCTTTTGACAAAATATAAACCTGAAGAATCCGGCGTAGATGAATTGTCAAATACACCACTATGCACATTGAAAAGGAACCGATGTGAACCTTGCACCAAAGACAAAATGAACGCAAAACTAAATATGCATGTGGGAAATGCAACACCCCCCTGTGTTTGAGCAAACATGCTAAAATTATTTGCGAAAGTTGCTTAGTCGGGGAAAACACAGGTGAGATAGTAGATGATTCTGAGTAACTGAACATTTGAAATTACAAGTTGTATGTATACCTGGAAATGACAATGTATTTCTTTATACTGACTGTAATACAATTTATAACGTATATGTACTCATATTTTAGCTTGTATTTTTATGTTGTAAGATAATACCTATTAATGAAAGCCTTGTACACTTAAACTAAATAAAGGTAAAAACAGGAAAAAAAAAAGAAAATAAACGAAAGAAAACAAAAATAAAAACAATAACAACAAAAATATAGCGCGGGTCTAGAAGGCCCCGCGCGACTAACGACGTTCTACCAAAGCGCGCACCTGACGGAGGGTTAAATACCAAGTTTAGTATCTAACAAACCACACACACAGACAGACATTTTTCTAAAACTTTTTCTATTATTATTATTTTATTTATTGGGCCTCAAATCATATACTTCTACTGAAATGCTGACATCAAATTTTTTGGTGGAATGTAAGACCTTCTCCACCTACTAGGTATATGGCAGACAATAATCATCTACCTTACTCTTTTAAGTAAAACTGTGATGATGATCTTGCAAAGGATAGACTTACAATTACTGAAGACACCACTATAACACATACTTACAGAAATTTCAGTTATTGGCCATCTTTCCTGTTGTTCTGGTGGATCCTGAGTGTCCAAACTCTCATCCAATACATCCGATGGTAATTCTGATATCTTTCTCTGCCCAAGTTGTATTGGTGTTAATTTTACAAACACCTGAAAAGGAATGTTAGATAGGCCTGCAAGTCACTAATATTACTATGGTGTTCTTACAATAATTAAGTTGCTATCAATATGCATACTTGTTAAATTATTGAAATTGAAACTGCAAGGCTTTCCCTTGCCCAAAAGTGTAACAATTTTGTGATGACATGAAATTTAGAATGTATAAAATGTTCAGTGCAGTAAATGTACAACTATTGCATCTAAAACAAATGGGAATTCCCTATTATCAGAATTCTTGAGAAGCTCATGATACTGCTTCTTGCTGAAATTCCTCCTGATACCACAATAAGCAGGTATTAAAGATACGAGCACCACTTCCCAGTCTATTCACACATTACTAAAACACATCACATTTCATGACTTCAACTACAAACAAAAACTGTCACAAAAAATGAGAAACGTATCCCCAAGCCATAGAATATATCAATAAGATAATTTACATGAGGGAGTTGACCTTACAATTCCCATTGTCCATTACTGAATGTATGCACCTCGGGTTACTAGAGATCACTAGTGGCAGTTGCTATGCATTTTGTTGCAGCCAATGAAGGGGAACCATGATCATGATGGATACACACACAACAAGCTTTGACTTATCATAATACTGTATACCATTTACTAGAGCTCACTAGTGGTGCACGCTATACATTTTGTTGCAACGCAGTGAAGGTGGACCATGATCATGAAGGAAAGACTCACAGATAAGATCTGGTCTATCATACCACTATATATCATTTACTAGAGGTCACTAGTGGTGCTATACATTTTGTTGCAGCCCAGTGAAGGAGGACCATGATTATGATGAAGGATAAAAACACTATAAGCTCTGGTCTATCATAGCACTGTATACCATTTACTACAGGTCAAGTGGTGCTATACATTTTGTTGTAGCCCAGTGAAGGGGGATCATGATGATGGATAGACACACAGATAAGCTCTGGTCTATCATAGCACTGTATACAATTTACTAGAGGTCACTAGTGGTGCTACACATCTTGTTGTATCCCAGTGAAGGGGGACCATGGTCATGATGGAGAGACACACAGATAAACTCTGGTCTATCATAGCAATGCATACCATTTACTAGAGGTCACTAGTGGTGCTATACATTTTGTTGTAGCCCAGTAACGGGTGATCATGATGGACAGACACACATATAAGCTTTGATCTATCATAGCACTGTATACCATTCACTAGAGATCACTAGTGGTGCTATACATTTTGTTGCAGCCCAGTTAAGAGGGATCATGATGAAGGATAGAAACACAGGTAAGCTCTGACCTATCATAGCACTGTATACCATTTACTAGAGGTCTCTAGTGGTACGTGCTATACATTTTGTTGCAGCCTAGTGAAGGAGGATCATGATAAAGGATAGACATGCAGATAAGCTCAGACCTATCATAGCACTGTATACCATTTACTAAAGGTCACTAGTGGTGCTATACATTTTGTTGCACCCCAGTGAAGAGGGATCATGATGAAGGATAGAAACACAGATAAGCTCTGACCTATCATAGCACTGTATACCATTTACTAGAAGTCTCTAGTGATACATGCTACACATTTTTGTTGCAGCCTAGTGAAGGAGGACCATGATCATAATGAAGAATAGACATGCAGATAAGCTCTGACCTATCACAGCACTACATACCATTTACTAGAGATCACTACTTGTGTTATACATTTTGTTGCAGCACAGTGAAGGGGACCATGATCATGATGAAGAATAGACATACAGATAAGCTCTGGTTTAATATAGCACTGCATGCAAGTCAGTCTGTAATCTTAAGCTATAGTACAATGCAATGCAATAGAGTTTAATGCTTTGTCATATTTGTGCTGAAAATCTGTAACAGTTTGATTCTGCCCATAAAGATAAAAGGTCTTATTTGACATAGTCATAAAAAGACTTCCATTCCCATAAATTTTTAGAGCCAAACCGTAAAGTTGACGAATATGTCGGTATGATTCACTGAAAGTAAACCAATTAGAGGTTTTTGCATTTGCACAAACTTTTTGTACCACATACAAGTAAATTAGGACCTACAGGAAAAATGAAAATAATTATTATATTAACATTACAGTTTTCTGGGAATAAAAGTAACATTATGAGAGTAATAAATTTCAATTGTGATTAAGCTAAAAAGACTGACAAATAAAAGTGCTGTATAATGGAAGTTTGGCTGCATTGGAATGAACAAGAAAAATCATCTTAGATAGGTTCATTTCATTAACACTGCCTGAGATTCTGTTACTGAGATTTGGAACTGGTTCAACACAGCTGGCTTATGTCAAGTTCTTGGTGATGACATCACAAAAGAAAACAAGTTTTCCGAGTGTGAAGAATGGTGCCAAATAGCAGAGAGCGTCCCTTTTGAAACGTATGAAAACTTTGAGTATTAAATTCCAATGTGTCAAACTGTGACAAGATGAAATACTTGAACAAATAACAAGAAGTGTCACTGTGGGAAGAAAGTGACGACCAGATCCTGAGCCAATCATGCAAGCGATCAAGGTAATGAACATAGTGAAGCTACACTATGTGATCAAAAGTATCCGGACACCCCCACAAACATACGTTTTTCATCTTAGGTGCATTGTACTGCCACCTACTGCCTGGTACTCATTATCTGCGACCTCAGTAGTTATTAGACATTGTGAAACAGCAGAATGGGACGCTCCGTGTAACTCACGGACTTCAAACATGGTCAGGTGATTGGGTGTCTCTTGTGTCAGAAGTCTGTACACGAGATTTCCACACTCCTAAACATCCCTAGGTCCACTGTTTCTCATGTGATACTGAAGTGGAAACGTGAAAGGATATGTACAGCACAAAAGTGTACAGGCCAACCTCGTCTGTTGACTGACAGAGACCACCAACATTTGAAGATGGTCGTAAAGAGTAATAGGCAGACATCTATCCAGACCATCACACAGGAATTCCAAACTGCATCAGGATCCACTCCAAGTAGTATGACAGTTAGGCGTGAGATGAGAAACCTTGGATTCCATGGTCGAGCGGCTGCTCATAAGCCACACATCATGCAGGAAAATGCCAAACGATGCCTCGCTTGGTGTAAGGAGCGTCAACATTACACGATTGAACAGTGGCAAAACATTGTGTGGAGTGACGAATCACGGTACAGAATGTGGCAATCTGATGGCAGGGTGTGGGTATGACGAATGCCCGGTGAACGTCATCTGCCAGCGTGTGTAGTGCCAACAGTGAAATTCGGAGGTAATGGTGTTATGGTTTGGTCATGTTTTTTCTGGAGGAGGCTTGCACCCCTTGTTGTTTTGCATGGCATGACCACAGCGCAGACGTACATTGATATTTTAAGCACCTTCTTGCTTCCCACTGTTGAAGAGCAATTCGGGGATGGCGATTGCATCTTTCAACACGTTCGAGCACCTGTTCATACTGCACGGGCTGTGGCAGAGTGGTTACACGACAATAACATCCCTGTAATGGACTGGCCTGCACAGAGTCCTGACTTGAATCCTATAGAACACCTTTGGGATATTTTGGAATGCTGACTTCATGCCAGCCCTCACCGACCTACATCAATACCTCTCCTCAATTCCGCACTCCATGAAGAATGGACTGCAATTCCCCAAGAAACCTTCCAGCACCTGATTGAAAGTATGCCTGCGAGAGTGAACGCTGTCATCAAGGCTAAGGGTGGGCCAACACCATATTGGCTTCCAGTATTACCGATGGAGGGCACCACAAACTTGTACGTCGTTTTCAGCCAGGTGTCCGGATACTTTTGATCACGTAGTGTATGTGTGTGTAGTTTCAAAGTTGATGACAATGTAGTGACTTTACTAAACAAGATGAACAGTAAAAGTTTGGCATCAAAACCGAGTAAGATAAGATATTTATACTAACAGAAATACAAAAATTCAAAGGCATCATCAAGTAATAAATTACATTTCTCATACAAGCAAGCCATTAACCACAGATATGTGTTTAAAAACCAGTGTAAATATTGTATTTCTTTTCTACTGGATTGTGAGGTAATTTGTATTATTAGATGCTTATTACAGAATTATTAAGTTCATAAACTGCAGACTTTGTCTTTTCATTAATATGTTTTCCTGTCAATGACATCTAATTCCTTGGTTCCCTGCAAAAATGCACTAATGAGATCCTATTGTATTTACTAGTATTATATTCAACACATTTTTAGAGTATACTTGCCAGATTTTCCAGTTTACTTTCCTCACAAGTATCTAGTTCTTTTATTCACTTGAACACAAGTATTTTCTTGTAAAAGTGCAACTAAGAGCAAGTACTTTTTTCTATTCACTGCACCCAATAGAAACGAATTTCAGAAACAATTAGACAAATATAGGATAAGATAAGAGAGAAGTGGTGGAGGAAAATCATTAAAAAGAGAGAGGTACTTAACAACACAAATGACAATGCAGGTAAATTAAGTTAAGTCTGGAATTGACATGAAAATGTGCACAGTATAATGAAACAAGCAAAAGGTCCCAATCTTAAGCAACTCCTAGGAGCTCAGAAAAATTAAGGTATGCTATTTGCAATGCTTTATGTGAACAAACAAATCCATTCATTGAGATAATATAAACACATACCTTTCTGCCCTCATATTTTCTTTTCCAAAGCTGTATAGGATTATTGAATAGCTTAAACTGCACTGCTGTTTCTGAGGTGAGCCATCCTCTATCAACCATTTTAACACCATCATACATTCCAAAAGTGTGTGGCTCTAATACTGTGTTAACATTAGATAATGCTGGAACAAACAGTTTGTGTTACACACGTCAGTAGAGCTGGGGTAATAAATCAAATATATCTCTCTCCCTCTCCCTCCCCCTCTCCCTCTCTCTGTCTCTCTCTCTCTCTCTGAATTCATCCAATCTGTACAAGGGTCTATTTACAAGGTATTCTTTTAATCTGTTTTTAAAAAAGTTGGATCTTATCATTTTTAGTTCTCTAGGTAGTTTATTATATAATGTTGCTCCTATGTTTTTAGAATCTTTGTCACTAATTTTTTTTGTGTGATTGAGTCTGTATACATTAATTAGTGTTCTGGTATTGTAGCCATGCACATTGCAACTTCTAGTAAGATCACTGGTGTTATGTATTAGTAATATAACACGGTATACATATACATAGATGATTGTAAGAATTTTTTTTTATACACAACTCCTTGCATGGGTGCCTAGGGGTTACACCTGACATGATTCTCAAACATTTCTTTTGCAGGATTAATACTCTATTAATGTACAAATAAGCTGCTCCCCCACCCCAGAGTTCAATACCATAGAGAAAATGAGGGTATATTATCCCATAACAGATGGTGTTTAATAGATTTAAGTTTTTAAACTTGACAAAATAACATAACAGAAACACACCCTTGCTCACCTTGTGACATACCTGATCAATGTGTGCACTCCATGTGAAGTGTTTGTTCAAACTGTATTCCCAAAAATGATGTATATTCACTTTCATGAATATTTCTGCTTCAAGTAAGTTTTCTCGTCTATAAGATACTGCAAAATTTACTATTTTGGTTTTACTTACATTACATCCTAATTTATTATCATTAAAATAAATAAGTAGGCGAGTTGTAATAGCAGTTATTTTCTCTCCAAGTCCCTGTGTAGATGAGTCCCAACATATGACAGCTGTATCATCTGTATAAGACAATATCTTAGAATTTGCAATAGTAGGGATGTCGTTAGTGTATAATATAAATAATAAAGGTCCCAGTAAAGAGCCCTGTGGAACTCCACATTGAACTATTCCCTCACTGGATTTGTAGATTTCCTTTTGATTGATATTATAGAATGGACTCCTTTGGACTCGATTGCTTAAATAAGATGAAATTAACTGGTTACCAAGCCCCCTTATACCATAGTGGTTTAGTTTCCTAAGTAAAATTTTGTGATCGACACAATCAAATGCCCTAAGACAGGTCTAGAAATACTCCTGCTGTCTTATTGTAATTTTCGAGCATGGCTATACTATCACTAAAAAACTCAGTGGTAGCTGTCATGATCAAATAATGTTTGCAAAAACCATGTTGAGACTGTCAAATTATCTTATTAGTTGTTAGAAACTTATCTAATCTGGAAAGTATAGTTTTTTCTAGGAGCTTTGCTATTGTTGATGTTAACGTGATAGGTCTATAATTATTCACTTGTGTTTTATCACCTTTTTTATAAACCGGACGTACAATACTAGTTTTTAGAAATTCACCATTTTCTACAGAATAATTTATTAGGCGAACCAATGGTTTTATCAACTCGTGCTTACATTGTTTTAAACATTTTGGCGTTATGTCATCCCATCCAGTACACTGTTTATTGTCAAAGCTATTAATAATATCCAATATTTCCTTATTATCCGTAGGATATAAATACATAGTGTTGCAGTTATCTGGTATGTTACTCTCAGACATATTAAGGACTAAATTTTGAGTAACCACAGATGGAGCATTCAAATAGGGTTCATTAAAAATGTTACATATATCCACTGGGTTCGTCACTACTCTACCTTGATCATTTATTACAATATTTACCTCCCTATTTCCCGTTCTTTTGGTTTCATTTACAATATTCCAAGCTCCATTTGTAGTGTTGCTGGATTTATCAAGTTTTTGTTTGTAATATAATGCTCTAATTTCCACTAAATAATTTTGAAAATCTTTCTTTAGCTTTTTGTATTTATTTTTATAGTAGTCGCATCGGTTGATTTGTAAAATTCATATTCATCAGTAATGCTATGTTTTAGGTTCAATCCCTCCATGTTAATTTATCTTATTAGATTTACAGAATGTTTCCTTTTTTATAATATAAGGGCATGTAACATTTAAGTGTTTATTGATAATGTTATAAAGCTTTTTCCATTTTTGGTTAACACCTTCAGCTGTATACATTACTTGCCACTTTTCTTACTCCAGTGCTAGTTTAAATTGCTCAATATTTTTAGTAGTCATACTTCGGTATTTAATATTAACACTAGTGTTACTATTTTTTTACAGCAACATTGTTTACTTGCATAATTTGTGCATAATGGTCCATTTATTACATTTATCCAGATATCATGAGTTTCAAAATTTGTGGCTATATAATCAATCATTGATACAGTTTTTTCAGTACCCTAGTAGACACATGGATCCTATCTATAATATTATATGTATTAAAAATAACTGAGTTTTTTATAATCCATGTTAGTCATTCTTATTTATGTTTAAATCACCCATTATTATAACATAAGGATTTTTTTGCACAAGTTATACAAGTTTATTTCAAGCTGCTCCAAAAAATCGGTTACTGATTCTGAGGGGGAGCATTATACACCCAATATAACTACAGAGTTACATTTGCATTAATTGTAATTGCACTGGTTTCAATCATTTTTTTATACTTACTGTGCTCATCTGCTCTATAGTATTTACATAAACAGATGAATGGACATATAAGGCCACACCACCTCCTTTTGCCTTAGTTCTACAATAACTATTACTAAGTTATAATTATTAATCTTATAGATATCTATTTGGTCAGATTTTAGACCATGTTCAGACACAACAATCACATCTGCGCCAATTTCTTCAAGAAAAACATTAAAAGACTCTAATTTGTTTGCCAAATATTCTATGTTTTGATGAAGAATTGATGTAATGTTTTTAGTATGGGTTTATTTTAGTGCCCCATTGCCCCATACTAAATTTCCTAAGTTCCAATTTTCAGTAGCATGATGTAATGTTTTACTACCGCTCACTACCTTAAGTCATTTTTTTGCTTAAAAGACTTAATTAACCTATTTAGCAACTTTCAAAATTTACCAGCACCCCTTCTGTTTAAGTGAAGTTCATCTCTCCCTAAGTCAAAGTCCCTTATCCATGCATTGCCCTCCACATATATACAGTCATTCTCAACACATACTATTTCTAGCATACAGTTTACTTTGAATATGTAACCAAGGTCCTCATCCCTACGACATAGGATTCCACTTACACATATCTTGGCTCTTGGAATAGTTCCTTCCCTGTTTTTACCAGTTGAGTCATTTCTTACTTGATGTCTCTTGAAGTTTTTGCCGAATGCAGGTCATTGGTTCCCACATGGACGATGATGAAATCTGGGTCATCCTTATTCTCCTGTAGTTGTTTTTCCACATGATGTACTCTGGATCCCGGGTATTTGCACATGCTTGCCAACATGTCGTACCATTGAGTCCCCGATTATTATTGCCGACTTCTTCTCATAAAACTGTTCCAGCAAAGTTAATGAGTTTTCTTGTAGGTCATCCGTTGCGTTGTCCTTGTTGTTCATTGTAGAGGTTATGTTATGCTCTGAGTCCTCTAGCAACTGGAATCTATTGGAAACATTAGTAGGTTGTTTCACTGGGGTTTCTTCATTACATGTTTGATTCTAACACTGATTTCTTGCCTTGTTTGCCTTTGTTTTGGCTGGAAGCCATTGTGCATCTCTATCACAAGACTTTTGTTTATATTCACCTTCATATTTATCATTGAGCTTATTTCCAGATCATCAGATGTTCTTCTCATATTTCTCTATTTGCTGAATCAAGGTCCTTTCTTTGTATTTTAATTACCAGCATAAGTGATGCCACAGTATCTTGCTCACCACGCGATAGCCGGTCACAGTTTACACAATCACTTTTTTTTTTTTTGTTATATTGGCCCAAGTTCCACACCTGTCTTCAATTCCACTATTAATTACACTTCTATTATGCCCATTTCTTGTGAAGTTACTTCTCTTTAAACATTGTTGGTTGAAGAAGTAAAATGTTTACGTAATGTTTAACTTGAAGATGTGTTGTTACGTATTTTTAAACTTGAAGAAGGTTATGTTGTGTTGCTTTTTGTTTTTACGTAATATTTATTTAGTTGCATTTAAGGAGTTCCTGGAACACGCTTTGGGCATCTGTTTGAATTTGTTGATTACGTAATAGTTCCTGTCATTACGCAATATGCTGCTACATACGAGAAGCTGATTTCAAGATGTGTTTTTGTTATTACGCTCCAAGTTTTACACTATAATATTTAACTTTGTTATTAAAAAAACTGCTTCTATAGATTATTTATGTTTGAATTTGCCTCGGCTGCATCAGTCTTACTTTAGAAACATGTTTCTCTTATTCAGGGTGCAATGCAGCAAGAATGTAGACATCACAGAATTTAAGTTTTTAAAATTCACTTCTTTTATTAATTCTTGCACATTTTTATAAAGCAATACACTTTTTAAGAACTGTGAGAATCTTCAATATTTTCACTTAGCACGTATACATATTTTACGATTCACTCGTAGAGAACACATCTTACATCTGTTCACTACCAAGGCTTGCCAGCAACTGAGTAAGATTTCAACTGTTAAACCTATAAGCTTCGGTATTTCAAGTCTCCGATTGGCTAATTCTAGTTCAATAGAATATCTGCATTTTATTTAAACTTTTTTGTTGCTATTGATTGGCCAAATTTAAACTGTTACTGAATTTACCTTATCTTTGATGTAATCATGGCTGGTAACTTTTCAAACACTCTAACTCATTATTGCTACAAGGTTACCTCATTATTACCTCATTGTTAGCAACTCAAAACTTATTATTTTCACAGCTCTTGCATTATTAAAGTATGTAATGTATTCACATAACATTAATAAAAACATGTTTACAATAAAAATAAGCATTTGCAATGACTGTTACATACAATTCAAATAAGTATTACATACTTACTGTTTCAAGGCGGGCTGTTATTGAATTTACTTATTATAAAATACAATTGAAATTATTCAGGTATTAAAATACTGCCTCATGGTTTAGACCAAAATACTCAGTCATCTGCACCACAATGCTCACTCGGCTCCATCATAACAGCAATGATGGTCAGTTACTGTCGCATGAAACTGGGTTCCCCATTTTGACAAACGTAATGGTCAGATACTCTCACATGAAAGTGTGTTCCCCAGTATCAGCAAAATATTTTGACAAACAGTGATCGTCAATTACTGTCATAATGATAGCAGACATTACAAACATTGAAAAGTGAACTTCACAGTCATGTTAGCCAATTTGGTGCCTATGTGTTTTCAACCTCGAGTTTTTTTATTTATGAGCACTCTTTAACTGCTGTGGTCCTTAGCGTCCCATTCTATATTGGGCCTGAAAGACCAGAAATTTTGCTCAGAGGCTTCTTTATCAGGCTTGCCGTAAATCTACGACACGGTACCACCGGCTTTACTTCCCTTCTGAAGGAAGCCATGCTAAGGATTTTTATGCCCGAAAAAGCCCATCACCCTCTGCCAGGTTTGAACAAGCGACCTCAGGAACTAGAGGCTAGCATGGTAACCACTACACCACAGAGTACGACGTATGTATTTTCAACTGATGGAACATTTTTACAGTGGAAGTATTTTATCAATCAACATGTGTTAACAACAAATCTCGCTTCAAAGAGTGGTGATAAGAAAGTAAGGCTATTTCCAACACATCTATCATCTTCCTTGGTGTAGTGGTTACCATGCTGGCCTCTAGTTCTTGAGGTCGCGGGTTCAAACCCGGTGGAGAGCAATTGTTTTTTTCAGGCGTAAAACTCCTTAGCATGGCTTCCTTCGGAAGGAAAGTAAAGCCGGTGGTCCTGTGCCGTAGATTTACGGCACATAAAAGAATCTCAAGGCCCAATAAAGAGGCCTCTGAGCAAAACTTTTGGTCTTTCACACCAAATATAGAATGGGATGCTAAGGATCACACAATTAAAGAGCGTCCATAAATAAAACTCAATTTAATTCTTTTCCAACAAATCTAGCAAACAGCCACAGTTTCTGTTAGGTTTGTGTAAATCATTAGCAGAGTTTAACACGAGAACATTTACAGCAATGTCCTGTGGTAATGTGCAACAACAAAAATTATACAAGGGCGACTGAACATTTTTGGAAAATGAAACAAGGTTTAATTTTAAAAAATTTAAATGATTTTATTGTTTATCAAAATATTCTCCTTTAGCATCAGTACATTTTTGCATTTGATGAAAACAGTGCTCAAAGCAATGCCACTCTTCCTGAGGAACTTCAGAAACCAGATTTTTATTATGCTCCACTGCCTAGTCCAATGACAAAAAAGTGATTCCATGCATTTTATCTTTAATTTTTGGAGACAAAAAGAAACCACAAGGTGCTAGGTTAGTGCTGTATGGTAGAGGGTCCATGGTGCTAACCTTTATGGCATCCAGATACTCAGGTTAATATTGCTGTATGTGATGATGCATTGTCATGATGTAACCTTTTTCTTTTTGGGCATTTTTCACAAACATTTTCAAATATTTGCAGTAAAAAGACATTTGTGTACCAATCGGTAGTAATGGTATGTCTATCTTCTAATGCTATAATAGCAATATGACCTGTTTTAGCAAAACAACTAGCACTATCTTCTTACCAGCACTGTGAGGTTCTGTTTGAAAGACCCATTGAGCCGACTGACTTTTCTTTTCAGAATCATAACAATAAATACAAGATTCATCACCAGTAAAGATATTCCAAACCAAATTGAAGTGCCGCCTTGGAATTTTTGCAGTTTTTTTCTGCACCAATCAATATGTTGTGTTTTCAATCAGGAGTCAGTTTATGTGGAATCCATCGGCAACAAAGTTTTCTCGTGTCTATTGTTGATGTAAAATGTTTTGGTTTTGACTCATACCAATGCCCAATGTTTTCCGAATAAATTTATAAGGTGTCCGTCAATCTTCTTTAAGCATTGCTCGAACAGCGGCAATATTTTCATCAGTAACAGCAGTTCTTGGGTGTCCAAAAAATTCATAACTAAGGAAAAACTAATCTCCTGTGAATGAACTCTACCAATTATAAATTGTTGCCTTAGATGGGGCTTCTTCACTAAATGCTGATGTTAACATTCTTTAACCACTAATGGCTATTTAAAATCTTAAAAAATCATAGTCTGGAAGTGTTCTCTGCTCAAATTCATTTTTGGGTGAACACAAAATCTTTAAATGATGATAATTAACAAGCTATTAGAGGAAATCAAAGAAACTACATGGCAATCAACTCACAAAACATTAGAAAGTATATGTCAAATATAAACAAATGGCATTTGTTTTTAATAATGTGGCATTCTAAAAATGTTCCATATCACCCTCATATTTGCAGTATTTTTTAACCAAATACTGCTTACTAAATTTATTATGATTACGACTTTTTCTAAATATATAATGCTTTTTCTTAAGTTTTACTACCTACACAGTACTACTGCATTATAAACATGAGATATGACTCCAGATGTCAGTTTTGTTTACATCAAGCCCAGTTCCGATTACTTACCTCCTTTGCGCACTGTTCTTGACATAACATTAGTTTCCCATCGTCTTACAACAATATGTGCAACCTGAGACTGGTCGTCACAGTCAACCACTACACCCACAAAGTAACGGTAGAGGACATCTCTTTCACATGGAATTTTACACATTCCGGTCCATACCAAATTCCTGAAACACAAGACTGTGTATCTCACACACACAGCAAAGAGAGAGAACTACATTTGTTCAACCAACTGACACACACACGCACGCATGCGCACACACACACACACATAAAAAAAAGTTCAGCAATTTAAAAATGCTCAACAACGAACTATATGAGCAATTATTTCTTTCTCTGCACTTATGTATAGTAGTAATATAATTCTATTCCACCTAAAAATTGGATACTGAGATTTCACTGGATGTACACGTTTCGAGTGCCATGGATTTAAAAAAAAAAAAAAAAACAACAAAGCAATGTACCACATTCGCATTCTATCTGAAGCAATTTCCTCTCGTAGGTACTTAGTTGCTATGGTGCTACATTAAATTTTGTTTACTTCTACTATAAATTAGAGTGATAAAGATATAGGAGTACTAAGGAATACTGTTTTCCTAATGGCTGCTAAACTTTTATGGAGGTAATAGTATTAAATGAAACATTTGGAATTTTATTCCTTCATAAGTAGGTGTTCTTTCATATAGCACATCTTTTTCTAAAACCACTCAGAAGAATTTTGGTGTGTAACTAATAGAACCTGGATGTTTAGGCATTTATAACAATCAAAACAGGCTGGCGAAAAAGGCAGTAAAAAAGAGAGAGAAAGATTGTGTGTGCGTGCGTGCATTAGAGAGATTTTAAACCAACTTAAATACTCAGATCTCTAGCTTGTACGTAATATTATTCAGAGAAAAGTGGTATTTGAGCAGAACATTGTTATAAAACAATCTTATGTGGTGCATTCACATGACTTTCCCTACACATTCTTCCAAAAGCTTTATTCTTCTGTCTATTCTTGTTAATGCAGATAAATCTACATTACTCACTTGTTTCATTGCAGGTATTGGGAAGAATTCAATATGCTAGAGCAATAGTAAAATGTTTCCAAAACTGGTCACTATGTGATGACTTTGAAATTCTTCTGTCTTTGTAAGAAACTGAAAAAGGGGGACCAAAAAAAAAGAATGGTAATTTGCTGTTGAGAAAAATATAAACTATCTCAAAATTCAGCCAATAACAAAGAATGTATTGGAAATGGTTAAAGCCACAGAAAATTTTGACATAAATTCTGTGCTTTAACGAAATCTACACTTTTTATCCAATTGCACAAAACTGGTTCAGAGTAAAAAGAAATTCACAGGCTATTCCCAGAAAACTCAAGATGTACATTTGAAAACATCAAAACACGTGGCATTTCTATCAAAGTTGTTAAGAGCCACTTTTGAGGAAATCAAAAATAAGGAAAAATCTTCTTATAAGGGTACTTTGGGGTAACAGGATTTTCTTCAAAATCTTCGTCTCACATACTTGGAAGGTCCTCAACTTAAATACCAAGTTCTTTTCATTTTTTTGAGGTATACTGTTCAGACACACAAACCATGGACTTTTTTTCTAAAAATGCCTTTTTTGGGTGCAGAGGGCCTCCAAACAAGTATTTACAGTGAAATGTTTGGGTGGAATACAATAAAATTACGTATAATAATAAACCATGTTTCTAATTTGTGGCAGTAATTTGTATCACAATAATGTAAATGCCAGAGTGATTGTAGTGTAAATAAGCATTATTGTATGACATTGATTAGAGATGTTTGTTAATTATATGCATTGTTAGGAAATAAGTTTACACAACCTCACTGAAACTGACAATAAGAGCGGATAACAATGAGCGAGGGGGTAAGTTGAATATTAATTACACGAGACAAACAAATGACGTCAGATTGGCACGCTTTTCTTAGAAATAGCGGGAATATTTTCCCTAGAGCATTTGTGTTCGTAATTTTGATTGAATATAAAAAATAGACGCTAATGTTGGCGCGTTTTATTAACCAATAGCAGCTCGGTTATAATCTTTAGGCATATCGGGGTGTGGGAGTATAAAAAGCTAAAGCCAGAGGCAAGTATCGCCCAGTTCAACAAAATCATCCACGCGTTACACGTCACTGAGTCCAACAGAATCATTCAGAAGTTAAACGTCGCTTAGTTCATCAGAATCATTCGCGAGTTACAGGTCGCAATTCTACAGAATCTCTCGCGTCTTAAAGTTTGTTATAAATGTGAAACACACGAATTAATAATGTGCAGTAAATAAGTGATTATAGTGATATTAGAAAATATAACAGTTTCAGTCTGGCGTGTATCAAGAGTCAATATGTGAACTTAATTAATTGCGACGGTAATAAAAGTGTAAAAACAAATTCTTTTATCAGTGTTATCTTTGAGTAACAAATCCTTTCCATTTACACACCCTGTTTAAGAGATTTGCTCAACTGAATAATAATAATAATAATAGCTAGCCGGAGCACAATGAACCCAAAATGCAAAATAATAAAACAATAACAGGCGCTCAGAAATAGATAACACGAGTAACAGCGACAAATTGGCTCCCATACATAGTGCAGATAAACATGAAGCATCTTCCAACTACCAACAAATATCCCACTTCAAATTAACAAGTACTTCACCACTTAACTTTTATACAAGTAAACTGCCGTGGTTAATTGAACAATCTTCAGCAATCCCCCCTTTAACCTGCTTAATGAGCATTAAACATTATGTACTTGTTCTAATTTTATTACTTCAATGTCTCCTATACAAATAGCTATTATCACATTTAAAATTTATACAATTTAATGCTCAAAATATTCTTTTTGTAAACTATAAATAATACTTCCATCTCACACTTTCTAACTCCATTCCTTCCCTCTATGTCTGCAGTACACATTCAGTCAACTTAAAACTGGCTGGCGTCTGAGAGCTCAAGTTGGGACTTTGTGAGTGCTCGAGACAGCCAAGCTGGTTCACTACAGCCCGATAACAGTAACCAGAATGGGAAGCAATACAGCATACAACATTTTTACTCACGACAGTCCAGTAACAAGAACGGGAATGCATATCGATGATCATATCCATTACAAAGTGGAAAGTCAATTTTGCACATTGGGATTTCATTTGTTTTTCAACTGACCAATGATATTTTTTCATTGCTTCCAATTCAGCCAACATCAAAACTTGATAGAGTAAACATTATCTAAACCCATATCCATTGCATTTCCGATTCCTGATAGCCATACCAAGCTTTCATATCTCCTCTCCCTCTCCGTTTTGTTCCACATTTTCCTTTCCTCCTGATGCAGTGTAACCTTCATCCATTGTGTTTCTCAAAAGTTGGTTATTAGTGAATGAGTAGTTTTTAGCTACAGTTTTATATTTCTTCCTATCATATTGGTCACATTTGTTGCAGCGTCTAACAGTTAGTGTGGCCATATAGCCTTCAATAGTACTCCAGCCAAGAATGAAAGAACAAAAATATTTGTCATTCTTTTGTTTAATGGCACACATTAAAGTTGTTTCCTGCTCTTTGTTAATTTATACTTTTGTTGTTGCTGTTCTTTGCAGCTGTTGCATTTGTTTTTGAGGCACTAGCCAGTTTTGAGTTGCATGTAAACAAACTACAGATGACCTTTTCACTAGAAGAACCGAAGTTCAGTGGATCCAAGGTTAGGAAGCACATGCACTACTAATTTCTTCCAGTTTCATGTTTCCAGCTTGTGACTACAGAGAGCACTACCGCTGTTTCAAGTCACAGCTGCCTAGAATAACCTCTACAGTGAAGAGTCTAATATAGATCTACAATACCCTGCCCGGCAACGAGAATGTCCAAGTCTTCTCTCCTACTCCCATGGCCTGGGAAAGCTTTCCGTTGATTGTGACATTCCCACTAAAATAAATGAGCAATGACATTTCAAAACATGACAATTAGTTTGAAGCAGATTCCTACTCCAAAAGATGGGTTGCATCGAGCTACAGTGTGGCTTTGATTCAAAACACATTTTTAACCCTCTAAACCAAGTACACATTATGGGCTTTGTTCCAAAACGTGATCAGCCCAGCACTGAAATTGGTTCAAAACAGCGATAAGTCCAGCTTCTTACAATCGCTAATGTACATATGTTGCGCCTAAAGTTGAATAAGAAGTGGTAAACCTGAGAAAGCAAACATTCCAAACCCCCACATCAGTCATTGTTGCGGCCAACATATTCTCGTATGTGACAGGTTTGTTGTTCAGCATTGTGTTTTTGCATTAGCCTGCATGAACATGGAAGAAAGTGTACATTCTTCTGGCTCTAGGAAGCGGCAGAAGGGCATAGTGAAAAGAAAAATGGAGCAGATGGAAAGACAATTTTGCGATGAAATATCTTAAGTTGCCTTTTATTAAAATTATTACTAGCAACATATTGCTGTTTAATCTGTGGATCAAACTCCAGGCATCCTTGGAAAGAAAGAAAACTGAATATGCCAGTTACAAAGTTTCAAGTGAGATTAAGCAATGAGCAAGTTCCTGTATACTCCAAGTTTTTAGAGTTCAGTTTGGCATAGGAACAACCAGACTTAATAGTATTGCTGCCTCATTAATTGCTGGTAATGCCATTCTTGAAAAAAGAGGAGGGAACCGCAGAACAAAACAAAACATTCCAAAGAAAGACAATGAGATGAAGTTCACTTCAAATTTGAGGGCTAGAGAAAGCCACTGCAACACAGAAAAAAGTAAAAGGCTGTATCTTTCTTCGAACATGAATATCACAAAGCTCTTTAAAATGCATGATTCATTGAAAATAAAAAAGTGGTTCTTCGATAACATCATCTCTGAAAATTTTAATTTGGGATTAGGTGAACTTGCAGTAGATGCCTGTAGTTATTGCTTAGAACGAAACATGAAGTGAAACTCACTAAAGACTAGCAAAAGACAAAACGGACAGAGCTTGCTGCCCATAAAATGAGCAAAACAATTTTATAAAATTATGAAAGAGAAACTACCCAACAGCTTGTCTTTATGCTTTGATCTATAGGAATTTCAACGCTTGCCAAAACTTGCTATTAGCGAGCCATATTATGCTCTCTGCATTACAGACATAGAAAATAAGTCTCCAAACTTCTATTGCTGCACTGAAAACAGGCTGGCCACAGACCAAATGAAGTGGTTTCAGCTTTGATAGATGTTCTAAGAATACAGATATGAAGAACACACTTCAGCCATACAATTCTTTTCTGATGGCTGTGCTGGGCAGAACAGAAATGACCACATAGTTCATTCTCTGTATTGGTGGCTTCTAAAGAAATCTCTGGACTCAGTAAAAGAGATACGCATTACATTCCCTGTGTGTGGTCATTCCTATTTGCCTGCAGACTGCCTTTTGGCACAATGGAGAAGAGTCTTCAGAAACAATCTGAAATATTACCTCCTGAACAGTACCATAACATTTATGAGAAAATGGGAAATGTTCAAAAGCTGGGAATTGGCTGGAATATTTTAAACTTCAAGGACATCTGTGGTGATTTAAAGAAGCCGGTGGGCATAAGAGATATGAAATGGATAATACTGAAAAAGAAATCCCATGGGAAGAAAACTTGCAGTATTTCTAAAACGGAGTCCTTATACAGAGTGGACGATGCATCAAAAATTATATTTCCTGGCTAAAAAGAGGTGTAGCAGCAGATCAGATGTCAGTTTGATATGCCCTATAAAATCAGAAGAAAAGAATGATTTACTCACTATTCTGAAACAACATTTTGGTGATGATAGCTGGGAGGATGGTGAAACCCTGAAATTTTATGCTGGAGAGGGAAGATAATGCAACAAATAATAATAATAATAATAATAATAATAATAATAATAATAATAATAATAATAATAATAATAATGATAATAATAATAATTTATTTCATCCAGTTTATCATACATCTGATTTTGGACATGTCAAAACAATTACATCTTTACAAATTCTTTAAATCATACAGACGTTTGTTTATTAGATACACCCTCAATTTCCTTTTGAATTGCTGTTTAGAAACATCAACTACGGATTTGATTTCCAGTGGTAATTTATTAAATAGCGTGATTCCAGAAATATATAAATCCTTTAAAGATACACCTTTTTTTTTACACTATGCCTAAAGTAGTCCAAATTTCCTCTTGTATTATGTTTATGGATTTGGTTGTTTTTAATTGGTTTGTACTCATCTATTACATACATTATTGTTCTATATGCATAGAGAGAGTAAATAGTAAGCAATTTATTGTTAACAAAGGTTTCCCTACACGATTCCCTTGGTTTTAGGGTAAACATGATTCTGATGCATTTCTTTTGGTATATAAGTAAATGATGTAGAAGAACAAGCTGAGAATGAAGAGTGTGATTGGAGGGGCAACCTGGACATCACATGCTCTGAAAATGAGTTAAGAGACATACTATCCATTCAGATTCCAAAATTTTAATTAAAATACAATAACAGCCAGTGAAATTACTTTTGATGATTTGTTTTTCCAATATGTGCCAAAAATCAGGTTTTTACACTTTACTTTCAAGCAAGATAATTTTTTACTGATTTGTTTAATGAATATCTAAATACTTTTGTGAATTATTAATATTGATTTTATTCCTCAGATAAAGTTTGAAGCCAAAACAGAACTTTGCAGATTATTTAATAAAAAATCAATTTTGAACCTGTTATTTATTATAAGGTGCGAAAAGAACTTGCTGAATTATTTGATTTTTATGGAATTGCTTAATATATTTTTTCAAAACTTTAAGAAAAATAAAAATAAGTAAGAATTTTTACTGTATTCTTTAAATAATACTTGAAAATGTTCTCCTTAATTACAATTTTGACTGCATTGCTTAAGTAATGTTAGGACATTTTTTCAAAGAAGCAGTATGCAACTGCTAAAACAAGTGACTGGTTTTGATTATATTGTTTAAATAATTGGTCAGGAACATCTTTGTCAATTACTGAATTCACTGTATGAATTATTTAGCTAAAAATAACGATTAAAGAATAGCTTCTTGCATTATTTCTATATAAATTTGTTTCAAAATACAATTTGTCCACTTGGTGCAAAATGCAGCAAGTCCACAGATTTTCAAAATCCATTTAGCAACTGCACCTTTAAATAAAGAGTGAGATTTTCCTCACTTGTATATTTTACTATATTCAGAGTTTTTAATAAATCCCTGCACTTAAATTATCAATTATTATAAAACCTTGCTCAATATTAGTTTTTGGATTCTTCTGCAAAATTTGTATTTGTGGACTTACCGTGTTTTGAAAAGTTATTCCTCAAATGTATTTCAACTTTCTCGTTCTGGTTACCATTCTTGGTTGTTGTCAACCAGCCTTTATAATGGGGAACACAACTATAATCACAAAAGTCTTCTGCGAAAATAATTAATATATGAGACTTCAAACAAACAGATGTTTGAACACTGAATACTTGTAACCAGAACACACTTTATTGATTTGTGGTTAAGTGGAGTATGGCTAAAGCTTGTTACAATGCCACCCTTAGCTTAGTTGTAGAGGGTAGCTTACTGTCCCCGAGGTTGCAAGTCCAAATCTCTGTGGAGCTACTCAACTTTTTTTCTGTTAAAATATAACAGGTTTTCTTCATTTTTTTATCCTTAAAATAATTTTGCTTTATTATTTTGTCTCCCACTTTTGACCAACACAAAACTGAAAGGAACAGGGCACATGATTTGTTACAAACCTATATTTGCAGCATAAAATAAACCTAAAATAGAAAACAAAATTGTATATTTCAAAAGAACAAAAACACCACATTCCTTCTGAATTTATAACTTTCCTGGATCTGTTACCCATACAGTTCACTATTTGTGGGCAATAGCTTCGTTTTCTTGGCAACTACCTCCCACGAAGTCTGGACATGATAGAAAATAAAAGATAACAATCCACTACAGAGAATCGAACTCTTGCTGCTTGCATAAAAGCTACGTAGCTCCATCCAAGCACGGTGTGGAGGTAGTCCAGTTAGCCAAAGCAGCGCACAGAAGCTGACAGTTGTGAACCGTGCCTCACTCAAAGGCACTTCAAAAAAATTTAATGGCTCAAGAGACAAGCCGCTTTTAGTTTGACAGTGTGTACAGTGGAGTACAAGTTTTCCATTTTTGAATGTGAGCAGAATATCATCACTTGTGTTCCACACCTGCCTCTAATTGGTTTTAGCTGAAGTCCGATAAGCTAGCATTACCCTGTGAAGAAAGTTCAGGCATAGCTGGGCAATGAAAGGAGTGGAAAATTGATATCCTGAATGGCTGAAGCAGTATGTCTCCCAAAGACTGTCCATACTAGCCTCTGGAGGAGTTGGCATTCAACCATTAACCTCTGTAACCAAATGGGGGATGACGCATGTTAATTATTAATTGCCAACTTGAACCGCTGTTACTCATATTGGCACTTTATTTGAACCTACTTTACATATCACATTTTGTAGACCAGTAACAGAATTGTTTTCCTTAAGTGTTAATAAAAATGAAAACGTAATTATAAGCTTGAACATAACATCAGTTATACGTTTTCAAGGGAGATGGTTAAAATAATGTATAAATGAGAAAACATAAAACTCAATTTTCTTACAGAACAGAAATTGTTTTATTAGATTATTGCTCAAACTAATTATGTATTACTTAACATAAGAAAGCCATAAATGAAACAAACACACAAATAAACATCTGATGTGTTACACTCACATGACTTTCCCTACTCTTGTACAAACTATTTTTACAAACTCTTATTCTCCATCTATTTCATATTAATCGAGATAAACATTTGCAGAAACAATCTTTTGACATGCAAAGAGAAGTACATTTTACACTTAGTGACCAGTTCTAAAAATATTTGACTATGGCTTAAGGCGTACTATGTTCCCCTTGTTTTGTATTTGCAAGGGCAATATAGAAATACAGTAGCCTTTAAGCATCGACATATATCTTAATAGCTGGTTGCTAGGTACAGCACCATTCTCTTTGCCACAGATTAATACTCTGCATATCCAAGATAAAAAAAATGAATAACAAATTCCCATTTGAGAAAATAAGTATTGAAAAATTTAAGGGAATAACAAGCAATATCTTGAAAATGGTTCACTAAAAAAAATGTATATGACATTAATTGTGTATTTTAACGCCATCTACATTTTTTGTGTAGTAACATTTTGTCTATCTCTTATGGTTTACCAGTTATGCAAAAGTCGTTCACAATGAATACTTTTGGAGACATTCCCAGAAAATTCAAGATATACATTTTATTTGTTATGAAAATATCTTAAACATATGATATTTTAATCAAAAGCGTTAGAGCCATTTTTGAGAAAATTAAAATTTTTGAAAAATGTTCCATGTAAAGGGTAGTCTGGGGTGGGGGTATTTTCTTGAAAACCTTCGTATCGCATCTCTGGAAGATACTGAACTGAAATACCAAGTTTGGGGTTTATCTGACTGTGCGTTTCTGACTTATGCTGTTCACACACACGCACGCGCACGTACACACACACGCGCGCACGGACATGTTTCCAAAAATTCTTTTTTGGGTTTCAGGGGGTCTCAAAACATATATTTCCGATGAAATCTCGGTATCGAATTTTTGGTTGGAATACAATACTTCCCCTACTTACTACACATAGTAGAGAAAGTAAAAAACACAACATACTATTTAGAATGTTTATACTTGTACCAATATTGTTATTCATAATTCAAATTAAAAAAAATAGTCCATTTTTCTTTGCTTCTTTGATTTCTGCATAGTCACACACTAGTCAATTATATGCATTAATCACAGAAATGTTGTCTTCATATAGGCTTTGCAATGATAGAAATTGTCGAGTAATTTCTAGAGATTGAATTAACTTATGCACACTGGAAACACTTCTATTATTTAGGCCTCTACATCATCAGATACAACCTGAGTCTAGGGGTACAATGCTATCGTCTAGTTTCCGAGGCCACGAGTTCAAACCTGGCAGAAGGCAATGATTTTTTTGGGGCGTAAAAATCCTTAGCATGGCTTCCTTCAGAAAGGAAGTAAAAAAAGTGGTCCTGTGTCATAGATTTACAGCATATAAAAGAACCTCAAGCCTGATAAAGAGGGGTTTGAGTAAAATTTCTGGTCTTTCACACCCAATGTAGAATGGGATGCTAAGAACCATGGTAGTTAAAGAGCATCCATAAATAAACCTCAATTTCATTGATTGCAGATACAACCTGAAGAACGATCTTACCCGATCATATTGTGCATAGCAAAAATATAGATGCCTCACCCAACATGCCTATGTTTTGTGCTGGATACTGTATACATAATGTACCTTAACAATGTATAAATGAGTAAATCAATTAGTATATTTCATACTTGGGGATCAGAAAAATGTGACGTATTACTGATGAAAGCGAAAAACGTATAATTGAGCTAAATATTAATGGACCAATTTTGGTGCCTAAAAACGTTAGTGCACATATACAAAAATTATGAAAGGGAATGACACATAAGTGAGGTTCAACTTATATAGTTTCTTATAAGTGTTTCATTTATACAAATAATACAAAAGAAAAACTTCTTATAAATCCATCTTATTTAAATTTTGTCAACAACAAAAGTTGTCAAAAACATTACACTTATAAGCATTGGTTTTGTAAAATTACTCTCTTTATCAACCTCCATTTCCCTTTTTAAGCAATTTTTTTCTTCAAGGTAGCCCATTATATGCATTAGTGTCATCTATTTACTCAAATTCAAAAATGTGAGCGAGTATTAAGTATTTTCCTTCTTGAAACTTGCTTGATAGGAGTTCCAGATGCAGCTGAGAAATTTTATTTTCATACGCTCTTTTAAGGAAATACCATAATGGAAGCAACTGCACACCAGCCTAGTGAAAGCCTGGACATGTTTAAAGAAGATGAAACATCTGCCATGCCAATACTTATGACATATGAAACTAATATATTATTTAATTAATGTGCATCGTTTCAAGAAATTATTTTCATAATCATTTTATATAACCATAATTAATTTTATGTACAATTTACCCTTAGGTAAACAATGTGTGTGGAATGTTCTTTCATTAAATGATTTAATCTTGTACATTAATCAAAAGAAAATCAAGGAGGCCATGTCAGTTTATTAGTTAATTTATTCCTCCACTGTAAACCTATAAAATAGTTCTTAAAAATGTAGTTTAATACAAGTAATTTACTTCATAATCAGCTTTTAAGTGGTCAGTAGAGGGCGCTTTGTGGCTATCATAATTTGTGCAGTTGATCCTGAATGCCAGCAACATTTGAGTAACAAATACTGCAAGATGAATATGATTATATTCAAGAGCATATTAAACAAAATAAAGAAAGGAAAAAGCAAAACACAGTAAATCAAAAAGTACCTGTGGTTTTGAGATTTACCTGAGGTTAGGTTTACATTAGTGGTCTGAGTAGATAAATTGGAATCAAATAACTGGTATGATACAAACTGCATAGTAAATGGGGCCAGAGCAAACTTCAGATGCTCGACAACCAAATCTTAGCTTAATTAGGCACAGAGATTGATGCAATAATTTGTATCACAAATTACTTAAATGTAAATAATGATTGTAATATGAATATGCATTTTTATGTGACATTGATTTGAGATGTTTATTGATTGTAATTATTGTTGAAAAGAAGTTTATACCGCCTTACTGAAACTGACAATAATAGCGTGCAATAATGCAGCGAGGGGGTGAGCTGTTTATCATTATTGGAAACGAGGAAGTTACGTAATGTTGGCGCGTTTAGAATCTTCTGGAACATTTACCTTGAACATATGTATTCATAATTTTCATTGGATATTAAAATAGACGCCAATGTTGGCGCGTTTTATTAGCCAATTGCAGTTCAGTTATAATCTTTAGGCATATCTGGGTGTATGAGTATAAATAGAGGCTAGGTTAGAGGTAAAGTCCTTCAGTCGGTCAGTTCATCGAAAATCTCAGTACACTACACGTCGTCTTCCACGCAGTTCATCGAAAATATTTGTAAAGTACACGTCGCCTTCAGTCCGTCAGTTCATCAAAATTCTTTGTACACTACACGTCGCATTCCCGTCAGTTCGTCAAAAATATTTTGTATGATACACGTCGCCTTCAGTCCAGCAGAAATATTACACGTCGGCTATAGATTCACAAGTTACGCGTAGCAGAATTATGAAAAATCTAAAGTGTTGTAAAGTTAATTATACAAAAGGTTGAAGTACGTGGATTAAAAGTGATCAGTAAGAAGTTATTATAACAGTTTCAGTTTGGCGAGTGTCAAGATCAATGTGTAAATGTGATAGTTAACGTGTTCGACAATAAAAGTGTAAAACAAATTTCTTTCATCAGTGTTATCTTTGGATAAAAGATTCCTTTCCGTTTACACAACCTGTATAAAGAGAAGTGCTTGACCCAAGAAAAAGATAATAGCTAGCCGGAGGACAGAGAACCAAATTTAAATAAAATAACAGTAGCATTCTTTCAAACGAACATTAATATTGCCGCAAATTGCTAACACCAGATGGAGCTAACAAGCCTAACAAATAAATCACGTCACAAGATGGCTTCAACATGTTGAGTAAACACACATACACAAACAACGTGGTTATAAACAGCATTATAAATAAATACCACCACAAATTGGCTCCCAAACGTGGGGCTCAATAAATATACAAATACATTATAAGTAATACCACCGCAAATTGGCACCACAACGTGGGGCTACAATAATGTTACTTCAAAATTGGCGCCCAACGTGGGGCTAAATAAATCAATAAATATAACAAAAAATGTTATCACAAATTGGCGCCCAGAACGTGGGGCAGAGTGACCAGGAAAGGAGTGAAATAACCAGGAAGGAGAGAAGGAATCAGGACGTGGAGTGAATAGAGCAGTGAACTGAACTACAAGACGCAGATTCCAGAAACAACTATAGGAACGACAGACTACGCGGATGATTGGACATCGTAATTCCGAGATTAAAAGGCAACAGGGGAATTCAAATACGGAACACCAAAACGACGTAGATTCATCATGATACGACGCAGAAGCGACATACAAACCTAGGAGAGAGGGGCAGGAAGCTGGACATCAAAGTAACAGCAACAGACAGCATCACAAAGGTCAGAGTATCGTAATTTTTTTTTTAGAAAACAAAATTGTAACATTTAAACGTACCTTAGGAGCGGTAGGATAAAGAAAACAATGTCCACTAATAATACACAAGAAATAATTATGGAGGGGGATAGTGTAACAGTTAGCTGTAATTCAATACAGGTTACAGAGAATAGCTCAAACAATGTAGGATTTGAGGGTGGATATGTTAGTGCAGAAAATCAGAATAGAATAGCAGGAAATGTTAATCTTGATGCTAGTATGATGGAAATGCTGAGAAATATGAGTAGGGAACTGAGGGAAGATATTAGTAAGAATATTACAGATCAGTTAAGGGAAGATATGCAAAAGAGTCATAGGGAATTAAGAGAAGATATTGATAGGAGTTTAGAACAAAAACTAGATCAGAATAAGAAAGAATTGAGGGAAGATATTGGTAAGAGTATTACAGATCAATTAAGGGAAGAAATTGGTAAGAGTAATGAGAAATTAGAGCATAAATTAGATCAAAACAGGGAAGAAATTGAAAAGAAATTCATGGAGCTAGATAGTAGTATGATGAGAATGAGAAATGAAAATTAGGAAATGATAGCAAATGAAACAGGTGAAGTTTCAAAGAAAATGTCAGAAATGAGCAGGGAAATATCAAACCAAAAAAGTGAGGTTAATAATAAAATAGAACATGTTGATGTAAAATGTACAGAATTAGGTAGCCGACTGAGTAACATTTCAAGTGAGATAAGAGAGATGAAAGAGGTTATGAATGTAGATGTGAATCAGACGCAGGTTAATTTCAGAGGGGAGATATCAGAAATACAGAAGGAGTTAGAAATGCAGAGAAATAAATTGTACGAAGAAGTTAAAGTTTTGCCTGTAAATAATCAAAAGCTAACTTCTGAAATTAATAAGTACCAAGCTGTTCAGAATGAAAACTCCAATCCAGTACAATTTATGACAGACTTGTCAGAGTATTCTCAGATTAAAGAGATAGAAGAATTAAAAATGACAGTTGTTAAAAGATGTGTAGTTCAGGAAACTTTAGATTGTTTTCAAATGTTATCAGGGGACGAAATTTCATATGAATACAAGAGGTTATTCATGAACAAAAATTTGAAGGTTAGGATATGGCTACGAGTAATGTTTAGCCACACACAATTTGATCCAGGAGGGTAAATAGCAATAAGATGATAAATAGTAAATGCTGGATAGTTAAAGAGGAAATGCAGAGCAATGTATTGGAACGTAAGAGGGTTAATTATGTATGTATGTCATAAGAAAGGAGAAATAAATTTTGGACATAACTAAATGTTTAAAAGGAAAATAACATTTTATTTGTAACTGTAACAGCATTTGAAATAAAGCATGATGTTAGTAAAGTACGTAGATATAATTCCAAGAGTATTGTGAATATACAGTACAAAACAACAAAAATAGGTTAAAAGTAATTAAAACAAATACTTATGTAGCAAACAGAAAATGTGAAACAGTGTCTAGATTTAAGAGATGCAAATATATTTATGTAAAGGGTGAATATTTTTGGTAAATATGTATAGTAATTACAAAAATTCTTAAATGCACAAATTTTTGTCATCAATATAAGAAAGTAAACCAATTTGTAACAGTAACTAAATAATTCAGGGTACAGTATTTGCTATAAAAAAATTGTAAATGTCAGATTAATGTCTAAACACATTAAACCAGAGCCAGTAAATAGTGGCAAGATAAAGACAAAACATATGTCATGTGTTAAATACGTGTGAAGTGTTAAGTGAAAGTGATAGTGTGTGTTCCAAGATTTAGGAGACTAAAAACCCAATTATAAAATTTCCAAACAAGTTGTAAATATTTATAATTATGTTTCTAGTGGGGCATATGATGCAGTAATTTGTATCACAAATTACTTAAATGTAAATAATGATTGTAATATGAATATGCATTTTTATGTGACATTGATTTGAGATGTTTATTGATTGTAATTATTGTTGAAAAGAAGTTTATACCGCCTTACTGAAACTGACAATAATAGCGTGCAATAATGCAGCGAGGGGGTGAGCTGTTTATCATTATTGGAAACGAGGAAGTTACGTAATGTTGGCGCATTTAGAATCTTCTGGAACATTTACCTTGAACATATGCATTCATAATTTTCATTGGATATTAAAATAGACGCTAATGTTGGCGCGTTTTATTAGCCAATTGCAGTTCAGTTATAATCTTTAGGCATATCTGGGTGTATGAGTATAAATAGAGGCTAGGTTAGAGGTAAAGTCCTTCAGTCGGTCAGTTCATCGAAAATCTCAGTACACTACACGTCGTCTTCCACGCAGTTCATCGAAAATATTTGTAAAGTACACGTCGCCTTCAGTCCGTCAGTTCATCAAAATTCTTTGTACACTACACGTCGCATTCCCGTCAGTTCGTCAAAAATATTTTGTATGATACACGTCGCCTTCAGTCCAGCAGAAATATTACACGTCGGCTATAGATTCACAAGTTACGCGTAGCAGAATTATGAAAAATCTAAAGTGTTGTAAAGTTAATTATACAAAAGGTTGAAGTACGTGGATTAAAAGTGATCAGTAAGAAGTTATTATAACAGTTTCAGTTTGGCGAGTGTCAAGATCAATGTGTAAATGTGATAGTTAACCTGTTCGACAATAAAAGGGTAAAACAAATTTCTTTCATCAGTGTTATCTTTGGATAAAAGATTCCTTTCCGTTTACACAACCTGTATAAAGAGAAGTGCTCGACCCAAGAAAAAGATAATAGCTAGCCGGAGGACAGAGAACCAAATTTAAATAAGATAACAGTAGCATTCTTTCAAACGAACATTAATATTGCCGCAAATTGCTAACACCAGATGGAGCTAACAAGCCTAACAAATGAATCACGTCACAAGATGGCTTCAACGCGTGAAGTAAACACAAATACACAAACATTATAAATAATACCGTCACAAGATGAGCACTTAACCAGTATGTACAAGAAAACCACAACACCCCTATTTTCACGGATTATGCTAACACAGTTGACTTAGCAGCTTCTTCCACAGATGCACAGACATAACAAACTGGAATACTTTGTTTACCTTTGGTTATGATTTTCCTATAAAAGAAAGTGTTTTAAAAGGAAGGTCTTCCAAGAGTTCACTGTCCTGTAGCTACTACTGTCATTTTCATTCCTAAACTCACTACTTTTCACCATCTTTACTATTAGGTAAAAATGGAACCGTTATGGTTTTAAAACTCTTTAATGCTCAAACTTATTAAAGAGCAGTTCTGATCTGTAGCTTTAAGTGCAAATTCACGATACAAAACAGTAAGTAATTCAACAACTGAGGAAACCTAACCATGCTTGCCAACTTCTGAAAAGGAAACCTGTAAAACTTTCCCTTATCCAGCAAACCATAACAAAATTAGACTGCACAAATGTACCATGCAGTAAATGTATAAAAAACTGCATATTAAATAAATAAGAATTCCATTTTATAGATTCCTTGTAGACCTGGTAGAAATCCTTCATGCTGAAATTCTTCCTGGTACCACAATAAACATATTACAACAGATTACACCACTTCCCAGGCAATACACAGATTTCCAGTACACATTTTATACTTCATAACATCACTTCATAACAAAAACTATCACAAAAAAGTGTGAAACATATCTCGCCAGCATATAAAAACTAATAAGATAAACAATGTATATGAGAGAGTTGACTTTACAGTTCACATTGTTCACTACTAAATGTTCGCACCTTGGTTACTAGAGACCACGAGTGATGCACGATATGAATTTACTTGCAGCCCAGTGGTGGGGGACCACGGTAATGATCATGATCATGATGAAGGATAGATACACAGATAAGCTCTGGTCTATCATAGCACTGTATACCATTTACTAGAGGTCACTAGTGGTGCTACACATTTTTTTGCAGTCCAGTGAAGAGGGACCTAATGAAGGATAGACACACAGATAAGCTCTGGTGTATCATAGCACTGTATACCATTCACTAGAGGTCACTAGTGGTACTATACATTTTCTTGCAGCCCAGTGAAGAGGGACCATAATCATGATGAAGGACAAATACAAAGATAACCTCTGGTCTATCATAGCACAGTATACCATTTACTATAGGTCACTAGTGGTACTATAGATTTTGTTGTAGCCCAGTGAAGGGGCACCATGATCATGATGGATAGACACAGATTGCGGTAGTATTCGTTTTGCTTACGTAATATGTTTTTACGTAAATTATTAGAACTTGAAGATCTTAGATTGTGCTGCTTTTGTTTTGTTTGGTTACATAATTTTAACTGCCCCACGTTGGGCGCCAATTTGCGAGTGTTTTAATGTTTTATTTATTTAACATTATTGTAGCCCCACGTTGTGGTAGCCAATTTGTAACGGTATTACTTACAAATGTTTGTTTACATCAGTGTTGAAGCCATCTTGTGACGTCATTCATTTGTTAGGTTCGTAGCTCCATCTAGTGTTAGCAATTTGTGGTAGTATTAGTGTTTGAAAGAATTTTAAGTTTTGTTTACTGTCCTCCGGCTAGCTATTATTTCAGTCGAACATGTCTCTTGATCAGGGTTGTGTAAACGGAAAGGAATCTTTTATCCAAAAATTACACTGATGAAGAAATTTGTTTTATAATTTTTATTATCGAACACGTTCACTATCACTTTTACACATTGATCTAGATACTCGCAAAACTGAAACTGTTATAATAACTTCTTACTGATCACTCTTAATTTACGTACTTCAATCTTTTGTATAATTAACTTTACCATACTTTAGATCTTTCATAATTTTGCTGCGCGTAACTTGTGAATCTATATCCGATGTATGACGAACTGACTGACTGAAGACGACGTGTTGTGTACACAGATTTTTGATGAACTGAGCTCAAGCTACCTCTAACCTACCCTATTTATACTCCTTCATCTAGATACGCCAAAAGATTATAACTGAACTGCAATTGGCTAATAAAACGCGCCAACATTAGCGTCTATTTTAATATCCAATTAAAATTATGAATACATATGCTCTAGGGAGAAAACATTCCAGAAGTTTCTCAACGGAAAAACGCGCCAACATTACGTAACTTCCTCGTTTCCAATAATGATAAACAGCTCACCCCCCCTCGCTGCATTATTGCGCTATTATTGACAGTTTCAGTAAGGTCGTATAAACTTACTTATCAACAATAATAACAGTCAAGAAACATCTCAAATCAATGTCACATAAAAATGCATATTCATATTACAATCATTATTTACATTTAAGTAATTTGTGATACAAATTACTGCATCAAGATAAGCTCTGGTCTATCATAGCACTGTATACCATTTACTAGGCGTCACTGGTGGTGCTATACATTTTGTTGCAGCCCAGTGAAGGGGGACCATAATCAAGGATACACACAGATAAGCTCTTGTCTATCATAGCACTGTATACCATTTACTAGGTGTCACTGGTGGTGCTATACATTTTGTTGCAGCCCAGTGAAGGGGGACCATAATCATGAAGGATAGACACACAGATAAGCTCTGGTCTATCACAGAATTGTATACCATTTACTAGAGGTCACTAGTGGTGTTATACATTTTGTTCTAGCCCAGTGAAGAAGGACTATGATCATGATGAAGGATAACCACACAGATAAGCTCTGGTCTATCACAGCACTATATACCATTTACTAGCAGTCACCAGTGTGCTATACATTTTGTTGCAACCTAGTGAAGGGGGACCATGATCATGAAGGATACACACATAGATAAGCTCTGGTCTATCATAGCACTGTATACCATTTACTAGGTGTCACTAGTGGTGCAATACATTTTGTTGTAGCTCAGTGAAGGGGACCATGATTATGAAGGATAAACACACATATAAGCTCTGGTCTATCATAGCACTGTATACCATTTACTAGGTGTCACTAGTTGTGATACACACTTTGTTGCAGCCCAGTGAATGGGGACGATAATCATGATGATGAACAGACACATAGATAAGCTCTGGTCTATCATAGCACTGTATACATTTACTAGAGGTCACTAGTGGTGCTATACATTTTGTTGCAGCCCAGTAAAGGGGGACCATAATCATGTTGATGCATAGACACATAGATACGCTCTGGTCTATCATAGCACTGTATACCATTTATGAGGTCACCAGTGGTGCTATACATTTTGTTGCAACCCAGTGAAGGGAGACCATGATCATGAAGGATACACACACAGATAAGCTCTGGTCTATCATAGCACTGTATACCATTTACTAGCGTCACTAGTGGTGCTATACACTTTGTTGTAGCCCAGTGAAGGGGGACCATGATGATGATGATGATGATGATGATGATGATGATGATGATGATGATGATGATGATGATGATGGATAGACACACAGATAAGCTCTGGTCTATCATAGCACTGTATACCATTTACTAGAGGTCACTAGTGGTGCTATACATTTTGTTGCAACCCAGTGAAGGGGGACCATGATGATGAAGGATAGACACACAGATAAGCTCTGGTCTATCATAGCACTGTATACCATTTACTAGAGGTCACTAGTGGTGCTATACATTTTGTTGCAACCCAGTGAAGGGGGACCATGATCGTGAAGGATGACACACAGATAAGCTCTGGCCTATAATAGCTCCATATACCATTTGCTAGAGGTCACTAGTGGTGCTATACATTTTCTTGCAGCCCAGTGAAGAAGGATCATGATCATGAAGGATACACACAGATAAGCTCTGGTCTATCATACCTCCATATACTATTTACTAGAGGTCATTAGTGGTGCTATACATTTTGTTGCAGCCCATTGAAGCGGAACCATGATCCTAATGAAGGATAGACACACATATATGTTCTGGTCTATCATAGCACTGTATACCATTTACTAGAGGTCACTAGTGGTGCTTACATTTTGTTGCAACCCAGTGAAGTGGAACCATGATCATGATGAAGGATAGACACACAAATAACCTCTGGTCTATCACAGCACTGTATACCAGTTACTAGAGGTCACCAGTAGTGTATAATGCCCCAGGGGATTTCATGTATCTTCTTTTATGGAAGCAAAAATACGTCTGTCTAGCCTTGAGATTTTAAAGAATTTATAGTTGTTCCCAAAAACTTTTGAGGATATTCCTTCTAATAAGTATATAAATTACAATGAAGAAAGAATCTCCCATTTGTAACCCCTTAGGCCACATCCTTTAGGTTTGAAATAGATGAGGTAAAGTTCAAACATACATGACAACACTTTACTCTGACCACATATTACGTGGATTAAGGCGTTGTCTCAAGCTTGTATATAAGCCACAATTTGAGTGAACAAGCCAGAGTTCCTGGGTTGTGCTGCAGAACAAAGCCACGATGGATATCACCATGTTGCTCCTCAGCCTAATATGTGAGTAAGGATAGCACATCATCAGAAATTGTCATTCAATTGCTAAACAGGGCATACTTTAAAAAGTATTGTGTGTAGCTTTACTCCCTCTAGTAGCCTAGTTATTTTGTTTAATCAATGTTCTTAAAAGTAAGGGTTTAAGGGTTTCATTATAAGTGTAACTTACAATTATATGTGTTAGGGAATTAAGGGAACTTCTATAGTCATTTACAACTAAAAATTTATATATCATACTTCATTATTAGTTTCTTTATTAAATATTAACCACAATTATTAATTGAGAGAAATTATTATGTCACAGCTGTATCCAAGTCCCCACCTGTATGTAGGGTAAGAACCTTCCCCGTCCAGCTCCCTATAGGTGCTATAGGGGGTATACATTTTGTTGCAGACCAGTGAAGGGGTACCATGATCGTGATGGATAGACACACAGATAAGCTTGGGCCTATTTTAGCACTGTATATCATTTACTAGAGCTCACTAATGGTGTTATACATGTTGTTGCAGCCAGTGAAGGGGGAACATGAACATGATCATGATGGACACACACACATATAAGTTCTGGCCTATCATAGCACTGTATACCATTTACTAGATGTCCCTATTGGTGCTATACATTTTGTTGCAGACCAGTGAAGGGGGACCATCATCATGAAAGACAGACACATAGATAAGCTCAGGTCTATCATAGCACTGTGTACCATTTACTAGAGGTCCCTACTATGCGGTCCAAATTTCTTGACATTTGAGGCATCCACTAATACGGCACTAGAGAATAGTAGCAGTGCGGCATTGCCTGATACGGAGAATACACCTCACCGCTGATAAAACTCCAAGTGCAATACCATGTGCGTGCAGATGTATTTCATAGTTCAGAAAAGAAACAAGTAGCTAAGATAAAAGGTGAAGTTTTCCTGAACTACAAAAAAGAATCATATTTTTTCACCCAATGGTTCAACATTAATTTATATTTATCTTTCGTGATGTTTAAACAGAGAGCTTTAGTTATTGTTATGCTTGTAGTGGCAATAAATCCATTGCTATCATAGTTATTTTATATACTGTTATATCATACACATAATTATCACTTGACAATTAGCAGTTCTCCATAACCTAAATAAATTTAGAAGTAGTTATCCCACAAGGTTTTCTAATACAGCCACAAGCTCATCATAAAAATACTTTCAAAGCCCTCTGTCGCAACTGTACAAAACCATACATGACTTTTTTTTTAATAAAACGTTATACATTGTTATATAACGCAGAATAATAATATTGAAAAATGAATGATTAAGTTCATTTTAATGGTTATTATTTATTATGCTTACTTCTGTATAATACCGAGTCTTAGAACCAAGCACATATCCGTTATATGAGAAGAGCATGTTGTGTTTTTCACAACAGTCAACACAGTTGCTTGGAAGGCACTTAATAAAAAAAGCTATAAAAAAAAAACATAAAGAATAAGCCAACTTTAAGCAAAAAAATCAGCAATTGTCATTATATTCACCAGGAAGCCACAACAATGGAATTCATTGCACCATTGACGCAATAGCTCAAGGTTAAAACATTCTTAAAAATTGACAAAGCAAAAAAATACTGCAGGTGTACTTTTTACAGCGCACTTTCTGAAAGGTTAATCGACTCAGTTGTGAATTCAACTGCAATGTAATCAGTTCTTACAGTCATAGGTTTTATCCTAGCATTTATAAAGTTAACTGTTTCATGTAAATGTCGCTTAATAAGCCCAAAAGTACCAGTGGATATAGCAGTAATGTTAGGACTGTTGTCTTCAGTGTGTATGATTTCTTCAAAAAGTATGCCAAATATGAAAACCGCAAAAATCTTAACTTCACGGAATATCAAGAACATTCGGCTGAGGCGTACTCATTAAGTACATCAACTATTTCACGTGTCTCTAGGAAAGTGAAAAAGATACACGCAGAGGGAACCGCGAAATTGTTTACATCGCCGAGAAAGCCTATATGCTTACCTAAGAGAGTGACAAACATGGACGATTTAAAAAAAATTGTGTTTTTTAATTTTATCATAAATGCAAAATTGAGAACAATGAGGATATGCCATTTACTGTGCCATTTGAATAACAAAGGACGGATTGAGAGGTATGGTTTTTATTTCTCTATTTGTGTATTACATTTCCATTGTCATCTCTCTTCTTGTTTTCTTGTAGTTTTAAGTGAACATTGCGATGACATTTATAAAAATGCACAACGTTTTAACTAAGCGAAGCGAATGAAGTTTGGCCACAGCGCGGTCACTCCATATCGATTGTCATGAAACATCAAGAGATTTGGACTGCACAGTAGTAGTGCTACACATTTTGTTGCAGCCCAGTGAAGGGGAACAATGTTCATGAAGAATACAAACACAGATAAGCTCTGGTCTATTATAGCACGGTATACCATTTACTAGAGGTCACTAGTAGTGTTATACATTTTGTTTCAGCCCAGTGAAGGTGAACCATGGTCATGAAGGATAGACACACAGATAAGTTCTGGCCTATCATAGCAATGAATACCATTTCCTAGAGGTCACTAGTGCTGCTATACATTTTGTTGCTGCCCAGTGAAGGGGGACCATGATCATGATGAAGGATAGACACACAGATAAGCTCCGGTCTATCATAGCACAGTATACCATTTACTAGAGATTACTAGTGCTGCTATACATTTTGTTGCAGCCCAGTGAAGGGGGACCATGATCATGATGGATAGACACACAGATTAAGCTGTGGTCTATCATAGCACAGTATACCATTTACTGGAGGTCACTAGTGGTGCTACACATTTTGTTGCAGCCCAGTGAAGGGGAACCTGAACGTGATGGACAGACACACAGATAAGCTCTGGCCTATCATAGCAAGGTATACCATTCAGTCTGTAATCTTATGTTACAATATAATGCAATAAATTTAATGCATCCAGTGCATGGTGAAAATCTGTAGCACTTTGAAGCTGCCCATAAAGCCACAAAAAATGCCTGCTTTGCCCTAAAGTCATAAAAAGGCCTCCACTCCTGTACATCTTACAGACAAACCATAAAAGTTGTCAAGATGTTATTTATAATCTATCATAAGTACACAGATATGGTCCCAGTGTACATGGTGTTAAATGAATTTACATATTGCAATAGGTTTGTCATTAACATCTACTATTTCAAAAAATAACTCACCCTTCATCATCCCTTTCTTCCTCATCTTTGCTAAGTAGTAAAGCTCCCTTATTACTCCAGCTGCCAAGCTCACCGCAATTTCCAACAACAAACACACTCTCCCCCGGTAGTGTGTTTGCACTGACACAAAATTTCCACTCTCGTTTGGCCTCCCTCATCATGGGTATACACTGGAAACTACAACAGCAACTTGCAATGCCTGAAATCAAAGGAAAAGAAATTTTCTTAAACCCAGTAATAAAGTGCCCCTAAAGAATGCAGCCTGTAGTTGCAAATGTTTGTATTGTTTCAACATATTACATTCACAATTAAGTAAATTAAATAATTTAAAAAAGCTTTAATATTTTGAACAATGTGAAAGTGTTTTGTTTTTTTCCACTAATACAAAGACCAATAAAAACTATAATTTCGTAACAATCATAAATACCGGGTGTTGAAATCCAAAAATTAGGATTTCAATTTGGTCCAGTTCAGTAGATACAGCTGATAATTTTCTAGAGCTGAACAGCAGATTCTGGACTTTTCTGTAATGCTATTGTTAAGAAAATGGTTTTGTTAGAGTCAAGCTTAACAATCTGATCGTAACTCATTTGGTATCACAGTGGTTGTTATCCTCAATGTTGTTAGCAATCCAAGATGACTAATCGTTATATCTGCAATAGCGTTGCTTCCAGTGCAATATAAATAAATGGATTAGACACAGAGACAGTACAACATTTACAACTGACTCACACTTTTGTGTTATCCCAAGCAGACTGAAATGATCTGTGTTGCACAGATGTTTACATTTTGAGGTTAGGGAAAAGAGCACTGCATCATAGTTGCTTACAGAAAAGGAAATACACTACGTTTAATTTAGCGATCCACATTAAAATGTATGGAAAATGCATATAAGCAATTTAAATCAAGTATATTCAAAATTTTTACTTTCTTCTAGAAGTGAAACTTCACATTTCATAGTTATCAGATCAGATCAAATTAACATTATGAGCAAGTTAATCTAAACATTTAATTTTGCTTATTTTACTTTTGTTTTCAACTTATAATGGCCTTTAAAATAAGCATACTTCAAACGTGCATAGGAAAAAAAACTAAATTGCTGATTTGGTAAGATAAAATGATTTAATGATGGTTTAGAACACTTTCGGGTTTCTTTGTTACACATTAATTTAAAATGGTATCTTTTAACAGTATCAGTAAAATAGATAATGAACTACGTGAAATCTGTCATATTTTGCTAGCCTCCCGAATAAATATTTTATTTAAAATCCAAAATTTAAATTATTCCAGAAATATGCATTTTAATGGAAATGTAGGAATTCGTTTACATTAAAAATGCAATCGTCTATCATGAAATAATTGCATACCTAACTGTTCAGATTCTGGTGAATAAAAAAGCACTTAAAATGTTTCAGTCAAGTCGATGTTGGTTTACTAACAAAAGAAATTGAGGAAATTGGACATCTCGGCTGTTTTGTTTCGTTCGATTTCGTGAGAACCAGAATAGATTAAATTCCACATCCCCACTCACCTTAATGTTTTCTAAAAAGAATTCGGAAGGAACCAACATAACTTTTGAACAGAACAATTTCCGATAAAATTCTGTACTGCATTATCCACATTATAATGTTCACCGCCCTGTCTTTTCCCACACTATTTTGTTTTCATTTTATTGTGAAATGCTCAGAGAGACTTCCTGACTTAAACTGCTGCAAATAATTCCTCAAAATACTGAAAAATGTAGTTCATATTAATTACGAAAACACCAGCAGAGTTATCTATCTGGATGTGCTCTTCCTTCAGCTGAATTCGTTGATACCTCAAGTTACTTTATCTTAGCCTAGGCCTACCTCGCCTTTCGTTCCTGTTGTTGAGCACGGTGACAAACTTCTGTTACTAATTATTAAAGGCATATATTTTATAAAACAGCAGACATTCATTGCAGTCTAACAGCTACTTCTCGTCAATACCGCAAGATGCAGTAACAGTAGCACTACTTGCGCAACGCACATATTATCGGAAAAATCTAAAATGTGGATTAATTAAACCCAACTTCTAAAGGAGGAGCACGAAGTGTTTTCACTCCTTCAGTCTCTTTTTTGAGAAGTTTTGTATACTACTTTACTATTTCTCGTAGTATGCCACACAAATAAAAATGGTTGCCATGCCAGGATTGCATTTGATGTGTACGTTGGGTCGTTTCTGTACTACCTGGTCATTGGTGATGATTATAATTAATTATTAAGGACTTGAAATGTTACGGAAATTGATTCACAATATTCCGATTTCCCACCTTTTCAAAATATAGTACGAACAGGAGCGTCGTTTCACTTTCTGCTGAGGGGGGGCAAGATTCCCTGAAGCAGTTGTTTGAATTTTAATGACACATTTAGCCTAATAGAAAATCATCTTTTATTTCTTAAATGTGAAATATTGATATTAAAAGTACAGTTCTTGTAGTTTTTCTTTTGATAGAGTAATAATAACCAGTAACCTAATATTTCTCATAACTTAGGGGCGCAATTGACGCCCCTGAACACGAACCATTAAACATTCTTGAGATTTGCTGAATTTAATAGTGTCTATAAAGAAAAATCTGATGTGTTGCATTTACACGACTTTCTCTATACACTCGTCTACAAAATATTCTTCTTCTAGTTCTAAGCATTTCTTGTTAATTGAAATAACTTTCATTTCATTTTCGTTGTAGGTATTAGAAGAACACATTACACAATATATATATATATATATATATATATATATATATATATATTTGTCATGTAAATATCTTAAACATATGATATTTTAACAAAAACCTTTAGCCAGTTTTCAGAAAACCAAAAATAATGAAAAATGTTCCATGTAAAGGGTAGTTTGGAGTGGGGGGTATTTTATTGAAAAGTTTCGTGTGGCATCTTTGGAAAAGGCTGAATTTAAATACCAAATATTACCTATATGTATTTTTTCTAACAATGATTTTCTGAATAATTCAGGAAGCCTCTAAACGTATTTGCGGTAAAATTTCAATACTGAATTTTTGGGTTCAGCGCAATACCTCCTTCCTATATAGATAAGTATCTGAAAGTAATACGTATTAGCAGAATTGTTTTTCCTTTTAAAAAAAAAAAAACAATTGCTTAGAATCAGGCACATCCACTAACTAGAACCGGCGGGGAGACAACCCTCAGAGCAGGCTGCTAAGCAAATGCGGAGTAGGTGGAATATTCAAGAGCAGTCATAACACGATACCTCGTTTTCTCTTGATATCTCCTGCTGACCTATGCTAATCTATAAATGCAAAGTCGCTTTGGCGACGTGCAATTTTGCTGTGCTGTCAGGTTTGCAGACATTATGTTGGCGTCTGCCTCACTAATGATTTATTCACCATAGCGTGTGTGAAACTTGAGTCTTATTTCACACCTATTATGGATTATAGGCTAAACCGTAGTCACGGAGAAGCAGCTAATTTTAAACCAGATTATTTCGCTTTAGGGAATACCACCGGCATGACAATATCCAACTGTTAGCTTTAGCCACACTCGAACCTTATAAATCTCACTTCAATTTGTCCAGGATAAATAGGAATAGGAATATTTGTATTTATCCTCTTCCACGAGTGCTTTCCCTCTAGTTTTGTGCTACTTTATGCGGTTTCAATGAAATTGCATACGTTAAGTTCTCACTAAGCATAACAAATGAAGCGTATATGTTGAATATTCTGGGAATAGCCTGCAAAGTCCGCTTCATTGGAACGACTTTTGTATCACTGGTAAACCATAAGAGAGAGACAAAATCGTACCACAAAAAATGTAGATCTCCTTAAAACACACAATTTATGTCAAATAACATTTTTGTGGTCTTAACCATTTGCGAAATATTCTTTGTTATTGATTTCAATTTTTAAATACCTACTTACGCTTTTGTCAATGTTGTATTACACCGAAAAATTCGATGTCGACATTTCACCAGAAATAAATATTTTGAGGCATCCTGACCCCTCCAAAAATGCATTTATAGAAAAAGGTCCGTGTGCGTGTCTGTATGCGGGTATGTGTAACTCAAACATGAAAACTCGATTACACCAAATTTTGTATAATTTTGTATAACTGGTAAACGTTAAGCGATAGACGAAAACGTACTACACAAAAAAGTACATCTCTTTAAAACACACAATTTAATTCCAATAATCTTTTTTGTGGCATAAGCCATTTCCAAGGTATCCGTTTCCAATGTTCAACGTGTTTAATATATATTACATATTCTTTTAAAGTCCTGTCAATTTTCCGTTGTTTCTCGCAATTGCATGGAAAGTATGGAATTCTAAGATAGCTTATAGCGTCAAGTTGTTAAACATTTGACTGTCGCTGTTCTCTTTGTATATATAACATGTGTAATGTAGCTATTTCTGCAAAGGATTGTCTCGATTAAAATGAAGTAGATAGAAGAATCAACGTTCGCAAAAATAATATTTATACCCCAAACTAAACGACAGAAGGAAGAGAAAGTCGTGTGAATGTAACATTTTTTTCCTCGTGGTCATGCAAATAACACGGAATTCCAAAGCCAACGCACGGCTAACTGCTTTTTAAAAATGCGACTATCCCTTTAGCCTAATGTATCTTCCTTATACCAACAACGAAATGTGTAACGAAAGTTCATCTCGAAGGTAGAAGAATAAGCTTTCCTAGGAATTGTTCCAGAAGAGAAAGGCTTGTGAATGGAGAACTTGCAGGCATTTCCGTTGAAATTTCAACTTTTCAGTGGGATGATCTAGACGCAGGTTGTTAATAAAAAGTAAAAAAAAGGAATGATGGTGATATTTTAAAAGTTTATTTCTTTAAATGTTGAAGCCCTAAAAACACCAAGAGGGGCAATGGCAGACTGACCAAGAGGTTAACGTAATGACTTCTCAATTTACGGATCACAGGTTCGATTTCCGTCTGGGACTATGAATGCTAGTATGTTTATTAGCAAAAAGTATTAAAAACAACCTACAGTAATAACCTAATTAGTTGTTTCTAAAATTCCGGCTCATATATGACCATATAAGCTAAAAGGGCCTATACAAATAGAAACGATGAAGTTCTTTATACAAATTAGAAGTGTTAACGAGTACCACATGCTTGGTATAGTAAGCCATAGGTATAGGTTGTTCAACTGAGGGGGAGTCCTATGCACCGCGATCCACAAAGATCCATTTTACCTCTCACTCCAGGGGGAAGGGGTGAAGTGAAGGAACCACATAGGAGGCTGCAGTATAGGATATACAACAAATTGGGACACCTCCTGAATCGCGACCAAGATACACCTATTGCAGCTACCACCAAGGAGATAAGGGTGAAGTGAAGCAACCACAAAGGAAACTACAGTATAGAACAAACAAAAGAGTGGGAGACCTTGTGCATCGCCAACTAGATACATCTATTGCTTCTACCACCCAGGAGAGGGGGGTGAAGTGAAGGAACTACACAGGAAGATACAGTATAAGATAAACAAAAGAGTGGGACAGCTTGTGCATCGTCAACTAGATAATCTATTGCTGCTACCACCCAGGGGACAGGGGTGAAGTGAAGGAATCACACAGGGGGCTACAGTATAAAGTAAACAAAGAGTGGGACACTTCGCACAATGCGACCTAGATACATCTATTACTTCTACCACCCAGGAGAGGGGGTGAAGTGAAGGAACCACACAGCAAGCTACAGTAGAGCGTAAACAACAGAGTGGGACACTTCGTGCATCGCCAACTAGATACATCTATTGCTGCTACCACCCAAGAGGAAGGGATGAAGTGAAGGAACCACATAGGGGGCTAGAGTATAGGATAAACATCCGAGTGGGACACCTCGTGCATCGCCACCTAGATACATCTAACGCTGCTACCACTCAGTAGGAAGGTGTGAAGTGAAGGAACCACACAGCAGGCTACACTATGGCGTAAACAACAGAGTGGGACACCTTGTGCATCGCCAACTTTATACATCTATTGCTGCCACAGCCAGGAAACAGGAGTGAACTGAGAGAACCACACAGGGGGCTACAGTATGAGTTAAACAACAGAGTGGGACACCTTGTGTATCGCCAACTAGATATATCTATTACTGCTAACCCCCAGGAGGGGGAAAGTGAAGGAACTCCACAGAGGGCTACACTGTAAGACAAACAACAGAGTGGAACACCTTAGCATCACAACATAGGTACATCTATTGCTGCCACCACCAAGGAGATAAAGGCGAAGTACCGGAACCCCACAGGAGGCTACCGTATGAGGTAAACAGCAGAGTGGGACACATTGTGCATCGCCATAGATACATCCATGTAAGCTACCATCCAATAGGAAGTGGTGAAGTGAAGGAACCACATACAGCGCTACAGTATAAGGTAAAACAGAGTGGGACACCTTCTGCGTCGTCAAATAGATACATCTATTGCTGCTACCACAAAGGAGACAGGGGTGAAGTGAAGGAACCACACAGCTGGCTACAGCATGATTTAAACAACAGAGTGGGACACCTCGTACATCGCGACCTATATGCATCTATTACTGCCACCATCCACGAGACAAGGGTGAAGTGAAGGAACCACACAGGAGGCTAAGTATAGGATAAACAACAGAGTGGGACTCCTTGTGCATGGCCAACTAGATACATCTATTGCTGCTACCACCACAGGATACAAGAGTGAAGTGAAGGAACCACACAGGAGGATACAGTATCCGAAAGAGAACATAGTGCGACACTTGTGGATCGGCAGCTACATACATCTATTGCTGCTACCATCCAGCACACAGGGGTGAGGTGAAGGAACCACACAGTAGTATACAGTATAGGGGAAACAACAGAGTGGGACACCTTGTGTAACGCCAATTAGAGACATCTACAGTATAGCGTGAACAACAGAGTGAGTGACCTCGTGCATTGCCACCTAGATACATTTATTGCTGCTACCACCCTAGGAGGAAGGAGTGACGTGAAGGAACCAGAGAACAGGCTACAGTATAGTGAAAACAACAGAATGGGACACCTTGTACATCGCCAACTGGATACATTTATTTCTGCTAACACCCAGTAGGAACGGGTGACGTGAAGGAACCACACAGCAGGCTACAGTATAGGATGAATACAGAATGGGACACCTCGTGCATCGCCACCTAGATGCATCTATTGCTGCTACCACCCAGGAGGAAGGAGTGAGCTGAAGCAACCACACAGGGGGGCTACAGTATAAAGCAAACAAAGATTGGGACACCTCGCACAATGCGACTTAGACACACCTATTGCTGCTACCACGCAGTAGGAAGGGGTGAAGTGAAGGAACCACAGAGCAAGCTACAGTAGAGCGTAAACAATAAAGTGGGACACCTTGTGCATCGCCAATTAGAAACATCTATTGTTGCTACCACCCAGAGGACAAGGGTGAAGTGAAGGATCCCCACACGAGGCTATCGTATGAGGTAAACAACAAGGTGGGACACCTTGTGCATCGCCAAGTAGATACAACTATTGCTGTTACCACCCTGAAGGAAGGGCTGAAGCGAAGGAACCACACACGAGCTACACTATAACGTTAAACAATACAGTTGGACACCTTGTGCATCGCCAACTAGATACATCTATTGCTGCTACCTCTCAGTAGGAAGAGGTGAAGTGAAGGAACCACAAAGGTGGCTACAGGAGGAGGTTACAAACAGATTTGGACATCTTGTGCATCGCACAATACATACATCTATTGCTGCTACCACCCAGTAGGAAGGGGTGAAGTTCAAAAATCACAAAGATGGATACAGCAGGAGGTACACAACAGAGTGGGACAAGCTGTGCATCCCCAACTAGATACATTTACTGCTGCTATCAATCAGTAGGAGGGGATTAATTGAAGGAACCACACAGGGGTTATACTATAGGATAAACAACAGATTGGGATACCTTGTACTCCACCAACTAGATACATTTATTGCCACCATCCAGGAACAGGGTGAAGTGAAGCAACCACACAGGCGGCTACAGTATAAGGTAAACAACAAAGTACGACACCACGTGCATCGCGACCTAGATACATATATTACTGCTACCACCCAAGAAACAAGGGTGAAGTGAAGGAACCACACAGGAAGCTACAGTATTGGGTCAACAACAGAGTGGGACAATTGTGCATGGACAAAGTCTTACATCTATTGCTGCTACCATCACAGGAGACAGGGGTGAAGTGAAGGAACGACACAGGGAGCTACAGTATACGGTAAACAATATATTGTGACACCTTGAATATTGTGAACTAGATACATTTATTGGTTATACCACCAGCAGAAGGGGAGAAGTGAAGGAAACACACAGGGGGCTACAGTGTGGGCTTAGCAAATTAGTGGGACAACTTGTGCATCGCCAAATAGATACCTCTATTGCTCCTATCACCAAGGAGACAAGGGTGAAGTGATACAACCACACATGGAGCTACAGTATGAAGTAAACAACAAAGTGGGACACCTTGTGCATCGCAACCTAGATACATCTATTGCTGCTACTATCCAGTAGGAATGGGAGAAGTGAAGGAACCACATAGGAGGCTTCAGTATGAGGTAAACAACAGAGTTGGGCACCTCGTGCATCGCGAACACTATACATCTATTACTGCTACCACCCTGGAGACAAGGGTGGAGTGAAGAAACCACACAGGAGTCATAGTATAGGTTAAAAAACAGAGTGGGACGCTTTTTGCATCGCCAACTACATATATCTATTGCCGCCGCCACCCAGGTGATAAGGGTGAAGTGAAGGAACTATAAAGTGGGCTACAGTAGGAGGTAAATAACAGAGTGCGTCACCTTGTGCATCGCCAACTAGATACAACTATTGCTGCTACCACCCAGGAGGCAGGGGTGAAGTGAAGGAAATCCACAAAGGGCTACAGTATGAGGCAAACAACAGAGTGGGACACCTTGTGCATCGCCTCCTACTGTGTGTGACTCAGGAGTTTAGCTTTGTCCTTGAGGTTGACGTAAGCGAACCTGAGAGAGGGTTGTGTTATTCTTTCCTATCGCTTTATTGCTTACACCCTGTTCCAAAGATGCTTATCCTTTCTTTCCGCGACAACAAATATTAGGCGAAGTAACATCAATATTACATTATTACCGCATCAAACAAAACAATTATGATCATAATTTCAATAAGTGAACTTGTAAAGCGTGTATACATGTAAAACAGTATATTTACGACACTATACATGTAGAATATTATTTTACTAACCTCATTAATCCAAAGGTTATGCAAGATCGATGCAGATGATTCGGAGTCCGAGTCATCGGATGCTATCCGTTCTTGCTCATCAGAAGAACTGTCGTTTGCATTTGAAATAACAATTTGATCGATCACATCAGAAACCACACGATCCATGGACAGTAACCATCTTCTAATTTTCTAACATGCCGGTGATATCCTACCCAGTGTTCTGCAGGTACCGCAGAGATTCCTTCGTTAGTTAAACTCAATAAACGAAATAACGAAAATTCCCCAGTAACGTTGCGCTCCCTTATGAAGTGCTTTACTGTCGCCCATGCAACCCAATGGGATTAAGATCGCAATTGTAAGGCGGCAGATACAGAGTGGAGTGTCCATGTGCATTAAGGATGCGGTCAATCTTAAATAACTTTTCTCTTGGTCAATGAGTGTTTCCTACACTACCATCAGTAAGCACCCCTGTGATCCCATCAGCTTGCCAACATTTCTTGAATGTTAAATTATTGTCCATCCACATTTCATCCAAATAAACGATATCCCTGCCTTGACTTCGGTATTTCCCTAGCTCAGCCAAGTATTTGCATCTCCATTCAACAATTCTTGGCTTTTCCATTAAGATTGTTCGCTTTCCTCGGCACTTGCGCCATATAAATCCCAATTTCCGAATAACTCTCCTTAACTCTCCCCCCAAGGAAATTGTATCTTACTTCTAACTACAGGGGTAACTTTCTGCATGTCGGAACTATCTTTTTATTGACGTAGAAGTCCATTATTGTCCGCTTAATGAGCACATGTCGAAATCGCCTATATTTATATTTCGTTCTGGATTTGGAGGTCTTATCTTGCCTGCAGTGCGTAAAGGGCTTCCTTCTGTTCTCTTCGGAATTTCTTGTCTTATATTCTTAATTGTTCCCACAGACACACCGCACTAATTGCCTGTTCTCTCATCCCTCGCGAAATCGGTAGAATTAGTTGTTTCTGCTCTGCTTCCTTTTTGCATTGCTCGTTTACATGGTTTATTATTTCGCGAGCCTCACTATGAATGGTTTTTCCCTTTTTCCGAAAGTTAGCCATTGCACTAATGGATTATATTAATTTGACACTCGAATACAACGCGTTTTAACACTGTAGCATCCTCTGACACTGCCTGCAGTAAGACTGCACTTGTTGACAATATTTTTGAACTGTTGGTGTTGCACTATCTACACCTTACGCAAGACGCTCCCAGTCCACTGCACGCTTGCAGTTCAAGGACAAAGTCAATCTCCTGAGTCACTGACAGTAGTTACATCTATTGTTCTTAACTCCAAGGAGAAGGCGAAGATATGAAGGATCCCTACAGAGGGCTACACTATATGACGAACAACAGAGTGGGACACCTTAGCGTCACGACGTAGATACATCTATAGGTGTCAACACCCAGGACACAAGCATGAAGTGATGGAACCCCAAAGAGGGCTGCAGTATGAGTTAAACAACCGAGTGGGAGACCTTTTTGCATCGCCAAATAGATACATCTATTGCTGCTACCATCCAGTAGGAACGTGTGAAGTGAAGGTACCACATTGGGGGCTACAGTGTTACGTAAACAACAGAATGGGACACCTTGTGCATCGCCAACTAGATACATCTATTGCTGCTATCATCCAGGAGACAGAGCTGAAGTGAAGGAACAAAACAAGAGGCTACAGTATTGGATAAACAACAGAGTGACACACCTATTGCATGGACAACTTGAAACATCTATTGCTGCTACCACCACAAGAGAAAGGGGTGAAGTGAATGAACCTCACAGGGGCTACAGCATGAGGTAAACAACAGAGTGGGACACGTTGTGCATCGCCAGCTAAATACATCTACTGATTCTATCACTCCGGAAGCTGGAATTAAGTGAAGGAACCATACAGGGAGCTACAGTATGAGGCAAACAACAGAGTGGGACGCCTTGTGCATCGCCAACTAGATACATCTATTGCTGCTACCACCACAGGTGACAAGGGTAAAGTGTAGGAACCGCACACCGGGCTACATTTAAGTGAAAAAACCAAGTTTGGGACAGCTTGTGCATCGCCAACTAGATACATCTACTGCTGTTACAACGCAGGAGGAAGTGGTGAAGTGAAGAAACCGCAAAGGGGGCTACAGTATAGTGTAAACAGCAGCGTGGGATATTGTGCATTGCCAACTAGATATATCTATTGCTGCTACCACCGTGGAAGAAGGGCGGAAGAGGAGGAACCACACTGGGCGCTACAGTATTAGATAAACAACAGAGCGGGACATATTGTGCATCGCCAACTAGACACATCTATTGCTGCTACCATCCTGTAGGAAGGGGTGAAATGAAGCAACCACACTGGCGGCTACAGTATGAGATAAGCAACAGAGTGGGACACTTTGTGCAACGCCAAATAGACACATCTACTGCAGCTGCCACTCAAGAGGAGTGGATTAAGTGAAGATACCGCACAGTGTGGGACACCTTGTGCATCGCCAACTAGATATGTTTATTGCTGTTACCACTCAGGGGAAGGGGATTAATTGAATGAACCACACAGCAGGCAACAGGGTAAAATAAACAACAGAGTGGGACACCTTGTGCATCACCATCTATATACATCTATTACTGCTACCACCACAGGAGGAAGGAGTGGATATAAGGAATCCCAAAGAGGGCTACAGTGCTCGGTAAACAAAAGAGTGGGACACATTGTGCATCGCCAACTACATACATCTATTGCTTCTACGACCAGGCTGAAGGGATGAAGCGAACGAACCACACAGGAGCTACAGTATATGATAAACAACAGTGAGGGCCACCTTTTGCATCGCCAACGATATACATCTATTGCTGCCACCACCCAGGATACAGGGATGAAGTGATGGAATCACACAGTGGGCTACCATATGAGATAAATGACAGAGTGGGAAACGTTTGCAGCGCCAACTAGATACATCTATTGCTGCAACCACCTAGTAGACAAGGGTGAAGTGAAGGAACCACACAGGAGCTATAGTATAGGCTGAATAAAAGAGTGCAACACTTTGTGCATCGCCAACTAGATACGTCTATTGCTGCCACCACCCAGAAGACAAAGATAAAGTGAAGGAACCCCACAGGGGCTACGGTATGAAGTAAACAACAGAGTGGAATACCTTTTGCATCGCCAACAGACAGATCTATTATTGATACATCCAGTAGGAAAGGGTGAAGTGAAGGAACCAAGTACGGGGCTACAGTATGGGGTAAACAACAGAGTGGTGGCACCTTGTGCATCGTCAAATAGATACACTTATTGCTGCTAATACCCAGGAGACAAGGGTGAAGTGAAAAAGCCACACAGGTGGCTACAGTATAGGTAAATAACATAGTGCGACACCTTGTGCACGGCTAACTAGATACATCTGTCGCTGCTAATACCACATGAGACAAGGATGAAGTGAAGGAGCCACACAGGAGGCTACAGTTGGAGGCAAACAACAGAGTTATACACCTTCTGCATCGCCAACTAAATACATCAACTGCTGCTACCACTCCGGAGGAGGGTATTAACTAAGGAAGCATACACGGGGCTACATTATGATGTAAACAACAGAGTGGGATAACTTGTGCATCGCCAACTGGATACATCCATTGCTGGTAACCCCCAAGGGACTCAGAGACGTGAAGAAACCCCACTGGAGCTACAGTATAGGACAAACAACAGAGTGGGACACCTCAGCATCACGACATAGGTACGTCGATTGCTGCCACCACCAGGATACAAAGGCGAAGTGATGGAAACCCACATGGAGCTACAGTATGAGGTAAACAACTGAGTGGGATACCTTGTGCATAGCCATAGATACATCTATTGCTGCTACCACCCAGGAGGAAGGGGTGAAGTGAGGGAACCACACAGCAGGCTACAGTAGAGCCTAGACAACAGAGTGGGACACCTTGTGAATCGCCAACTAGATACATCTATTACTGTTACAACCCAGCAGGAAGGCGTGAAATGAAGAAACCGCACAGGGGCTACAGTATAGAATAAACAATAGAGCGGGACATCTCGTGCATCGGCACCTAGATACATCTGCTGCTCTACCAACCAGTAGGAAGGGGTGAAATGAAGGAACATACAGCAGGCTACAGTATAGCGTAAACAACAGAGTATGACACCTCGTGCATCGCCAACCGTATACATCTATTACTGCTACAACCCCAGGAGGAAGGGATGAAGTGCAGGAATCACACAATAGGCTACAGTACAGGGGAAACAACAGAGTGGGACACCTCGTGCATCGCCAACTAATATATCTATTTCTGCTACCACCACAGGTGAAAGGGGTCAGTTAAAGGAACCACACAGCAGGCTACAGTATAGTGTAGGTAACAGAGTACAACACCTCGTGCATCGCCAACTAGATACATCTACTGTAACTACACACAAGACAAGAGTGAAGTGAAAGAACCACACATCAGGCCTCAGTATAGTGTAAGAAACAGAACGGGACACCTCGTGCATCGCCACCTAAATTTATCTATTGCTGATACCACCCAGGAGACAGCGGTGAGGTGAAGAAACCACACAGGGGGCTACAGTATGAGATAAACAACAGAATGGGACACCTTGTGCATCGCCAACTGGATAATTCTATTGCTGCTACAATCCAGTATGCAGGGGTGAATTGAAGCAACCACGTAGGGTCTACAGTATGAGGTAAACAACAGAGTGAGACACCTCCTGCAGTGTCAACTAGATACATCTATTGCAGCTACCACCCAAGAGACAGGAGTGATGTGAAGGAACCACACAGGGGGTGTACAGTATAGGATAAGCATCAGAGTGGGACAACTTGTGCATCGCCAACTAGATATATCTATTACTATTATCACCCAGGAGACAGGGATGAAGTGAAGGAACCACACATGGGGCTACATTTTGAGGTAAACAACAGAGTGATACACCTTGTGCAACGCCAACTAGATGTGTCTCCTGCTGTTACCACTCCGGAGGAGGGAATTAGGCGAAGGAACTACACACGGGGCTACAGAATGAGGTGACACCTTGTGCATCGCCAAGTAGATACATCTATTGCTGCTTTTACTCAGGTGTAAGGGATGAAGTGAGGGAACCACACAGGGGCTACAGTGTAGACTATACAACAGAGTGAGACACCTCGTGTATTGCCACCTTGATATATCTATTGCTGCTACCACACAGGAGGAAGGGGTGAACTGAAGGGACCACACAGCAAGCTACAGTATACGGTAAACAACAGAGAGTGGCTCCTCGTGCATCTCAACCTTGATACATCTATTGCTGTACCATCCAGGAGGAAGGCGTGAAGTGAAGGAACCACACAGCAGTATACGGCGTAGGTTAAACAACAAAGTGGGACACCTCGTGTATCGCCACCTTGATACATCTATTGCTGCTACCACACAGGAGGAGGGGTGAACTGAAGGGACCACACAGCAAGCTATAGTATACGGTAAACAACAGAGAGTGGCTCCTCGTGCATCCCAACCTTGATAAATCTATTGCTGTACCACCCAGGAGGAAGGCATGAAGTGAAGGAACCACACAGCAGTATACAGCGTAGGTTAAACAACAAAGTGGGACATCTTGTGTATCGCCACCTTGATACATCTACAGTACAGTGTAAACAACAGAATGTGACACCTCGTGCATTGCCACCTAGATACTTCGTTTGCTGCTACCACCCCAAGAGGAAGGAGTGACGTGAAGGATCCTCACAAAAGTTTAGAGTATAGTGTAAAGAACAGAGTGGGACAGATCTTTCATCGCCAACTGGATACATCCATTGATGCTACCACCTAGTAGGAACGGGTGAAGTGAAGGAACCACACACCAGGTTACAGTATAGGGTAAACGACAGAGTGGGACACCTCGTGCAAGTCCACCTGCATACATCTTTTGCTGCTACCACCCAGGGGGAAGGGGTGAAGTGAAGGAGCCACAATGGGGGCTGCAGTATAGGATAAACAACAGAGTGGGACACCTCGTGCATCGCCAACTGGATACATCTACTGGTGCTACCACCCAGTAAGAAGGGGTGAAGTGAAGAAACCACACAGTAGGCTTCATTATAGCGTAAACAACGGAGCGGGACACCTCGTGTATCGCCAACTGGATACATTTATTGCTGCTACAACCCCAGGAGGAAGGGATGAAGTTTAGGAAACATACAGCAGGCTACATTATAGGGTAAACAACAGAGTGGGACACCTCGTGCATCCCCATCTAGATATATTTATTGCTGCTACCTGTACAGGAGACAAGCATGAAGTTAAGGAACCACACAGCAGGCTACAGTATGAGGTAAACAACAGAGTGGGACACCTTGTGCATCGACAACTAGATACATCTATTGCTGCTACCACCCAGGAGGAAGAGGTAAGGTGAAGAAACCACACAGAAGGGTACAGTATAGTGCAAACAACAGAGTGGGACACCTTGTACATCTCCAACTAGATATATCTACTGCTACTAGCACCCAGGAGACAAGGGTGAAGTGAAGGAACCACACAGCAGACTACAGTATAGTGTAAGCAATAGAGATGGACACCTTGTGCATCGCCACCTAGATACTTCTATTGCTGCTACCAACCAGGAGGAAGGGGTGAGGTGAAGAGACCACACAGCAGACTACAATATAGTGTTAACAACAGAGTTGCACACCTCGTGCATAGCCACCTAGATACATCTATTGCTGCTACCATCCAGGAGGAAGGGTTGAAGTGAAGGAACCACACAGGGGGCTACAGTATAGGGTAAACAACAGAGTAGCACACCTTGTGCATCGCCAACTAGATACATCTATTGCTGCTACCACCCAGGAGGAAGGAGTGAAGTGAAGGAACCACACAGGAGGCTACTGTATAGGGTAAACAACATAGTGGGACACTCGTGCATCGCCACCTATATACATCTATTGCTGCTAGAACCCCAGAATGAAGGGATGAAGTGTGGGAACCACACAGCAGGCTACAGTATAGGGTAAAAAACAGAGTTTTGCTTCGCCACCTAGATACATCTATTCCTGCTACCACCCGGGGGAAGGGCTGTAGCTAAGGAACGACTCAGGAGCCTACTAACCAGAGAGACGCGCGGAAGTCCCTAATATTTCCAAGCTGGCAGACTCATGTGTCATGGCCAGAGCAGACGAGAGAGCTCGATGTACGACCAAACAGTCAAGCAAACGTCTTATGTCCATGAGGAATACTCTTTCTATTGTGCTTGCATCCGCGCCATCTGTCCGTCACTGCTATATACAAAGAGATCTACAAGTACACCTGGAAGATGGGAAGGAAATCGGGGCAGAGAAGAAGCCACCTCAGCACTCCCTATCGACCTTGGAGAAACCACAACAATTCATGGGTCAGTTTGAGCGGTCGCCTGAGATCGAACCCGGAACTCACACGCTTCCAAGGCACCACCTTGCTCGATACATTGGTTATAGTTACTGTTTTTCATGACATGTAAGAAAAATGAAGAGGAACTCTACGATTCAGCGTATTTATTTTGTCATACCAATATTCTAAACATGTTGCGTTTTAATCAAAATCCTTAAACAGTCCTTTCGAGGAAAGTAACAAATAAAGATTTATTTGGTGTGGTGTGCGTGCGTGGGTTTGTATGTGTGTCTAAAGAGAGATTAGTTGTAGGGGAATTTAACGCAAATCTTTCACTTGAAATCAGCTGAACTTATATAACGAATTCTCGTTTTGAGTTATGATTTATGAATAGACTGGAACATTCTGTGTATTAAAACACTATTTTCAATGAAATACTAAATCACAAATTTTGGCAGGAATATCACGCTTCCTGTGCCGTATAAGCGTACACAATTTTTCAGAGATTACACAGGACACTTTGATGTAGGATGATACTTGAGTTCATGGTTGTTTGCAATAAGGAGCCAGTACATACTGAGTTGCTGTCACTTGCCATGCTAAGTTGAATAATTTAAATTTAGAAAGAAACGCAAGAGATGTTGTTCAAGTCTTTTGAGACAGTGGAAGGGGAAATAAGGACGAGGCAAAGTCGTTGCGGTCAGCCGCCACGTGTAGCCGACCTGGTCACCTGCAACATGTTTTCTATCCTCCCCTATCAACTGTCCTAAAAGACTCTGAACAAAGTATATCACTGGCCCATACTAAGGAAAATGTTTCAAGGAAACCTAAAAGCGCAAGACTTTAAAAATATCAGGTTAGTTATTTTCGCGCCTGTGGAACAGAAAATAATTATTTTAGAGTGGAAATCAGTAACACGTTCGTATTGTCCCATTTATTTGCATTTATCGCTATCTACGAATATTCAAATGAAAATTCATTAATTAACTACAGCGTCTTTCGTCACAGATTACAGGTGTCCTATATCAAGGTGTTGCTACATCATCTCCTATAACCCCTGAAAGTTTGTCGTTACAGATCCTAAGTGTAGTATATCAAGGTATTCTTATATAATTTCCTATAAACCCTGAAAGTTGTTCGTCACGGACCACAGGTGTCTTATACCAAGGTATTCCTATATCATCTTCTATAATCCCAGAAATTTTGTCGTTAAAAACCCTAAGTGAAGTATATCAAGGTATTCCTATACCATCTCCTATAATCCCTGAAAGTTTGTCGTTGCAGACCCTAAGTGTCTATATCAAGGTATTCGTATATCGTCCCCTATAATTCCTGAAAGTTTGTCGTTTCAGATCCTAAATATCGTATATCAAGGTATTTCTATATCATCTCCTATAATCCCTGAAAGTTTGTCGTTACAGACCCTAAGTGTAATATATCAAGGTATTCCTATATCATTTCCTATAATTCCTGAACGTTTGTTGTCACAGATCTTAAGTATCTTATATCAAGGTATTCCTACATCATTTCCTTTAATCCATGAAAGTTCTTCGTCACAGAACACAGGTGTCTTATATCAAGGTATACCTATGTCATCTCCTATAATCGCTGAAAGTGTGTCATTACAGACCCTAAGTGTAGTATATCAAGGTATTCGTATATCATTTCCTATGATCCCTGAAAGTTTGTTGATTAAAATCCTAAGTGTAGTATATCAAGGTATTCCTAAATCATCCCCTATAATCTCTGAAAGTTTGCCGTTTAAAACCCTAAGTGTAGTAGATCAAGATATTCGAATATCATCTCCTATAATCCCTGAAAGTTTGTCGTTTCAGAACATAAGTGTAGTATATCAAGGTATTTCTATATCATCTCCTATAATCCCTGAAAGTTTGTCGATACAGACCATAAGTGTACTATATCAAGGTATTCCTATATCATCTCCTAAAGTACGTGACAGTTGGTCGTTACCGACCCTAAGTGTCGTATATCAAGGTATTCCTATATAATCTCCTATAAACCCTGAAAGTTTGTCGTTTCAGACCATAAGTGTAGTATATCAAGGTATTCCTATATCATCTCCTATAATCCCTGAAAGTTTGTCGTTACAGATCCTAAGTGTAGTATATCAAGGTATTCCAATATCATTTGCTATAATCCCTGAAAGTTTGCCGTTACAGACCATAGGAATCGTATATCAAAATATTCCGATATCATTTCCTATAATCCCTGAAAGTTTGTCGTCACAGATCCTAAGTGTCTTATATCAAGATATTCCTACATCATTTCTGATAATCCCTGAAAGTTCTTCTTCACAGACCACAGGTATTTTACTCAAGGTATTCCTATATCATCTCCTATAATCGCTGAAAGTTTGTCGTTACAGACCCTAAGTGTAGTATATCAAGGTATTCCTACATAATTTCCAATAAACCCTAAAGGTTGTTAGTCACGAACCACAGGTGTCTTATATCAAGGTATTCCTATATCATAATCCCTGAAAGTTTGTCGTTACAGACCCTAGGTGTCGTATATCAAGGAATTCCTATATCATCTCCTATAATCCCTGAAAGTTTGTCGTTACAGACCGTAACTGTAATATATCAAGGTATTCCTATATAGTCTCCTATAATCGCTGACATTTTGTCGTTACAAACCCTAAGTGAAGTATATCAAGGTATTCCTAAATCATCTGCGATAATCGCTGAAAGTTTGTCGTTACAAACCCTAAGTGTAGTATATCAAGGTGTTCCTATATCATCTCCTAAAATCCCTGACAGCAGGTCGTTACAGATCCTAAGTGTAGTATAACAAGGTATTCCTATATCATTTCCTATAATCCCTGAAAGTTTGCCGTTACAGACCATAGGAGTCGTATATCAAAATATTCCGATATCATTTCCTATAATCCCTGAAAGTTTGTCGTCACAGATCCTAGTGTCTTATATCAAGATATTCCTACATCATTTCCGATAATCCCTGAAAGTTCTTAGTCACAGACCACAGGTATTTTACATCAAGGTATACCTGTATCATCTACTATAATCGCTGAAAGTTTGTCGTTACAGACCCTAAGTGTAGTATATCAAGGTATTCCTACATCAATTCCAATAAACCCTAAAGGTTGTTCATCACGGACCACAGGTGTCTTATATCAAGGTATTCCTATATCATCTCCTATAATCCCTGAATGTTTGTCGTTACAGACCCTAGGTGTCGTATATCAAGGTATTCTTATATCATTTCCCATAAACCCTAGAGGTTGTTCGTCACGGACCACAGGTGTCTTATATCAAGGTATTCCTATATCATCTCCTATAATCCCTGAAAGTTTGTCGTTACAGACCCTAAGTGTAATATATCAAGGTATTCTTATATCATTTCCCATAAACCCTAGAGGTTGTTCGTCACGGACCATAGGTGTCTTATATCAAGGTATTCCTATATCGTCTCCTATAATCCCTGAAATGTTGTCGTTAGAAACCCTAAGTGAAGTATATCAAGGTATTCCTAAATCATCTCCGATAATCGCTAAAAGTTTGTCATTACAAACCCTAAGTGTAGTATATCAAGGTATTCCTATATCATCTCCTAATATCCCTGACAGTTGGTCGTTACCGACCCTACGTGTCGTATATCAAGGTATTCCTATACAATCTCATATAATCCCTGAAAGTTTGTCGTTACAGACCATAAGTGTAGTATATCAAGGTATTCCTATATCATCTTCTATTATCCCTGAAAGTTTGTCGTTTCAGATCCTAAGTGTAGTATATCAAGGTATTCCTGTATCATTTCCTATAATCCCTGAAAGTTTGCCGTTACAGACAATAGGAGTCGTATATCAAAATATTCCGATATCATTTCCTATAATCCCTGAAAGTTTGTCGTCACAGATCCTAAGTGTCTTATATCAAGATATTCCTACATCATTTCCGGTAATCCCTGAAAGTTCTTCGTCACAGACCACAGGTGTTTTACATCAACGTATTCCTATATCATCTCCTATAATCGCTGAAAATTTGTCGTTACAGACCCTTAGTGTAGTATATCAAGGTATTCCTATATCGTTTCCAATAAACCCTAAAGGTTGTTCGTCACGGACCACAGGTGTCTTATATCAAGGTAAGCCTATATCACCTTCTATAATCCCTGAAAGTTTGTCGTTACAGACCCTAGGTGTCGTATATCAAGGTATTCCTATATCATCTCCTATAATCCCTGAAAGTTTGTCGTTACAGACCATAAGTGTAGCATATCAAGGTATTCCTATATCATCTCCTATAATCGCTGAAAGTTTGTCGTTACAAACGCAATGGCCGTGTGCACCGTTCTCGATCAAGATTTTTTGGTGGTAAAATATGGACTTTACCGCGGTAAACGGTCATTTGTGGTGCATGGACGCCGGTAAAAGTTTATGTGGGATTTTACCGCTGCTAAATCTGACCGGCCATGAACGGCCGGTTTTCGTCGATTATTTCCAACTTTACTTGTGCTGAAAAATGGCGGAGCAGTAGGTATAGGTCAGAATTCCGGGCAAATAGACACACTCCATTTTCGCCAATCAATACATCCTGATAAAGTTACTTTAATGTAATTTGTAATTTTTAATGCTTAAGGCCTTTTATTTTATTTTTTACTTTCTCTACTACGTATAGTAAGTAGGGGAAGTATTGTATTCCACCCAAAAATTAGATACCGAGATTTCACCGGAAATATATGTTTTGAGACACCCTGAATCCAAAAAAATCTCATGTGTTACACTCACATGACTTTCTCTACTCTTGTACAAACTATTTTTACAAACGCTTATTCTCCATATGCTTCATGTTAATCATGATATCGAGATGTCAATCTTATTGGTAATTTTCATGTAGATGCAAGGGGAATATGGTAGGTTTTAAGCGATAGTCAAATATGTTAACGCTGGTTGCTATGTGGCGCATTCCATTCTCTTTGCATGTCCAGGACATAAAAAAAATTCTGATGTGTTACACTCACATGACTTTCTCTACTCTTGTACAAAATATTTTTACAAACGCTTATTCTCCATCTACTTCATGTTAATCGAGATAAACATTTGCAGGCTCTATCTTATTGCTAAGTTTCTTGTATATGTAAGGGGAATATATATTTACAAGGGCAATATAGAAATACAGTAGCCTTTAAGCACATACATATCTCTTAATAGTTGGTTGCTAGGTGCAGCACCATTCCCTTTGCCACAGATTACAACTCTTTGCATATACAAGACAAAAAAAATCTGATGTGTTACACTCACATGACTTTCTCTACTCTTGTACAAACTATTTTTACAAACGCTTATTCTCTATCTACTTCATGTTAATCGAGATAAACATTTGCAATCTATCTTATTGCTAATTTTCTTGTAGATGTAAGGGGATAATATATATACAAGGGCAATTTGGAAATACAGTAGCCTTTAAGCACATACATATCGCTTAATAGCTGGTTGCTAAGTGCAGTACCATTCCCTTTCCCACGGATTAATACTCTTTGCACATCCAAGACAAAAAAATGAATAACGAATTCCCATTTGAGAAAATAAGTATTGAAACATTTAAGGGAATAACAAGCAATATCTCGAAAATGGTTCACTCAACAACAAAAACGTATATGACATAAATTGTGTATTTTAACGCGATCTACATCCTTTGTGTAGTAAAATTTTGTCTATCTCTTATGGTTTACCAGTTTACCAAAAGTCGTTCACAATGAAGAATACTTTTTGGAGACATTCCCAGAAAATTCAAGATATACATTTTATTTGTCATAAATATATCTTAAACATATGATATTTTAATCAAAACCGTTAAAGCCATTTTTGAGAAAATTAAAATTTTCGAAAAATGTTCCATGTAAAGGGTACTCTGGGATAGGGGAATTTTCTTGAAAACCTTCGTGTCGCATCTCTGGAAGATACTGAACCTAAATACCAAGTTTGGTATTTATCCGACTGTTCGTTTCTGAGTTATGCTGTTCAAAGACAGACACACAGATACACAGACAGACAGACACACAGACAGACACACACACAGACACACACACAGACAGACACACACACGGACATGTTTCCAAAAATGCTTTTTTGGATTCAGGGGGTCTCAAAACATGTATTTCCGGTGAAATCTCGGTATCGAATTTTTGGGTGGAATACAATACTTCCCCTACTTATTATACGTAGTAGAGAAAGTAAAAAAAATCTGATGTGTTACACTCACATGACTTTCTCTATTCTTGTACAATCTATTTTTACAAACGCCTATTCTCCATATGCTTCATATTAATCGAGATATCGAGATGTCAATCTTATTTGTAATTTTCTTGTAGATGCAAGGGGAATATGGTAGCTTTTAAGCGATAGTCAAATATTTTATCGCTGGTTGCTATGTGGCGCATTCCATTCTCTTTGCATGTCCAGGACATAAAAAAATGAATAACGAATTTGAGAAAAAGTATAAGTATTGGAAAATTTAAGGAAATAACAAGCAATATCTCGAAAACGGTTCACTCAACAACAAAAATGTATATGATATAAGTTGTGTATTTTAACGCGATCTACATTTTTTGTGTAGTAAAATTTTGTCTATCTCTTATGGTTTACCAGTTATGCAAAAGTCGTTCATAATGAAGAATACTTTTGGAGACATTCCCAGAAATTTCGAGATATACATTTCATTTCTCATGACATTATCTTAAACATATGATATTTTCATCAAAATCCTTAGAGCCATTTTTGAGAAAATTAAAATTTTCGAAAAATGTTCCATGTAAAGGGTAGTCTGGGGTGGGGGGATTTTCTTGAAAATCTTCGTGTCGCATCTCTGGAAGATACTGAACGTAAATACCAAGTTTGGTGTTTATCCGACTGTTAGTTTTTGAGTTATGCTGTTCACAGACATACACACACAGACACACACACACACAGACACACACACGGACATGTTTCCAAAAATGCTTTTTTTGGATTCAGGAGGTCTCAAAACATGTATTTCCGGTGAAATCTCGGTATCGAATTTTTGGGTGGAATGCAATACTTCCACTACTTGCTATACGTAGTAGAGAAAGTAAAAATGAATAACGAATTTGTGAAAAAGTATAAGTAATGGAAAATTTAAGGAAATAACAAGCAATATCTCGAAAACAGTTCACTCAACAACAAAAATGTATACGATATAAGTTGTGTATTTTAACGCGATCTACATTTTTTGTGTAGTAAAATTTTGTCTATCTCTTATGGTTTACCAGTTATGCAAAAGTCGTTCATAATGAAGAATACTTTTGGAGACATTCCCAGAAAATTCGAGATATACATTTCATTTGGCATGAAAATACCTTAAACATATGATATTTTAATCAAAATCGTTAGAGCCATTTTTGAGAAAATTAAAATTTTCGAAAAATGTTCCATGTAAAGGGTAGTCTGGGGTGGGGGGATTTTCTTGAAAACCTTCGTGTCGCATCTCTGGAAGATACTGAACCTAAATACCTAGTTTGGTGTTTATCCGACTGTTCGTTTCTGAGCTATGCTGTTCACAGACACACACAGACACACACACACGGACATGTTTCCAAAAATGCTTTTTTTGGATTCAGGGAGTCTCAAAACATGTATTTCCGGTGAAATCTCGGTATCGAATTTTTGGGTCGAATGCAATACTTCCCCTACTTACTATACGTAGTAGAGAAAGTAATAAGTAATGAATTTGAGAAAAAGTATAAGTATTGGAAAATCTGAGGGAATAACAAGCAATATCTCGAAAACGGTTCACTCAACAAAAGAAATGTATATGACATAAATTGTGTATTTTAACGCGATCTACATTTTTCCTGCAGTAAATTTTTGTCTATCTCTTATGGTTTACCAGTTATGCAAAAGTCGTTCAAAATGAAGAATACTTTTGGAGACATTCCCAGAAAATTGAGATATGCATTTCATTTCTCATGACAATATCTTAAACATATGATATTTTAATCAAAATCGTTAGAGCCATTTATGAGAAAATTAAAATTTTTGAAAAATGTTCCATGTAAAGGGTAGTCTGGGGTGGGGGATTTTCTTGAAAATGATACGGTAATTTGTATCACAAATTACTTAAATGTAAATAATGATTGTAATATGAATATGTATTTTTATGTGACATTGATTTCAGAGGTTTATTAATTGTAATTATTATTGGTAAAAATATACGGCTTTACTGAAACTGTCAATAATAACGCAATAATGCAGCGATGGGGTGAGTTGTTTATCATTACCGGGAACAAGGAAGTTACGTAATGTTTCGCGGGTTTTCGGTAGAAGCTTCTAGAATGTTTCCTAAAGCAATATGTATTCGTGGTTTTCATTGGATATTAAAATAGACGCTAATGTTGGCGCGTTTTATTAGCCAATAGCAGTTCATTTATAATCTTTAGGCGTATCTTGATGCAGGCCTATAAATAGGGTAGGTTCGAGGTAGCTTCCCCTCAGTTAATCAAAATTTCGTGTACACTACACGTCGTCAGTAAGTTCTTCAGTTCGTCATAAGTTACGCGCAGCAAAATTACGAGAATCTAAAGTATTATACAGTTAAATAGATACAAAGTTGAAGTACGTTAGTTAAAAGTGATAAGTAAGAAGTTATTACAAACAGTTTCAGTTTGGCGAGTATCCAGATCAATATGTAAAAGTGTTCGTGAACGTGTTCGACAATAAAAGTTATAAAACCAATTTCTTCATCAGTATAATTTCTGGATAAAAGATTCCTTTCCGATTCACACCCTGCACAGAGATAAATGTTCTACCAAGATAAGATGATAGCTAGCCGGAGGACAATATACAAAACTTTAAATTCTTTCGAACCCTAATTGATACAAATTGCTACGCCAGATGGAGCTACAAACCAGACAAATGAGTGACGTCACAAGATGGCTTCAACAACAAATTACGTAAAAACATATTACGTAAGCTATACCGTTGCAAATTGGCACCCAGAACGTGGGGCACGATAACCAGGAAAGGAACACGATGACCAGGAAAGAAAGAAGATGACCAGGAATGCAGCGGTGAAATGATCTACAAGACGCAGATTCCAGAAACAACAGGGAGGACACAGACTACATGGATAATTGGACATCGTGGAAATTCAAGCTACAGGACGATAAAACTACGCAGATTCATCGAAGCGACATACAAATCTAGGAGAATGGGGCAGAAAAGCTGGACATCAAAGTAACATCAACAGACAGCATCACAAAGGTTAGAGTATTTTAATTTTTTTTTAGAAAAAAAAGGGTAAATAAATTTAAATGTTACTGAGGAGTGGTAGGATAATAAAAACAATGGCTGCTAGTAATACAGAAGAAATAATTATGGAGGGAGATAGTGTAACAGTTAGCTGTGATTCAATACAGGTTACAGAGAGAAGCCCAGATTTTTTAGGATTTGAAGATGAAAATGTTAGTGTAGAAAGTGAGAATAGAACAGCAGGAAATGTTAATCTTGATACTAGTATGATTATGGAAATGCTGAAAAAGTTGAATGAGAATAATGAGAAATTAAGGGAAGATCTTAGTAAGAGTATTACAGATCAATTGAGGGAAGATATGCAAAAGAATAATAGGGAAACGAGGGAATATATTATTAAGAGTGTAGAACAAAAAGTAGATCAGAGTTATGAGAAATTAGAACAAAAACTAACTCAGAGTATGGAAAAAATTCATAGGAAATTAATTGAAAACATTGGTAGGAGTAATGAGGTATTAGAGCAAAAAGTAGATCAAAGCAGTGGAGAAATTGAAAAGAAAGTTATGAAGATAAATAGTAGTATGCCAAAAATGAGAGATGAAAATGAGGAAGTAATAGCAAGTGAGACAGGAGAAATTTCAAAGAAAATGCTAGACATGAGCAAGGAAATAGGTAACAAAGAAAGTGAGGTTAATACTAAAAGTGAGGTTAATGTAGAATGTACAGAGTTAGGAAGTCAAATGAGTAGTATTTCAAGTGAGCTAAGAGAGATGAAAGAGGTTATGAATGTAGTTGTGAATCAGGCGCAAGTTAATTTCAGAGGGGAGATATCAGAAATACAGAATGAGACAGTAATGCAAAGAAATAAATTGTGCCAAGATATTCAAAATGAAAACTCCAGTCCAGTACAGTTTAGTACAGATTTGTCAGAGTATTCTCAGATTAAAATGATAGTAGAAGAATTGAAAATGAAAGTTGTTAAAAGATGTGTTGTTCAAGAAACTGTAGATTGTTTTCAAATATTATCAGGGAACGAAATGTCATATGAATACAAGAGGTTATTCATGAACAAAAATTTGAAGGTTAGGATACGGCTACGAGTAATGTTTAGCCACACACAATTTGATCCAGGAGGGTAAATAGCAATAAGATGTAAAGTAAATGCTGGATAGGTAAAGATGACTTGCAGAGAAATGTATTGGAACGTAAGAGGGTTAATTATTTATATGTCATTTGAAAAGAGAAATAAATTATAAAAAAAAAATTTGAATTTTTAGTAACTATAACAACATTTGAAAATTAAGAATGCAAAGATTGAAACTTAATATGATATTAAATTAAAAGTACGTAAATACAATTTCAAAAGTATTGTTAAGATAAAGTACAAAATAACAAAAAAAAATTGGTAAATATAATTAAAAACAAATATTTATGTAGCAAATAGAACATGTGAAACAGTGTCTAGATTTAAGAGATGAAATATATTTATGTAAAGGGTGAATATTTTTTGGTAAATATGTTTAATAATTACAAAAATCCTAAATGTATACATTTTTGTCAACAACTTAAAGTAAACAATTTGGTAGCAGTGATTAAATAATTTAGGGTAAAGTATTTGCTATAAAAATTTTAATGTCAGATTAATATCTAAATTAATTAAACCAGAGCCAGTAAGTAGTGGCGAGATAGAGGAAAAACATGTCGTGTGTTAAATGCGTGTGAAGTGTTAAGTGAAAGTGATAGCGTGTGTTCCAAGAGTTAGGAGACTAAAAACACAATTATAAAATTTCCAAACAAGTTATAAATATTTATAATTATGTTTCTAGTGGGGCATATGATACGGTAATTTGTATCACAAATTACTTAAATGTAAATAATGATTGTAATATGAATATGTATTTTTATGTGACATTGATTTCAGAGGTTTATTAATTGTAATTATTATTGGTAAAAATATACGGCTTTACTGAAACTGTCAATAATAACGCAATAATGCAGCGATGGGGTGAGTTGTTTATCATTACCGGGAACAAGGAAGTTACGTAATGTTTCGCGGGTTTTCGGTAGAAGCTTCTAGAATGTTTCCTAAAGCAATATGTATTCGTGGTTTTCATTGGATATTAAAATAGACGCTAATGTTGGCGCGTTTTATTAGCCAATAGCAGTTCATTTATAATCTTTAGGCGTATCTTGATGCAGGCCTATAAATAGGGTAGGTTCGAGGTAGCTTCCCCTCAGTTAATCAAAATTTCGTGTACACTACACGTCGTCAGTAAGTTCTTCAGTTCGTCATAAGTTACGCGCAGCAAAATTACGAGAATCTAAAGTATTATACAGTTAAATAGATACAAAGTTGAAGTACGTTAGTTAAAAGTGATAAGTAAGAAGTTATTACAAACAGTTTCAGTTTGGCGAGTATCCAGATCAATATGTAAAAGTGTTCGTGAACGTGTTCGACAATAAAAGTTATAAAACCAATTTCTTCATCAGTATAATTTCTGGATAAAAGATTCCTTTCCGATTCACACCCTGCACAGAGATAAATGTTCTACCATGATAAGATGATAGCTAGCCGGAGGACAATATACAAAACTTTAAATTCTTTCGAACCCTAATTGATACAAATTGCTACGCCAGATGGAGCTACAAACCAGACAAATGAGTGACGTCACAAGATGGCTTCAACAACAAATTACGTAAAAACATATTACGTAAGCTATACCGTTGCAAAAACCTTCGTGTAAACCATATGAGATAGACAAAAATTTACTACAGGAAAAATGTAGATCGCGTTAAAATACACAATTTATGTCGTATACATTTTTGTTGTTGAGTGAACCATTTTCGAGATGTTGCTTGTTATTCCCTTAAATTTTTCAATACTTATTTTCTCAAATGGGAATTCGTTATTCATTCTTTTGTCTTGGACATGCAAAGAGTATTAATCTGTGGCAAAGAGAATGGTACTGCACATAGCAACCAACTATTAAGATATATGTCGATGCTTAAAGGCTACTGTATTTCTATATTGCCCTTGCAAATACAAAACAAGGAGAACTTAGTAGGCCTTAAGCATAGTCAAATATTACTTTCTCTACTACGTATAGTAAGTAGGGGAAGTATTGCATTCCAACCAAAAATTCGATACCGAGATTTCACCGGAAATACATGTTTTGAGACCTCCTGAATCCAAAAAAATCTGATGTGTTACACTCACATGACTTTCTCTACTCTTGTACAATCTAATTTTACAAACGCCTATTCTCCATATGCTTCATGTTAATCGAGATATCGAGATGTCAATCTTATTGGTAATTTTCTTGTAGATGCAAGGGGAATATGGTAGCTTTTAAGCGATAGTCAAATATTTTAACGCTGGTTGCTATGTGGCGAATTCCATTCTCTTTGCATGTTCAGGACAAAAAAAATGAATAACGAATTTGAGAAAAAGTATAAGTATTGGAAAATTTAAGGAAATAACAAGCAATATCTCGAAAACGGTTCACTCAACAAAAGAAACGTATATGACATAAGTTGTGTATTTTAACGCGATCTACATTTTTTGTGTAGTAAAATTTTGTCTATCTCTTATGGTTTACCAGTTATGCAAAAGTCGTTCACAATGAAGAATATTTTTGGAGAGATTCCCAGAAAATTCGAGATATACATTGTATTTGTCATGACAATATCTTAAACATATGATATTTTAATCAAAATCGTTAGAGCCGTTTTTGAGAAAATTAAAATTTTCGAAAAATGTTCCATGTAAAGGGTAGTCTGGGGTAGGGGGATTTTCTTGAAAACCTTCGTGTCGCATCTCTGGAAGATACTGAACCTAAATACCAAGTTTGGTGTTTATCCGACTGTTCGTTTTTGAGTTATGCTGTTCACAGACACACAGACACACAGACAGACACACAGACACACAGACACACAGACAGACACACACACGGACATGTTTCCAAAAATGCTTTTTTTGGATTCAGTGATTCTCAAAACATGTATTTCCGGTGAAATCTCGGTATCGAATTTTTGGGTGGAATGCAATACTTCCCCTACTTACTATACGTAGTAGAGAAAGTAAAAAGCATTTTTGGAAACATGTCCGTGTGTGTGTCTGTGTGTGTGTGTGTGTCTGTGAACAGCATAACTCAAAAACGAACAGTCGGATAAGTACCAATTTAGGTTCAGTATCTTCCAGAGATGCGACACGAAGGTTTTCAAGAAAATCCCCCCACCCCAGACTACCCTTTACATGGAAGATTTTTCGAAAATTTTTATTTTCTCAAAAATGGCTCTAACGATTTTGATGAAAATATCATATGTTTAAGATAATGTCATGAGAAATGAAATGTATATCTCGAATTTTCTGGGAATGGCTCCAAAAGTATACTTCACTGTGAACGACTTTTGCATAACTGGTAAACCATAAGAGATAGACAAAATGTTACTACACAAAAAATGTAGATCGCGTTAAAATACACAACTTATATCATATACATTTCTTTTGTTGAGTGAACCGTTTTCGAGATATTGCTTGTTATTTCCTTAAATTTTCCAATACTTATACTTTTTCTCAAATTCGTTATTCATTTTTTTTATCTCCTGGACATGCAAAGAGAATGGAATGCGCCACATAGCAACCAGCGTTAAAATATTTGACTATCGCTTAAAAGCTACCATATTCCCCTTGCATCTACATGAATATTACCAATAAGATTGACATCTCGATATCTCGATTAACATGAAGCATGTGGAGAACAAGCTTTGTAAAATTAGATTGTACAAGAGTAGAGAAAGTCATGTGAGTGTAACACATCAGATTTTTTTAGAACTGGTCACTACGTGTAAAATGTAATTCCCTTTGCATGTCGAAAGATCGTTTCTGCAAATGTTTATGTCGATTAATATGAAATAGATGGAGAATAAGAGTTTGTAAAAATAGTTTGTACAAGAGTAGAGAAAGTCATGTGAGTGTAACACATCAGCTTTTTACTTTCTCTACTACGTATAGTAAGTAGGGGAAGTATTGCATTCCACCCAAAAATTCGATACCGAGATTTCACCGGAAGTACATGTTTTGAGACCCCCTGAATCCAAAAAAAGAATTTTATTTTTCTCTACTACGTATAGTCAGTAGGGGAAGTATTGCATTCCACCCAAAAATTCGATACCGAGATTTCACCGGAAATACATGTTTTGAGACCTCCTGAATCCAAAAAAAAGCATTTTTGGAAACATGTCCGTGTGTGTGTCTGTGTGTGTGTGTGTCTGTGTGTGTGTGTCTGTGAACAGCATAACTCAAAAACGAACAGTCGGATAAACACCAAACTTGGTATTTAGGTTCAGTATCTTCCAGAGATGCGACACGAAGCTTTTCAAGAATATCCCCCCACCCCAGACTACCCTTTACATGGAACATTTTTCGAAAATTTTAATTTTCTCAAAAATGGCTCTAACGATTTTGATTAAAATATCATATGTTTAAGATAATGTCATGAGAAATGAAATGTATATCTCGAATTTTCTGGGAATGTCCCCAAAAGTATTCTTCATTGTGAACCACTTTTGCATAACTGGTAAACCATAAGAGATAAACAAAATTTTACTACACAAAAAATGTAGATCTCGTTAAAATACACAACTTATGTCATATACATTTCTTTTGTTGAGTGAACCGTTTTCGAGATATTGCTTGTTATTCCCTTAAATTTTCCAATACTTATACTTTTTCTCAAATTCGTTATTCATTTTTTTATGTCCTGGACTTGCAAAGAGAATGGAATGCGCCGCATAGCAACCAGCGTTAAAATATTTGTCCATCGCTTAAAAGCTACCATATTCCCCTTGCATCTACAAGAAAATTACCAATAAGATTGATATCTCGATTAACATAAAGCATATGCAGAATAGGCGTTTGTAAAAATAGATTGTACAAGAGTAGGGAAAGTCATGTGAGTGTAACACATCAGATTTTTGGAAACATGTCCGTGTGTGTATGTGTGTCTGTGTGTATGTCTGTGAACAGCATAACTCAGAAACGAACAGTCGGATAAACACCAAACTTGGTATTTAGGTTCAGTATCTTCCAGAGATGCGACACAAAGGTTTTCAAGAAAATCCCCTCACCCCAGATTACCCTTTACATGGAACATTTTTCGAAAATTTTAACTTTCTCAAAAATGGCTGTAACGATTTTGATTAAAATATCATATGTTTAAGATATTTTCATGACAAATAAAATGTATATCTTGAATTTTCTGGGAATGTCTCTAAAAGAATTGTCGATTGTGAACGACTTTTGCATAACTGGTAAACCATACGAGATAGAGAAAATGTTACTACACAAAAAATGTAGAGCGCGTTAAAGTACACAATTTATGACATATACATTTGTTTTGTTGGGTGAAGCGTTTGCGAGATATTGCTTGTTATTCCCTTAAATTTTGCAATACTTATACTTTTTCTCAAATTCGTATTCATTTTTTTACTTTCTCTACTACCTATAGTAAGTAGGGGAAGTATTGTATTCCACCCAAAAATTCGATACCGAGATTTCACCGGAAATACATGTTTTGAGATCCCCTGAATCAAAAAAAGCATTTTTGGAAACATGACCGTGTGTGTGTCTGTGTGTCTGTCTGTGAACAGCAGAACTCAGAAACGAACAGTCGGATGAACACCAAATTAGGTTCAGTATCTTTCAAGGATGCGACACGAAGGTTTTCAAGAAAATCCCCCCACCCCAAATTACGCTTTACATGGAAGATTTTTCGAAAATTTTAATTTTCTCAAAAACGGCTCTAACGATTTTGATTAAAATATCATATGTTTAAGATATTTTATGACAAATAAAATGTATATCTTGAATTTTCTGGGAATGTCTCCAAAAGTATTCTTCATTGTGAACGACTTTTGGTAAACTGGTAAACCATAGGAGATAGACAAAATTTTACTACACAAAAAATGTAGATCGCTTTAAAATACACAGTTTATGTCATATACATTTTTTCTTGAGTGAACCATTTTTGAGATATTGCTTGTTATTCCCTTAAATTTTTCAATACTTATTTTCTCAAATGGGAATTCGTTATTAATTCTTTTGTCTTGGATATGCAAAGAGTATTAATCTGCGGAAAGGGAATGGTGCTGCACCTAGCAACCAGCTAGTAAGAGATATGTATGTGCTTAAAGGCTACTGTATTTCTATATTGCCCTTGTAAATATATATTCCACTTACATATACAAGAAAATTAGCAATAAGATAGACGATGCAAATGTTTATCTCGATTAAGATGAAGTAGATAGAGAAGAAGCGTTTGTAAAAATAGTTTGTACAAGAGTAGAGAAAGTCATGTGAGCGTAACACATCAGAATTTTTGTGCTGGTAATGCCAAGAGGATGCAATACTCCACATAGCAACCACTTCTTAAAATATTTGACTATCACTTAAAGCCTAAAAATTCCCCTTGCATCTACAAGAAAATTAGCAATAAGATTAACGTCTCGATACCTCGATTAACATGAAGCATATGGAGAATAAGCGTTTGTAAAAATAGTTTGTTCAAGAGTAGAGAAAGTCATGTGAGTGTAACACATCAGATTTTTTCTTTCTATTTTCTGCCTGTCTTTCAGCAAGTAGATATCGACTAAGCTAACTGGAATTTAGTCACTGTGGAATTTAGTCATCTCGTATAATTCCTTTATGTTTGTCGTTATGGACCATAGATAACTCATATCAACCGGTTTCTATATCATCCCTCTATAACCCCCGAAAGTGTATAGTCGCAGATTATAGGTGTCTGATATCAACCTGTTCCTATATCATCTCTTATAGGCCCTGAACGTTTGTCCTCACAGAACATAGGTGCCTCATATCGACCTATGCTTATATCATCTCCCCTTATAATCCCTGAACGTTTGTCGTCACAGATCATATGTGTCTCATATCAACCTGCACCTATAACCACTGAAATTTTGTCACAGACCATAAGTTTCGCATATTAGCAGGTTCTTATATCATCTCTCTATAACCTCAGAAAGTTTGTTGTCACAGAGCATAAGTTACTCTTATAACCTGTTCGCATGCCATCTCCTACAACCAGGTCACAGGTTCAACCCCGGTGGAGGGCGATGGATTTCTTCGGGCGTAAAAATCCTTAGCACGGCTTCCTTTGGAAGGGAAATAAAGCCAGTGGTCCCGTGTCATAGATTTACGGCACGTAAAAGAACTTCAAGTCCGATAAAGAGGCCTCTGAGCAAAATTACCGGTCTTTCACGCCCAATATAGAATGGGACGCTAAGGACCACAGCAGTTATAGAGCGTCCATAAACATAAAAAATATCCTAAAACCCCTAAAAGGTTGTCGTTACAGATCATAGGCTCTCATGTCTTATATCAAATTGTTCCAATATCATCTCTCTATAACCCCTGAAAGTTTGTCTTCACAGACCATAGGTGTCCTATATCAGTAGGGGGAAAATAGGGTATCAAGCACAATTAATATGCAGGAATGTGTATTCATATGCTAACTAGGTCTCCCCTTTCCCTTGCCCCACCCCCTGGTACCTTCTGCTTACAGCTGCGGTCATAATTTTTGTTGAGTAAAATGGAAAGCTTGACAGGTAAGCAATCCAGGTTGTCAATCACATGTCAAAATGAAAAAATAGGATAATAAACTTTGCTTTTGTAACAACGGCGGAGACGCCATTCTACCCATTCCATATCCGCACTTCTGCACCTGCAACAACCCACCGCTAGCCGCATTGTTTAACTACCACGTGCAAAAGAACAAAGGTTGTGTTTCGCCTATCAAAATGAACAAAGGGCATAATAATTACGCTTGTAACAATAGAGAAGACTTGAGCCACGTGAACAAAGGAGCAGAAGTTATTGTCCCAATTCTATTGAATTCCCTGCACGTGTGCACTTTTAGGAAGCCCGCCTGCAACAACCCCACCCCCCCTCAGCATTGTTTGACAAACACGTGCAAAATGATAGAACAGGATGGACCGAGCTAACAAAACAATTGAATAACAAAGGGAGCAGATTCTATTGTACCACATTTCATTGTCCCACACACGTGTACTTTAGGAAGACCACACCTTCAGTAACCCCCTCCCATATACCTGGCCCTGTCTTTGTTTGACTATGGGAAAAGAGAGAGTCCCGTTTCCCCCGAGGCAAGCTTCGTCTACCTGATACACTATAAATTCCACCACCGCTCGACCCCGACATCATGGCGTTGGCACTGCCTGAGGATAGTTCTCTCCGAGAGCAGCAGTCTTCACGAAGACCTACGGCTATAACCGAACATAGATATATATGTTCGTAACAAGTCTAACACGTCTACCAGGCACACGATTCTGCACGATAACCAACGAGAATCACCGAGCATAGTTACAACGTTCTGTTTCTGTGACTATTGACTCATTTTCAAACAGTGATATCAAAAACGTGTTTAACATACATCATTACATATATTAAAACCTCTGTGTATACTTAGATATCTATAGGACTGTGTTCGAATCTTACTGCAGGCAAAAAGTTTAATGTTTTAATTGCTAAAGACAAATTGTTGTTTTTATAGGGTAAACATTATTATATCATTACCTTGATTAATGAAATACGTTTTCGGGAACACAGAGGTCGTAGTTCGAGTCTTACCCTTCGAAACTCTAATGCTTAATAAATATTAAACTATGAGAGTATGTGAGGTCAGATTAAAATGTATTTAACAAATATAATTATTTATATTAAACACGAATGCATGCTTAGGTATCCCAAATTGATACTTTGATAGGGTAAAACATTATTATATCATTACCCTGATTAATGAAAGACGTTATCGGTAACCTAGAGCTCCTAGGTCGAATCTTACCCTGCGAAACTCTAATGCTTAATAAATATTAAATTATGGAAGCATGCACAGATAGATTAAAATGTATTTAACAAATATAATTTAATTTTTATATATCATTACGAAGTTTTAATGCACTGTATTCTTAGGCACCCACAGGTCCTAGTTCGAATCTTAACCAGCGAAACTCTAATGCTTAATAAATATTAAACTATGTGAGTATGCCTGGTCAGATTAGAAATGTATTTAAAAAATATAATTATTTATATTAAACCCTGGTGTATACTTAGATATTCCGATGCCTAGACACGATTCTTTATTTTCTTTCTTCTTCTCTCTTTTTCTTACTTTTCCCTCTTTCGATCTATCTCTTTCTTTCTTCTTGACATGCATAATTTCAAGCATTTCTAAATACACGAGCACATGCACAGAGCCATTACACACATACTTACACTCATACACATAGCCCTTACACATGCATATACCAGCGCACTTACACACACACATACAGACACACTCTCATTTGCACACACGCACACACAGATACACACATGCAGGCACATACACACTCACGCACACACACACGCACAATCACCAGTGCACCCACCCACACACATGTAGATTGCCTGCAAACATACGTATCTGCACGATGACCTATGAGAATCACTGAGCATAGATATACATGTACAATATATTCTAGCTCTCTGTTTATGCACCAGTTGGCTCTTTCAAACAAAGATATCAAAAAAAATTTATTTAACAAATATAATTACTTATATTAAACACATGTGTATCACTACTGTTTAATCGCTTATATCTCCTGAATGAAAAGAGAGAACAATGGGATAAAAACTAATTAAATCCCTGGAATGCGGCGCGTCATTGCGGTATTGTTCCATGTTGACCGGGATGCCAGGATTCGAATCCTAGGAGTGATTAAAAATTCATCTTCTAATAACTCCGGAGCTAATTAAGATAAAGACGCCAAATAAACTTTATTACATTTATGTCATTAGGTAGTTTCTTGTGAATGTATATTTGGGTAGCTGACATCCTGGGTTCGATCCTTAATTTTTGAATCTCCATTAACTCAGAAACTGAGAGATAGAGGGGTGCACCAAAGCATGATTGATAGCTCCTATGATGGATAATTCATACTGCATATAATTGACAATCAGTTGTTCTTAGTTCGAATCCCGATCTTGCAATGACTTCCTCAATTGTCCTCTATACTCTAGGATATATCACATAGGTTAATGTCATAACTGTATACAGCTCTATTAGCATGTCAAACTAATAGTATAAATAATCTTTATCCTAGTGTTCAGGGCTCGAATTTCTGATTAAATTAAATTTACATACAAATTTATTAGCTTATGACATAATTTAGACAGACGCGTGAAATAAAAAAGGTTATTTTGACATGTGATTAACAAGCTAATTGCTTACCTGTCAAGCTTTCCATTACAGTCAACAAAATTTATGACCGCAGCTGTAAGCAGGAGGTACCAGGGGGCGGAGCAGGGGGTGGGGAGACCTAATTAGCATATGAATACACATTCCTGGTTATTTAGTGCGCTTGAAACCCTATTTTCCTCCTACTTATATCATCTCTCTGTAACCCCTGAAAGTTTGGCTTCACAGAGCATAGGTGTCCTATATCATTACTCTGCAACCTCTTAAAGTTTGTCGTTACCTATAGGTGTCCTATATCGAGGTGTTCCTATATTATTCGTTTGTTAACCCTGGGAGCTTGAAATAGACCATATCATTTCTCTGCATTCCTGAATTTTTCGTGACAGACCTATATCATTACTCTCTGTAAACTGTGAAGGTTTGTTCTCACAGACTATAGGTGTCCTATATCATTACTCTGTAACCCCTGAAGGTTTTTCGTCACTTATAGGTGTCCTATATCGAGGTGTTCCTACATTATTCCTCTATAAACCCTTGGTGCTTGTAATAGACCATATCATTTCACTGCATTGTTGAATTTTTCGTGACAGAGCATAGGTGTCCTATATCATTACTCTGTAACCTCTGAAAGTTTTTCGTCACTGATCATAGGTGTCCTATATCGAGGTGTTCCTATATTATTCTTTTGTAAACTCAGGGAGCTTGAAATAAGTCATATCATTTCTCTGCATTCCTGAATTTTTCGTGACAGACCATAGGTGTCCTGTATCAAGGTGTTCCTATATCATTCCTCTGTAACCCCTGATAGTTTGTCGTTTGAATTCTGTAACACTATCTATAAGCGATAGAGAAAAAAACAATTCTATGACGCGGCCGGAAATCGAGCCACGGATCATGATGTTTGTGTCCTTGTTTTGGAAAGGATGCTGACGTCTCCTTAGATCCCCAGGAAATACTAGAGTCTCCTGTGTGAAGGATTTTATCGTTGTGCACTTACATGGTTCCCAGTGAACTTGACGCAAGGGAGTGCTCAACACACAGCGAGAGATCTGCACGGGCCCGCAGTGGCGTAGGACCCAGTGGAAAAGAGGGACGGATAACGTGAATTTAGAAATTTTAAACCTTATTTATATGGATAGTATACAAAATTAGATTTAACCATACGTATTACTCGGTCTTACAAATTTGAAGAACAGTGATATCAAATAATGATGTGTTAACTGACTTAGCTTTATATTTGCCTAAAAGTACCGCACTCACTTATCGTTAAATAAGATTAGAAGAGCGGTTAAATTTAACCAAATTAGAATAACCATGCGCTTTTCGATACGAAAATAACTTGGTCTTATATAAAGAAATTAATTGAACTTCTAGGAAGCCGCATCTGTCACATGATTCGGAGAAAAGTGGGAAAAATATCCGTTATACACAAGCAAGAATGCTCTTACAGTGCCTTCGGCGTGAGAAAGTCACTAAGGAGGGCATCCGGTAACCAGGTCGCACGTAAAGAGTGTCGGAACCGGGAATAAGTCGTCAGACTATTACGCAGTAGGGGCGACATCGCAGGCAAATAACAGCGGGTAAAATACAATAAGGTCACGGTGCAAGATAAGAAATTTCACCTTATCCAAGACACTCATGCTCACAAACGTAACCTAATGCTACAGAGAGGACGTCGGTCTTCTTATCTCTCCCCCACCTCAACTGCAGCAAAACATGTAGATGTGCTATACTTTCTCTACCACGTAGGTACTTAGTAGGTAGAGAAGTGTCAGGAGCGGCTACTGAAGCGTCGTTTCAGCAGTTTTAACTAGGTGCATTCCAATAAAAATGTATCTCGTTTTAAAAATTTTATATTTAAATATTCCACTACTCACATAGAGTAATATAATTTTACGAAGCACTATTTTATGTAGGATTGAAAATCGACAATGCCGAGTGTTAATGCGCCAAATGGGAAAGCCGCAATGTCCATGAGCAGGTATAGAGGGTTGATGAGGCCACTTTCGGATTTGAAATGTTCAGCTGCACTGTTTACGTCTGTTTGCCACGACAACTAACTCAAGCTTGGACTTGTGTACCTCGCAGAATCTACACTGAAGCTTAAATCGTGGGTTTTTTTAAGTAGAAAGATCCCTTGTAGAGGCTATTCGGTGGTCATTGACACTTGCAAAATCTTTTGTGGAGTTGCGAACGTCCCTTCCTGGGCAACGAAGTGCCAGTACGAAAATCTGTACGTAGCGATTATTGTCGCTGTGTAAGTTAAGGAAATGAAATATTCCCAAAGGCTCCTGTGTCATTTAGTTTTTTAGGTTTCTTTGCTTATGGAAGTACACAGCCGTTCAGGAAAAGATTCTGCTGACTAATATCACCAAATGCGTAAAAACTATATTATTACTGAAGCACTGCTTAGGACAACACTAAGTCACACGTTTGAAAATGTTCTTGGCAACTACCTCACCTTTACTGCTGATATAGGCATATACTAGTAGACAGCGCACGACGTCATTTTTGTCAAGCCGATCGTATAGAACAAAAACGACAATTCTAGTATGATGAAGTTATGTTTTGAATACGTTCATAGCACAATCGTACATTATTGCGTAGTTTATGGATGAAAGAAGAGGTGCTTCGGTTTAATTTCACAAGTAAACTTCGGAAGAATGCAATAAAGTGTTACACTTGGCATATGAAGCAGAAGCTGGAGAGAAACATCTCTGTGACTCTGGCTAATTTCTTAAATAAAAATGGTTACTTCTTAGTATTCATTTCCGTTTTCCAAGTGATTAATGATGCTACCATATTATAGGGTTATATAGGTACCAAATAGTATATTGTTGACTATTAAGCAGAAACATTCTTAAATATCAACAGTAATTTGAGATATATAAGGAATGGATTAAAACAGAAAGAAAAAAAAGCCTTTTCCCATTTTCTTCATTACGAGCTCGTGTTCAAAATTTAAAAGCTATGCCAATTTATTTTGTCGAAGGAGCTTTCAAACATTGAAAACTGTAAATTTCGAAGGTTAGAAACTGTTTGAAGAAATAGCATGTCCATGCAGCACGTTGTCACTTTGAACAGCGGGTTTGAAACGTTTAAAACATTCGGAGGCAAGTAACAAAGTTTTAAAAGCTGAAATTTCTTCAATTAAAATCACAGTGTAAATTTTAACAGTTCTTCGCATTGGACATGGCTACGGATGGTATTTAGTACATTAGAACTCATTCCTAATTCGAAATGCAAAGGAAGTAATTGTCGGGTTATATGATTTGAGCTGTCGATTCCAATTTTGCTGTTACAGAGGCATAAGGTGTATTATACTTAAACAGGAATCTGTAAACAACTTCAGAATATGGGTTTTAATGTTTTTGGAATCTAGGCGAAGAGGTATATAAATTAAAACAAAGCATTCACAGTCGAAACACTTGAAATATCTTGAATCATGGTGCGAAGGTTTGTTGGAAGCCATGGAAAGAGCGAATTGCTGGTCAGGTAGGAAACAGGCGTGTTAAGTTGGCTACGGTCGGGATAGGTGCAAGCGGAGTCTATTAGTATCTATGGTCGAAGGTACATCTTCCCAGACGGTCTGTTGCTTTTATTAATATTCCTCATCCATTTATTACAGGGTTTGTTTTACCTTTTTTATTAAGTGAAACATCTTCAACTTCGTTACTTTCACTAAGAAAATCACTTTAATTCTTAATCATGTTTATAGTATACAAGATACTTAAGTGACAGTCAAGACTGAAAACAAATAAAACCATAGTGAAATCAGTACTGGCAACCACCAAAAATAAACATCCAATACAGCATTACAGCGATAAAGTTACGTGATCCCAAATGCTGTACAAGTTGTATTTTATGGGTCGTTTTATGCAAAAAGGGCGGTTGCTGGACCTTAGTTATTTCGTTTTATTTCTGAAATGGCGAAAGATACAGACTTAAATTTTTGCTTGGCAAGAGTTCATTTTGTTTATTCATTTGAAATGGTTTACCGAAAAAGGGGTCAGTACACCTCACAACCTTCTTGCATCCAATTCCTCCAAAAGAATCAGAAAAGACAGGAATAAAATGACTTATTTAAAATGTCTTTTAGAAGCAAATTTTAAATAAGTATTGTATTTAAAACTTATTTTATTAAACAGCAATTGTTTTAGGCAGCTTTGTACGTCCTGTTGGCAGGCCATTTGAGGTTAGGCAACTTGTTCCTCTGACGGTGTCGTGCACAAACCTGGAGTAAACTCTACTTTCGTAGTAAACTACTATTCAAGTCAACACACGGCGACTTCCATGCGAGAGTAAACTACTTTCGAAGAATTTTACTCCTTTCAGATACTCCCAGATTAATTACCCTAGAAGTAAATGTCGGAGAGCACCATCATGTAGTATGTTACTACGGAATTAAACAGAGCACAAATATAAGTTAGAATTTACTCTTGTGACCTGAATGGAGTACTAACTTGTCGATTGAACTAGAATACCGTATCGTATTTGGAGGAAGATATTTTTGACGCGTTCATGGATTACTTAGATAACATTGATGACCATCGATGAAGAAAACAGCGATTACTCAGGTTACAACAAAAACAAAAATAACGGAAATGCGATAGTGCTGTGCGAGAAACATATGAGAGAGAGAGAGACAGAGAAAGTTCAATGAACATTTAAAGTCCGTGAGGTTTAAGTAGTCGTGTCCCTTTTAGACAGAGAAAGGAATACTCACTATCTCGCTCTCACTCTATGGTGACACAGGCAAAGCAGATACACCAGTCAAACACGCATCAGTGGCGGGGTGCCCGTCCTCCTCTCCGACCGGTTGTTCATTCTCGGATTCACCGTCAGAAACTTCAAACAAATCTTCGTACTCTTCTTCCGATTCCAATTCTTCTAAATTTATGACTAATCTGTCCGTAATTTCATCTACCAAACCGTCTTTCTCCCAGTAAAACTATTTAGTGTTTTGCACATGCTCACACGCCATTTTCCATTTGTCTGGAGTCACTTTTGTAATCGCATTATCAAAGAACAATTTTACATCACCACTTTTAAATGAAAATTATGTTTGGCAACATCGTTCTTGACTTGCGCCCATATAAGTTCTATAGCATTGAAATCACAGTGATAAGGTGGCAACCGTACTATAGTATGTCCATGCATTTCGCGAGTGTATCAATTCCATAAACTTTGAGATTGTCTTTTTTCAATTTAATTAACTCGTATAGATCTGTTTTGTCGCTCGTGGACCAAACTCAATATTTCTACTACGAAGTCATTCCTGCGTATGGGATTTGAATGGAGATGAAGTGGGTGTTTTATTAATTTCTATGGAATGATAAGGGGCATTGCCCATAACGATGACACTATTAGAAGGATTGTTAAGTAGCAACTTATTAACAAACCAATCCTTGAAAATGTTGTTATCCATTTCTTCATGGTAGTCTTTACTGGATTTGGCTTTAAAGTTAGTAAAGCATTAGGAATGAACCCTGTTGAACATCGCTCCTTTGCCTATTAGTGTTTTAAGAGGGAAATCATTTTCATCACCGGCACACTTACACACCTTATTTCTCGTATGGTTTATATTTACCCGTTTCGTCAAGGTACACTATAGGCCTACTAGTAGCCCTCAGTTCTTCATTCGTCTTAAAAACCGAAATCGTTTAGAAACAATATTCATTCGTTCCATTAAAATACGTCTTCCTTGCGAATTTTTACTATAACTGAAATTAAGCTTTTTAAGAATTTTTCTTAACGACTACACGCTTTCTTTCAGTAAGCCTTGAACTTTCAAAACCTCATATATGTCCTGCAAACTAGGCAGAAAGTTCATACGCTATAACGAATAGATTGTTTGCTTAATAGCAGCTGCAGTGAATGAGTTTATTTCTGTTTTTTTTTTGTTTTTTTGTTTGTTGCAATCTCCTATTTGGGCGCTTCTTGCCTGGAGTTTGCAACCTACCGCCATTAGCTTCAGCATTTGTGTGTTCTTTTAAAATTCGCCGGACGGAAGGAACAGAAATACCTGTAGCAGCAGCAGTTCTCTCAACTACACTTGTCACTGAAGTAGTCGGTTTTCCACATTTCAATGCATCACATTCATCACTGAAGAAACTGTGAACTTGTAACTACATTTCCCTACCATCTGATTTTAGAATTTTCCCTCGAGAGCCAATTTGAAACAATACAAATACAACCAAAACTACTAGAAAATAATTCAACATTATATCCATATGTTGTAACAAAGAAAATATCTTGCGTATCATGTAAAACCATAAAACAACAAACTCATAGTTCCACAGCTCATACGCCACTGCAACCTTCAGTCAGCATACAATAGAAGTGGGAGGGTTGCGAGCTTCTACGCGTCTGGAATTTCCACAAATCGCAAGAAAGAAGTGGTTGCTGTCCCACCCGCTCTGCTAGACAAGGACAGCACTCTATGTGAGACAAGGACAGTAGAAAAACTGCCAACTAAAAGCTCACAGAGTATAGGTATTAGGAAAGAATCCTATACACGCCAGTAGGGGGTAAATGACAGAGCCAGCACACTTAATATGCAGGAATGTGTATTCATATGCAAATGAGGTCCCCCACCCCCTTCCCCAGCTCCATGGTACTTTCTGTTGCAGCTGAGGGTCATAAATCTTGTTGAGTATAATGGAAGCTTGTCAGTTAAGCAATTAAGGTTATCAATCAACTGTCAAAACGAACAATGGGGTAATAAATTTACGCTTCTGTAACAAGGGCGGAGACTTCATTCTACCCATTCCATATCCGACTATGTGCTTTCCTGCACTGCAGCAACTCATTCCAGTCGCATTGTTTGTCGAACACGTGCAAGAGGTTATCCATCACTGTCAAAATGAACAAAGAGTATGCAGGACAAAGGATCAGACGCTATTGTCCCCAGCTCTATTGAATTCCACGAGTGTCTACTTTTAGAAAGACCAGCCGTATAACAAAAGAACAAAGCTTGCCCTTCACCTGTCAAAATGAACAAAGATCCATGATAAATTATGGTTGTAACAAAAGAGAATCTGAAGACTGTTAACACAGGAACAGATTCTATTGTATCCCATTCTATTGTCCGGAGCAAGGCTTCTTTAGAAAGACCACTTGTGTAGCATCCCATTCCACTGGAATATGACAAAGAACAAAGCTGGTCCCTTTTAGCAGCCGTTATTGTCATCCGTTCCATTGTTCGGCAACGTGCATGTTTAACAAAAGAAACTTGGAGGCTTTATACTTGCCCTGTCTTTGTTTGTCCGTGTGAAAGACAGAGAGGTCAGTTTACCTGCTAGACGTAAACAATTCAACCAGCGTTCGAGTCAGCCAGCATGACGTTGGCTTTGCCCTGATGCCAGTTCTCTCTAAATGTCTTCACGAAGTCCTACGAATATACCCGAACATAGTTAAACAAGCTCTCTGTTTATGTAGCTGACTATTTTCAAACAGCGATATAAAAATGTATTTAACATATATCATTACATAATTAAACCTCTGTGTATACTTGGATATACATAGATCGTGTTCGATTCTTACTGCAATCAAAAGTTTAATGTTTTAATTGGTAATTAGATTTGATAATATTATATCATTATCCTAATTATTGAAAGGGTGTTCATTGTAGCTCGAATCTCACCAGGCGAAACTCTAATGCGCAATAAATATTAAACTATGGACCGTCAGATTAAAATGTGTTTAACAAATATAATTTAATTTGTTATATATCATTACCCTAATTAATGAAAGGGTGTTCAGAGGGTCCTAGCTCGAATCTTACCCAGCGAAACTCTAATGTGCAATAAATATTAAACTATGAGAGCATGGACGGTGAGATTAAAATGTATTTAACAAATATAATTTAATTTTTACATCATTACGATGTTTTAATGAGCAGTATTAGGTGCCCAGAGGTCCTAGTTCGAATCTTACCCGGAAACTCTAATGCTTAATAACTATTAAATTATGGAAGCATGCACGAGCAGATTAAATACGTATTTAACAAATATAATTTAATTTTTTATGACATTACAATGTTTAATGAGCTGTATTTATAGGTACCCAGAGGCCCCTAGTTCGAATCTTACCCAACGAAACGCTATAATAAATATTAAACTAGGTGAGCATGAGCGGGCAGATTAAAATTGCATTTAACAAATATAATTATTTATATTTCACCCTGGTGTATATCCCGACGCCTAGACACCATTCTTTCTTCTTCTCTCTTTTTCTTTTTTTCTATCTATCTATCTATCTATCTATCTATCTATCTATCTATCTATCTATCTATCTATCTCTTTCTTCTCGACTTGTACACATCCAACCGTTCACATATACACGAACACTTGTACATACATCAATAAGCATACACCAGTGTACGCACACATACATATACCTGTTCACGTACACACACCCACACCCACACACACATACACATTCATGCACACACGCATACACGCTCATGCACACACATACACACGCACACATACACATATGAAAGCACATACACACACGCCCGCACACACGCACACACATGTACATTAACACTCACGCACACACCCTGAATGAAAAGAGGTAAAACGATGTCATAAAAACTAATTATAACCTTGGAATGCGACGCGCCATTTACGATTTTTTCGAAACTGGCCGGCATGCAGGGGTTCGAATCCTAGGAGTGATTAAAATTCATGTTCTAATAACTCAGGAAATAATTAAGATAAAGACGCTAACTAAACTTAATTACTTTCACGTCTATAGCTAGTTTCTTGTGAATGTATATTAGGGTACCAGGGTCATGGGTTCGATCCTTAATTTTTAAATCTCAATTATCTCAGAAACTGGCAGAGATAGAGGTGCAGACCAAAGCATAATTTATAGCTCCTATGATGGGCAATTAATACTTATATAATTTAGAATCAGTTGTCCTTAGTTTGAATCCCGATCTTTCAATGACTTCCTTAATTTTCCTCTATATTCTAGGATACGCCACCTAGTTTGATATCGTAACTGCATACAGATTTGTGTAAAGGCATTATGGATGTACTCTGAGAGAGAGAGAGAGCGAGAGGAAGTGAAACAAGTAGGGGTAGAAGTGCTGAGAGACTCTGCGCACGCGCAACAGATGATAATTCCATTGGTGTAATAATCACGTGATGTGTAAGCGTCCCCACCATGATGATCCGCTGCCATCGCCTGGATGGGGTTTAGATCCCTATATAAACAGATATCAGTACATGCTAGAACTGTTGTGAACTTATTAACTCTATATTTAAATTTTATAGAACTTTAAAAGCAACGCGAGGTGTTTTTAATTTAAGAAGAGGTGCAGGTCATCTACACGTACAGCACACATCAACAGGAAACAATGCAAGGTGAGTGAGTTTTTACATAACTATACAAAATCACTGTTGGCTTTTACAACACATTTAATTTTGTTTAAACGATGCAGTGCATGAAAGACGATCCGTTGCAAGAGCATCATATTTTTAAATCTGTACTTTACATTCACATGGATTTCTCTGCGTACTCTTCTCCAGTACACAGAATTTTCTCTACTCATTCTTCTTCTATTAACATTCACACCATTTTCTCTGCACATTCTGCTTGTATAAACATTCACATGATTTTCGCTACACGTTCTTCTTACATAAACATTCTCACAATTTTCTCCGCTCATTCTTTGTTTCCCTGCAGGTTCATACTCTATTAACATTCATACATTTTCTCTACTCATTCTTTGTTTCTCTGTAGGTTCATCTTCCAGGAAGATTCACACGATTTTCTCTATGCATTCTTTGTTTCTCAACGCATTTATACGATTTTCGCTACACATTCTTCTTACATATGCATTCATACGATTTTCTCCGCTCATTCTTTGTTTCTCATTCACACGATTTTCTCTACTCGTTATTTGTTTCTCTGCAGGTTCATCTTCCATGAACATCCATATGATTTTCTGTACTTATTCTTTGTTTCTCTACACATTCATACGATTTTCGCTACATATTCTTCTATAATATTCACACGATTTTCTCCACTGGTTATTTGTTTCTCTACACATTCATAAGCATGCTTACAAAACCTTTGGTGATGCAGCACAACACACAGCTTAGTTATAATATAAAGAAATGTATAACTTGTCCTTCAACTTGAATAATGCAGTGAAAAGAATAATTCATGTCAATGTCTGTTACAGATTGTTTAACTGATAGACTTAACAAGATGGTTGAAGAGCGTAGTTTCCTACCGACTCGCCGCGTTCAAGATCTCGAAATAGGTCTTAACTATGAGATAAAGTCCTTAAAGAGAGTTCAAACATGATACGGTACTATGATCGTATCTTGGCTGGAGGATTGTCAAGTGTTCTTGCCAGAGCACTATAATTCGTTAACTGATCAAGACATTGCAGAAATATCTGGCAAAGTATACCTACAGTATAACGGTATAGCAGAGAAGGGGAAATTTAAGACATGTAAATTGTCTTTTTACACGCAGAGGTGTGTAGAAGTGTCAAACTTAAGTATTGAATGTTCTCCTATTTTACAATAACAAATTCATAATTAAAGCAACTGACTCATTGATATTACATAAAAAGATACAAAAGATACATGTTATAGAATTTTATAAAAAATTTACGAAATCACATGTTTTGAGTTTAGTTATATCTAACGCATTGAAATAACGATCAATATCCGTTACTTTCGGGATAAATTGCTCCCGTAATAACCTACTTTCGTATTGGGGACTCCTTTAGTAAACGTTACTTTCGAAGCAAATTACTCCAATATGGTGCACGCCACCCTGAGGCAACTCATGGTCATGTGGATAGTTTTAATTATAACGCCCGACATGGTTGAAGGACAAACGCGTATGCGAATAAACAAGTAATTAAGGTAGGTCATGGTTCAGTTTTGAACATTCTTTGATTTTTCATAAGAGATAATTGCTTGTAACCTTGGATCTATATATTAGATAAATATCAGGGCCCCAACTACGACACATTTTAAGTTCCTTTCCTAAACCTTCATTTCTGCTACCTATCTTTGTATAGGATGGTGCAATTTTCATGGTAGAAAACGGAAACTTCTACTGCATCCTCTGAAACCTTTGGTAAAATAAGCTGGCACTTACATGACTTTCTCTTTTCACATTCTACTTCTCACATAAGTGGTTTCTTTTTTACTTTCTCTACTACGTACAGTAAGTAGGGGAAGTATTGTATTCCACCCAAAAATTCCATACCGAGATTTCACCGGAAATACATGTTTTGAGATACCCTGAATCCAAAAAAAGCATTTTTGGAAACATGTCCGTGTGTGTGTCTGTGTGTCTGTCTGTGTGTGTGTGTCTGTCGGTCTGTGAACAGCATAACTCATAAACGAACAGTCGGATAAACACCAAACTTGGTATTTAGGTTCAGTATCTTCCAGAGGTTTTCAAGAAAATCCCCCACCCCAGATTACCCTTTACATGGAACATTTTTTGAAAATTTTAATTTTCTCAAAAATGGCTGTAACGATTTTGATTAAAATATCATAGGTTTAAGATATTTTCATGACAAATAAAATGTATATCTTGAATTTTCTGGGAATGTCTCCAAAAGTATTCTCCATTGTGAAGACTTTTGCATAACTGGTAAACCATAAGAGATAGACAAAATTTTACTACACAAAAAATGTAGATCGCGTTAAAATACACAATTTATGTCATATACATTTTTTTTTGTTGAGTGAACCATTTTCGAGATATTGCTTGTTATTCCCTTAAACTTTTCAATACTTATTTTCTAAAATGGGAATTCGTTATTCATTTTTTTGTCTTGAATATGCAAAGAGTTATAATCTGTGGCAAAGGGAATGGTGCTGCACCTAGCAACCGGCTATTAAGAGATATGTATGTGCTTTAAGGCTACTGTTTTTCTATATTGCCCTTGTAAATATATTTTCCCCTTACATCTACAAGAAAATTAGCAATAAGATAGAGTCTGCAAATGTTTATCTCGATTAACATGAACCATATGGAGAATAAGCGTTTGTAAAAATAGTTTGTACAAGAGTAGAGAAAGTCATGTGAGTGTAACACATCAGATTTTTATTTCTTGTTACTGCATTTACAGCTGCACACTTCCTTGTAGGCATAAGAATAGGTTGCTGTGTATGGCTTTGAAATTCTACGCTCTTTGCATGACAACGAGAAAAAAACGAATAGCCTTGCCTCTTGAAATAAGTATTTGAAAATTCAAAGTATTAACAAAGAAATCTCGGAAATGGCTAACGCCACCAAAAATGTTATTTCACAGAAATTTGTGTTTTAGCCATTTTTAACCAGCCGGTGATCAGGGTATAACCGGACCATCCAGCTTCCTGGAGACAAAATAAGGAAGCCTGGTCTTCCAGGCTGGGGGTTGATACTCCAGAAAATAATAATTGCCAAACAACCCTATCGGCACATCTAATATGTCAGGAGTTAAATCTTTACTCTTATCGTCCGTTGCGGAGGGGATATTGTACCTGCGCCCCACAAGGGGCGTCCCCGGAGCCAGAAGACACGGAACAGCAATGACAGGGTCCCTATGTTTCCACAAGTAGACCCGGCATATGGGAACACAGAGGAAGTTCATCAAGGGGATTCGGTTACCCCGGCAGCCAGCCGAAGCCAAGGGACGGAGAGAGTTTACACAGAGCATGCTTTTCCCCTGCCACGCTGCACCGAAACACCATCGCCGACACTTCGACCCTGAAAGAGAACAACGGGATGACGGAAGAATGGAACGAAATGGAGCCATAGGAAATTCGGGGGCTCCACCATTTGCTTGAACGACCCGGGAAAACCCGTGGGTCAGAGTAGGCGGTCACCAGGGATCGAATGCGGGCCAATAAAACTTTACTCAGTTTAGGAATTTATGAAATAGAATTAATTTGCTTGTCAATGCAAAGAAGCGATTTAAGCTAAATACACAATTGATTAGAGTAGGCATTACGAAGATAGGCTAAGCACTAGTAAGTCGAATACCTCACTCCACCACGCAGACTAATCTAACACTAACTAATTGAGCTCTCAAGATACGCATGAATTCTCCTAGGTCCCTGTCGATTTCTCTCTCTCAGCATTGATTCCCGCAAACCTGTCTCCAACCCCTTGTAGACTAACTTCACGAGGAGGCGAGGAGGTTTCCTTTGGGAAACTGCATTACACATTTCGTTATACTAGATACAAAGAGAACAGCGATAATCAAATGCTTAACAACTGGTCGCTATATGCTGCCCTTAAAATTCCACACTGTTTCAATGACATCGCGAGAAATAACTGAAAATCGACAGGATTTAAAAGAATGCCTATGTATCGAATAATTCGAACCGGCTGGCCCAGTAACTCGGTCGGTAGAGCACCTGCCTAATATACGAGGGGTCCCGGGTTAGATTCACGGCTGGGAGTTCGAATTTTTCTCTAGACAAGATTATTCCTTAACCTTCCCAGAGTCTGGAAGTGTGAATGTGTGTACGATCTAATGATTAAATATTAAACAAAAAACAACAAAAAAAAAACAAATCAAAAGTGTAAGAAACCCAAGCACAAGAGTCACATGAGTTAACACCATTGCCAATAGGCAATAAATTCCAAAGGAAAGAATGCCAATAAGACCGATGCAATGCGGGGGTATAAATGGAACTAAAAAAAGCCGAACAGTGAGTAACTGATATCTCAGAAATGGCTTATGCCACAAGAACGTCATTGGTAATAAACTGTGTGAGTAGGTTTTAGAGAGAGCTGGCGCAGTTTTTTGGGCATATATGGGAAAGGATAGGGAAAACGAGGCTAGATGCGGCGGTTCAAGGAGGAAAATGGGTTTATATGGGAGAGATAGGGAATACGACGACCGATACTATGCTAGACAGGGTTGAGGAGGGAAGTACGTTTATATGGAAAATATAGTGGAGAGGTGGCTAGACAGAGGTTGAGGAGTAGAGTATGGTTTATATGAGTTGTATAGGAAAACGAGGAGAGGTGTTAGGCTAGACAGAGGTCAAGGAGTAGAGTATAGTTTCTATAAGAGGTATAGGAAAACGAGGAGAGGTATTAGGCTAGGAGAGTTTGAGTATGTGTTTATAAGGAGTGACGAGAAAACGGAGAGAGTACCTATGCTAGGATAGACAGGTGTTAAACGAAGAATGTGTTTTATATAGGTTAGATAGAAAACCAAGGAGAGATACTCAGCTAGACAGGATGCGGGAGGGGAATACGCTTTATGAGAGGTAGGGGATACGGGAGAGATGCTAGACTAGACAGAGGTTGAGAGTAGAGTATGCGTTTATATGTATGAGAGGTATAGGAACAGAGGGAGGGGTATTAGGCTGGACAGAGGTTGAGAGTGGAGTATGCGTTTATATGTATGAGAGGTATAGGAACAGAAGGAGGGGTGTTAGGCTGGACAGAGGTTGAGGAGTAGAGTATGGTTTATATGAGAGGTATAGGAAAACGAGGAGAGGTATTAGGCTAGGAGAGTTTGAGTATGTGTTTATAAGGACAGATGAGAAAACGGAGAGAGATCCTATGCTAGGATAGACGGTGTTAAAGGTAAAATATGTTTTATGTAGGTTAGATAGGAAACCAAAGAGATACTCACCTAGACAGGGGGCAGGAGGGGAATACGCTTAATGAGAGGTAGGGGATACGGGGAGAGATGCTAGACTAGACAGAGGTTGAGAGTAGAGTATGCGTTTATATGTATGAGAGGTATAGGAACAGGAGGAAAGGTGTTAGGCTAGACAGATACTGAAGGAGTAGAAATATGAATTTATATACAGGAGAGATAGGGAATACGAGGGGAAGAGCTAGACTAGTCAGGACTTGAAGGGTAGAATATGGCTTTTTATATGGAAGAGATAGCAAACCTAGGAGGGATATTAGGCTAGGAGGGCTTGAGTATGCGTTTATAAGGAGAGACGAGAAAACGGAGAGAGATCTTATGCTAGGAGAGAGTTGAAGGAGAAGGAAATGTGCTTTATATGGGAGAGATACGGCATACGAGGAGAAGTGCTAGGCCAGACATGTTGAGGGGTAGACTATGCGTTTATATGGAAAAGATAGGGATTGCGGGGAGAGATGCTAGACCAGACAGAGGTTGAGAGTAGAGCATGCGTTTGTATGTATGAGAGGTATAGGAAAACGACGAGAGCAGGTACCCTAGACAGATAGTGAACAAGTAGGAATATGGACTTATATACAGGAGAGATAGGGAATGGGGGAGGTGCTGGACTTTGAAAGCGACTTTAGACGAGAACTTCATGGAAAGATGTTTCCTGTCAATGATGGAACACTAATTCTAGACAGCTTCAGCACGTAACCCACTCACGCTAAAAAGGTAACTACTCACGCTAAAAAGGGACCCAATGACGTAAAAAGGTGACCCACTCACGCAAAAAATGTGACCCACTCGCGTAAAAAGGTGACCCACTCACGCAAAAAGGTGACCCACTCACGCAAAAAGGTGACCCACTCACGTAAAAAGGTGACGCACTCACGTAAAAAGGTGACCCACTCACGCAAAAGGTGACCCACTCACACAAAAGGGTGATCCACTCACGCAAAAAGGTAACCTATTCAGGCTAAAAGGTAAGTAATTCAGGTAGTATCATAGGGTAGGAAAATGATAAAATGAAATTTAATTATAAATTTAATAACTCCTGAACTAATTAACATAAAAACGTCAAATAAACTTTATTACATTTATGGCAATATGTACGTTCCTTAATTTTAAATCTCCATTATCTCAGAAACTAAGAGAGATAGAGGGGTGAACCAAAAGATGCTTTATAGCTCCTATGATGGGTAATTAATGCCGTATATAATTGACAATCAGTTGTCCTTAGTTCGAATCCCATCTTTTAATGATTTCCATAATTTTCCTCTACACTCTAGGATGTCACTTAGGTTGGTGGCGTAACTGCATACAGCTGTGTTTAACATACCAAACTAATATTATAAATAATTTTGTTCATGGTGTTCTGGGTTCGAATACCAATTCAACGAAATTTACCTACAAATTTAATAACTCATACCTAATTTAGATAGACACGTCAAGTAAAAAGTAAAAGAGTACCTAGTTCCTAAATATCGTTGTCATGACAAAAATTACTTTAAAGTACTCAGATCGATACCCAAATGGGTGATCTCATATGTCTTCAAGCCTATGATCATATCAGGTTTGAATAAAGATTAAATGGTAGATGCTGATGCGGGGGAGCTAAATTACTAAAAATACATTTATTAAAAGTATTACCGGGTTCGATTCTAGAAGCTTAAAATCTGTGTAACTCTGGAAAAATTACTTTGCTCGTGATTGTAGTGAAATGTAATGGTCTTTCTGTGGGAAGATGGAACGGAAGAATTGAAAAGGAGATGAAAACATGAAATAATGTAGTATATACATACTTTAACTAAATAAGGGGGAAATGTTCTACGTTACTTTTTAAGCTTTTACTTTTAAGTATTGTGATAATAGAGATGGAGTTAACCTTGGTGCAATGGGTGGTGGTAGCGGTGGTGGTGGGCTTTGAATGGCAACATCTGTCTGAATGAGAGTGTGAGAATACTTCTCTTGTTGGTGTGACAGCATATACAGATGGCTATAGAACGAGTTTAAACATGTTTGATACTGCCAGATATCCTGTCTCTGGGTGTGACGTCATAAACATTCTGTCTTTGTGCGTGAGATTATATGGCGGAGGTTAATACGCGTAGAGCGATCACATACAGCTGGTTATGGAGCGAGTTTATGATTGATCTAAAAGGTTCGAGCTCCCTCTATAAAAGGGTGATCTAGGGCATTGGACTTCATTGCGCTAATTAGTCTTGAGGTGTTAAAATCGTGTTCTCTCCAAGAATAATTAGCTTTCTAAAGTGTTATCTAGGTAAAGACGTCTACATTCCCCTTGAAGAAGGATTAATGCGTTATTACATCAACAATAAAGATGAATAGCTGAGCGTATAAGGATATTATTCCAAGCGCTACTGGATACGCTTGCGGAAAGCGTAGGAAGATGTTCCTCCGAGGTTATCACAAGAGAAGACACGAGATGAGCTGCAAGAAGCTCTTCAAATGTAAACATTGTAGCTTTACCTTTAATGATGGTTATAAGGGCCAGCGACACGAAGATATATGTTAAATGAGCAGTCCTCAAAAGAAAAACACATTCGAGCCTACTGAACATCAGCTATTATCAACAATGGAGGACTGTGATATAAAAGAATATGAAACTTCATTCGAAGGACGATTGAAATCGTATTTTATACGATGTGAATCACCTAAGGACCTGAATATGTATCTGCATGAGGCAAAACAACGCATAATCCAGGCTGTGCATAAAGAGCTTGGTATTCACAAGAGTGTTAAAATTAATCTTCTGGCTGAGTGTCGATTTGTTAACAGTATTGGAGAAACCTGTGACAAAACATTTAAAACACGGAATCAACCTGTTTTCCTAGAAACTGATCTGGAGTCAACGATGGAAGCGAAATTCAAGAAATTGGTGGCTGAAATGGAGGAATCTCAGCTTAAGGGTAGCAACTGGGCCTTGCTTGCCGTGGAAGGAGTTCGACTTCGTATCAACAAGTACAGTCCGTTACGAGGAAGTAGCTACATACCACTACCGCCATCTGCTGAAACAAGGAAAGCCTGCGTAAACATCCAGAACTTTACCAACGAGAAATGTTTCATGTACTCTATATTAGCTAAATTCGTCGAGAAGGATGCACAGCGTGCGAAAAATACAAACAACTTCAAGATAAGTACGACTTCAGCTGTGTTTTCTACCCTACTCCGCTTTCTCAAATACCTAAATTTGAGAAGCTTGACAAGACGTCTATCAACGTTTTCGGGCTGAATGAGAAGCATGAAGTGTATTCAATAAAGGTTACTAGCACTGAACTACCTGCTACTATTGAGTGACAGTTGTGGAAAACATCACTATCTGTATAAAAAGAATTTTGAGAAACTCGTTCGACGTCAGAAAACTAAACGTAACGGGCGTGTTTATACCTGTAAGCGCTGCTTTACACATTTTGATGATCAGAGCGGGCGAAGTGAACTGGAAAAACTACAAGAACATGTAGCCCGCTGTATTCAACATGGTGCAAGGATAGTTATGCCTACCAAGGAGAAATCAATTGTACAGTTTAAAAATGTTGAGAGGATGCTGAAAGTACCTTATGTCATTGCGGATTTTGAGAGTATTCTCACTCAATATCATACGTGTATACCCAATCCTGAAACTTCCTACACAACACCTTATCAAGAGCACACACCAATGAGCTTCTGTATTTACGTGAAGCCGTCATCCAGTGTTGAACACCTCTAAACTGGTCTTCCTAAGCAACCTTATGTATATCGTGATTATGATGCTGCTCAGAGGTTTATGGAATACCTGTCGTTCATTGCAAAGAAGATTGATAACACATACAAATCTGTCAAGCCTCTGAAACTTACGGATCAACAGCAAAAGGATTTTGAGTCTTCTACGGCATGCTACTTGGGTGGAAAGTTCTTTACAGAAGAGAACTACAAAGTGCGCGACCATGATCACATCAGTGATGAATATCGTGGAAGTCTCCATAATGAATGTAATTTAGCCTGAAAAACACCTATATATTCCAGTCTTCATGCATAACCTTAGCGGATATAACTCTCATTTCATTTTTAAGGAGCTGGGTTGTACAAACGAGAGGGTGGATGTAATTCCTAGCTCTGAAGAAAGCTATATCTCATTCACCAAGTATGTGGGGATATAAAGCTTCGGTTTGTGGATAGCTTTCGATTCCTCAGTACAAGCTTGGATAAGTTGGTAAAAAATCTAACCTCATATCCTGAAACACTAAAGTACTTTGGAGAAGACAAATTGAAGTTGATGACTTCTAGGAACTCCTTCTACAATAGATTGAATGAAGAAGAAATTAGTGATGCTGACTATGATATGCTAGAAATGTATGGGAGCTGTTTAATATGAGAAACCTGGGAGAGTACAGCGACCTGTATTTAACCTCGGATGTACTTCTTTTTGGCTGATGTCTTTGAGACATTCAGAGAGCAAACCCTCAAACACACAAAGTCAATCCGGCCCATTATTTTACCTCTCCAGGACTTAGTTGGGATGCCATGTTACTGTATATAGGAATTAAGCTACAGCTGTTACAAGATTGTGATCAATTACTCATGGTGGAAACAGGTATAAGAGGAGGTTTATGTCAAGTTTCCCATCGGTATGCAGAGGCTAAAACACTTATATGGAGAAGTTTGATCCATCGAGACCAACCCAATTTATTACATACGAGGACGCCAATAACCAATATGGTTGGGCCATGTGTCACGCCCTCTCTTATGGTGGATTTCAGTGAGTGTCACCTGAAGAAATCAACTTAGAAGACTACAAGAAGATGATCCTCATGGATATATATTAGAAGTCGACATCGAGTAATCTGCAGAACTTCACGATCTACACAACGATCTACGTTTCCTACCTGAGTGCATGAAACCTAAGCACTCAACTACAAAGAAACTGATACCCCATCTTGGTCCTCGAAAGAAGTATGTAGTGCATTACATGGCTTTGAAGCAAGCTCTTAGTCATGGACTACGACTAGCAAAAATCCATCGTGTGCTACAATTCCAACAGTCTCGGTGGTTGAAACCTTATGTGGAATTTAACAACAGGCTACGATAACAGGCAGCAAATGACTTCGAGAAGGATCTCTACAAGCTCTTTAACAACGCCATGTTTGGAAAAACTATGGAGAACCTGCGTAACCGTGTGGATATACGACTGGTGACAAATGAGAAGACTCTGGAAAAGTTGATCTCCAAGCCTACGTTTATTGATAGGACGATATATGTTGCTAATCTAGCTGCTGTACAGATGTCCTCTCGTCAGATTGTGTTTAACAAGCCTATATACATTGGAATGAGTGTGTTGGGCATCTCCAAGACATTAATGTATCACTATCACTATGATGTGTTGTTACCGTATTATGGGGCTGAAAACCTGAAGCTTATGTTATGAAGCTTATGGACACTGATTCATTCATTCATTTATCGAGTGAAAACTGAAGATGTGTACCAGGACAAGCTACGGTTTCTCGAGCACCTAGATTATCCTACAAGTCATATCTGCTATTCAGCTCTAAACAAGGTGTTGGGAAAATTTAAAGATGAGGGTAATGGTAAAATCATCCAGCGCTTTGTCTGACTACGACCTAAAATGTATGCATAGATATCCACGGCTTAATGATAAAAACAATTAAAGGTACAAACCGTAGCGCTATTAAGCAGTACATTACGTTTGACAGCTACACAGACTGTCTTAAAACCTGTGAAATCATCAGAACGCCCATGATTCTAATCCTATCACGAAAGCATGCTATTACCACAGTGCAAGTGAATAAAATTACATTGAATCCCTTTGATGATAAAAGAGTTATTCCTGAGGATGGAATAACTACCTATGCTTATGGACATTACAGTATTACAAACAGTGCTTAAGACAATGTAACCTGAAGATGAAGATTTTCTCGTGAGTCTACAATCTTAAAAATGAAGTTTATCCGTGTGCTGTGTATGCAACTAGCAGATGCCTGATGAAGAAAGCAGAAGATGGAAGGAAAGGTGGTAACCCTGCCATTAGGAGCAATCCTAGTGCTAGTCTCAAGCCTAGATAAAGTGGAGAGACACCTACAACGAACTAAAATAAAGGTATGTTGACCCAAAGCTTTTCAATTTGTGAACCAATATGCAGTTCATCCCTCTCCGCCTCGCACACTAATTGTTTAACATATAAAACGTTTGTAAGATTTAGACAAAAAGTATATTAAGTGTTGTAACGTTAGATGAGAAATGTTTATAATCTGATTACTCTCTATATTACCACGAATACCTGTGATACTAGTTGAATTACCTGTTAAAATGACTTAAATACCTGTGATACTCCCCGAATCATGTGAAATTACCTTAAATAGCTCTGGTACGAATCCCTGCTCGAAATTAGCACGACCAGCTGTGATACTATCTGGTTTACCCTAAATATCAATGATACTAATTGAATTATCTGTTAAAATGACTCAAATGCCTTTGATACAACCTGAATCAGCTGCAATTACCTTAAATAGCTATGATACAAATCGCTGATCGAAATTATCACGAATATCTGTGAAACTATGCTGATTACCCCATACTTACGATATTACCTGAACTATCTGTGAAATACGAAACTATGTTATAACCGACACCTTGGAACCTACCCTCCTGTGATTCTAGCTGAATTACTCTAAACACCTATGATACTTGAATTATCCTAAATACCTATGATACTCTCTGAATTACCTGTGAAATACGAAACTATGCAATACCCAACCCCTGGAATATATCCTCCTGTGATACTAACTGAATTAGCCTAAATACCTATGATACTAGCTGAATTACCTGTGAAATCATGCACAGCTATGATACAGTCAGCCTCTGAAATCTAGCCTCCTGTGATACTAGCTGAATTAGCTTAAATGCCCACGATACTAGCTGAATTGACTGTGAAACCATATACAACTATGATACGCCCTGCCCCTGGAATCTAGACTACTGTGATACTAGCTGAGTGACTCTAAACACCTATGATACTTGAATTATCCTAAATACCCAGGATACTACCTGAATTACCTGTGAAATCATACGGAACTATGCTATATCCGCTTCCCAGAATCTGTCCTACCTGTGATTATACCTGAATTACTTACCTGTTAGGATGAGTGCGTTACCTTTTTGCGTGAGTGGGTCACATTTTTGCGTGAGTGGGTCACCTTTTTGCGTGAGTGGGTCACCTTTTATCGTGAGTGGGTCACCTTTTTACGTCATTGGGTCACCTTTTTAGCGTGAGTAGTTACCTTTTTAGCGTGAGTAGTTACCTTTTTAGCGTGAGTGAGTTACGTGCTGAAGCTGTCTGGAATTAGTGTTCCATCATTGTCAGGAAACATCTTTCCGTGAAGTTCTCGTCTAAAGTCGTTTTCAAAGTCTAGCACCTCCCCTCCTATTCCCTATCTCTCCTGTATATAAGTCCATATTCCTACTCGCTCACTATCTGTCTAGGCTACCGGCTCTCCTCGTTTTCCTATACCTCTCATACATACAAACGCATACTCTAATCTCAACCTCTGTCTAGTCTAGCATCTCTCCCCGCAATCCCTATCTTTTCCATATAAACGCATAGTCTACCCCTCAACATGTCTGGCCTAGCACTTCTCCTCGTATGCCGTATCTCCCCCATATAAAGCACATTTCCTTTTCCTTCAAATCTCTCCTAGCATAAGATCTCTCTCCGTTTTCTCGTCTCTCCTTATAAACGCATACTCAAGCCCTTCTAGCCTAATACCACTCCTCGGTTTGCTATCTCTCCCATATAAAAAGCCATATTCTACCCTTCAAGTCCTGACTAGTCTAGCTCTTCCCCTCGTATTCCCTTTCTCTCCGTATATAAGCTCATATTTCTACTCCTTCAGTATCTGTCAAGCCTAACACCTCTCCTCCTGTTCCTATACCTCTCATACATATAAACGCATACTCTACTCTCAACCTCTGTCTAGTCCAGCATCTCTCCCCGTATCCCCTACCTCTCATAAAGCGTATTCCCCTCCTGCCCCCTGTCTAGGTGAGTATCTCTTTGGTTTCCTATCTAACCTATATAAACACATTCTATCTTTAACACTGTCTATCCTAGCATAGGATCTCTCTCCGTTTTCTCGTCTCTCCTTATAAACACATACTCAAACTCTCCTAGCCTAATACCTCTCCTCATTTTGCTATACCTCTCATATAAACCATACTCTACTTCCCGACCTCTGTCTAGCCGAACATCTCTCCTCGTTTTCCAATACCTCTCATATAAACCATACTCTACTCCTCAACCTCTGTCTAGCCTAACACCACTCCTTCTGTTCCTATACCTCTCATACATATAAACGCATACTCTAATCTCAACCTCTGTCTAGTCTAGCATCTCTCCCCGTATCTCCTACCTCTCATAAAGCGTATTGCCCTCCCGTTCCCAGTCTAGATGTGTATCTCTCCTTGGTTTCCTATCTAACCTGTATAAAACACATTCTACCTTTAACACCTGTCTATCCTAGCATAGGATGTCTCTCCGTTTTCTCGTCTCTCCTTATAAACACATACTCAAACTCTCCTAGCCTAATACCTCTCCTCGTTTTCCTATACCCTCATATAAACTATACTCTACTCCTGGATCTCTGTCTAGCCTAATACCTCTCCTTGTTTTCCTATACCACTCATATAAACCATACTCTACTCCTCAACCTCTGTCTAGCCTAACACCTCTCCACTATCTCTTCCATATAAACGCACTTCCCTCCTCAACCCTGTCTAGCATAGTATCGGTCCCTATCTCTCCCATATAAACCCATTTTCCTCCTTGAACCGCCGCATCTAGCCTTGTTTTCCCTATCATTTCCCATATATGCCCAAAAAACTGCGCCAGCTCTCTCTATAATAACCTACTTGTGTGCTTTAAAGAGATTTACATTTTTTGTGTAGTACATTTTCGTCTATCGGTTAATGTTTACCAGTTATACAAGATTATACAAGGTTCCCTCCTGATGAAGAGGACTCCACAAGCTACTCCCCAAAAAATTCATGGTATGCACTTTATTTGTCATGTTAATATCTTTAAAATATGGCATTATAATCGAAATCGTTTGAGCAATTTTTGAGCAAGTAATAAATTTCGAAAAATGTTCCATGTAAACGGTAGTTGGGATGGGGAACTTTCTTAAAGGTAGTGTCGCACCTTTGGAAGCTACTAAACCTAAATAGAAGCTGGATATTTATCCAACTTTTCTTTTTTTCATTTATGCTGTTCATAGACACACATACACTCGAATTTTTTTTTTGTAAAAAATCTTTCTTTATTCGTGGACCTCAAAACCTTTATTTCCGGTGAACTCGATATTGAATTTTTGGGTGGAAAACAAAAACTCCATCCACTAGGTACGTGATAGAGAAAGTAACTACTGATCGCTGAAGGTAACGTTAAATGACAGGGGAAAGGTAACCGCTTACGTCATCCTTATAACAAAACAAGTTCCGGGGAGGATAACGTTACCAAGTCGGTGATAGGTCGACCAGCGACAAGCTACACGAGTACGAATGTGTGAAATACTAACGCTCTCTCTCTAATAGGACTGTAAATGCAGATCAGTTATTACCTACGTCTCTGAAACGAAATTTCTAGGAACAAGAATAGACAGATTCTTAAGCTGGAAGTCACAACAAAGATTAGTGCAACTCTCTTTATAACAGTACCAAACATATTTAATACTGCACTTTGCCCTGTTTGTACAGTCTAAGACAAAGTAAATGAACAGCCAAAGAGAAGTTCAATTCAGTAAAGCTAGGCGATAAGTAGGAAGTGATGCGGAAGCCATCTTGTGACGTCATTCTTTTGTTTGGTTTGTAGCTCCATCTAGTGTTAGCAATTTGCGGCAGTATTAGCTTTTGTTTGATTTCATTTCAAATGTCCTCCGGCTAGCTATTATCCTGTTGGCTTGGGCACGTATCTCTATACAGGTTGTGTAAACGGAAAGGAATCTTTTATCCAAAAATTACACTGATGAAGAAATTTGTTTTACACATTTATTGTCGAACACGTTAACTATCACATTTATACATTGATCTTAACACTCGCCAAACTGAAACTGTTATAATAACTTCTTACTGATAATTCTTTCAATCCACGTACTTCAATCTTTTATATAATTAACCTTACAATACTTTAGATCTTTCATAATTCTGCTGCGCGTAACTTGTGAATCTATATCCGATGTATGACGAACTGACTGACTGAAGACGACGTGTAGTGTACACAGATTTTTGATGAACTGCCAACTGAATACGACGTGTAATGTATGAATGCTTTCGGCGAACTGAAGGACTGACTGACTTTACCTCCAACCTACCTTATTTATACTCCCTCGTCCAGATACGCCTAAAGATTATAACTGAACTGCAATTGGCTAATAAAACGCGCCAACATTAGCGTCCATTTTAATATCCAATTAAAATTATGAATACATATGCTTTAGGGAGAACACATTCCAGAAGTTTCTACCGAAAACGCGCCAACATTACGTAACTTCCTCGTTTCCAATAATGATAAACAGCTCACCCCCCCTCTCTGCATTATTGCGCTATTGTTGACAGTTTCAGTAAGGTCGTATAAACTTACTTCCCAATAATAATTACCATTAATAGACATCTGAAATCAATGTCACATAAAAATGCATATTCATATTACAATCATTATTTACATTTAAGTAATTTGTGATACAAATTACTGCATCAGAAGATACCTTTCAGTTTGGTTGTAGGAAGGTAGTCGAGCGGTGAAACGCGTGTGTATATGTCTGTTTTTATTATTTAAATTTTAATTTGTTAAACATATGGCAATGCCGTATGTTTTCCATGAATAAGATATCTATTAATTTTAAGACTTCATGCATAAATATATTATCAAAATAAATGCCACATTGGTATGAATTCTAAAGGAAAAACTAAACCAAGTATTTAATTGACTTAATACTGGATGTCAAACTCTCCGTTTCATTCTTCAGTTATAAATAGCGCACGCACTTCATAGCTTTAAGAGTTCTACACGATATGTTAGCAATCATACTGACTTTTGCTATGGCTGAGCGCACACATAAAGACGAAGCTATAAGGAGATCTCTCTTTACGTTAGTGAACGTTGCTGGGTACTCTGTCTCAGGTTCAAGAGCACTTGAAGTCGCCGTATCTATATCTACGAGGTAAGTGCGGTTATTCATGGAAGGGATTGTTGTCGTCGACCTGGTTCGGCTCGAAAACCTCCTCCTCAGCAGGACACTGCACTTCTAGAAGAGGCCGACTACAATTCCTTCCAGCATGTGTCTACAATTAGAAGTAATTCTAATTTACATGGGTCGAACCGCACAGCCTTGCGTATTTTGACTGCAGAGGATTCATTGCTCGATCGGCAGCTAAGAAGCAGCGTCTTACAGAATCACAGATTATGTCGCCTGGCATTTGCACAAGCAAATGTCAACTATAACTGGAATAGGGTTATATTCACAGACAACGTGACATTTCCATCTATAAATGGGGGAAAGTAATTGTCTATCGTCCCAGAGGAGACAGGAGGGTGACAGCCTAAGGAATGATATGGAGATAGTGCCACCTGTCCCAGTGACAGGCTAGGGAATCTGTAAATAGCAGCATTGCAGGACAGCAACCCCCATGAGCTCCTACCGGATAAGATTGCCACCTGCCCCGTGCCCCAGTGACAGCCTGGAGAATGATATGTAAATATCAGCAATGCCAGAAGGACAGCAACCCCCATGAGCTCCTGCCGGATAAGATTGCCACCTGTCCAGTGTCCCTGTGACAGCCCGGAGATTGATACGTAAATAGCAGCAATGCCAGAAGGACAGCAACCCCCATGAACTCCTGCCGGATAAGATTGCCATCTGTTCCGTGTCCCTGTGACAGTCTAGAGAATGATACGTAAAGAGCAGCAATGCCAGAAGAACATCAGCCCCCATGAGCTCCTGCTGGATAAGATTGCCACCTGTCCCGGTCCCAGTGACAGCCTGGAGAATGATATGTAAATAGCGCAATGCCAGAAGAACATCAGCCCCCATGAGCTCCTGCTGGATAAGATTGCCACCTGTCCCGGTCCCAGTGACAGCCTGGAGAATGATATGTAAATAGCGGCAATGCCAGAAGAACATCAGTCCCCATGAGCTCCTGCTGGATAAGATTGCCACCTGTCCCGGTCCCAGTGACAGCCTGGAGAATGATATGTAAATAGCAGCAATGCCAGAAGGTCAGCAGCCTCCCCTGCGGGGTTGGTTGCCACCGAGATGAGAGGAGACACCGGGCGGCCGGAATCAGGAGTGACGGCACAATAAGGACAGGGCCCCTAAAGCTTCCAGATTGAGATACCCTGACAGTCGGGGAGACAGGCATCCGGGGAACCCGCCCCACGCAGAGGATCCAACGCCCCGTTCCGAAGGGTCGGTTCGTATACCCCGGCAACCAGCCAAAAACCAACAGACAGAGAAAGTTCCACGGAGAGCATCCATTTTTGCTGCCACACCGCACCGAAACACTATCGCCGACACTTTCAACCCTGAAACAGATTTAACGGGGTGAAAGAAACCACTCCAACATTCCCTGAACCGAGAAAATCTCCGAAAAGACCCATGGGTATTACTCGCGCAAAACTTCTGGAATCGTGACCTTGATTGCCAACTCAGCTGCCGAGTCTAGGAATGGTTTATGTTTAGCTTTATCAACGAAAGCGATATAATACCTTTGCTTACTCACAGTGCGTAACACATACAGTCTGCATAGAAAGTGTCTGCATCTGGTTGTAATTTTAAAGAGAGCTGCAGTATCTAAATAGTACTTATTTTATATTTGTTATATTTATAACCATGGCTCCTATGTTTTCAAAGTTAAGTGGTAAGGTGTTACGTAGTCAAAGTAGGGAAATAATTGCAAATGTCCTCGACTTCATGAAGCAAGAAGCAGAAATGAAGGAAGAAAATATATGTTCATCCGAGTTCCACAAAAGCCTTAAGAGAATGAAAGAAAGAGTAGTCGAAGCAACTGGTGTTTCACCGAGTTCCGATTCCAGAGTTCTCAAAGATAAGAGAAAAAAAAACATATGGATGAAAGAGTACCATTTGACACACCTGGGAAGAAACATAAGGTCCCTAAACGTATTACAGAAATAAACGATTTCGAATGCGTCATTCGGCGCACGATTCACAATTCCTATGTGGAAGAAAAAACTGTGCTAACAATAAGCAGATTGCTCATCAAGCTGAAAGACAGCAGAAACTTACAAGGTGGTACTACAAATCTCAGAAAAATTATTGAAGATTTAGGGTTCAAGTGGAAGAAACCAAAATCAAATAGAAGAACTCTAACAGAAAAGCAAAATAAATAAATAAATAAATAAATAAATAAATAAAATAAAAAATAATAAAATAAAAAAAAATAAAAAGTAAATGTTGCCATGATAGCTTAGTCGGTTAGACCAACGGCACAGAAAGCCTAAGATCCGTGGTTCAAATCCCGGCTATGGCATTGAATTTTTCAGTCTGATTCTACCTTTCTAAATGAGTATAATTTTATATGTACTTATATCAGCATCAATTTTTAAGGTGGTGCTACAAATTTCAGAAAAATACTATAGTGTATGAAGATGAGTCATACATACACAGCAGTCGTACAGCATCTAAAAGTTGGAGTGACGATAGCGAATTAGGTTGCAGGTTCCTGTTGCTAAAGGGCAAATACTTATTATCGTTCATGCTGTTGGAGAGATCGGCTTCGTTCCAAATACCCTTCTTTTACAAGTCGCAACAAACAACAGGAGATTTTCATCAAGAAATGAATACAGAAAAGTACATGAAGTGAATCAACGCCATGTTGAGACCTAATATGCCTGCTGGGTCTGTTCTGGTCATCGACAATGCTTCACAATGCGTCAACACTCAATTGACAAATCACTTACCTCAAATTCATTGAAAGAAGAAATGAGAGCTTGGTTACTTAGACATAATATAGCTTTAGATGAAAGCATGAGTAAAACAAAGCTATATAACTTAATTAAAACCAACAAACAGCTTCAGACGTCATACATACTTGACCAGATACAATACAACATCGCCATAATGTACTTAGACTCCCATCGCATCACCCAGATCTAAACCCAATCGAATTAATCTGGGCTGATATCAAAAAATGGGTGGCATGCAGAAATATGACTTTTAAATTAAAATATGTGGAGCAGTTATAACGCCAGCAATTTGCTGAAATTGGAAGGCCAGAATGGGAAAATGTATGTCGACATGTTGAATAAATTAAGAATCATTATTTCGAAAAATACGGAATTGCAGAAAATCAAATAGAAAGAATTCTCATCCAAGATAATGGTGCAGAAAGTAGTGACAGCAGCGATGACGGCAATAATGTGAGTGATTCCGCAGAAGAGGAAGGGTTGTTAGGTGTGGAAGAATTGGAGGCAATGATTGACAGCGTTTTTTATATTAAGTGCTTTTTACAGCGTGGATTTTAATATACTGTATATAACTAAGTTTAACAGCGCAAAAGCAGTGCATAATCGGTGTGGATATTTGACGATGACTGTCCCACGCACTCCTGCAGTATGCAGTCGACCGGTCACCACCTGATCTGGTAAGCAACTCGCATCATAGCTCTCATTAAGATTTTCACGTGTCTAGAACTGTTGCGCCGATTATACCAAAGCGAGCGATCGTTGGGAGTCGCACGCCACCTCGCTCGGTGTAGAGTTCCCCAAGAGGGATGCGTCATCTTATTACAAAGTTGCTACAAGTGTTTCATACCACACTTCTTGCATCTGCGCGTTCCCTCTGAAAGTATTTCATATAATAAATGAAACATCACAATCTGCGGCACAAGGTTTTTAGAGTCGAGCAGTTTGCACCGTCCTCGAGTTTCACCCTTGACCTCTTTGGATCCAATGACTACAAGCAACGCGTTACGCTTGCGAACAGAAGAATGCATTATGAGCATAATCTACATGGTGAAGCCTACGTGTCGAGTTATCGACTTGATATTGCTCGCACGTGACTACCAGCTCACCTGTAGCTAAAAACCGTGACAAAGACCTTGAGCAATGTGATTATCTTCCCTTATCTCGGGTGTACTTTGTAACGGTTTATCTTTCGTACCAGTTGTCTGGACTTCACCACAAATACACGATCCCGATAGAAAGCATATCTTGAAAAAGAATACAGATGTAGGTTAACAAAAGAGGGGGTACCTCGCGCACCGCGACCTACATACATCTATTGTGGCCATTATCCCCAAATAGGGAGGGAGGAAGGAAGTGAAGGACTACAGGAGGCTACAGGCCACAGAGACGTGCGGAAGTCACTAATAGACCCGTCCCAGCCCTCTAGTGTCTATGGGAAAACTTTCATTTTAGCAAACATCCGCGCCGTCTGTCCGGCAGCGCCATACGCCATGAAACGTAGAAGCACATCTGAAAGATGAGAAGGAAATAGAATGAAAGGCAAATGATATAAAGGAAATCACCTACTGACCAGGAAAAAACACGAAATACCCAAGGTCAGAGCACGCGGTAGATAAGAATTGAACCCGTGATTCCCGTATTCGAGCCTGATATGTTGCCATCTCGTTCAGATTCGAAAAGAAAAGCCGAATAGCTTCTGACATCCTTTAAACAAATTCTCCCGCTCCAAACAAAGCTTTTACAGGCAAAATGTTTCGTCTTACGTCATTACGTCTGATTGCTGGCATGACAATAGCCGGTTCATTCCTTAGACAACATACCCAGTCTGTTACATTAACATGGCTTTCTCTCTCCACTGTCGTTTACTTTTATGTAGTCTGCAAACTATTCTACTGAACCTTACAACCTCACATTCAAGAGGTCCCGAGTTCAAACCTCGGTTAGGGCCAGTTTCGGGGTTTCTCCTTATCCTGTGAAGACGAATGTTCAGTAACTTTAAGGTGTATGGATCCCGGACACATTTGAGCATAATCATTTCTCCCATTTATTGTCCCATGTTATTTTTTGTATCTTCATGCTAATCGAGATGAATATTAGCGGAAATGCTTTATTACATACTTCGTTGTAGTTAAGTACAAGGGCGATAAAGTAAACCGAATCGATACTTAGATCGCTAAGAATGGATTTTTAAGTTCCATGCTCTTTGTATGAGTAGGTACAGAAAAAACGAATGACTTACCACCTGAAAAAATCTGATGTGATTCACATGACTTTCTCTACCCTCTATTGCTTATTAGTGGGTATACAAATTATTATTACGAAAGTTTATTTTCCCATCTTCTTCATTTTAAACCGGATAAACCTTTGCAGAAACAACTACATTACACATTTCGTTATAGATACAAGACAACAGCGATAGTCAAATGTTTTAACAACTGGACGCTATATGCTGTCCTTAAAATTGCATACTGTTTCCACGACATCGCGAGAAACAACTAAAAATCGACAGGACTTTAAAAGAAAGACAATCTATTGAACAATTCGAACCGTTAATAACGAATATCTCGGAAATGCCTTATGTCACAAAAAGTTATTTCTAATAAATTGCGTGTTTACAGAGATCTACATATCTTGTGTAGTATGCTTTCGTCTATCACTTAACGTTTACCAGTTTTGTAAGATTATATAAATTTCCTTACACGTGAAGAAGGCTTCACAAACTATCCCTAGAAAATGCAAGATATACATTTTATTTGTTATGTAAATGTGTTTAATATATGGTATTTTAATCAAAGTCACTAGAGTCATTTGTGAGAAAATCAAATTATTCCAAAAATATTCCATATAAAGGGGTAGTTTGGGGTGGAGAGATTTTCTTGAAAATGTTTTCGTGTTTCGTCCTTGGAAGATGCTGAAGTTAAATACCAAGTTTGGTATTTATCTGACATTTCGGTTTTTAGTTATGCTGTTCACACACACACGGACCTTTTTCTGAAAATGATTTTTTAAATTTAGGGGCCTCAAAACATGTATTCCTGTGAAATCTCGATATTGAATTTTTGTGTGGAATGCATATATCTTCTCTACCTACTATGTACGTGGTAGAGAAATTAAAAAGTTAAATATTTGAAAATTGAAACCAATAATGTTTTTTTTATTTGACACAAATTGTGTACTGTTAAGGAGATCTACATTTTCATGTAGTAAGATTTTGTCTCCCTCTTATGGTTCCAACTATACGAAAATCGTTCAGAATGAAGAAGACTTCTAGGACATTTAACATGCGCATATTATATCTTAAACATGTAGTATTTTATTCATAATCGTTATAGTCCATTGTTGAGAAAATAGACAATTTCTTCCATGTAAACAGAAGTTTGAGGAGAGGGATTTTGGAATATAGTGAACTTAAACACCAACTTTTCGTCTCTCCACAGACACATGGAGTCTCGGAACGTGTATTATAGGACTTTTGGATGGATAACAGCAGTTGCTCTACTTATATAGGTAACCAGTAGGGAAATTAATGAATAACGTTTTTATGGTAGAAGGAATTTGTGAGGTAAAAGAAATAAACAACTGGATGACGTTTTTTTATCATTTACTTCAAAAGTGTATTCTCGCAGATAACGACTTTCCACCCATTATATGGACCTAATTTTGTAGTAATGCTAACTGTTGTGAGTCATTCCACTCTAAACTGAAAGCTCAGTTTTACTCCTCCCATCCAAATGCATTCCATCTGATATAGACGTTGAAGAATGTTCATGTCGATACTTGCATTAAAATAGGAAGCGACAAAAATAAAAAAATAAATGAATAAATAAATAAATAAAAAATTACAAAAAAAACCTACTCAGAAAATTCGGGAAAACAACGTTACGTAAAAGAACAAACGGAAAAGTTTCCTTGTTCTGCATTACTCGCTCTCAATATATTGAGAAAATCTGCTACAAGCTTCAGCCGTCATAATGATATTACTAGTTATGCTTGCTACTTACGACTTTAGATGGGCTATATTCTATGATTTTAACCATATCTACTGCACGTGCACAGCCCTAAGTTTGTGTGCAATGGCAATGAAAATTTCACAGCATTGTATTGAACCGATAGGGATGAACACGTCCGCTATGGTAAAAATTAGTTTGTGCCTGATGGGAATTAACTGATCCGCTATGGGAAAAATTAGTTTGTGCCTAATGGGAATTAACTGAACCGCTTTGGGAAAAATTAGTTTGTGCCTGATGGGAATCAACACATACGCTATGGGAAAAATTAGTTTGTGCCTGATGGGAATCAACACATACGCTATGGGAAAAATTAGATTGTGCCTGAAGGAAATTAAGTCATACGCTATGGGAAAATTAGTTTGTGCCAGATGGGAATTAACTCATGTGTGTTAACTGATACGAAACAACATGTCCGCTATGAGATAAATAAGGTGTTAACTGATATGAATCAGCATGTCCACCATGGAATAAATAAGGTGTTAACTGATGGCAAACAACCTGTCTACCATGAGAAAAATAAGGTGTTAAGTGATAGAAAGCAACATGTCGACCATGGAATAAATAAGGTGTTAACTGATAATAAGCAATATCTCTACTATGGGATAAATAAGGTGTTAACTGATAGAAAACAACACCTCCACTATGAGATACATAAGGTGTTAACTGATAGGAAACAACATATCCACTATGAGATTAATAAGGTTTGAATGATAGAAAACAATCTGCCGCTATGGGATAAATAAGGTGTTAACTGATAGTAAGCAACATGTCCGCTATGAGATAAATAAGGTGTTAACTGATAGTAAGCAACATGTCCGCTATGGGATAAATAAGGTGTTAACTGATAGTAAGCAACATGTCCGCTATGAGATAAATAAGGTGTTAACTGATAGGAAACAAAATGTAAACTATGGGATAAACAAGGTGTTAATGATAGGAACCAACTAGTTTACTATGGGATAAATAAGTTGTTAACTGATAGGAAACAACATGTCCAAAATGAGATAAATAAGGTGTTAACTGATAGGAAACAACACGTCCACTAGGAGATAAATAAGGTGTTAACTGATAGGAAACAACATATCAACTATGGGATAAATAAGGTGTTAACTGATAGGAAACAACACGTCCACTAGGAGATAAATAAGGTGTTAACTGATAGAAAGTAACAAGTCCACTATGGGATAAATAAGGTGTTAACTGATAGGAAACAACATGTCTACTATGGAATAAATAAGGTGTTAACTGATAGGAAACAACACGTCCACTAGGAGATAAATAAGGTGTTAACTGATAGAAAGTAACAAGTCCACTATGGGATAAATAAGGTGTTAACTGATAGGAAGCAACATGTCCGCTATGGGATAAATAAGTTGTTAACTGATAGGAAGTAGCATATCCGCGCTTTGGGATAAATAAGGTGTTAACTGATAGTAAGCAACATATCCGCTATGAGATAAATAAGGTGCTAACTGATAGGAAACAACATGCCTACTATGGGATAAATAAGGTGTTAACTGATAGGAAACAATACGTCCACTAGGAGATAAATAAGGTGTTAACTGATAGAAAGTAACAAGTCCACTATGGGATAAATAAGGTGTTAACTGATAGGAAACAACATGTCTACTATGGGATAAATAAGGTGTTAACTGATAGGAACTACACGTCCACTAGGAGATAAATAAGGTGTTATCTGATAGGAAGCAAAATGTCCGCTATGGGATAAATAAGGTGTTAACTGACAGGACGCAGCATATCCGCTATGAGATAAATAAGGTGTTAACTGATAGGAAACAACACGTCCACTAGGAGATAAATAAGGTGTTATCTGATAGGAAGCAACATGTCCACTATGGGATAAATAAGGTGTTGAATGATAGAAAACAATCTGTCCGCTATGGGATAAATAAGGTGTTAACTGATAGTAAGCAACATGTCCGCTATAAGATAAATAAGGTGTTAACTGATAGTAAACAAACATATTTACTATGGCATAAATAATGTGCTATCTGATAGGAAGCAACGTGTTTACTATGGGACAAATAAGGTGTTAACTGATAGGAAACAACACGTCTACTATGGGATAAATAAGGTGTTAAATGATGGGAAGTAACAACTCGACTATGCGATAAATAAGGTCTTAACTGATAGGAAAAAATATGTCTACTATGGGATAAATAAGTTGTTAACTGATAGGAAACAACATGTCCACAATGACATAAATAAGGTGTTAACTGATAGGAAACAACACGTCCACTAGGAGATAAATAAGGTGTTAACTGATAGTAAGCAACATATCCGCTATGAGATAAATAAGGTGTTAACTGATAGGAAACAACATATCTACTATGGGATAAATAAGGTGTTAACTGATAGGAAACAACACGTCCACTAGGAGATAAATAAGGTGTTAACTTATAGAAAGTAACAAGTCCACTATGGGATAAATAAGCTGTTAACTGATAGGAAACAACATGTCTACTATGGGATAAATAAGGTGTTAACTGATAGGAAACTACACGTCCACTAGGAGATAAATAAGGTGTTATCTGATAGGAAGCAACATGTCCGCTATGGGATAAATAAGGTGTTAACTGACAGGACGCAGCATATCCGCTATGAGATAAATAAGGTGTTAACTGATAGGAAACAACACGTCCACTAGGAGATAAATAAGGTGTTATCTGATAGGAAGCAACATGTCCGCTATGGAATAAATAAGGTGTTAACTGATAGGAAGCAACATGTCCGCTATGGGATAAATAAGGTGTTAACTGACAGGAAGCAGCATATCCGCTATGAGATAAATAAGGTGTTAACTGATAGCAAACAGCATGTCCGTGCTTTGGGATAAATAAGGTGTTAATTGACAGTAAGCAGCATATCCGCCATGAGATAAATAAGGTGTTAACTGATAGCAAACAGCATGTCCGTGCTTTGGGATAAATAAGGTGTTAATTGACAGTAAGCAGCATATCCGCTATGAGATAAATAAGGTGTTAACTAATAAAAAACATGTCCACTATGAGATAAATAAGGTGTTAACTGATAGGAAACAACATGTCCGATATGAGATAAATAAGGTGGCAACTGATATAAATCAGCATGTCAACCATGAGATAAATAAGGTGTTAACTGATAGCAAACAACATGTCTACCATGAGATAAATAAGGTGTGTTAACTGATAGGAAGCAACATGTCCGCTATGAGATAAATGTGTTAGCCGATATGAATCAGCATGTCCACCATGGGATAAATAAGGTGTTAACTGATAGGAATCAACATCTCCGCTATGAGATGAATAAGGTGTTAACTGATAGAAAACAACATGTCCAGTATGAGATAAATAAGGTGTTAACTGATAGAAACTGCATGTCCGCTATGGGATAAATAAGGTGTTAACTGAAAGGTAAAACACATGTTTACTATGGCATAAATAATGTGCTATCTGATAGGAAGCAACTAGTTTACTATGGGATAAATAAGGTGGTAACTGATAGGACACAACATGTCCACTATGAGATAAATAAGGTGTTAACTGATAGAAACAACATGTCCGCTATGGGATAAATAAGGTGTTAAGTGACAGGAATCAACATCTCCGCTATGAGATGAATAAGGTGTTAACTGATAGAAAACAGCATGTCCACTATGAGATAAATAAGGTGTTAACTGATAGAAACAACATGTCCGCTATGGGATAAATAAGGTGTTAACTGAAAGGAAAAACACATGTTTACTATGGCATAAATAATGTGCTATCTGCTAGGAAGCAACTGGTTTACTATGGGATAAATAAGGTGTTAACTGATAGGAAACAACATGTCTACTATGAGATAAATAAGGTGTTAACCGATAGAAAACAACATGTCCACTATGAGATAAATAAGGTGTTAAGTGATAGAAACAACATGTCCGCTATGGGGTAAATAAGGTGTTAACTGATAGGAAACAACATGTCTACTATGGGATGAACAAAATACTGTTTCTATGGAATGTACAAATAAGCGAAAACTTTACTTATTGTGTGTTTGTTATTACTTTCGCATCTGTGTTTTTATTAATAAATAACGAACTTATTTCTGTGTAAATTCTTTCTTGTTTGCCCTGTTCGAGATGAAGGAATATATGGTTTTAAATTCCTATATTCTTTCTCATCCATAAACAGAGCCTGTGCTGTATATTGCCCTTTACAGCTAATTTAGTTCTTGTGCAGTGTCTCAAGATTAGGACCCGGATTGTTAGGTCGTTTTAGGTTTTCTTTATGGATGATTATTACACAGATTAGTTTATATACACTGTAAATGGTTTTTTTAAATAAACGCTAACGCCAATAATTTGTCTTGTTTTTATAACTTTTGTAACATGTATTTATATTCTTATTTAACAAAAGCACGCCTTATAAACAACCTCCATAAAATATACTTTATGCAGGTGTGAACAACGCAGTGGGCAACTAAAAGCATTATGAACGATTTTCTATTATCAGTTAGCATTTCTCCACAGAAGATGACGTCATTTCCAATGCTGTACGTTTTTTCCTGTACACGTACCTACTCGTATTTTGTTAGCTTCCTGCAGTACTGCCACTGGTCCGGGCAACTATGTACTTGTTTGAGTAGCTTCTGGTATATAGTTATAATGTGCCTTAATATATTCAAAGGAAGCGACAATATGTACTTATCATCTGAACACAGGGATTTAGGACGTTTTGTAGTGCATTTGCTTTAAGTTGAAACATGGAAAGTAGAGATATAGCGCTATGTTCCACACGACAGTTGATAACCATTAACCGCCTAATCTCAAAACCTTCACCATGAAACTTACTATTTAAAATCTGGGTTAGGCTGAAACCAGCGGACAAGTAGCACCCGTACGAAAGCCAGCGAATCAAAACCGGCCGAAGATATGCTAAAGTGCACCTGCAACACTTCAGCTGATACTGAGAGACTAGGCAGTGAAGGGTTTCTCTTTCCTAGACCGGTCAGATATCAACCTAAACCTTACGCAAGCCCTTATTTATTACAGGCATTTTAGGTCCAATGAAAGTGGCTAAATATACAGCAATATGCTATTAATATCCTGAAAATGGCAAGGTAAAAACAAAGTTAAAAGCTAAAAATTCAGGCCCTACTCGTTGTACCTACATGAAACACGATATGGGTTTAAGCAATCTGGATGTTACTTTCACTTGACGTTTTCAACAAACTATATATTATTAAGGGGTCGCTATGTGATGCCTTTGGATTCCCCATCTCTTTGCAAAAGTACAAAGTATTTGACAATTCAACTTATAATAAGAAATAGTTAATGTAACAACAACAAATTGACATAAACATCTTTTGTGTAGCAAGTTTTAGGCCTTCTCTTACAGTTTACATGCTACAAGTTTATTTGTCACGTAACATTTTTTAAATATATGCTATTTTAATTCAAACTCTGTCATTCTTTAGAAAACCAAAAGCCTTGAAAAATGCTTCATGTAGGTAAAGGGAGTTTAGGGTGGGCGAATTTTCTTGAAAATCTTCATGTCGTATCTTTGGAAGCTATTGAACACATAAATGCCAACTTTGGTTTTTATCAGACTTTTGGTTTTTGAGTTATGCTGTTCACACCCATACACGGACCGTTATCTAAAATAGTTTTTGTTTATTCAAGGGGCTTCAAAACATGTATTTTCGGTGAAATCTCGGTACGGAATTTTTTGGTGGAATGCAATACCTTCTCTACCTACTATGTACGTGGTAGATAAAGTAAAAAAGCCCGTGTGTGTGTGTGTGTGTGTGTGTGTGTGTGTGTGTGTGTGAACAGTATAACTCAAAAACCAAAAGTCGATTAAATACCAAAATTGGTGTCAAGTTCAACATCCTCCAAGGATGCGATACGAAGATTCCAAAGAAAATCCTGCACCCCAAACTACTCTTTACATGAAAAAAGTTTCGTTATTTTTTATTTTCTCAAAAATGACTATAACGATTTCGATTAAGATTCAAAATACCACATGTTTAAGGTATTTATATAAAAATAGGATGCATACCTGAATTTTCTGGGAACAGCCTGAGAAGTCCTCTTCATTTGATAGGAAATTTAACTGGTAAGATAATTGATAGACGAAAAGTCGTTCTCCGCGGTATAAGGGTACTATGCTAGCCTCTAGTTCCCGAGGTTGCGGATTTAAACCCGGCGGAAGGCGATGGATTTTTTCGGGCGTAAAAACCCATAGCATGGTTTCCTTTGGAAGGGAATTAGAACTGGTGGTCCCTTGTCGTAGATTTACGGTACGTAAAAGAATCTCAAGCCTGATAAAGAGGCCACTGCGCAAAATTTCCGGCCTTTCAAACCCAATATAGAAGACCAAGAACCATAGTAGTTAAAGGACGTCCATAAATTAAACTAAATTTAATTTTGATAGACGAAAATGTACTAAACAAAACATATAGATCTCTTTAAAATACCAATTTTGTTAAATAACTGTTTTGTTGTATCAGCTATTTTCGAGATATCCGTTATTAATGCTTCGAGTTCTTCAACTTCGTCATTCTTTTAAAGTCCTCTCGACATTCAGCTGTTTCTCGCGATGTCAAGGAAACAGTATGGAATTTTAAGACCAGCATATAGCGTCTAGTTCTAAAACATTTGGCTATCGCTGTTCCCTCTGTATCTATAACGAAATGTGTAATGCAGGTGTTTTCGGAAAGGCTTATCTCGATTAAAATGCAGTATACAGGAAATAAACTTTCGGAAGAATAATTTATGCACCCATCAATAAGTGATACAGGGTAGAGAAAGTAATGTAAGATTTTTTATTCAGGGGACTACAAAACGTACATTTTCAGTGAAATTTCGGCATAAAATTTAGCGCTTGCGACTTGAACCATGCGAACGCAATTGCTCGGCTAATAACCTTGAATTGTTCCACATCGCTCCCGCAACCTTCACCTTACTTTCGCTGGGTCTTTATCGGTTAAGGCTGTTGTAAACCACTGCATCAACTTGCGGACAATTACGTATACAAGTACCAACTGCATTCCTCCCAAATCCATGTCGGGATTTCACCAAAAATGTGTGTTTTGAGACCACAGAACAAAATAAAAAAGGTCCGCCTTTGTGTCTGTGAACATCATAGCTCAAAAACGAAAAGTTGGTTACTATTCAGGACCTCCCAAGGATGCGAAATGCAGATATTCAAGACTATCCCCCACCCCAAACTACCCTTCACATGGAAAAGTTGATTTTCTCAAGAATGGCTAACGATTTTGACTAAAATAGCATATATAATCTTTAAGATATTCTCATTACAAATAAAATGTATGTATTGAATTTCTTCAGAATAGTCCCTTAGATTCTCTTCGTTCTGAATGACTTTTGTACAATGGTAAACCGAAACTGTTAGACAAAATGCACATCTCGTTAAAGCACACAATTTAACAATTTTCGAGATATTCCTGTTATTGGTTTGAATTTTCAAAAGCTTATACTTTCTTAAATGAGAAGTCATTCGCTTTTTTCTCCTGTTCATGCAAAGAGAAGGGAAGTTCAAAGTTATCACATAGCGACCCGCTCTTAAAAGATCTGACCATCGCTTAAGCCTACTGTATTCTCCTTGTACCTACCTAGAAGGAAACGTGAAATAAATGTTTATCTCGATTAACATGAGAGTTTATACAAGAGTAGAGAAAGTCATGTGAATGCAACACATTTTCTTTGATGCGGTAATTTGTATCACAAATTACTTAAATGTAAATAATGGTTGTAATATGAATATGCCTTTTTTATGTGACATTGATTTCAGATGTTTATTAATTGTAATTATTATTGGGAAATAAGTTTATACGGCTTTACTGAAACTGTCAATAATAGCGCAATAATGCAGCGAGGGGGTGAGCTGTTTATCATTACTGGGAACAAGGAAGTTACGTAATGTTCGCGCGTTTTCGGTAGAACCTTCTAGAATGTTTCCCTAAAAGCAATATGTATTCGTGGTTTTCATTGGATATTAAGATAGACGCTAATGTTGGCGCGTTTTATTAGCCAATAGTAGTTCATTTATAATCTTTAGGCGTATCTTGATACAGGCGTATAAATAGGGTAGGTTCAAGGTAGATCGCCCTCAGTTCATAAAAATTACTAGCACATTACACGTCGTCAGTCAGTCCTTAAGTTCGCCGAAAGCATTCATATACTACACGTCGTCTTCAGTCAGTTCGTCAAGTTACGCGCAGCAAAATTATTAAAGATCTAAAGTATTATACAGTTAAATATACACAAAGTTGAAGTACGTGAGTTAAAAGTGATAAGTAAGAAGTTATTACAAACAGTTTCAGTTTGGCGAGTATCTAAATCAATATGTAAAAGTGTTAGTGAACGTGTTCGACAATAAAAATTATAAAACAAATTTCTTCATTAAGTGTAATTTCTGGATAAAAGATTCCTTTCCATTTCACAACCTGCATAGAGATACATGTTCGACCCAAACAGCTAGCCGGAGGACATTTGAAATAAAATCATACACAAGCTAATACTGCCACAAATTGCTAACGCAAGATGGAGCTACAAATCAAACAAAGAATGACGTCACAAGATGGCAACGCATGAAGTAAAAACAATATAAAATCTCCAAGTTCTAACAACATTACGTAAGAAACATTTTACTTCAAATTGGCTCCCATACGTGGGGCTCAAAACATATACAATTTGTTCTCTCGCAAATTGGCGCCCATACGTGGGGCTACAATAATATTACTTCAAATTGGCACCCAGGACGTGGGGCAAAGTGACCAGGAAAGGAACACGATGACCAGGAAAGGAACTCGAGTAACCAGGAAAGGATCAGAATTAACCAAGAAGAATTGAGATGACCAGGAAGGGGCGAATGCAGCAGTGAAATGATCTACAAGACGCAGATTCCAGAAACAACAAAAGGAACGACAGACTACATGGATGATTGGACATCGTAATTCCGAGATTACAAGGCAACAAGGAATTCAACTACAAAACAACAAGACGACGTAGATTCATCATAACACAACGCAGAAGCGACATACAAATCTAGGAGAAAGGGGCAGAAAGCTGAGACATCAAAGTAACAGCAACAGACAGCATAACAAAGGTTAGAGTATCGTAATTTTTTTTAGAAAAAAAAGGGGTAAACAAATTTAAATGTTCCTTAGGAGTGGTAGGATAAAGAAAACAATGGCTGCTAGTAATACAGAAGAAATAATTATGGAGGGAGATAGTGTAACAGTTAGCTGTGATTCAATACAGGTTACAGAAAGAAGCCCAGACTTTTTAGGATTTGAGGATGAAAATGTTAGTGCAGAAAGTGAGAATAGAATAGCAGGAAATGTTAATTTTGATGCTAGTATGATGATTGAAATGCTGAGAAATATGAGGGAAGATATGCAAAAGAATAGTGAGAAATTAGAAAAACTAGATCAGAATAATAGAGAATTAAGAGAAGATATGCAAAAGAGTCATAGGGAATTAAGGGAAGATCTTAGTAAGAAAATAGATCAAAACAGGGAAGATATTGATAGGAGTTTAGAACAAAAACTAACTCAGAATAATGAAAAATTAGAACAAAAACTAACTCAGAACATGAAAATGAATAATGAGAAATTAGAAAAGAAAATAGATCAAAACAGGGAAGATATGCAAAAGAGTCATAGGGAATTAAGGGAAGATATTGGTAAAAGCTTAGAACAAAACAGGGAAGAAATTGAAAAGAAATTCATGGAGCTAGATAGTAGTATGATTAGAATGAAAAATGAAAATCACGAAATGATAGCAAATGAAATAGGTGAAGTTTCAAAGAAAATGTTAGACATGAGCAGGGAAATATCTAACCAAAAAAGTGAGGTTAATAATAAAATAGAGCATGTTAATGTAAAATGCACAGAGCTAGGTAGCCGAATGAGTAGCATTTCAAGTGAGTTACGAGAAATGATGGAGGCTACAAATGCAGATTTAATACAGGTGCAAGTTAATTTCAGAGGGGAAATATCTGAAATTCAGAAGGAGTCAGAAACACAGAGAAATAAATTGTCTGATGAAGTTAAAGATTTGTCTAAAGATTTGAATCAAAAGCTAACTTCTGAAATTAACAAACACCAAACTGTTCAAAATGAGAATAATAAAAAATTGGAACAGACAATAGAAAATCTGCAAGGTACTGTAAATAGATTAGAATTGAATTCAAGGGCAAATATATGTGATGTGAATGTGTCAGATGTACAAAATAATGATAGAGGTAGTTCCTCAGGTATAACAAATAATGTGAGTGATGCGGCAGCTTCATCTATAGCTAATGCTGAAACTCAGAGTGCACAAGTAACACTAGAGAATTTAAATATGGGAGTAGGGAATTTGCAAAATTACAATCATATCTTAAGTGATTTTCCACTTCCAAAATTTAATGAAAACTCCAGTCCAGTACAGTTCATTGCAGAATTATCAGAGTATTTTCAAATTAAAAAGATACCTGAAGCATTGAAAATTTTTTACATTTTAAGAAGATGTGATAGAAGAAGGACCTATTCAATCTGTATTGAGCGATAATGCTTCGTACTTCACAGGAAAAAAATTTATGGATGGACTGAAAGAAAATGGCATCAAACAATATTTTTCGTCAAGATACAGACCGAACTCCAACCCAGTGGAGAGGGAAATTAAGGAAATTTCAAATTATTTAAGGGTGTTATGTCATCGAAAACACACCCAATGGTATGGATACGTGAACTTCGTTCAGAATCTACTAAATGAAACCGTAAACAATGTGACAGGATACAAACCATGTGAACTTAAGTTAGGAAAGAAGATCAATACAATGTGTAAAAAAATTCCAGAAGCCATTCCAGATGCGCATTCGATACCACAAACAGAAGAAGAGATGTTACGAAAAGCATTCGAGAGGATGAAGAAAAAGGCCATAAAAAGAAAAATTAAACATGAAGAAAAGAAGAGAAAGGAATGGAGGATCAAAATAGGAGATTTAGTTTTGGTTAAAACCAAGAAATTATCGGATAAAGCAAATAAACTTTATTGGCGAATGTTTCTCAAATACCATGGACCATATGAAGTTGTTGAAGTATATGGAACTAATACATATGAGTTATGTAATCCAACAACTCGAAAAAGCATAGGAAAGTTCCATATTGAGATGCTGAAACCATACAACCATGAAGATCAAGGTGAAACAAAAGACAAAGATGATAAATAGTAAATGCTGGATAGTTAAAGACGAAAAGCAGAGCAATGTATTGGAACGTAAGAGGGTTAAATAAATATGTACATCATGTGAAAGGAGAAATAAATTTTGGACATGACTAAATCTTTAAGAGGAAAATAACATTTTATTAGTAACTGAACATGCAAAATAAAGCATGATGTTATATTAAAGTAAAGTACATAAATACTATTCCAAGAGTATTGTTAAGATAAAGTATAAAATAACAAAAATTGGTAAATATAATTAAAAACAAACATTTATGTAGCAAATAGAACATGTTAAACAGTGCCTAGAATTAAGAGATGTAAATATTTATGTAAAGGTTGATTATTTTTGGCAAATATGTGTAATAATTACAAAAAAATCTTAAATGTATAAGATTTGTCAACAACTTAAGAAAGTAAACAATTTGGTAACAGTAATTAAACAATTTAGGGTAAAGTATTTGCTATAAAAATTTGTGATGTCAGACTAATATCTAAATTAATTAAACCAGAGCCAGTAAGTAGTGGCGAGATAAAAAAAAAACATGTTGTGTGTTAAATACGTGTGAAGTGTTAAGTGAAAGTGATAGCGTGTGTTCCAAGATTTAGGAGACTAAAAACCCAATTATAAAATTTCCAAAAAAATTGTAAATATTTATAATTATGTTTCTAGTGGGGCATATGATGCGGTAATTTGTATCACAAATTACTTAAATGTAAATAATGGTTGTAATATGAATATGCCTTTTTTATGTGACATTGATTTCAGATGTTTATTAATTGTAATTATTATTGGGAAATAAGTTTATACGGCTTTACTGAAACTGTCAATAATAGCGCAATAATGCAGCGAGGGGGTGAGCTGTTTATCATTACTGGGAACAAGGAAGTTACGTAATGTTCGCGCGTTTTCGGCAGAACCTTCTAGAATGTTTCCCTAAAAGCAATATGTATTCGTGGTTTTCATTGGATATTAAGATAGACGCTAATGTTGGCGCGTTTTATTAGCCAATAGTAGTTCATTTATAATCTTTAGGCGTATCTTGATACAGGCGTATAAATAGGGTAGGTTCAAGGTAGATCGCCCTCAGTTCATAAAAATTACTAGCACATTACACGTCGTCAGTCAGTCCTTAAGTTCGCCGAAAGCATTCATATACTACACGTCGTCTTCAGTCAGTTCGTCAAGTTACGCGCAGCAAAATTATTAAAGATCTAAAGTATTATACAGTTAAATATACACAAAGTTGAAGTACGTGAGTTAAAAGTGATAAGTAAGAAGTTATTACAAACAGTTTCAGTTTGGCGAGTATCTAAATCAATATGTAAAAGTGTTAGTGAACGTGTTCGACAATAAAAATTATTAAACAAATTTCTTCATTAAGTGTAATTTCTGGATAAAAGATTCCTTTCCATTTCACAACCTGCATAGAGATACATGTTCGACCCAAACAGCTAGCCGGAGGACATTTGAAATAAAATCATACACAAGCTAATACTGCCACAAATTGCTAACGCAAGATGGAGCTACAAATCAAACAAAGAATGACGTCACAAGATGGCAACGCATGAAGTAAAAACAATATAAAATCTCCAAGTTCTAACAACATTACGTAAGAAACATTTTACTTCAATTTGGCTCCCATACGTGGGGCTCAAAACATATACAATTTGTTCTCTCGCATCTTTCTTTTGTTTATATCCGACCAATGTCTATCTGAAAATCAGAATGGGTCACATTTTCTAACCCCTTTGCGCTAAAACTGAGGATGGATATCTGTTTTCTGCCCTCGGACTGTTAAAGCAGGTCACTCACCCACGCACTGACCCTTCCCAATATCACCTAGAGATCAGCCGACAAGTTTGGAACGGCAGGAGATTCAAGGAAACGCTTTAGGGAGGTCTTGGCGGAACGAACCCGTAGCCAATCTGACAAGTACTTTCATCATGAGTGGCGTACACTACTTTTACACAACTTGATGCCAACAATTGTTCCAGGGAAATTATTACTTTCTCTACTACGTATAGTAAGTAGGGGAAGTATTGTATTCCACCCAAAAATTCGATATCGAGATTTCACCGGAAATATATGTTTTGAGACCCCCTGAATCCAAAAAAAGCATTTTTGGAAACATGTCCGTGTGTGTGTGTGTCTGTGAACACATAACTCAGAAACGAACAGTCGGATAAACGCCAAACTTGGTATTTAGGTTCAGTATCTTCCAGAGATGCGACACGAAGGTTTTCAAGAAAATCCCCCCACCCCAAATTACCCTTTACATGGAACATTTTTCGAAAATTTTAATTTTCTCAAAAATGGCCCTAACGATTTTGATTAACATATCATATATTTAAGATACTTTCATGATAAATAAAATGTATATCTTGAATTTTCTGGGAATGTCTCCAAAAGTATTCTTCATTGTGAACGACTTTTGCATAACTGGTAAACCATAAGAGATAGACAAAATTTTACTGCACAACAAATGTAGATCGCGTTAAAAATGCATTTAACAAATATAGTTATTTATATTAAATCCTGGAGTATACATTGGTATCCCGATGCCTAGACACGATGCTTTATTTTCTTTCTTTTTTTCCTTTTTCTATCTCTTTAGTTCTTCTTGACATGCATACATCCATGCATTTATATATATATATATATATATATATATATATATATATATATATATAAATGCAAAGAACCATTACACATACATATACACTCATGCACATAGCCCTTACACACATATACCAGTGTACTTGCACATACACACACGCATTCACAAACCTCATACGTATACAAACATAAACACATAATACACCAGTGCACTTACACACTCGCACAGCAACGCACGCACACACACACTCACGTACATACATACACCAGTACACTTACACACTCGTACACTCACGCACACACTCACGCACATACATACACCAGTACACTTACACACTCGCACACTCATGCACACACACAAGCATTCGCCTACAAGCATAGACCCATACACCAGTGCACGCCTGCGCATGCATTCATGTGCACGCATTCATGTGCACGCACACAAATACACACACGATAGCACTGAAATTTATTGCCTTTACAGAATTCAAAAATCGTTGTCTCATTTCACTGTAACCTAGCAAAATGTAATTCTTTTCAGGCTACCACCTTCACAGACTTTCATCCCAACACATGTTTTATAGATTGTGTAAAGACATTATGGAGGTACTCAGAGAGAGAGACAGACAGACAGAGAGAGAATGCGAGAGGAATTGAAGCAAGTAGGGATAGAAGTGCTGAGAGACTCTGCGCATGCGCAACAGGTGATAATTTCATTGGGTGCAATAATCACGTGACGTGTATACATCCCCTTCCCTCCACCAGGCTGTTTAACCATGTATTTCAATATAAGAAACATCGCCATTAATCATCGCTTTATTATTAAAAATTCAGTATATGATTGTCCTAAAAAGATCCGTGTCACCCCTATAATTAGCATACCTTCAGCCACTAGTCTTTATTGTACCAATGAGTCTAGATGGGTTAACATCGTGTTCTCTCCAATAATAATCAGCTTTCTAAAGTGCTAAGGTGAAGAGGTCTACATTTCATTGAGCAGTGACTAATGCGTTATTACCTCAAGAATAAGGATGAATAACTCTGCATATAAGGATATAATTCCTAGTGCATCAGGATACTCTTGTATTAAATGCAGGAAGAAATTTCTCCGAAGTTATGACAAGAGAAGGCATCAGAAGAGCTGCAGGAAGCTCTTCAAATGGAAACATTGTAATGTACTCTTAAATGATGGTTATAAGGGTCAGCGGCACGAAGATATATGTTAAACAAGCAGTCCTCAGAAGAAAAGCAGATTAGAGCCTACTAAACATCAGTTACTGTCAACAATGGAGGACTGTGATACGAAAGAATAAGACACATCCTTCGAAGGACGATTGAAATAGCATTTTATACGATGCGAATCACCTAAGGACCTGAATATATATCTGCATGAGGCAAAACAACGGATAATCCATGCTGTGCATAAAGAGCTTGGTACTCACAAGAGTGTGAAAATTAATCTGCTGGCTGAGTGTCTACTATTTGTTAACAGTATTGAAGAAACCTAAGAAACATTTAAAACACGGAATCAACCTGTTTTCCTAGAAACTAATCTGGAGTCAACGTTGGAAGCGAAATTCAAGAAACTGATGACTGAATTGGAGGAGTCTCAGCTTAAGGGTAGCAACTGGGCTTTGCTTGCTGTGGAAGGAGTTCGACCTCGTATCAACAAGTACAATCCGTTGCGAGGAAGTAGCCATATACCACTACCGTCATCTGTTGAAGCAAAAAAAGAACTGCGTAAACATCCAGAACTTTAGCGATGAGAAATGTTTCATGTATTGTGCACTAGCTAAATTCGTTGAGAAGGATGCACAACGTGTGAGCAAATACAAACAACTTCAAGATAAGTACGACTTCAGCTGCGTTTCCTATCCTACTACACTTTCTCAAATACCTAAATTTGAGAAGCTTAACAAGATGTCTATCTACGTTTTCGGTCTGGATGAGTGGCATGAAGTGTATCCGATAAAGGTTGCTGATATTAAACTACCTAAACACCGTGACATGCTACTATTGAATGACAGTAGTGGAAAACAGCACTACGTATATATAAATAATTTTGAGAAACTCATTTGACGGCAGAAAACTAAATAGAATGAACGTGTTTATACCTGCAAGCGCTGTTTTAAACATTTTGATGATCGATATGGAACAAGTGGGTTGGAAAAACTACAAGAGCATGCAGCCATCTGTAATCAACACGGTATGGCAAGGGTAGTTATGCCCACCAAGGAGAAATCAATTGTCCAGTTTAAAAATGTTGAGAGGATGTTGAAACTACCTTATGTCATCTATGCGGATTTTGAGAGTATTCTCACTCCATGCCATACGTGTATACCCAATCCTGAAACTTCCTATACAAGCCCTTATCAAGAGCACACACCAATGAGCTTCTGTGTTTACGTGAAGGCATCATCCTGTGTTGAACATATTGAAACTGGTCTTCCTAAACAACCTCATGTATTTCGTGGTGCTGATGCTGCTCAGAAGTTTATGGAATACCTGTCGTTCATTGAAAAGGATATTAATAATGTATACAAATCTGCAAAGCCTCTGAAACTTACGGACCAGTAGCAAAAGGATTTTGAGTCTTCTACGGCATGCTACTTGTGTAGAAAAGCCTTTACTGAAATGACCTATAAAGTACGCAGCCACAATCACATCAGTGGTGAATATCGTGGAAGTCTACATAATGAATGTAATTTATTCTGCAAAACACCTAAATATATCCCAGTTTTCATGCACAACCTCAGCGGCTATGACTCGAATTTCATTGTCAAGGAGCGGGGTTGTACAAGCGAGAGGGTGGATGTAATTTCTAGCTCTGAAGAAAGCTGTATCTCATTCACCAAATATGTAGGAAATATAAAGCTTCGGTTTGTGAATAACTTCCGATTCCTCAGTACAAGCTTGGATAAGTTGGTAAAAAATCTAACCTCATATTCTGAAACACTAAAGTATTTCGTAGAAGACAAATTGAAGTTGATGACTCGTACGGGTGTATTTCCATACGATTTTGTCGCGTCATGGGATGTTTTGAGCGAGACCTGTTTGCCTCCTAAGAACTCCTTATACAATAGATTAAATGAAGAAGAAATTACTGATACTGACTATGATCATGCTAGAAATGTATGGGAGCTATTTAATGTGAGAAACCTGGGAGAGTACAGCGACCTGTACTTAACCTCGGATGTACTTCTTTTAGCTGATGTCTTTGAGACATTCAGAGAGAAAACCCTCAAAACACACAAAGTCGATCTGGCCCATTATTTTATCTCTCCAGGACTTACATGGGATGCCATGTTACTGTATACAGGAATTCAGCTGGAACTGTAACAAGATTATGATCAACTACTCATGGTGGAAGCAGGTATAAGAGGAGGTTTTTTGTCAAGTTTCCCATCGGTATGCAGAGGCTAATAACACGTATATGGAGAAGTTTGATCCGTCAAGACCAACCCAATTTATTACACACGAGGACGCTAATAACCAATATTGTTGTGCAATGTGCCACGCCCTCCCTTATGGTGGATTTCAGTGGGTTTCACCTGAAGAAATCAACATAGAAAGACTACAAGAAGATGATCCTCATGGGTGCATATTAGAAGTTGACATCAAGTGTCCTGCAGAACTTCTCGATCTACACAATGATCTACCTTTCTTGCCTGAGTGCCTGAAACCATTGGAATCATCTACAAAGAAATTGATACCCCATCTTGGACCTCGAAAGAAGTATGTAGTGCATTACATGACTTTGAAGCAAGCTCTTAATCACGGGTTACGTTTGAGTAAAATCCATCGTGTGCTGCAATTCCGACAGTCTCGGTGGTTGAAACCTTATGTGGAATTTAACAACAGACTACGACAACAAGCTGTAAATGATTTCGAGAAGGACCTCTACAAGCTCTTTAACAACGCCATGTTTGGAAAGCTATGGAGAACCTGCGTAACCGTATGGATATACGACTAGTAACAAATGAGAAGACTCTAGAGAAGTTGATCGCCAAGCCTACGTTCATCGATAGGACAATATATGCTGCTAATCTAGCTGCTGTACATATGGCCTCTCGTCAGATCGTGTTCAACAAACCTATATACATTGGTATGAGTGTGTTAGATATCTCCAAGACATTAAAGTATAACTATCATTACGAGTTATTGTTGCCTTATTACGGAGCTGAAAACCTAAAGCTTATGTATATGGACACTGATTCATTCATTCATCGTGTAACAACTGAAGATGTGTACCATGACAAGCTACGTTTTCTTGAACATCTCGATACAGCTGATTACCCTGTCAACCATATATGCCGCTCTACTCAGAAAAAAAGGTGTTGGGAAAATTTAAAGATGAGGCTAATAGCAAAATCATCCTACGCTTTGTTGGACTACGACCTAAGATGTATGCAATAGATATTCAAGATTCTATAATAAAAAGATTAAAGGTATAAAACGTAGCGCTAATAAGCAGTATATTACGTTTAACAGCTATACAGACTGTCTTAAAACCTGTGAAATCATCAGAACGCCCATGAATCTAATCCTATCACGAAAGCACGCTGTTACCACAGTGCAAGTGAATAAAATTACATTGAATCCCCTTGATGATAAAAGAGTTATTGCCGAGGATGGAATAACTACCTATGCGTATGAACATTACAGCGTTACAAACAGTGCTTAAGAGAATGTAACCCGAAGATGAAGATTTTCTCCGCGAGTCTACAATCTTAAAAAATCTTAAGTTTACTCATGTGCTGTGTATGCACATAGACAAATGGTGAAGAAAGGAGAAGATGGAAGGGGAGGCGGTAACCCTGCCAAGATAAAGGGGGGAGACATCTACCCTTACAATCCTTTTTTAATGAAGCAATGATTTAACTGATAAAGCTGCTACACATGAACAAAAACTGTAAACATATAAAACAATAAAGCTGTCTAAAAATGTTATAATATCTCCTCAACCATGCGGATGCACTAGTTATGCTACTTCTATGCACTCTCACTGTTTCATCCTTACCGTCTCACCCACTAACTGTTGAACATATAAAAGCTTGTAGGGTCTATAAAAAGTATATAAAGGTAGTGTAATCTGTGATACTATCTGAATTATCTGTTAAAATGAAGCTTCATTTCGATAAATTTTCAGTAATAATCGTTCGTGATTGGTTAAAGCTTGAGTTACTCAACATATTTTACAGCTGCAGCAACATCCACTGCAGCAAGAGCTGCAGCAGCAACAACCCGTTACACAGCAGCTGTAGCAGCAGCAGCTAATCCAACAGCTGTAGATTCAGCACCTCAGCAACAGCAAGCATCACAACAGCAAATACGACAGATGTAGTAGCAGATACAGTAACTATAGCAACAACAGCTACAACGATAGCAGCAATAGATCCTGCAGCTACAGAAACATCATGCACAAGAGCTGTAGCAGAAACAAATACAGCAGATACCGTAGCAGATACAGCAGCTGTACAACAATAGATGTAACAGATCCTACAGCTGTAGCAACATCTGCTACAACAATAGCAGCGACAACAACCGGTTACTTAACAGCTGTAGCAGCAGCTAATCCAGCAGCTATAGATTTAGCAGTCTTAGCAATATCACAGCAATGATATTCGAGCAGCTGTAGATTTACCCACCACAGCAACAGCAGTCATCACGGCAACTGCAACATCAAATACGAGAGCTTTAGTAGTAGATACAGCACTGCAACATCAGCTACAACAATAGCAGCATCAGATCCGGCAGCTGTAGCAACATTAGACGCAGTCAGCACAATAGCTGTAGCAGAAGCAAATACAGCAGCTATCATAGCAGATACAGCTGCTGTACAACAATAGCTGTAACAGATCCTACAGCTGTAGCAGCATCTGCTACAATAGCAGCAGCATCAGTCGCGGCTTCAACACTAGCAGCGGTAGCAACAAGACGTCGTATGGTATCAGAGCAGCTAATCCATTAGTTGCAGATTCAGTAGCCACATCTATGAAACTGGATTAATTTTTAAAAACATGGACTCGAATACCTTGGATACTACATGAATCAGCTGAAATTACATTACGTAACAGTGGTAAAAGTCAGTGATTGAAATTATCACGAACACCTGTGATACTACTCTATTTGTTTTAAATACAATGTACCTTTTTGCGTGAGCGGGTCACCTTTTTTGCGTGCGTGGGTCACATTTTTTCCTGAGTGGGTCACTTTCTTGCGTGAGTGGGTTACCTTTTAGCATGAGGGGGTTACGTGTTGGAGCTGTCTAGAATTAGCGTTCTAGCATTGCATGAAACAGCGTTCCATGAAGTTTGCGTCTAAAGTCGCTTTCAAGTCTAGTATCTGAATTGACAGTGAACAACCTTGCTTCACCAGCTTCATTCTGCCAGCTAAATAAAATAAATCTCTCTTAATGTATATATGCTAATGAATGCAAGCAATGACAGAGTATAAAGGAACTATGCAGCAATAAAATGAATTAGTGTACCATGAGTGCTAAGGGGGTTAAGATCGCAAGAGGTTCCGGTTTAATTAACCCTCTCAGTAACCTGCTACCATTTGAAACACCTTTGCCTGGTTACAGATACTGCGGACCTGGGACAAAGCTAGAAAAAAGATTAAAGAAATGAGACCCTGGAATCAAACCCGTTAGACGAAGCGTGTAAACTTCATGACATTGCCTACGCTCAGCATAAGGACTCTGCTTCGAGAAACATTGCCGACAAGATCTTGGCTCAAAACGGCGTGGAAAAGAGTGCAATCATCTGATGCTACATTAGGTGAAACGTTGGCAGCGCGACTAGTAACAGCAATTATGAAGGGGAAGGTAACTGTTGGTGCTGGATCCAAGAAGAAGAAACGAAGAGGATTTCTACCGCTCATACTAATTATTGCAGCCCTAGGTGCCACCGCTGGATGTGCAGCGCAAATTTCCTCAGCAGTAAATAAGAAAAGGGCAGCGGATAAACAACTTGCCGAAATGATGAGGCATAACAGAGAAATTGAGGGAAAGGTGCTGTTGGCGCTGGATCCAAAAATAAGAAACGAGGAGGATTTCTACCTCTCTTGACAATTATTGTAGCCCTAGGAGCCGCCGCTGGAGGTGCATCACAAATTGCTACAGCTGTAAATAAGAAAAAGACAGCAGATAAACAACTTGCCGAAATGATGAGACATAACAGATAAATTGAAGCAAGAGGGAAGGCCCTTCGAGTGAAGAAGAATAAGGCGAGGAGCACCGAAAGGAAGAGGAGACAGAGCCAGAAAGGGAATTCAAAAAGCTCCGGCAGAGGGCTATACTTGTCCCGGAAAAAGCCTTGAGTAACGTAGATCTCGACTTATATGCCCAACTTTAAAGATTCCTCATTTTAGAGGTGTATTCGTGATCGATCAGCTGCCCTCAAGACCTCGTTACAGAGAGAGAATTATTGTCAATCTCGATACTTCAGAGAATGAAGGCACTCATGCTATAAAGAAGGATGGCAACGTGTCATTTTATTTCGATAGCTTTGGAAACCTGAAGCTTCCAAGAGATAGAAAGGTACCTCAGAGGCGTTAAGGTTCTGTATAACACTAAGAGGTTTCAGAGCTTCAGTTCAGTCATCTGCGGGCACTTGTGCTTGTAATTTCTATCGCAATGAGTTACACTATTGCCGTCAGTGGCAACGAGTCTGTTCGTACTACATACCTGAATCCCCCTCTTCAGTTAGATCCAAAGGGTCATTATGAGGTTGCTCTATTGAAGTTTGAAACCTTCTATTCCATTCCTAACGTTGATCAGAGTAATAATCAGTTTCATTATATACACAATGATGAAATTAAGATCATTGATATACCTGATGGAACTTATGAGATTGCTGATATTAATGAATACATCAGAGATAAGCTAGAGGTGGATGAGAATGTCTTCTTTATTAGACCTAATAATAACACAATGAAGGCTGAAATAAAATGCCCTTTCACTGTTGATTTTTCCAATGGTCGTTCTATAGGCTCGCTCTTGGGTTTCAGCGGCAAATTCTCAAGATTGTCAAGACGGACAAGGCGCCGTATCTCCCATTTAGGACCATGGATCTACATACTCAGTCTGCAGTGCCATAAACTAAATCATTCACCTGGAATGTCGCCGCCACATCAAAAATGGAGAAGCCGAGATTTGTCATTTTAGGTGCTCAGACTTTAAGATCGAGTAATGCATCCAACGACTGTTCCCTTTTTGATCATTGTAACATAACTAATTTGAGACTTTATCTTAATAGCGAATGTTATCCCTATCATGACATGAATTTGGACTTTAGAAACTCGAGATTTGCATCATTGTATGACATGTACTCAAAGTTTTAAAGCTCTTATTATGAAAAAGACAATTATCCTTTATTGAAGAGAAAAGATTTTCTTAAATTTGCTGCTATATTTGTTATAGATTGCTCGCATCAACCAGAGGAAGTTGTAAATGGTGCTGTCAACATCAGAATAGAAATTCAAGCTAGTGCAAATACTCCTGCACAGACATCATTGTATTGTTTAATAATTCATGATAAAGTTGAATAAAAACATGATGTAAAAGCATACCTTCATTCTTTTTTATTATTTATCTTACATGTCCATCACTTTCTTCCTTCAACTACTCGTTCCAGCATATGGCATTACACTTGCAACAGCTAGGTTACCTAAATGGTAATCTATGAACGATTCAAGTCTTTTTAGCCTGCAAATTTCATCACTATTTAAAAGTATTTCACAATCATTTAAATTAGTATTCAAAAATTTTATTTCGGACTCTTGCATATAAGCAACAATATTATAAGAGAAAACAATATTTTCACAATATTTCACTCCACAATATTTCTCATCGGAGGAATGCTTTGAATGTAGGAAGACTCTCGAATTATCTCCCAGTCTTGAATTGGCATGTATACAAATTTGTCTGTGTTTTTTACTAGAAGCACTAGAAGATCATAGAAAAATTCTATCTTAACGTTGTGTCTTCTCGAGACGTAGACGTCTCGGAACCCGCTTCTTACCGACATGTTTCTTGGGGGTTTCGATGTTGCTTATTCTATCCTCCAATAGCGTCAGCCTGCTTTGCAGGTCTGCAAAGCTGTTCCTCTTCTTCTTCTTCCCCTTATTGCACCGTCTGAAACATTACATAATGAAAGTCTTAGAAAACATGCTTTGGGAAGTAAGGTAACCTGAAAAGAATTACATTTTTTGTTAGTGCATACTTAAAATGAAACAAAAGATTTGTATAAACATTCGGATATCGGTCGTTATTTCAATGCGATAGATATAACTAAATTCGAAACAGTGGGAGTGTGATTTCGTGAATTTTTTATGCAATTCTATAACATGCATCTTTTGTATCTTTATATGTAATATCAATGAGTCAGCTGTTTTATTTATGAATCTTTTTCATAGTAAAATATAAGAATTCATTTCTACATACCTTCGCTGCAGAAACAAAAGACAATTAGACATGTCTTAAATTTCCCCATCTCTGCCATACCGTTATGTTCAAGGTGTAATTTTCCAGGCATTTCTGCAAGCTCTTAATCGGTTAACGAATTATAGCGCTCAGGCAAGAACACTTGATAATCCTCCAGCGAAGATACGATCCTGGTACCGTATCTTGTTTGAGCTCTTTTTAAGGCCTATTTCGAGATCTTGAACTCGCCGAGTCGGTAGGAAGCTACGCTCTTCAGACATTGATCATGAATTATTATTTTCAATACATTATTCAAGTTTAAGGACAAGTTATACATTTCTTTATATTAGAACTAAAGTGTGTGTTGTGCTACATCACCAAAGATTTTGTAAGTATGCTTATGAATGTGTAGAGAAACAAAGAATGAGTGGAGAAAATTGTATCAAGGTGTAGAGAAACAAAGAATGAGTAGAGAAAATCGTATGAATGTTAATGGAGAAGAAGAGAAGCAAAGAATGAGTAGAGAAAATCGTATGAATGTTAATTGAGAATGAATGTGTAGAGAAATCCTTGTGAGTGTAAGGTTCAGATTAAAAAATGTGACGCTCTTGCAACGTATCGCCTTTCATGCACTGCATCGTTTAAACAAAATTAAATGCATTGTAAAAGCCAACAATGATTTTGTATAGTTATGTAAAAACTCACTCACCTTGCATTGTTTCGTGCTGATGAATGCTGTACGTGTAGATGGGCCGCGCCTCTTCTTAAATTAAAAAAACACCTCGCGTTGCTTTTTAAAGTTCTTTAAAATTTAAATGTAGAGTTAATAAGCTCACAATGTCTCTATCATGCGTTGATATCTGTTTATATAGGGATCTAAACCCGTCCAGGCGATGTAGGCACATCGTCATGGTGGGGTATGTATACACGTCACGTGATTATTCTACCCGATGTCATCATCTCTTGCTGCGCATGCGCAGAGGCTCTCAGCACTTCTATCCCCACTTGCTTCAATCCCCCCCTCTCTCTCTCAGAGTACCTCCATAATGTCTTTACACAATCTATAAAAATGTGTTGGAATGAAAGTCGTGTGAATGTGATATCCTGAAAGAATTACATTTTACTAGGTTACAGTGAAATGAGACAAACAGTTTTGAATTCTGTAAAGGCAATAATTTCCAATGCCATCGTGTGTGTATGTGTGTGTGCGTGCGTGCGCTGGTGTATGTGTCTATGCTTGTAGGCGTATATGTGTGCGTGTGTGTGCATGTGCTTGCATGCGTGTATGTGTGCGTGTGTGTGGATGTGTATGTGTGTGTGCATGAGTGCGTATGTGTGTGTGATCATATAAGTGCACTGGTATATATATGCATGTGTGTGCGCGTGCGCGAGTGTGTGTGTGTGCGTGTGAGTGTAAGTGCATATGTGTAAGTGCACTGGTGTATGTATGTACGTGGGTGTGTGTGCGCGTGCGTGGCTGTGTGAGTGTGTAAGTGCAGCCGTGTATGTAATGGCTCTGTGCATGTGTATATATGAATGCATGGATGTATGCATGTCAAGAAGAACGAAAGAGATAGAAAGAAAAAGGAAAAAAGAAAGAAAATAAAGAATCGTGTCTAGGCATCGGGATACCAATGTATACTCCATGGTTTAATATAAATAATTATATTTGTTAAATGCATTTTTAATCTGATCTCGCATACTCACGTAGTTTAATATTTATTAAGCATTAGAGTTTCATCGGGTAAGATTCGAACTAGGAGCTCGGGTACCTAAGAATACCACTCATTGAAACGTCGTAATGACATAAAATTAAATTATATTTGTTAAATACATATTAATCTGCCTGTGCATGCCTCGATAATTTAATATTTATTAAGCATTAGAGTTTCTGGGTAACATTCGAACTAGAAGCTCTGAGCACCTAAGGATATCCTACATTAATCAGGTTAATGATGTATAAAAATTAAATTATATTTGTTAAATACATTTTAATTTATCCGTGCATGTTTCCATAATTTAATATTTATTACGCATTAAAGTTTCGCTGGGTAAAATTCGAGCTAGGAGCTATGAACACCCTTTCATTAATCGGGGTAATGATATAATAACGTTTTACCCTATCAAAGCATCAATTTTTCTTTAGAAATTAAAAACATTAAACTTTTGCCTGCAGTAAGATTCGAGTACAGACCTAAGGATGTCTAGGTATACACATGGGTTTAATATAGGTAATGATATATATTAAGCAGGCTTTTATGATATCACTGTTTGAAAAGAGCCAAACAGAGAGCTTGTATAACTATGTTAGGGTATACCCGTAGGACTTCGTGAAGACACTGCTGCTCTCAGAGAGAAGTAGCCTCGGGCAGTAGGGAGGCATGATATCGGGCTCGAGCGGTGGTAGAATTTTTTATGATCTAGCAGGTAAACTGACCTCTCTGTCTTTCCCTCGGTCAAACAAAGACAAGACCATTCACCGTACGTGTACGGGAATTCAATAGAGTTGGGATAATGGAGACTCTTTGTTATCGCTACGTCAGACTGCCTCTTTGTTATATTCCAGTGGAATGGGATGCTATACGGGTGGTCTTTGTAACGAAGTCTTGCTCGGGACAATAGACAGGGATACAATAGCATCTGTCCCTTTGTTAGCAAGGCTTCAGGGTTCTCTTTTGTTACAAACATAATTTATCATGCTCTTTGTTCATTTTGACAGGTGAAGGGCAAGCATTGTTCTTTTGCACATGTTCGTCAAACAATGCGACTGCGAGGTTGAAGGTGGCATTCCTAAAAGTACACTCAGGGAATTCAATAGAGCTGGGACAATAGCGTCTGATCCTTTGTTTACAATACTCCAGCATTCTCTATTGTTCATTTTGACAGGTGATGGATAACCTTTGTTCTTTTGCACGTGTTCGTCAAACAATGCGGCTAGCGCTGGCTTGTTTCAATGCAGAAGTGCACACGTGTGCGGATATGGAATGCGTAGAATAACGTCTCCGCCTTTGTTACAAAAGCGTAATTTATTATTCTATTGTTCATTTTGACAGGTGATTGACAGCCTTAATTGCTTACCTGTCAGCTTTCCATTATACCCAAGAAGATTTATGATCCTCAGCTGCAAGCAGAAAGTACCATGAACTTGGGGGGAGACCTCATTTGCATATGAATACACATTCCTGCATATTAAGTGTGCTTCATCTTTTATTCTCCCCCTCCTGGCTCTTAGGGGGTTTTTCCACTAAAGACCCCTCCTCGAATACCGCACAAATGATCTATACTTGGTTCTTTTTTGTTGTTTAAGTTCCTGAATAATATGTTTCTTTGTATTACAGTTTCTTTAACCGGGATCCCTAACACCTATCAACGTTTTCCCTACCTCTCGCATATAAACGTATGCTCTACCCGACCTATGATTAGCCCAGCTTTTTTCCTCGTATTCCCCTACCTCTCCCGTATAAGCCTATAGCATCAGCCTCGTATTCTCTACCTCTCCCATATAAACGCATTTTCCTCCGCATCTAGCCTCGTTTTCCCTATCCTTTCCCATATAAACGCAAAACACTGCGTCTGAATTCCTCTATGGTACCTACTGAGGTGAATGGGAAGAAATATGGATGAAAACGTAATGAGATGTAACTGGTTTGGGTTATTTGTTTCCGAAATTATGCTATTTTCCCCGAAAAATGACAGTCCAAACATAATTAAGGGATTATTTAGTACATATTATGCATGATTTAAAACAAATCGATCATCGGGTGCTACCGTAAATGATTACCAGACGTACAAATAAGCCAAGTTATACATAAAATAATTTTCAATTACTTACATTACACTATAAAGATAAATATATGAGTTATACTGGATAAATGTAATATTATTTTCTGTTAAAACCATTCATTGTCGTTTAACAATATTGCAAGCTAACTGCCAACATAATTAAAATTAATACATTTTTACTTTCTCTACTACGTATAGTACCTAAGTAGGGGAAGTATTGTATTCCACCCAAAAATTCGATACCGAGATTTCACCGGAAATACATGTTTTGAGACTCCCTGAATCCAAAAAAAAAACATTTTTGGAAACATGTCCGTGTGTGTGTCTGTGTGTCTGTGAACAGCATAACTCAGAAACGAACAGTCGGATAAACGCCAAACCTGGTATTTAGGTTCAGTATCTTCCAGAGATGCGACACGAAGGTTTTCAAGAAAATCCCCCCACCCCAAATTACCCTTTACATGGAACATTTTTCGAAAATTTTAATTTTCTCAAAAAATGGCTGTAACGATTTTAATTAAAATATCATACGTTTAAGATATTTTCATTACAAAATGAAATGTATATCTCGAATTTTCTGGGAATGTCACCAATAGTGTTCTTCATTCTGAACGACTTTTGCATAACTGGTAATCCATAAGCGATAGACAAAATTTTACTGCACAAAAAATGTAGATCGCGTTAAAATACACAATTTATGTCATATACATTTTTTGTTGTTGAGTGAACCATTTTAGAGATATTGCTTCTTATTCCCTTACATTTTCCAATACTTATACTTTTTCTCAAATTCGTTATTCATTACTTTCTCTACTACATATAGTAAGTAGGGGAAGTATTGTATTCCACGCAAAAATTCGATACCGAGATTTCACCGTAAATATATGTTTTGAGACCCCCTGAATCCAAACAAAAAGCATTTTTGGAAACATGTCCGTGTGTCTATCTGTGAACAGCATAACTCAGAAACGAACAGTCGGATAAACACCAAACTTGGTATTTAGGTTCAGTATCTTCCAAGGATGCGACACAAAGCTTTTCAAGAAAATCCCCCCACCCAGACTACCCTTTACATGGAACATTTTTCGAAAATTTTAATTTTCTTTAAAATGGCTCTAACGATTTTGATTAAAATATCATATGTTTAAGATATTTTTATGACAAATAAAATGTATATCTTGAATTTTCTGGGAATGTCCCCAAAAGCATTCTTCATTGTGAACGACTTTTGATAAACTGGTAAACCATAAGAGATAGACAAAATTTTACTACACAAAAGATGTAGATCGCGTTAAAATACACAATTTATGTCATACATTTTTGTTGTTGAGTGAACTATTTTCGAGATATTGCTTGCTATTCCCTTAAATTTTTCAATACCTATTACTTTCTCTACTACGTATAGTAAGTAGGGGAAGTATTGTATTCCACCCAAAAATTCGATACCGAGATTTCACCGGAAATACCTGTTTTGAGACCTCCCGAAATCCAAAAAAAAAGCATTTTTCGCAACATGTCCGTGTGTGTGTCTGTGTGTCTGTAAACAGCATAACTCAGAAACGAACAGTCGGATAAACACCCAACTTGATATTTAGGTTCAGTATCTTCCAGAGATGCGACAAGAAGGTTTTCAAGAAAATCCCCCAGCCCAGACTACCCTTTACATGGGACATTTTTCGAAAATTTTAATTTTCTCAAAAATGACTAACGATTTTGATTAAAATGTCATATATTCAAGATATTTTCATGACAAATAAAATGTATATCTTGAATTTTCTGGGAATGTCTCCTAAAGCATTCTTCATTGTGAACGACTTTTGCATAGGTAACTGGTAAACCATAAGAGATAGACAAAATTTTACTACACATAAAATGCAGGTTGCGTTAAAATACACAATTTATGTCATATAAATTTTTTTTGTTGAGTGAACCATATTCGAGATATTACTTGTTATTCGCTTAAATTTTTCAATACTTATTTTCTCAAATGGGAATCCGTTATTCATTTTTTGTCTTGGATATGCAAAGAGTATTAATCTGTGGCAAAGGGAATGGTGCTGCACCTAGCAACCAACTATTAAGAGATATGTATGTGCTTAAAGGCTAGTGTATTTCTATATTGTCCTTGTAAATATATATTCCCCTTACATCTACAAGAAAATTAGCAATAAGATAGACTCTGCAAATGTTTATCTCCATTAACATGAAGTAGATGGAGAATAAGCGTTTGTAAAAATAATTTGTACAAGAGTAGAGAAAGTCATGTGAGTGTAACACATCAGATTTTTTTCAAATGGGAATTCGGTATTCATTTTTTTGTCTTGGATATGCAAAGAGTATTAATCTGTGGCAAAGGGAATGGTGCTGCACCTAGCAACCAGCTATTAAGAGATATGTATGTACTTAAAGGGTACTGTATTTCTATATTGCCCTTGTAAATATATATTCCCCTTACATCTACAAGAAAATTAGCAATAAGATGGACTCTGCAAATGTTTATCTCCATTAACATGAAGTAGATGGAGAATAAGCGTTTGTAAAAATAATTTGTACAAGAGTAGAGAAAGTCATGTGAGTGTAACACATCAGATTTTTACTTTCTCTACTACGTATAGTAAGTAGGGGAAGTATTGTATTCCACCCAAAAATTCGAAACCGAGATTTCACCGGAAATACATGTTTTGAGATCCCCTGAATCCAAAAAAAGCCTTTTTGGAAACGTCCGTGTGTGTGTGTCTGTCTGTCTGTGAACAGCATAACTCAGAAAGGAACAGTCGGATAAACACCAAACTTGGTATTTAGGTTCAGTATCTTCCAGAGATGCGACACGAAGGTTTTTAAGAAAATCCCCCACCCCAGAATACCCTTTACATGGAACGTTTTTCGAAAATTTAAATTTTCTCAAAAATGGCTCTAACGATTTTGATTAAAATATCATATGTTTAAGATATTTTCATGACAAATAAAATGTATATCTTGAATTTTCTGGGAATGTCTCCAAAAGTATTCTTCATTGTGAACGACTTTTGGTAAACTGGTAAACCATAAGAGATAGACAAAATTTTACTACACAAAAGATATAGATCGCGTTAAAATACACAATTTATGTCATATACATTTTTGTTGTTGAGTGAACCATTTTCGAGATATTGCTTGTTATTCCCTTAAATGTTTCAATACTTATTTTCTCAAATGGGAATTCGTTATTCATTTTTTTTTGTCTTGGATATGCAAAGAGTATTAATCTGTGGAAAAGGGAATAGTGCTGCACCTAGCAACCAACTATTAAGAGATATGTATGTGCTTAAAGGCTAGTGTATTTCTATATTGTCCTTGTAAATATATATTCCCCTTACATCTACAAGAAAATTAGCAATAAGATAGACTCTGCAAATGTTTATCTCCATTAACATGAAGTAGATGGAGAATAAGTGTTTGTAAAAATAGTTTGTACAAGAGTAGAGAAAGTCATGTGAGTGTAACACATCAGATTTTTTGTTGTTGAGTGAACCATTTTCGAGACATTAATTGTTATTCCCTTAAATTTTCCAATACGTTTTCTTAAATGGGAATTCGTTATTCATTTTTTTTTTGTCCTGGACATACAGAGAGAGTGGAATGCTCCATATAGCAACAAGCTCTTAAAATATTTGACTATTGCTTAAATACTACCATATTCCCCTTGCACCTACAAGAAAATTAGCAATAAGATTAGCATCTCGATTAACATGAAGCATATGAAGAATAAGCGTTTGTAAAAATAGTCTGTACAAGAGTGGAGAAAGTCATGTGAGTGTAACACATCAGATTTTTTTATGTCCTGGACATGGAAAGAGAATGGAATGCGTCATATAGCAACCAGCGCTTAAAAGATTTGACTATCGCTTATAACCTACCATATTCCCCTTGCATCTACAAGAAAATTAACAATAAGATTAACATCTTGATATCTCGATTAACAATAAGCATATGGAGAATAAGCGTTTGTAAAAATAGTTTTTACAAGAGTAGGGAAAGTCATGTGAATGTAACACATCAGATTTTTTTCTTTATTTTTCTTTTTTTCCTTAATTAATTCCAAAGTTTGACACTGCAGAACCATCTACAGTGAGGCCACAGACTGGCTACATGCATAGCACGCGGTACTGCAGCGATCTCGCTACTCGGCATACGCGCAAACCGTGGCCTTACCTTAAAACGTCCGCACTGTAGTTCTGCCACCAACAGTATGTGTCTGCCTAACAGTGAAGATTTCAGCAAACCGTACTAACATATTCAATTTGACAACTCTAAGTGTTCTTGAGAATTTGTCAAATTCACTTACAGGCCAACAACGATCGCACAATATGTAACTTAAAGCATACGTTTTACTTGAAGGTTCGTCAGCGGAGGAATTAAAAAATCTGACGTGTTGCACTCACATGACTTTCTCTATTCACTCTTGCACAAATTATTCTTACAAAGGCTTATTCTTCTGTCTGCTTCATGTTAATCGATAACCATCTGCTGAAATTGTCTTACTGCATAATTCCTTGTAGGTACAGACGGCTCCAAATGTTTTCTGTTTCATCGTTAGCGGGGCAAGCGGGGTGCCTTAGCTCATACCTGCTCTACAAGGAAGGTTAAGGGATATCATTTCAACACATTTACCTTAGACTTGGCTGTAAAAATGTAATAGCTGTGACAAGAAAACCGCAATAAAATTACAACACAGCTACATAAGCAGTATACAAGTTAATTTTTAGGAATTAGAGACATCATATTATTGAATAACAAGCAAGTGTTAAAACAAAAGGTTTGGTTTTCAATATTTACTTCAATATCTACCCATTATCAACTAACACATGTTCTTTATTTTCATAATGTCCTTATAAAATGTGGTTTTTCCGTGCATCGTGACAACTTAGGCCAGAATTTATTTAAAAATTACAATCTAAGTTACACTTTTCCCTATTTGGTTGCATGCAAGATGCCGTAACGACAAACAGCCGCTTATCTATTCCACAACTCATCTTTTTACTGTCTCCACTATTTACCTATAAGTAGGGTAAGTGTTGTATTCCACCCAAAAATTAAAAAACGAGATTCACCGGAAATACACCTTGTGAGCCTCACTGAATTCAAAGAAAGCATTTTTACTTTCCCCACTACGCACTTACAGTAAGCAGAGGAAGTATTGTATTCCACCCAAAAAGTCAATAACGAGATTCACCAGAAATGCACGTTTTGAGACCCATTGAATCCAAAGAAAGAAGTTTTACTTTCCCTACTACGCACTTACAGTAAGTAGAGGAATTATTGTATTCCACCAAAATATTGAATAACGAGATTTATGGGAAATACACGTTTTGAGACCCAATGAATGCAAAGAAAGCATTTTCACTTTCTCTACTACGTAGCTACAGTAAGTAGAGCAAGTATTGTATTTCATCTAAAAATTCAATAAACAGATCCACCGGAAATACACGCTTTGAGGTCCCCTGAATCCAAAGAAAGTATTATTACCTTCTCTACTACATAGGCTACAGGAGGTAGAGAAAGTATTGTATTCCACCAAAAAATTCAATAAAGAGATTCACCGGAAATATACGTTTTGAGACCCATTGAATCCAAAGAAAGTCTTTTTACTTTCCCTACTACGCACTTACAGTAAGTATAGCAAGTATTGTATTTCATCAAAAAATTCAATAAACAGATTCACCGGAAATACACGCTTTGAGATCCCCTGAATTCAAAGAAAGCATTATTAGCTTCTCTACTACATAGGCAACAGGAGGTAGAGAAAGTATTGTATTCCACCCCAAAATTCAATAAGGAGGTTCGCTGGAAATACACGTTTTGAGGTCCCCCTGAATCCAAAGAAAGCATTTTTACTTTCTCTACTACGTAGTTACACGAGGTAGAGAAAGTATTGTATTTCACCCATAAATTCAAATACTCACTGGAAATACTCGTTTTGAACTTCCCGAATCCAAAGAAAGTATTTTTACTTTCTCTACAACGTAGTTACAGTAAGTAGAGGAAATATTGTATTCCACTCAAAAATTGAATAACGAGATTAATATTCGGAACGGAAATATTCGTTTTCAGACCCCCTGAAACCAAACAAAGCGTTTTTACTTTCTCTACTACGTAGTTACAGTAAACAGATCAAGTATTGTATTCCACCCAAAAATTGAATAACGAGATTAATACTCGGAACGGAAATACTCGTTTTCAGACTACCTGAAGCCAAACAAAGGGTTTTTACTTTCTCTGCTACGTAGTTACAGTAAGTAGAGCAAGTATTGTGTTCCACCCAAAAACTAAATAACGAGATTCACAGGATATACACGTTTTGAGATTCTGTAGATCTAAAGAAAGCATTTTTATTTTCTCTACTACGTAGTTGCAGTAAGTAGAGCAAGTATTGTATTCCACCCAAAATTGAATAACGAGATTCAACGGAAATACACGTTTTGAGACCCCTGAATCCAAAGAAAGCATTTTTACTTTCTCTACTAGGTAGTTACAGTAAATAGAGAAATTATTGCGTTCCACCAAAAAATTGAATAACGAGATACAACGGAAATACACGCTTTGAGACCCCTGAATGCAAAGTAAGCATTTTTACTTTCTCTACTATGTAGTTACAGTAAGTAGAGAAATTATTGCGTTCCACCCAAAAATTGAATAACGAGATTTAACGGAAATACACGTTTTGAGACCCCTGAATGCAAAGTAAGCATTTTTACTTTCTCTAATAGTAGCTACAGTAAGTAGAGAAAGCCTTGTGTTCCACATAAAAATTCAATGCCGTAATTTCACCAGAAATCACGTTTGTGACCCCCTGAATCCAATGAATTTATTTTTAGAAAATGATCGAAGTGTGTGTGTGTGTGTGTGTGTGTGTGTGTGTCCACGAACAGCATAACTCAAAAGCAAAAGATTGATTAAAAACCGAATTTAGTGTTTAAGTTCAACTTCTTCCAAGAATGAGACACTGAGATTTTAAAGAAAATCCCCCACTCCAAACTACCCTTTAAATTGGATATTTTTTGAAATTTTTTATTCTTTAAAAAATGGCTCTAAGGATTTTGATTAAAATACATATGTTTAAGCTATTTTTATGATAAATAGAATATATATCTTTTATTTTCTAGGAATAGTCTGTAAATTAGTCTTTATTGTCAATGACTTTTGATAATCAGTAAATCATAAGAGAGAGAGAGACAAAATCTTACTGCACACTGTAGGTCTTGTTAAAGCACAAAATGTATATCAAATAACATTTTTATTTTATGTCAAATAACCTTTATACTTTACCTATTCTGAAATTTTCTTTGTTATTAGTCTGAGTTTTCAAATACTTCATACTTCTCTCAACTGCAAATAGCTAGTGTTTTTCTTTCTTTTCTTTGTTTGTTTGTTTCTTTCTTTCTTTCTTTCTCGTGTTCATACAAAGAGAACAGAATTTCAAAGCTATCCTGTCTGTAGCTCGCATTCGGGAGGTCGTGGTTTCGATTCCTCTGGCCGACCTTCCTGACCCATGGGTTTTTTCGGGAGGTTTTCTCGGGTCGCCAGGCGAATGCTGGGAAGGATTCTCACATCCACAAGTTTCCTGAACCTCCATTTCATCTTCATTATCATTTCCCTTCATCTTTCAGGGTTGGAAATGTCGGCAATGGTGTTTCGGTGCAGTGTGGCAGGGGAAAAGGATGCTTTTTGTGACTTTCTCCGTCCCTCGGCTTTCGGCTGGCTGTCGAGAGGATCCTAACTCCCTTGAGAGGCATTGAACCCCTCTGTGCTGGGTGGGGTCCCCGGTCTGCCTGTCCGTCTGACGGGGAGTCTCTATCTGAAAACTTAGGGATCCTGCCATTCCTAGTTGCTGACGCCCGTGTCTTGTCTCGCCTCATCCTTCCTCCCGGAGATGCCTCCTTGTGGGGTGTAGGCACAATATCCACTATGTGGATCAGTGCCGAATCCCCTCCGTAGCCAACCAATCCAAAGCGAAAATTCGGTTAAATGACAAACTTGATATTTAAGTTCAGCATCTTTTAAAGATGCGACAAGGATTTTCAAGAAAATCTCCAACATCCTGAACAACCCTTTACACGGAAAAATTTTCGAAATTTATTTTCTTAAAAATGGCTCTAATGATTTTGATTAAAATACTCTGTGTTTAAGATATTATCATGACAAACGAAATATATATTTCTTGCTGAGAAGTGCTTCTCAAGTCTTCTTCATTCTGAATGACTTTTGTATAATTGGTAAACTCTAAAAGATTGGACAAAGTTTTGCTACACAAGAAATGCAGACCCCGTTAAAGCACACAGTTTGTTATACATATATTTTATGAGATTAACTATTTCCCAGATAATTTTTGTTATTGGTTTGAATACTTTTTGTAACTGAGAAGTTTCTATTCGTACAAACAGCATAGAATTTCAAAGCATCACATAGTGACATGCTTATTGAAAATGTGACTATCGCTTTATCTACGTATACTACAACGAAATGTGTAAATGTGAACATTTCCTTTGGTATTTAATTAAAGTCCTTTAACCGCGTAGGCCATTACGAACGGTGAATGAACGAAATGGCTAAAATGATGCTCAAATGGACCCGAGGTACCTAGAAGTTATAATCTAACATTCATCTTCTCAGGATAAGAGGAAACCCTGGAAAAAAACTTTACCCAGGTATTTCACTTTAACCGAGATTCGAACTCGGGACCTCTTGAATGTGAGGCAGACCCCCACACCACAGAGATGGGCTAAATGTTATTTGCAAGTTTATCTGGATTATAAGAAGTAGACAGAAAATGAGATTTAGAAAAAAGAATTGTAGAATGGTGAAAAGAGAAAGCTATGTGCATGCAACACGTTAATTTGTTCTCGTTGTAATGCAAAGAGCGTGGATTTTCAAAGACACCACATAAAAATCTGACTATCGTTTGAGTTACTGCATTCTTCTTATACTTACAACGAAGTTTGCAATGGCAGTTCATTTCAATTAACAAAAAGACTCTTTTGCGAATCTTCCAGTTTACGTCCAGGTGGCGCCGCGGTAACGCGTGCGACTCGCATTCGGGAGATCCCTAATTCGCTTCTCGGCGACCGCCCAATCTGACCCACTGGTTTTTTTCGAGAGTTTTCCCGGGTCGTCAGGCGAATGCTGATATGAATTCTCTCAGCCCCTGAATATCGTTCCATTCCTCATTTCATTCATCCTTAGCCCCGTCAGGTCTGTTTCAGGGTTGGAAGTGTCGACGATGGTATTCCGGTGCGGCATGGCAGAGAAAAAGAATGCTCTATGTGGAACCTTATCCGTCTCTCGATCTTCGGCTGGTTGCCAGGGTATACGGACCGCTTCTTGGGGGGGTTGGACCCTCTCGTGGGGTGGGGTCCCCGGTTTGCCTGCCCGACTGTCAGGGCGTCTCAATCTGGAAACTTTAGGAACCTTGTCATTGCTGTGCCGTCACTCCTGGTTCCGGAGTCTCGGTCTCTCACCTCGCCCCTCCCTCCCGTGAGCGCCCCCTCCAGGGGCACAAGCACAATATTCTCATTCACGGGATCGGGGTCGAATCCCCTCCGTTACACATCCCATTCCATTCCAGACCAGGAAAGAGAAGCATTTTAAGAATTCTGAACGTGAATCGTAATACAAAGTCTTTTCTTTGGGGGGGGGCATCTTCAGATTTGTCACTTGAAAGAAATTTAATTTTCAGAATAGAATGCTTTCAAATGAACCAATTGCAACAAAAGCAGATCAACCTGTCTGCAATAACACTTTCGGGTCACCATTTTGAAAATTTAGCTTATATGTTACTCTAACCGAATAAAACAGCTATAAAGAAACTGCATATTTTGCGCTAAACGTTGTTTCCACCTATCTATTAACATTTTCTCCTTTTGGATACAATACCTACATAAGTGTTTTTACTCTACGTCCACTATACGACTGGCACGGTTTTTCTTGCTTTCCCTTGTGTGTGTGTGTGTGTGTGTGTGTGTGTGTGTGTGTGTGTGTGTGTGTAAGGGGAATTATGTTTAAAATAAAACAATCTTTATTCGTTTTTCAGTAACAAACGCAAAATATATCTCATTTTGTACAAAATTTAATGTTGCACTTAATTGTGCCCAAACTGCTTCAACAGTTTGACATTAATATTACTTTTGCTTTCACATTTTTTAAACAATTACTTGAATATTATCAGAACTGAATGTGCCAACAGTATGGAACTACACACTTAGCGCTAAACATTGCGATCAATATCTATGACAATTAGAAAGCAAAACTTACTTAAATTCAAGGTAATAAATACCCTTTGCTTCGAGTACGCGTAGAACGTTCTATTGGTGATAATTATGAAACTATTATTATTATTATTTATTTATTTATTACTAGCAACAAACGTTAAAAGCAAGGTATACATTATGCGAACCTTGTTTCTCAAGAAAGTTACTAATCTTTAACTTGTGTAGTACCCGCATAAAGAGTGCAATATTTGATTTTTAAACAACATATTGTGCAAAGAAGTAGTGTATAATATACACTACTCAAAGAAAATGTTAATTTATTTCGCTTGAATAGATCTAGTAAAGAGAAAAGTATTTGGTTTCGTCTTCTTTAACATAAGTGTCAGGTCGCTGAATTATACGAGCATACACAGGAGTAAATGTGACCTTTGAGACGATACCGCCACTTGCCGGCTATAGCCAGGCATGACTAATCGATAAGACATTTCTTCCCCCTCTTCCTCTACAGCCCTTGGTCCATTGGAAAACATTTGAAGCGCACTGTACAAGGAGGTTAGGATAACAGAGTGGTCTATCTGTGATACCTTTGAAATTCAGTTCGCTTAGCGTGGCCAAAACACTTCCCATTTTAGAAAAGTATTTGGAAATTAAAGTCAGGTTAACGCCACAAAACCAACTATAAATTGTCTGGTTTAACAGATGTACATATTTTGTCTCTTACGGTTTACCTGTTATACAAAAGTCATTCAGACGAAGAGGACTTCACAAACTATTCACAGAAAATTCAAGATATACATTTTATTTGTCATGAGAATAATTTAAACATATCGTATTTTACTCAAAATAGTTATGAACCACTTTTGAGAAAACCAAATGTTCCATGTAAAGGATAGTTTGGGGTGGGGGAGTTTCTTGAAAATCTTCGTGTCGCGTTCTTGGAAGATGTTGATCTTAAGGTCCGAGTACCAAACCGACTTTTCGTTTTAGTCTCTCGCACGCACACACACACACGCACACGGACCTTTTTGAGGGGATTCAGGGGGCCTCACAACATATATTTTCGGTGAAATCTCGACATCGAATTTTGGAATACAATACTCCCTCTGCTTGCTGTACGTACACCCCCTCAAGAAAGCACTCGTCTGCACTTTAAAACATTCTAGCAGTCAAATTAACGGAGGGAAAAGTCTAATATTTTTTTTATATACAGATCAAATGTAATACAGTTTGCGTATTTTGGCGGTTTTTCAGATCGTTCATTTTATTAGTTTGATACATTTCTTAAAAATATGCCAAAATTGCAACCTTTTTTTGTACGTAAAGCTTTCAAAATTATGTTTCATGCATTGGGCAGAGCATTCTTTTGTGCATACATGCACACACTTCCATCGATATGTGACTTAAAAACTGGTGGGGGAAATAAATTCGTGAAGTCGTAAAAAGTGAGATGAAAATGAGGAATTAAGGTAAAAACGTTGAAAATTCCCAAATTTGATATTTTATTCCTCGATCAAATAAAATCCTATTTTTCAAAATCAGGTAATAGACAAAAAACAAATTGCTCTGTACAATGTATGCAAGATAAAAAAAAATCTGATGTACTACACTCACATGACTTTCTCTACTCTTGTATAAACTATTTTACAAACGCTTATTCTCCATATGCTTCATGTTAATCGAGATATCGAGATGTCAATCTTATTCGTAATTTTCATGTAGATGCAAGGGGAATATGGTAGGTTTTAAGCGATAGTCAAATATTTTAACGCTGGTTGCTATGTGGAGCATTCATTCTCTTTGCATGTCCAGGACATAAAATGAAATGAATAACGAATTTGAGAAAAAAGTATAAGTATTGGAAAATTTAAGGGAATAACAAGCAATATCTCGAAAACGGTTCACTCAACAAAAAAATGTATATGACATAAATTGTGTATTTTAACGCGATCTACATTTTTTGTGTAGTAAAATTTTGTCTATCTCCTATGGTTTACCAGTTATGCAAAAGTCGTTCACAATAAAGAATACTTTTGGAGACATTCCCAGAAAATTCGAGATATACATTTCATTTCTGATGACAATATCTTAAACATATGATACTTTAATCAAAATCGTTAGAGCCATAAAAAAAGAGTAAAATTTTCGAAAAATGTTCCATGTAAAGGGTAATCTGGGGTGGGGGGATTTTCTTCAAAACCTTCGTGTCGCATCTCTGGAAGATACTGAACTTAAATACCAAGTTTGGTGTTTATCCGACTGTTCGTTTCTGAGTTATGCTGTTCACAGACACACAGACGGACATGTTTCCAAAAATGCTTTTTTTGAATTCAGGGAGTCTCAAAACATGTATTTCCGGTGAAATCTCGGCATCGAATTTTTGGGTGGAATACAATACTTCCCCTGCTTACTGTACGTAGTAGAGAAAGTAAAAAAACACGTACCAAAGAGATGTAATTTTGGTATATTTTAGAAAAAATTATAAAACTGATAAAATGAACAATCTGAAAAACTTCCAAAACACAAACTGTTTTACCATTTGATCTTAATATTAAAAAATCTGATGTGTTAGACTCGCATGACTTTCTCTACTCTTGTACAAACTATTTATACAAACGCTTATTCTCCATCTACTTCATGTTAATCGAGATAAACATTTGCAGAGTCTATCTTATTGCTAATTTTCTTGTAGATGTAAGGGGAATGTATATTTACAAGGGCAATTTGGAAATACAGTAGCCTTTAAGCACATACATATCTCTTAATAGTTGGTTGCTAAGTGCAGCACCATTCCCTTTGCCACAGATTAATACTCTTTGATATCCAAGACAAAAAAATGAATAACGAATTCCCATTTGAGAAAATAAGTATTGAAAAATTTAAGGGAATAACAAGCAATATCTCGAAAATGGTTCACTCAACAAAAAAATGTTTATGACATAAATTGTGTATTTTAACGCGATCTACATTTTTGTGTAGTAAAATTTTGTCTATCTCTTATGGTTTACCAGTTATGCAAAAGTCGTTCACAATAAAGAATACTTTTGGAGACATTCCCAGAAAATTCAAGATATACATTTTATTTGTCATAAAAATATCTTAAACATATGATATTTTAATCAAAATCGTTAGCCATTTTTGAGAAAATTAAACTTTTCGAAAAATGTTCCATGTAGAGGGTACTCTGGGGTGGGGGGATTTTCTTGAAAACCTTCGTGTCGCATCCTTGGAAGATACTGAACCTAAATACCAAGTTTGGTATTTATCCGACTGTTCGTTTCTGAGTTATGCTGTTCACAGACACACACACAGACACACACACGGACATGTTTCCAAAAATGCTTTTTTTTGGATTCAGGGGGTCTCAAAACATGTATTTCCGGTGAAATATCGGTATCGAATTTTTGGTTGGAATACAATACTTCCCCTACTTACTATACGTAGTAGAGAAAGTAAAAAGAATAGATTTTCTCTCAATTAATATGGCTGCTAGAATTTTTTTACAGTGCAGACGAATGCTTTCTTGAGGGGGTGTAGCAGAGAAAGTAAAAATAGCACCTTTTGCCGGAAGTATACGTAACCCCCCCGTATTAAACAGGTTTTCGGAGTTGTCAACAGTCCATCTTCGCCCAAAATTAATTTATTTGGGGCAATAATGTACTTAAACTTGGTATGAGATGGAGAACACCGTCAGCTTTACAATGTCAACGGTTTTGAAAAGGCCTTTAAGCTATTCGGTAATATAAAGCAAAATTGTTGGCCTGTACACAAATTGTGATGTGTGGAGCGGATCCTCAGCCCCTGAACTACACCTTGCCCCGCGTTTCCCGCTAGAGACAAACAAGCCGAATGCAGTGGCAGAGATATACACACAACACTTATATGCATTCACTGTGTTACATATTATATTTAATTCATACAACTATGAAAATGTAAATTTGACAATTATCTACGAATATATTAGGTAAATGATCAAGTTAAATAGGGAACTGTTTTGTATCGTACAAAAATGTATCCCACCACAGCAGTCAATGAGAGGTGACGGAGCAAAGTTGTGTGGAACAGCGGACCAAGGCATGTTTCCTAAGGACAGGCTAACACACATCTCACCAATGGGCACACATTTAACCTTCATGATATTAATATAAAATATATACACAAATCTGATGTGTTACACTCACATGACTTTCTCTATTCTTGTACAAACTATTTTTACAAACGCTTATTCTCCATATGGTTCATGTTAATCGAGATATCGAGATGTTAATCTCATTGCTAATTTTCTTGTAGATGCAAGGGGAATTGCTAGCCTTTAAGCGATAGTCAAATATTTTAAGAGGTGGTTGCTATGTGGAGTATTCCATTATCTTTGCATTACCAGGGCAAAAAAAATGAATAACGAATTTGAGAAAAAGTATAAGTATTGGAAAATTTAAGGGAATAACAAGCAATATCTCAAAAATGGTTCACCCAACCAAAAAAATGTATCTGACATAAATTGTGTATTTTAACGCGATCTACATTTTTTGTGTAGTAAAATTTTGTCTGTCTCTTATGGTTTACCAGTTATGCAAAAGTCGTTCACAATGAAGAACACTTTTGGAGACATTCCCAGAAAATTCGAGATATACATTTCATTTGTCATGAAAATATCTTAAACATATAATATTTTAATCAAAATCGTTAGAGGCATTTTTGAGAAAATTAAAATTTTCGAAAAATGTTCCATGTAAAGTGTAATCTGGGGTGGGGGTATTTTCTTGAAAACCTTCGTGTCGCATCTCTGGAAGATACTGAACCTAAATACCAAGTTTGGTGTTTATCCGACTGTTCGTTTCTGAGTTATACTGTTCACAGACACACATACATGTTTCCAAAAATGCTTTTTTTGGATTCAGGGGGTCTCAAAACATGTATTTCCGGTGAAATCTCGGTATCGAATTTTTGGGTGGAATACAATACTTCCCCTACTTACTATACGTAGTAGAGAAAGTAAAAATTACAAAAATATCTATTAAACAAGGTTGCCCTTTTAACGTAATATTTACTAAATAGTTTGATTACTTGGTTTTTGCTGCTATTGTTACTCCAAAAGTTATTTACATGTAAAGCTGTTTTTCTTCTGGAGTTAGTGGAACATGTTCTGAGATACAATCCACCACTTAATGGCTGAACAAATAGACTGAATAGGAAGAGATAAAAGTGTTGCTTTTGATTTAAGTAACACCATAACCTTAAACATAAACATTAGCTACCACACGTTTTCTTTAATTAAGGGAGGTTATGGTGGTTCTCAACCCCTTACCCCTGGGTTCGCCTATGAAATGAGCTATTTTGTAATTAAACAATAGCTTCAACACAGAATGTACTTCAATTCGGCTCTTCTGATTGATGGTCAAAAGAACGAGAAAGCAAACCAGTTTACCGCGAGACAACACGGCAACCTCCAACAGGCCTCATCAAATTAATAAATTCGCTGGTGGCAAGCTCTGCTCTGTTTTCTCTCTTTTACTGACATGTTGCACGTGTGACCGAGTCCTTCACTCTTCTACAAATCTGCTCTATGGTAAAAACGAGATGAATATTCGCAGAAATGAGGCCATTATACATTTTGTAGTAAGTATGTACCAGAGGGATAATGTAAGCATAAGCTGTTTTAAAAAGCGTGTCACTGTGTAATCGCTTTGAATTTCCGTGCTCCTTGCACGATTACGAGAAAGAACGGATAGCTACTTACCACTTGAAAACTGTATTAGTATTTGAAAATTCCAACAAATAACAAAGAATATCTTGGAAAAGGTTGATAAATTGTGTGTTTTAAAGAGTTCTACATGTTTTGTATAATGAGACTTTACCAATCATACGAGAACCATCCAGAAAAACCCGGACTTAACGGGTTGTTCCCAGAAGTCAACATATTCTCTCTCTTGTAGATATCTTAAACATATGGTATTTTAATTCATATCGCTAGAGCGGTTTTAAGAAAAACGGAAAAAATAAATCATAAAGGGTAGTTTGGGGTGGGGAAAATTTTCTTAAGAATCTTCTTGTTGTACCTTTGGAAGGTACTGAATCTGAATACCAAGTTTGGTATTTAACACACTTTTAATTTTCGAGTTATGCTGTTCAACAGACACACAGATCTTTTATTATTGATATTATTATTATTATTATTATTATTATTATTATTATTATTATTCATAGTCTTAAAACGTTATTGCCAGTGCATTCTGGGTACGAATACTATACTTCCTCTATTTACTACAGGTTGGCAATAGAGAGAGTAAAAGTGTGCCCCTATTCTCTGTTAAACAATTCGTTTGGCACTGTTGCATAAACGCATTTTGTATCATTTGTTTTTTGATAAAAGACAAACGTATTTCTGTTCAGAAAACACGGAAAATGAAGGAAAACGCGACAGTCTCTTACCTGGAGTGGCGCGCTACCACAGAACACTAGCAGACGACTAACTTCCTCTCCCTCCCTAACACTACTTACTGCCAATGACGTACACGCTGCAGATTTGAGTTTGCGCAATGTAATCCGCGTTAAACGGAAGACGCACGCAACGCGTTGGCAAGTTGACTTGGGTCGGTCGCGTCCTCCCATTCGGCAACTTTTTGTTTTTGTTTTTGTTCTTTTATTAGACTCTCCTTTTTGCTCTCGCAACTCGTCACTAACCTGTGACATTAGTTAAATTGTGTTACAGTACCCAGTTCTGCATGCACCTTAATTGAACAATCAAAAAGTTATTTTTGGAAAGCTAACACTTGAAATAATTGTAGGTACATAAAAAATCAGAAAAGCTGTGTATCTGCGTGTTTTTTTTTCTTTTCTTTCTTCTTTCTCTACCACATACATAGTAGGTAAAAAAGGTATTAAATTCCAACCAAAATTCTATATAAAAATTTCATCGGAAACATGTATTTTGAGACACCCTGAATCCAAAAAAAAAGGAGTATTTTTAAAAACAATTTGGTGTGTGTCTGTGAACAACATAACTCAAAAACGAAAAGTAGGATAAATACCAAACTTGGTGTTTAGATTCAGTACCTTCCAAAGATGAAACACGAAGATTTTCAAGAAAATCCTCCAACACTACCCTTTACATAGAACATTTTTCCAATTTTTTGATTTCCTAAAAAATGGCTCTAACCGTTGATTTTAGTACCATATATTAAAGATGGCACAAATAAAATAATTATCTTGAATTTTCTGGGAATAGCTTGAGAAGTCCTCTTCATTCGGAAGGAAGTTTGCATAATCTCGTATAACTGGTTATCGTTAAGCAATAGATGAAAACGGACTACACAAAAAATGCACATCTCTTTAAAATCTGCAATTTATTTCAAATAACGTTTTGTGGCATCAGTCATTTCCAAGGTATCCGTTATTAATGGTTTGAATTGTTCAATACTTCGGCATTGCCAACATTCAGTTGTTTCTCGCGATGTCATGGAAACAGTATGGAATTTCAAGGCCAGCATATAGCGTCCAGTTTTTAAACATCTGACTGTCGCTGTTCTCCTTGTATCTATAACGAAATGTGTAATGCAGTTATTTCTGCAAACATTTATCTCGATTAAAATGAAGTAGATAAGAAATAAACTTTATTAAGAATAATTTGTACACCCGTTAATAAGCGATAAAAGGTAGAGAAATTCATATGAGTCTGACACATCGGATTTTATAATAAACTTTACTACTACTTACCTTTGGTAAGTTGAGGAAGCATTGTATTCGACCAAAAAATTTAATAAAACGTGTATTTTTGGGTGAAATCTCGTTGAGGATACGTGAATTGAAAACAAAACAAAGCATTTCTAACAAAACTTCCGCGTGTGTGACTAAGTCATAGAGAAAGGTCGGACAAATACCAAACTTCGTATTTAGGCTCAGCGTCTTCCAAGGATGTGACAAGATTTCCAAGCAAACCCTCCCCCACCCCAAACTATCCTTTATATGGGAAAATTTCCTTATTCTTGATTTTCTAAAAACCAGTTAACACTTTGATTAAAATGCCGTATGTTTAAGATATCTGCCTGCGTAGACCTCTTCATTCTGCAAGACTTTTGTATAATGGTAAACCGTAAGAGAGAGACAAAATCTTACTACACAAATAATTTTAGCTCTCGTTAAAGCACACATTTTAGATTAATTTTTTTTTTTTGTGGCCTTAACCATTTCAGAGATATTCTTTGATATTGGTTTGAATTTTCAAATATTTATACTTCAAGTGGTAAGTCGCAATTTGTTCTTTCTCGCTAAATGATTCATGAAATTGAAATACCCATTTTGGTCCACAAGTAGTAGAGAAACGGGCGTTCTATTTAAAGACCACGAGTTCGATTCCCGAAAGATGTGAAGGAACTAATCTAATTTACATTCCCCTCCATGTTCTGATCATCCAATGGTGCAGTCTTTCGCATTTATGTTGTAATTAGTTCGTGTTTTTTTTTAATTGTTGCATTATTATTTTGAATCCGGCCCCTCAATTAGTATATCGGGAAGCCGTCAGTGTATCTGCCTATGCAAGGAAGTCGATGGGCAAACTAATTTAAAGTCTATAGGTTCGATATTCGAATACCATTTTTATTAATTTGCATATCAGAATAAAGAGGACCTACAATATACGATTTCACACTATAATATTGACAAAAATTTATTAATTTAATCATATTCGTGATATCTGGACAACAGGATTGAATTTTACTAATTTGCATACTAAAAGATGACGCAGTATTTTATATTACAACACTGTGAATGCCAGAGTGATTGTAGTGTAAATTAGCATTATTGTATGGCAATGATTTGAGATGTTCGTTAATTAAAAGCATTGTTAGGAAATAAGTTTACACGACCTCACTGAAACTGACAATAGGAGCGGATAACAATGAGCGAGGGGGCGAGTTGTTTATTAATTAGAAGAGATAAGCAAATGACATCAGATTAGCGCGCTTTTCTTTAGAAATGGAGGGAATATCTTCCCTAGAGCATATGTGTTCGTAATTTTGATTGGATATAGAAATAGACGCTAATGTTGGCGCGTTTTATTAACCAATAGCAGCTCTGTGATAATGTTTAGGCATATCGGGGTGAGGGAGTATAAATTCTGAAGCTAGAGACGGGTAACGCACAGTGCCCGGACCGCCAGGATTTTCTCCGAGGTCCGCCATCTCATCGGGGACCCGCACGCATGAACCGGGGAGGTTCACCCCTTTAACATACACAGACAGCGCCTGGGAGCCGACGAGGAACGATCTACAAGCAACGAGCCCAGCCGAGACAAGCGAAGCGACACCGAGCCAGCGGCGAGGAAGCTCTTCGCAGCAAAGAAGCTGCCACCGCTGGATCGGCCCGTCATAGCCGAGGCCTAGAGCCAAAGACATACAGGCTTGCCTGTGAATACCAACAGTCTAACTGGGTAGAAAAGCACGTCCGCTGCTAACAGTCTTTTGACTGGAATCTCGGCGCCTTCGGGTAGGACCTCTGCTTTTCGGGCTTTTTAGCGCCCACTAGCTGTTCTTTTTCTTCTACTGTCCTATCTTTTCCTCTTTCAATAGGCTAAGCCCCCCGATAGGTAAAACTTAAGCTTTCTCTACTCTTCTTTTTCCAGTGTTCTAGTATATCTTGCGTTACCTTCCACCACCCAATGGCCAAGCGAAAGCTCAAGAAGCACTCTCCATCGGAAGTGCGAGTCACCAGGCAAGCGGTTGTCAAGACTCAGCTGCGCTTTGGACAATCCTCTGCTGTCCCTTCTCCTGCTCCCTCCGCACCTCGTTCCTCTGCTCCTTCTGCTGCCCCCGCCACCCCTTGCCCACCCCACCCTGCCGGCATGGATAACAGCTGTGCTGTTACTCCATCTCTGTCCGTCTCAACCTCTCCCATCTCCGTTGCCGCCCTTGACACCCCACTCCCTGCTTCCCGTTCATCCTCGTCCTCTTCCGCCCGCTCCTGTGTCCCTCAGCCCACCCCACCCCCTCGTCTTGTCTCCCCCATCCCCGGCCCGTCCTCTCCCATCCCTGCCCTTCTTGCCCATCCCGTCAACCCTCCTCCTGGTTTCCTTCCTATTCCTTCCCCTTCTCAACCCGCTCCAACCCCCAACCCAGTCCCCAGGCGCCCTCCTTCCTCTTACGCCCAAGCCCTCCCCTCCCGTCTCCAACCTCCCATCTATGTGTCCAAGACCCACGTGACTCTGTTTCAGACGCTGCAAGAATTCGACGCCCTGCACCCCAACGAAGGGTATGTCATTTCGAGGGCCCCGATTTCTCGGGACTTCCTCGTGCGCACCAGGTCCGCCGGGGACTACGCGCTGTTGACTGCCTTTCTGCGGGAGCGCAGGGTAACCTTCACCATGACGACGAGGAACGACCGCCAGACCTTCCGTGCTGTGGTGAAGCACGTGTACTTTGACGGCGCGGAGGAGGCCATTAAGGCAGAGTTGCGTGCCGAGCACTTTTCAGTGCTTCGGGTCTTGCAACTACGACGGTTCGACCGGGCCCGAACGCCTCTTCCGTTCTACCTGGTGGACCTGGCGACGGCGGACGACCTAGACCGTTTGCGGCATCGCGAGTACGTGCTTCACTTTCGAGTGAAGGTGGAGCAGTACCGCAGACCGGTTATCCCGGTGCAGTGTAGCCGATGCCAGCAGCTTCGACACACGGAGGAGAAGTGCACGGCGAGCGCGGTGGTCTGCTCTAAGTGCACGGCTCCCCACGATTCGCGGACCTGCGACGTCCCCATCCCCGAGAGGAAGTGCGCACTGTGTCTCACTTCGGGCCACGGGGCCAGGTACCGGGCTTGTCCCGAGTATCAGAGACAGGTGGCAGCGGCGCGCAACCTTTCGGGGAGTGGTGGTCGCTCGGGCGAGCGGAGAGTGGTGGGCCGTGCGCGAGGGGCGGCTCCGGCGCGGGTGCCTCCCTCCTCCAGTGTGCCGGTAGTGCAGGTTGAAGCGACCGCCCGGGTGGAAAGGCCTAGGGTTCAGAAACCGAACCAACCACCAGGTAAGCCACGTCAATCTGCGAGGGAGGCGCCGACGAGAGAAGAGACCCTCGCAGATCCGAGACTCCAGCACCAGAGGAACACCTACCACCACATCCTCCGCACAGGCTGGGATTCTGATGACCTTCGAGAGTCCAGTATGCAGATCCTAGAACTTCTGGCAACGTCGGGACCGTCGGAGACCCGCTCCATCCTTGCCTCGTACCGCGACTTCTTCCAGCTCCTTACCTCTCCAGGCTTCCTATGAATCACACACCCATCCTAAATATCACTAACTGGAATGCCCGAGGAGTGCGCAGACGAAAGACCGAACTAAAAGACTTTCTCTCGCAACACAATACACACATAGCGCTAATTACCGAAACCCATCTCTGTGATCGCGACAGATTCAACCTAAAAGGATATACAATACACCGTAATGACAGGAACAGGCGCGGAGGAGGAACCGCAATAATAATAAAACAAAACATTGCTCACGATTTAGCACCGCTACCTCAGCTCAGAACACTTGAAGCCACAAGTATATACACCACCATAGATCAAAATCGCGTATTAGTAACGGCGGCATATGCTCCACCAGGCACACTAGACACAGCAGACATAGATGCGCTCATGCAGCTAAACAACAGGGCAATAATTGCAGGCGACCTAAACGCAAAACACCAAATTTGGGATTGCAACGAGACCAACCGCGAAGGGTCCGCCCTCCTAAACCTAGAAAACAACTCGGACTATATAATTCACACACCAGCCGAACAAACATACATTCCTTTCAGCAGAAACCACCGCCCAGAAATCCTGGACATAGCAATCACACGCAACTTAACGCGCAGAATAAACCTCCAGGTCAAAAATGAGCTCTCCTCTGACCACTTACCGGTCATGATAACTCTGGAGGGTTCTATAACTCAAGAACCCCCTGCCCAGCGCCGCAACTACAACAAAGCGGACTGGGACAAGTTCGCAATGATTGTGAGCGAACACCTCCCTACAGCAGAACCTAACACTATTGAAAATTTGAACATAGCTGTCGAACAACTAGAAAAAGCTATCCAAACCGCAACCACAGAAGCGGTACCGGTAACCAAACCGAAATCAAATAACTCGCAACTTCCGCAAGACATACACATGTTAGCGCAAGAAAGAAATCGTGCCAGGCGCAAATGGCAGAAATCGAGGCATCTGGTGGACCAAGAATACTTCAGACACCTCAACGCACTCGTCAGGGAACGAACTACACAGTTCATATCCCAGCAATGGCAAAACACACTCGACAACCTCAACTATGAGAGAGACTCGGTGTGGCGAATAGCCCGTTATTTAACTCAAGATAAGGCCCACATTCCCCCATTACATCACAACCAAAAAATCGCACCAACTGACCAACAAAAAGCGAACACGCTAGCGGATGCGCTACAAGAAACACTAACTCCCAATCCCACTCCATCTTGCCCACTTTTCACGGCAGCAACGGAGGCGGAAACAGAAAACTACAAAAAACAAGAAACACATAACATGATACGTAAAACATGCCCAAGCGAAATTAAATGGCTAATCAGGCATCTCAAGAAGAGAAAAGCCCCTGGCCCAGACAGCATTCCTACCTCAGTGCTCATGAATTTGCCTGAGGATGCAATAAAACTACTCTCGAAAATCTTTAACTTCGTGCTAACAAGCGGGCACTTTCCAGACAGATGGAAGCTGGCCACAGTGGCCCACTTCCCCAAGAAAGGGAAAGATCTGTCAAACCCGCACAACTACAGACCAATTAGTCTACTCAGCACAATAGGCAAACTACTAGAAAAAGTGATACTCAAACGCCTCAACATTCACTTAATTAAACAAAATACATTAATCCCAGAACAGTTTGGATTCCGCGCCAAACATTCAACTACCCTACAATTACTCAGGGCAACGGAAAATATCACGTATGGATTCAATACAAGAAAATCCACAGGCGCACTGTTTCTTGACGTTGAACGTGCGTTCGACAGAGTGTGGCACGCCGGGATATTAAAGAAACTTAAAACGCTTAACATTTATGACTCGCTGATCAAACTTATAGCGAATTATCTAAACAACAGAAAATTTCAATCGAAAGTTAACAACCATCTTTCTACAAAGCGACCAATCAGAGCAGGAGTCCCACAAGGGAGTTTGCTCGGGCCGACACTGTTCAATATATATATATCGACATTCCAAAAACAGCTAACACAAACTTATACATTTACGCGGACGACACAGCAATTATGACACAATCGGGCAAAACCGAACTTATTCACAGAAGACTCCAAAACAGCCTCAATGGTTTGGAGGACTGGTTCACAAACTGGCGCATTAAAGTAAACGCCCCCAAAACGCAAGCGATAATATTCACAAAACGAAACAACCACAGATTCCCGAAACACCAGCTTCCACCGCTTACCATATTCGGTGAAAACATAAAGTGGAAGGACACGGTAACCTGGCTTGGCCTCAAAATGGATCAAGGCCTAACGTGGAAGAAACACATCACGCAATTACGGGGAAAAGCAAACGCCCAAATAGGCAAGCTCTACCCGCTCATCAACATGGACACCCAGTTGAATCTCAACATGGGTCTCACGTTATATAAAACACTAATACGACCAATATTTACTTATGCTGCACCTGTCTGGGGGTATGCCGCCAAAACATACATCAAAAAACTACAACAATTTCAAAACAAAACATTGCGCATGGTAGCTAAGGTACCGTACGTAGCGCCATCTGATTTACTCCACGAGGAACTTAAAATGCATACAGTAGAAGAATTCGTTAAAAAGCTAGCTTACGACATGTACAAAAGCTTACGCGTACACCACAATGACCTAGTCAAAGCATTAGGCAACTACGATTCCGTAAATTACAAGCATAACAGACCACTCTCGTTATTCGATAGAACGCTTTCCCAAGACGACACGCAAGAACAAATCCAACAGTTCTTAAACAATCTACTCCAAACATGACAAAGACATTGACACAAGACTTCCTATTTCTATATCCCAGCACTAATCTTTCTCTTGCTTTCTACCCTTGTTTCAGCTCACGCCCGTCGCAGAGCCCTCAAGTCCTCATCAACAGCTGAGGCGGCCCGGGAGAAGGGGCCTCCCAACGTGAACGACGTGCGCAGCGTAAGTCGGGCCGCTGCATTATGGAGTCGTTCACACAGACGACAATAGCTACCATCAGGACAACGAGCTGAACGAAGGACCGAGAATGCCGGATTTCAAGACAGACGCCTGTGCCCAATTGACTGCACAGGACACAATACAATATCTTTCAATTTATCTAAATCTAATATAACAAGAATAGTACAACCTAGCAGTAAGTTAATGCTAAGTCATTTGACACGCAGGCACTCCCTGCTAACAACACACATTTTAGATCTTAGGCATTATTAACCAAATACTACCATATAAGAAGCATACGCAAATAACCCACTGGTATTGTTCAGGTTCCATGGGCAATACCAGCAAGTAACATTTGACGCGCTCGCATGCAATGCATGCCAGCTAAGTAGCTATTCACATACTAACCGGGGTGCTATGCGGGACCCGACTAATAGCATGCGAACAAATGCACGTTATCACTCAGCAATATACAATTAACCTAGTGGTAGGGTTTTTTAGTGGGTATTCCGCTTCTGAGCGGCGAGCCCCACATATCCCCCCAGCCATTGCACACCGGCTGGGGGTCGAATGCAATAATGCATTTTTCCCCCCACGGGAAAAAAAACCTTTAACGACCCCTCGCAGTGAAGTTCACACACATATCCCAGCACTAATCTTTCTCTTGCTTTCTACCCTTGTTTCAGCCCACGCCCGTCGCAGAGCCCTCAAGTCCTCAGCAACAGCTGAGGCGGCCCGGGAGAAGGGGCCTCCCAACGTGAACGACGTGCGCAGCGTAAGACGGGCCGCTGCATTATGGAGTCGTTCACACAGACGACAATGGCTACCATCAGGACAACGAGCTCAACGAAGGACCGAGAAGGCCGGATCTCAATACAGACGCCTGTGCCCAATTGACTGCACAGGACACAATACAAAATCTTTCAATTTATCTTAATCTAATATAACACAATAATAGTACAACCTAGCAGTAAGTTAATGCTAGTCATGTGACACGCAGGCACTCCCTGCAAACAACACACATTTTAGATCTTAGGCATTATTAACCAAATACTACCAATATAAGAAACATAAGCAAATAACCCACTGGTATTCTTCAGGTTCCATGGGTAATGGCTACCATCAGGACAACGAGCTCAACGAAGGACCGAGAAGGCCGGATCTCAATACAGACGCCTGTGCCCAATTGACTGCACAGGACACAATACAAAATCTTTCAATTTATCTTAATCTAATATAACACAATAATAGTACAACCTAGCAGTAAGTTAATGCTAGTCATGTGACACGCAGGCACTCCCTGCAAACAACACACATTTTAGATCTTAGGCATTATTAACCAAATACTACCAATATAAGAAACATAAGCAAATAACCCACTGGTATTCTTCAGGTTCCATGGGTAATAACAGCAAGTAACATTTGACGCGCTCGCATGCAATGCATGCCAGCTAAGTAGCTATTCACATACTAACCGGGGTGCTATGCGGGACCCGACTAAAAGCATGCAAACAAATGCACGTTAACACTCAGCAATATACAATTAACTCGTGGTAGGGTTTTTTAGTGGGTATTCCGCTTCTGAACGGCGAGCCCCACATATCCCCCCAGCCATTGCACACCGGCTGGGGGTCGAATGCAATAATGCATTTTTCCCCCCACGGAAAAAAAAACAGTTCACACACACAGCTCCGAGATGGGGAAGAAGGTCCGCTGTGCCGCCGCTCCTGCTAAGGCAGGAACCTCTTCGTCTCCTCCAGCACCCGCCGAGGAGATCTCGCCGCAGCCACCGCTGCCTAGGGCAACCTATGCCGCAAACACTGCTTCGCCGCGACTGCCTCGGCAGTCGCCGCGTCACTCACCGGCATCCACGCTGCCGATTCTGGGCACTTCCCAGCCACCGCAGATCCAGCCTGTGCCTCATGGGAGGTACAGCGCCGTGGTCCGTGGGGTCCCGAGGGACATGCCAGCCGGGTTCCTCGTCACCGCAGCCCACCAGCAGTGGCCTTCCGCCTTGAAGGCCACCAGGATTCACGGAGCTCAGGGACCCACATCGCTCGTCAGGTTGGAGTTTGCAGATCCAGCCGACTACGAAGCTGCCTTGAGGGCGGGCCTGCTCTTGTTAGGGCGGTGCTTACGCATCGAGGCCAGCCGAGTGGAACGCCAGGCTCCCTGCAGACGCTGCTGTGCCTACGGGCACAATGAGACGACCTGCGCAGCTCAACCCAAGGTGCCACTACTGTGGAGCAGCCTGCACCACCGCATCGTGCACCCAGCACGACCTTCGCCGCCGACGCCGCTACTGTGCGACCTGTGGAGGGTCATCCCACTTCACCGGCCAGGCGCTCTGCCCCCTGCATCCCCGCAGGAAGGCATCGCCGACGCCGCCAGCTCCTACGCCGCAGATAGTGACATCTCCACAGCCACCGCCTACAGCACCATCACCAGCGCCGACACCAGTACCAACGCCGACACCAGCACCTTCACCCTCGCCGTTCAACGAGGAAGTCCAGGGCCTACGCGACGCCGTTCAGGATCTCCACGCGGAGTTCCTGAACATGACGACGAAGCTGACAGCCCTGGAGGAACTCATCCGGGAACTTCAAGCATCATCAGCTGCCCAACAGGTTTTCCTGGCTGGGCAGTTCGACAGCACATCTTCCAGACTCACAGCCATCACAGAAGCCATCCGGGTTTCATCGCTCGGTCACCGGCCGAAGCCAGACCCAGCCAGAGTCGCGAGCTTCTTGCAGCAATGCAAGGAGTTCAACCAGCAACAGGAACATTATCGTCAGCACCATCCTAAATCCTAACTTCTATTCACTTCCTAAACCCTCGCCATTCCCACTAGTGTTGCAGTCAGGTTTCATGGCTGCAACCTAGTAACTACCTTTACCCGCTTCCCGCCCACAGGGCGGCAGCCAAGCAGCATTCAAGTACTAACGCGGGTGCTATGCGGGACCGCATGAAGCCACGCCATTCCACTTTTACCTTCTTCCTTTTTCCAACCGGTGGAGGAGTTTTTGGTGGGTATGCTGACTATTGGTGAGTCCCACACTCTCAGTCCCGACTCCCATCGGGGCTGGGGTTAGTGATTAAATCATTTTCTCCTCCACTCGAAAAAAAACAGTTCCCACTCTTTTTTCACACTCAGCTCCGAGATGGCGAGGAAGAAGAGTCGCTCTGTCGCCGCTCCTGCTAAGGCAGGAACCTCCTCAACTCCTCCGGCATCCGCCGAGGAGATTTCGCCGCAGCCGCCACAGCCTAGGGCAACCTACGCATCGACCGCCGCCTTGCCACGTGCCAGCGCAGCTTCGCCGGGACTGCCTCCGCAATTGCCGCTGGCTTCACCTAGCCAACGCCGCCGATCCTGGATATTGTCCAGCCAGCGCAGTCACAGCCTGTGCCTCATGGGAGGTACAGTGCTGTAATCCGAGGGGTCCCGAGGGACCTGCCAGTCAGGTTCCTCATCAGTGCAGCACGCCAGCAGTGGTCTTCAGCCATGAAGGCCGCTCGGATCCACGGAGGACAGGGACCCGCATCCCTAGTCAGGATCGAGTTCGCAGACCCTGGTGACCAGGAAGCGGCCTTGAGGGCGGGCCTGCCCTTGTTAGGGCGGTGCTTACGCATCGAGGTCAGCAGAATGGAACGCCAGGTTCCCTACCGACGCTGTTGTGCCTACGGGCACGAGAGATCCTGCACGGCGAAACCAAGGTGCGACTACTGTGGCGCTTCCAGCACCACGTCCTCGTGCACGCAGCACGACCTTCGCCGCCGACGCCGCTACTGTGCGACCTGTGGAGGGTCCACACATTTCACCGGCCAAGCACTCTGCCCCCTGCATCCTCGGAGGAAGGCAACGCAGAAGCCGCCAGCACCTTCATCGCAGCCAGCATCAACTCCACAGACGCCGACACCAGCTCCATCACCAGCGCCGACACCATCATCTTCAGCAGCGATCATCGAAGAAGTCCAGGGCCTACGCGACACCGTTCAGGATCTCCACGCGGAGTTCCTGAACATGACGACGAAGCTTACAGCCCTGGAGGAACTCATCAGGGACCTTCAAGACACCTCAGCTGCTCAGCAAGTTCTTCTAGCTGGGCAGTTCGAGACCTTCACTTCCAGACTCAGCAGCATCGAAACCTCCAGCCAGAACTCATCATCAGCAACAGACACCATCACAGAACACCTAGATTCCATCGACATCGCCATCAGATCCCTGGAAGAGCAGCAGCACCAACTTCGGTCCTACTTCCAGCAGATAGCCATACCGGAGGCCCCAAGCAACCGCCGAAGGCCTCCGGCCAGCGCAGAATACTCACAAGAGTACATCAGCAGGATGCAACTTCACAGGAAGTAAGTTCTACGCCAACCTACACCTTTCACACAAACACCTTTCCAACTCTTACCTAAACCCACGCCATTTTTCACTAGTGTTGCAGTCAGGTTTCATGGCTGCAACCTAGTAACCACCTATCCCGCTCCATCCCATAGGGCGGAGACATCCATCTATCACATACTAACGCGGGTGCTATGCGGGACCGCAAAAAGCCACGTCATTCCACTTTTACCTTCTTCCTTTTTCCACCGGTGGAGGAGTTTTTAGTGGGTATGCCGACTATTGGTGAGTTCCACACTCTCAGTCCCGACTCCCATCGGGGCTGGGGTAAGTGATTAAATAATTTTCTCCTCCACTCGAAAAAAAAACAGTTCCCATCCATGCAGCTCCGAGATGGCGAGGAAGAAGGGTCGCTTTGTCGCCGCTCCTGCTAAGGCAGGAACCTCTTCATCTCCTCCGGCGTCCGCCATGGATTTCGCCGCAGTCGCCGCAGCCTAGGGCAACCTATGCCGCTTCGCCGCGACTGCCTCGGCAGTCGCCGCGTCACTCACCGGCATCCACGCTGCCGATTCTGGGTACTTCCCAACCTCCGCAGAGCCAGCCTGAGCCTCAAGGGAGGTGCAGTGCAGTCATCAGAGGGGTCCGAGGGACCTGCCACCCAGGATCCTCATCGCCGCAGCCCACCAGCAGTGGCCTTCAGCTCTGAAGGCCACTAGGATCATCGGAGCACGGGAACACACGTCACTAGTTAGGATGGAGTTTGCAGACTCTTGCAACTACGAAGCTGCCTTGAGGGCGGCCCTGCCCTTGTTAGGGCGGTGCTTACGCATCGAGGCCAGCCGAGTGGAACGCCAGGCTCCCTGCAGGCGCTTCTGTGCCTACGGGCACGTCGAGACATCCTGCACAGCGCAACCTAAGTGCCACTATTGTGGTCCCGCCAGCTCAACTGCAACGTGCAAGCAGCACGACCTTCGTCGCCGACGCCGCTACTGTGCGACCTGTGGAGGGACAACACACTACACCGGCCAAGCGCTCTGCCCCCTGCATCCCCGCAGGAAGGCACCGCCGAAGCCACCAGCACCAACATCGCAGCCATCAGCACCTCCACAGACACCGACACCAGAACCATCACCAGCGCCGACAACAGCATCTTCAACTCAGATCCACGAGGAAATCCAGGATTTGCGCGACGCCGTTCAGGATCTCCACGCGGAGGTTCTGGACATTCGTGTGCGCATCGCGGCTCTGGACGACTTCATCACCACCACCACCACCGAGATGCTCCAGGAATTGCAGACCGCCATCACTGCTGGTACCACCCAGCAACAAACCACCGCCGCTGATCTGCTGTCCAGACTGCACCTCATCTCCACACGGCTGCAAAACCTGGAGACCAGCTTCGAGGAAGGAAGACCATCAGCATCATCACAACCACCAGAGAAGTCACCGCTGGTCATCTCCGAGACCCAGCAGCGAATTCTTGCACAATGCCGTGCGCTTGTGCAGGACAAGGCCAGACGACGACGGCATCCAGAGCCAGAGTAAGTCCATCTTCACAACCATCCCTTTCTAATATTCCCTTGAATCACCTGTTTCTATTACCACTTCCTAACCCCTAGGTTGCAGTCAGGGCAATTTGTCATGGCTGAAGGCTAGGACCGCACTTCACGCCGCTCCCGCCCATTGGGTGGCAGCATAGAATCTTTCGTTCGACTAACACGGGTGCTATGCGGGACCGTGCTACCTTTCCTTTGAACTTCCTTTCAAACCCAAGACCTAACCGGTGGAGGAGCTTTTAGTGGGTATGCCGACGCTCGGAGATTCCCACACTCTCAGTCCCGACTCCCATTGGGGCTGGGGTTAGTGATTAAATCATTTTCTCCTCCACTCGAAAAAAAAAGTTCCCATCTCTTCTGCAAGAGGCCCAACATTGCTGGTCCTCCTGCATCTGGGAGCCGCATCGGACGTGAAAGCGGCCAAAGCCACAGGTCTGCCTCTACTTGGGAGGACCCTGCGTGCAGAGGCCACTAGAGGTGATCGTCCGGTGCCCTGCCGACGCTGTTGTGCCTTCGGGCACACAGCAGAAGCTTGCAACACTGCGCCCAGATGCAACTACTGTGGGTCAGGCTCCCTTACGTCAGCCTGCAACCATCACGACCTCAGACGACGCCGACGCTTCTGCGCCACCTGCTCCGGGAACACACATTTTACAGGGCAGGCACATTGCCCCCTGTATCCCCGGAGCAGACAACCTACCAGATCGACGACAACACCAGCAACTTCAACGACACCAGCACCGTCAACGACGCCAGCAACTTCAGACGGCCACCTGACGCAGCCCTCAGGGAGGGCTCAGCACCTGACCAGCGGCATCACCGACGACGAGCACCATGGACTTCAACGCCTCCTGTCAGCCATACAGGCAGGCATACAGGACCTCACCTCACAAGTGGCTGATCTGAGCCGTGCAACCTTCACGCGCCTTTCGGCCGTGGAGGCCAAGCAGCGAACTTCGGCCAGGGTGATCACTGCTCTCACCAACAAGATCCACAAGCTTCAGGACGAAGATGGGGTTCTCGCGTCGGCCCAGCGCAAGCTGGGAAGAATCGAGTTTCACCTTGTCGAGCCCTACACCGACGGCAACGACGACCGGTCCACGAGACTGGGCGCCCTCGGCGCCTCAGTCGAAGGGATTCGAGAGCTGCATACCAGCACCAGCAACTCCATCACCGAGAACTTCAAGGCGCGCAGCGCCAACTACGACCACCTGCAAGAAGGATACATCCTGATCCGGAACTTCCTTGAATCCCATGTGATGCCACACCCCTCCCAATCCTGTTCCCAACCTCATCCTCACCGTAAACCCAAACGCCATTAACACATTATCACCAGGAATACCAAACATCTTCTCCTTCACTTCGCTAGGGGGCAGGCTGGGCCTTGGTCTAGCCTGTCTCCTAGCAAACATCCTTACTCCAGTGGCGACCGCACTGCGGCCCAGTTTTAACCATCGCCTCGGACTGCGCGGGTGCTTTAGGCGGTACCGCAGCAAACCTTTCCTTTCAATCCGCTGGAGGAGTTTTTAGTGGGTATGCCGACGCCTCGGTGAATACCACAGTCTCAGTCCCGACTCCCATCGGGGCTGGGGTAAGTGATTAAATCATTTTCTCCTCCACTCGAAAAAAAAACTGTTCCCGAGGAGGACATCACTTCGAGATGTCAGCTCCGCCGGTACGTAGCTCTCTGTACATGAGACCACGCAGGATGCATCGCAACGCCGACATGAACAACTGGGCACGACAATGTGCCACGGGGATCACCGAACACCCACCGGCAACCGCCGAACCTCCGCCGCCACTGCAGAGGGAGCAGCCAGCCGCAGCAGGCTCCACCCTCTTTCTCGAGTCGGCCCAATCAGGATCGCCTCGGCCTCCTAAGCCGAAACTGACATCCTCTGCGACTCAGACCTCTCGGCCTTCTAGGCCGAAGATGACCTGTACTGCAACGCAGACATCCGCCGCCTCGGCTCCTCGGGAGTCGAGCACACAGACGCCGCCATTGGCTGACCCGGCCACTCGGCCCACTAGGCCGCAGATGGTCACCGCCAAAACGCAGACGCCGCCAGCTACTGACCGGGCCTCTCCAAAGAAAGCAGCCCAGCGGCCAATCACCGCTACCTCTGCCTCTTCAACGACGGAGAACCCACCGACGCCACCAGCTGCCCGCACGGCAACTGACCTGGGACGACAAACGACGCCGGCGCACTCCCGGATAGATGGACGCCACAGCGTCGTTAATTGTGGGGTGCCCAGAGACCTGCCACCTCATTATGTGCTGGAAGCGGCACGACTACACTGGCGCTCGGCAATACGGGCCTCACGCATCTCTTCTGCAAGAGGCCCAACATTGCTGGTCCGCCTGCATCTGGGAGCCGCATCGGACGTGGAAGCGGCCAAAGCCACAGGTCTGCCTCTACTTGGGAGGACCCCGCGTGCAGAGGCCACTAGAGGCGATCGTCCGGTGCCCTGCCGACGCTGTTGTGCCTTTGGGCACACAGCAGAAGCTTGCAACGCTGCGCCCAGATGCCACTACTGTGGGTCAGGCTCCCTTACGTCAGCCTGCACCCATCACGACCTCAGACGACGCCGACGCTTCTGCGCCACCTGCTCCGGGAATACACACTTTACAGGGCAGGCACATTGCCCCCTGTATCCCCGGAGCAGACAACCTTCAAGACCGACAACACCACCAGCAACTTCAACGACACCAGCACCGTCAACGACGCCAGCAACTTCAGACGGCCACCTGACGCAGCCCTCAGGGAGGGCTCAGCACCTGACCAGCGGCATCACCGATGACAAGCACCATGGACTTCAACGCCTCCTGTCAGCCATACAGGCAGGCATACAGGACCTCACCTCACAACTGGCTGAGCTGAGCCGTGCAACCTTCACGCGCCTTTCGGCCTTGGAGGCCAAGCAGCGAGCTTCGGCCAGGGTGATCACTGCTCTCACCAACAAGATTTACAAGCCACAGGACGAAGATGGGGTTCTCGCGTCTGCCCAGCGCAAGCTAGAAAGAATCGAATGTCACCTTGTCGAACCCTACACCGACGGCAGCGACGACCGGTCCACGCGACTGGGCGCCCTCGGCGCTTCAGTTGCGGGGATTCGAGAGCTACAAACCAGCACCAGCAACTCAATCTCCGAGAACTTCAAGGAACTCAACACACACTACGACCACCTGCAAGAAGGATATATCCTAATCCGGAACTTCCTCGAATCCCACATGATGCCACACCCCTCTCAATCCTCTTCCCATCCACATCCTCACCGAAACCCCAAACGCCATTAACCCACATTATCACCTGGAATCCCAACTATCTTCTCCTACACTTCACTAGGGGGCAGGCTGGGCCTTGGTCAAGCATGTCTCCTAGCAAACATCCTTACTCCACTGGCGACCGCACTGCGACCCAGTCTTAACCAACACCTCGGACTGCGCGGGTGCTTTAGGCGGTACCGCAGCAAACCTTTCCTTTGAATCCGGTGGAGGAGTGTTTAGTGGGTATGCCGACGACTCAGTGAGTCCCACACTCTCAGTCCCGACTCCCATCGGTGCTGAGGTAAGTGATTAAATCATTTTCTCCTCCACTCGAAAAAAAACAGTTCCCGCGAGATGGCGAAGAGGAAACATCGCAGAGTCGCCGAGCCTGCTAAGGCAGGAACCTCCCCTTCTGCCTCGGCTTCTGCCGATGGAACCTCACCACAGCCGCCACAGCCCGGGACGTCTTACGCCTTGGCCGCAGCTTCGCCGCAACCGCGCCAGAAGTCGCCGCCTCACTCACCGGCACCCACGCTGCCGATTCTGGGCGCTACCCAGTCACCGCAGTGCCAGCCTGTGCCTCATGGGAGGTACAGTGCTGTCATCAGAGGGGTCCCGAGGGACCTGCCAGTCAGGTTCCTCACCACCGCAGCTCACCAGCAGTGCCCTTCTGCCTTGAAGGCCATCAGGATCATCGGAGCACAGGGACCCACTTCGCTCGTCAGGATGGAGTTTGCAGACCCTGGCGACTACGGAGCGGCCTTGAGGGCGGGCCTGCCCTTATTAGGGCGGTGCTTACGTATCGAGGCCAGCCGAGTAGAACTTCAGGCTCCCTACAGACGCTGCTGTGCCTACGGGCACTGTGAGACGTCCTGCACAGCACAACCATGGTGCCACTACTGTGGCTCCTCCAGCACCACTGCTTCGTGCCAGCAGCACGACCTGCGCCACCGACGCCGCTACTGCACAACTTGTGGAGGAACGACCCACTTCACCGGCCAGGCGCTCTGCCCCCTGTATCCTCGCTGGAAGGCAGCGCCGAAACCGCCTGTCAGGTCCACACCACCGCAGATAACACCACAACAACCACAACATCGGGAACATCACCAGTCACCGCAGAATCAACACCAGCACAGACGATACCACTTCAACCACAGCCACCATCCACTACATTAACAGACTCCACCGAGGCGGTGACGCGGGAAGCCATTCAGGATCTTCATGCTGAGTTCCTGAACGTCGGTGCCCGCTTAGCCGCTCAGGAAGAGGCCATAGCAGATATTACAGAGCAACTCAAAGGACTTTCAGTTTACCGAACACTGGCTGAAGTTAACCGGCCCGGCTGGAGAAAGTCTACGACCGACTCTACGCCGTGGAGGATAAACTCGACAACTTCACGCAGCCGACCAGAAGGCATCAACGTCACCACCACTAACCTTATCATTGCCACCAGGAATCCTCTCTCATCCTCACCTTGAATTCGCCGCGGGGGCAGACTGGGCCTCGGTCTAGTCTGTCTCCCGGCAATAACTCCTTACTCCACTGGCGTCCGCACTGCGGCCCAGCTTAACCATCACCTTGGACTGCGCGGGTGCTTTAGGCGGTACCGCAGCAAACCTTTCCTTTCAATCCGGTGGAGGAGCTTTTAGTGGGTATGCCGACGACTCGGTGAGTCCCACACTCTCAGTCCCGACTCCCATCGGGGCTAGGGTCAGTGATTAAATCATTTTCTCCTCCACTCGAAAAAAAGTTCCCCTGGAGGAGTTTAGGCTGACAATATCAGGTCTCAGTGACCTGGTGCGCGCCCTGCACACGACGACGGCGGAGTCGACTGCGGCCATCTCCGACCTGAAGAGTGGGCAGGAGAGACTGTGCAACCACGTCATTGCAAACACGCAAGCAAACACCTTTTGCTCAAGATACCAAATTCCAAGCAGAGTGTTCCCTCCAAGGCCCACTCAGCAACACACAAACACAAATCAATAAAGAATTCCTAAACCAATCCCGCCACTCCCCGGGGGGCAGTCAGTGCCTCGGTCATGGCTGTCTCCCGGTCATTCCCGTCACCCGCTGCCGGCGAAATAAGCTGGCGGCTTAGCCATCCGCACTATCGGGGGTGCAATCGCGGAACCCCACCACCTTTCCTTACTACTCCTTCCAAACACTTTCCTTAACTTCTCTGTCCCAACCCGGTCCACTACCCCCCCCCAAAAATACTAGCTGTAGGACTACCAGACCGACTTTTTCTCCGCGCCCAACATCCAAGCGGCGACCACGGTCAATGCTGCTTGACTTTTGTTAAGCAGCACTCTTGAGATTCGGCAAGTCCTGGACCAGTTATACCGTCTGCTTTTGTTAAAGCAGGCGGTCCTCAGCAGTACGTTTTAGGCGCACTTAGGTGTCCGGCCCGCTGTTGCTCAAGCTTCTCAGGAGCCGCTGCTGCAAGTTAGGTTATAGTTTAAGTGGGTTTGGGTTGCGCTGCACCCTCGGGTGCAGGGCAAGATGTCCACCCTCAATTCCACCTCCTCTCCCTTCCCTCTTCCAACCTCCGATACTGTGAGCAGGCCCCGACCTGCTATCCAGTATGCAGCAACTCCAAGCACCAGCACTGGTGTCACCTAACCCGGCGACCTTGAGCTCTGCTCAGGTCGCCTCACCGAAAGCGCCTTAGGAAGCGCGAAAATGGCAAGGCTAAACGGTTGGCTACGGCCAATCAACAAACTGATCAGGACTCTGCTCGCGCAACACCATTGCGGGTAGGCCAAACATCAGCGTCCGACGTGTCGGACTGCTCAGGTGACGAGAGTGACGTCACAAAGTTTTCGGCTCGTACCGGCGGGGCTCAGCCCCAGTCCGGCATCTCCGACATGGAAGCCGATGGGAACAGCTCCTCCGACATCTCCACGGATGTCGATGAAGCTGAATTTCGTGTGGTAGAGAAACGCCGAAGGAGGCGGAAGAATACCCACCTGCAGACGGAGGGCGCGCCCTCGCGTCAGCAGGGTCCTGTCAGGCGGCACATTCCGCCTATTATAGTGGATGACTTCCGGGGATCGGTGGGCTTCCTTAAGGAAGTCTTGCCATCCCTGTCAGGGCCATGCACTGTAACCAGGAGGAAGAGCCGCTTCGTCTTCCAGGCGAAAGTGATCGAGGACCACCAGCGTCTTCTCTCCTGTCTGGATGGGAGACAGATTCCCTATTTCACCTTCGGCCTGGATAAGGCCAAGGACGTTCGTCGTGTCATCCGGGGGCTTCCGGTGGACACACCCGTGGGCAACATCGAGGCAGACCTCTGCCGCCAGGGTATTAAACCCCGAGTGGTGAAGCAGCTCACCATGCCCGCTCCAGATGGCCATGCAGCCAAGACCCCCATCCCCCTCTTCCTAGTCGTGGTGGAGCGGATCAATGACCCAGAGGCCAAGATAGATAGCGTCACAACCATCTGTTACCTCCGGGTTAAGATAGAGGCCTCCCGCAGCTCTGGCGGTCCCCCTCAATGCCATCGATGTCTGTGGTTTAACCACTCCAGCATCTATTGTCACCGCAACCTACGCTGCCTTCGGTGCGGTGCTTTCCATGATAAAGAGGTCTGCCCACGTGCCCGCGAGGAGGTGCCCACATGCGCCAACTGCAAGGGAGAGTATATGGCCTGCTACAGGGGTTGCCCGACCAGGAGAGCTGTTGCCGCCTCAAGATATCCACCACCACCGCCTAGACATCAGGGTAACCAGCCTAGGAGGGCGCAGGAGCGCCCCTCCAGCGCGTCATGGCCAACCCTCCCTGAGAGTAGCCAGAATGCATCTCCGGAGCAACAGAAGCGGCAGGAGACAACACCCAGGCCCACTCTCGCCGAGGTTGTGCGTCAGCCCCCTCGTGGCACGAGAACGTCCGGAGCCGAGAAACAATCAGCAACTCCAACACGAAGACAAACACCTATCCCAGCTCCCAGGAGCCCGAAACCAACCTCTTCCCGACCGAGGAGGAATAGGAACGTCCAGAAGCCTAACTTGGCGACCGCGACAAAGAGGAGCGCTGATCCCGCTCCTCAGCGTCAGCAGGGTACCAACAGGGCGGAAGAGACACCTACTCCCCCAAGGACATCTACCCAACCCGAGACCAGCTCCAACCCTATCCCTGGCTTGGACCTTTCGGCGATGGTGGGGTGGTTCCAGCAGCTGTTGCTGAACCACGGCCGCCAGATCTGTGAGGTTCTGGTCAAGTTTTTCAGCTCCAGTGACCCGGCCGGCAAAATGATAGCTGCTATGGAGGGACTTGCCCTCTTGAACTCCGTTATTCCGCTCGCCCAGAATGGCGCACAGAAATAGGTCTCGTACCTCATTTCGGTTCGCGTTCTGACCGGTCAGAGGGGTGAGTTGCTACATTTTGCCCGCTCCCAGGCACTGGACGTCATCTTAGTCGGCGAAACATTTCTCCTTCCCGAAAACCGCTTCCGCATGCCGGGCTACGTCTGCCACAGAACGGATCGTCAGGGTCGTCCGGGAGGCGGCACGGCGGTCCTTGTGAGGCAGAACGTGGTCCACCGCCCAATCCAGCTCCCTCCTCTTCAAATCCTAGAGGCCACTGCTATTTGTATGGATCTCGACGGTACAAAGGTGATGGTAGTCTCCGTATACACCCCCACGTAGGCAGTTTGCACCCAACGACTGCCTTACACTCCTAGCCCTATATCGTAGTGCAATTCTAGCCGGCGATTTCAATGCCAAACATCCACGTTGGCATTGCGGTCGAAGGGCGGACGCCAGAGGCAATGCATTAATTCGCCTGATTGATGCGGACCCACTGCTTCATGTGCAGGGTCCCTGGCAACCCACACATCATCCGCGAGGTGGAGGACTGTCCTCAGTCATCGACTTCGCGATCACTAAACAATACCCATTTCATCTCACCCTCGTCAATCAACGCACTACATTCCGATCATAATCCCGTGTTGGCAGAAATCAACACTAGGGTTGCCAGCCACGACCCCTCGTTTCGCACACGAGAAGTCGACTGGGTAGGCGTTAGGAATTGCCTTCGCACTTCCATACCACCGAATCCCAGAATTACAGATATCCCATCCTTGGAGGCAGCGGTCTCTTCCTTCACCTCCATAGTGACGCAAACTGCACACAACCTAACAGTATTTGCTCCAGCCCCCCTACATCCTGACGTCCTTCCAGTGGACCTTGTGGTTCTAATCCGCCGCTCCTGGGCTGCGCGGAGACTATATCAGCGTCACCGCACGCCACACAATCGGGCGCTTCTGCAGCGACTTCGCCGGCAGGTCCGTCTCCGCCTGCGCGAGCACCGTGTGCAAGTGTGGGAGGACACGATGACCAGACTGCGTATCGATGGTGGCGACGTGTGGATTGCAAAAAGCCTCCGAAACCGTCGAGGCCAATACACCTCTCCTCTCCAAGGCACCCAAGGCCTCGCCTATGAACCCCAGACCAAAGCAAATGTGTTCGCCGACTATCTTGAACGTACCTTACGTCCGAGAGAGGACCCCCAGGACATCTTTTCCGAACACGTTCGTCGGGATGTACGCCGATACTTTCGACGTCCACCGGACGACGCGGATCGGCTATCCATCATTCGCCCGAGTGAGCTCCATGGCGCACTCCTGCGTCTCAACCCCAAAAGGCGGCAGGACCTGACGGGTTAACCCCTCTCATGCTCCGGCACCTTCCCTTCAACGCCGTGCTCTTTCTGACCCGAGTGTTCAACATGTGTCTTACTCTGGGACACTTTCCACGAGAGTGGCGAGAGGCCCGGGTGATATGCATTTTGAAACCGGGGAAGGATCCGGTACATCCTTCAAACTACCGATCCATCAGTCTCCTTTCCACCCTCTCGAAAGTTATCGAGAGGATGATCCTCAACCGCTTGTCCCCGCTTTTGGGAGACATTCAAGCCATCCCAGATGACCAGTTTGGATTTCGTCCTGGGCATTCGACATCTCAGCAACTGCTGCGTGTGGTGGAGACGGCCGCCCTGAGTTTCCAGGAAGGTTGCTTCATCGCCGCGGTATCGCTGGATGTGGAAAAGGCCTTCTCAACGACGTGGCACGCGGGTCTCCTGTATAAACTCATCCACCTGGGATTACCAACACAGGTTATCAACACCATACACAGTTTTCTACGACACAGAACATTTAGTCTCAGTATCGGGGAAAACAGCTACACTTAGGCCAGTTAGAGACGGAGTCCCTGAAGACTCTGTATTATCCCCCACGCTATTCAGCGTCTTTATGGCAGATTTTCCAGCACAGCAGCAAGTCGAAATAGCCCAGTATGCTGACGACGTGCTGCTGTACTGCTCAAACAAAAACCTCATCAGAGCCTTCAACCCAATACAAAGACACCTCCGCCTCATCCAACAGTGGCGCCGGCACTGGCGTATGTCCGTTAACGCGGACAAGAGCAACGGCATCCTTCTAACGAAGCGCCACATCCCCGTAGACTGCCCCACATTTCAATTTCGAGGTCGAAGGATTGAATGGAGGAATTCTGTCACCTACCTGGGAGTGAAGTTGGACAAGGGTCTAACTTTTCGCGAGCACATCCGAGACGTCTCGGCCCGGGCGCAGGGGGCAATCGCCTCCTTGTACCCGATGCTGAGATCCGGGATGCCTGTTCGGTTAAAGTTGCAACTTTTCCGAGCCCTGATAGTCCCCCTCATGCTTTACGCCTGCGAGGTCTGGGACATGGCCGCAGACAGTTGGCTGCTATGGCTACAACGGGCGCAGAATAGGGACTCCGGTCCATCTACTCTGTCGGCCACGCCTTCCCCGTGAGACTACTACACTAAGCCTCATCTCTTCCATATGTGGAAGATGAAATTAGGCGCCGGGCTACCAAATTTTACGACAGTTTACCAAATCATCAGAGTATCCTGGTCAGATCTCTTGGGGATTACGACCCCAGAAACCGCCGTCTTCAGAGTTATCGGGTTCCCCGTATGGCATGCGGGCACATCAGATAACCAAGGAGTTAAACCAACAGTAGCTAAAGCTGAACTCCATAGTAATCCCATTCAAGAGTTGATTGGCCTCAAAATTAAATTCCAAATTCTAACTTAAATTTTTAAACAAATACACACCAGGGTGCAGAAGGGCTGCTGCATCCTAACACGCAGTTCGAGGAGCAATATGCTACCTCCCTTCTCTCTACTCAATCTAAGACAAAAACCGCCATCCTAAAAATATCATTCCTGTAATACACATCCTGTGGTAAAACCCTATTGAGGGTGGGCACACAGCAAAGACTCACTCGGGCTATAACTTAGCCTGCCAGCAGTCAGTCGGAGTCGGTAACGCACAGTTCAACAGAATCATTCACGGGTTACACGTCGCGCAGTTTAAGAGAATCATTCGCGGGTTACACGTCACGCAGTTCTACAGAATAATTCACAAGGCAAACGTCGCGCAGTTCAACAGAATCATTCACGGGTTACACGTCGCGCAGTTAGTTACAAAAATGTGAAATACTCGAATTAATAATGTGCGGCAAATAAGTGATTATAGTTACATTCGAAAATATAACAGTTTCAGTCGGGCGTGTATCAAGAGTAAATATGTGAAATCAATAAAATGTGACGGCAATAAAAGTGTCAAAACAAATTCTTTTATCAGTGTTATCTTTAGTACAACTCCTTTCCGTTTACACACCCTGTTCAAGAGATTTGCTCGACTGAGTAATAATAGTTAGCCGGAGGACAAAGAACCCAAAATTAAAAATAGTAAAACAATAACAGGCGCTCAGCAAATAGATAACACGAACTTACCGCGACAAAGATCGGGTTGCAGTTTTGATAGGCTTGCTTGAATCTGTCTCAACCTAGCCTCAGTTCTTGTCGGTTGACCTCAAGAGCTTCTTTTGACCTGTTTGCACATGTCTAAAAAAATTAAATTGAATTTTATTTATGGATCCTCTTTAACTGCTGTGGTCCTTAGCGTCCCATTCTATATTGGACGTGAAGGAGCGGTCATTTTGCTCAGAGGTCTGTATATCAGGCCTGGGACTCTTTTACGTGCCGTAAATATACGACACGGGACCACCGGCTGTACTTCCCTTCCGAAGGAAGCCATGCTAAGGATTTTTACACCCGAAAAAAATCCATCCCTCTCCGCGGGTTTGAACCGCGACCTCGGAACTAGAGGCCATGCATGTTTTTTTGTTTTAGTTTTATTTATGGACGCTCTTTAACTGCTGTGGTTCTAAGAGTCCCATTGCATATTGGGAATGAAAGACCGGTAATTTTGCTCAGAGGCCTCTTTATCAGGCTTGAGCTTCTTTTACGTGCCGTAAATCGGGATCACCGGCTTTACTTCCCTTCCGAAGGAAGCCATGCTAAGGATTTAAACACCCGAAAAAACTCCATCGCCCTCCGGCGGGTTTGAACCCGCAACTAGCATGGTAACCACTATACCACGGAGGACGACACTAGCATGGTAACCACTACATCACGGAGGACAATTGTACATGTCTGCACATGACAGTCTCCGCCTGTGCTTTTCTGGCGCAGAGGGTCAGAGATGACCACAAACTGGCCACTAGAGCAAATTCTGATTACATCACTGTTACAATTGATCTCGTAAGATCTTCTCAATCAACCTGTGCGAAGGAAGGGGTTGCTATCTTTTGATAATTTGCCCGCTAGAAAGCGTTTAGCATTTCTTACAACAGAAATAGATATACGAAGCGACGCCTAAGGACGCTCCCATTCGAGATAAGAGGTGAGATGCTGACCACTAGGTGAGCTTAAATCCTTGAACAGCACTCCTTGTAACAGAAATTAACCGCAGCTTGATCGGAAGTGATGACATCCCAGGACAATCAACCCTGAGATAGGAAGTGCAGGGGAGCGAACCACAAAGTGACCACTAGGTGAGTTTAAAATATCTTCTCTTTTATTTCATCACTGGCTAATTTTTTGCCCTGTTTTCAATTTCATAAACAGATAGAAGACCACTTTATGGTGAATAAGGAATATGTTGCCTAAGTCACCTGTGAGCATAATTTTGGTGACGTGAGAACTTGCGTTATCTTGCAACAATTGCACTCTAAGCAGTCGACAGCTAAAATATTACTGTGTGTTAAATTCTGCTTGATAAGCAGTTGTGTTCATGGCAATGATACTTCTTGAAGTTTCCAAAACATCTGGAATAAAAAATATGCTACTCAACAGCTGTGAAATACAGTCAGTAGTCCTCCGTGGTCTAGGGGTACCAGTTCCCGAAAATTGAAATTTAGTTTTTTTTATGGATGCTCTTTAACTGCTACGATTCTTAGCGTCTCGTTCTATATTGGGTGTGAAAGACCGGAATTTTACTCAGAGGCCTCTTTTACCAGGCTTGAAGTTCTTTTACGTGCGGTAACTCTACGACAGGGACCATCGGCTTTACTTCCCTTCCCTTCCAAAGGAAACCATGCTAAGGATTTTTACGCCCAAAAAAGTCCATCGCTCTCCGCCGGGTTTGAATCCGTGACCTCGGGAACTAGAGTCTAGCATGGTACTCCTAGAACACGGTGGACGTCAAGTAATTACATTGGGATATCGTTATTGTCAAATGTGGGCAAAAATGTTATAGGCGTGTTGGCAGAAAGAATGCAGTAGTGGGTAAAAATATATAGCAGGCTTTCGCCATTTCATGCTGGATTTGGGAGGGGTAGGGCAGTTGATAATATCCTGGCGATTGATACACTGATAGCTCAATATTTAACAAGGAAGGGGAGTAAATTGCATGCATTTTTTGTACATCTGGAGAAGACATATGATAGGGTGATAAGAGAAACACTTTGGTACAAACTACAGAGTAAAGGCATAAGTAAAGGAATGATTGAATTGTTGAGTGTTATATCTTCAGAACACGTCTTGTGTAAGATGTGGAAGGTATGAAGCGACAAAGGAAGTGGTGCAAGACAGAGAACTAAGACAGGGATGTAAACTCAGTCCAGTGTCGTTTATTTATTGATGACATACTGGAAGAGGTAAAATTAACGAAGGTCCATGTGCCAGTGATTAACAAATTAGAAATTCCCGGCCGATTGTTTGCAGATGACTTAATGGTGGAATTAATAACAGTAAGGGGTTTAAAACTGGCCATAGATGACATTGAACGATACTGCAATAAATGAGGGTTGAAGATGAATTAGAAGGAAACCACAATTATGGTGTTCAAGAAAGGGTTGAAAATAAGTAAGCAAGAAAAGTGGTTCGGTGAGGGCGGAGAAATTCAAATTGTTAGGGAATTTTCGTACCTAGTAGTCAAGTTATCTAGTACAGGAAGGTGGGAAAAGCAGATAAGTGCAGTAGTTAAGGGCAGACGACTATGAGTGTGGTAGTATATAGCACTATGTGTGTAGAGTGGTTTGAAAGAGTTTATGGTGCATTGGTAGAACCTAGGTGGATATATATGGAGCAGAAATTTGGGGGATTGAGGAAGGGTGGCAAAAATTGCATCTGGTCCTGAGAGAATTTTGCAAGATAATTTTAGATGTCCCAGAGTATATGGTTAATGTGGGAGTGATGGCGGAATTAGGGAGGGTTAATGTTATAGGTCAGATAAGAGCACTAACGTACTTATTTCGTACGAAGGATTTGCCAGAGAACAAATATTCTGAAGTATGTTAAGGGTTCTAGGGTGGAAAGTAATTTATGGTTAGGGAAGATTACAGAGCAATTGATCAGGAATGGTTTAGGAGATGTGTGGTTCAGGATTGATAATCATAATAAGGGGTTTTGGAGAGGAGTAAGGAAAAGATTTGAGGATATGGATAGACAGAATTTATGTGCGCAGAGAGGGGAAAAATCATTGTAATGGTACAATGAGGTGAAGGAAAATGTAGGAAAGGAAGTGTATCTTGAAGTCTGTAATACAAATGGGAGAGCAGAAATTGCTTGATTTCGATTAGGGATTTGGAAATTGAAAGGTTTGAGGGGTGAGTGATGCAGGGATTGTGCCCAATTTGTGGGGAGGAATAGAATAAACTGTACATAATGTTTACATGTAAGCAGACTGATGAATGGAGAGCAGAGTTGATCCAAAAGAAGTGGTTGGAAGAAGTAGTGAGGTAGGGATAAAGATGATTTTCAAGGCTCGAGGGTAATTGAGAGATTTAGGGGAATTCCTATGGAGAGTTAAGCGTGAAATGGCTAATGAAAGTGGAAAAAGAGTGAATTAAGGGATCAATTAACAGAGTTCTTCTAGTAAATGAGTATGTATCAAATGGGTTATGATGGTGCACCCATATATGTCCAGGGCCAAAAGTGGTAGCCACCAATGTACTGACCTTAACATTGTAATTAAAAAAAATAAAACGATTAAGACAGTAACCAAAGGAGGGGAGATGACTGTAAAATGGCCAGGGCCAGAGGCTGTCGCTTGCAATCTGATTGTAATTATCTTAGCACTCTAAACATTTACATGAGACATAACACGCGAGACTTGCATTCAGGAGGTCGCAGGGCCAGTCACTCTGACCATGGTTGTCAATGTAACATGTGAGACTTGCATTCAGGAGGTCCCGGTGCCACCACTCAGGCCACTTTTGGCAAGGCAAATGCTACGGCGATTTCTCTTGTACCACCAAGTTCCTCTTCCTTACATGTTTCAGGTACACTTACGGGCTGTGCAGTGTTGGACAGATGTTTGCTCATTGCAAAGTTTTTCTCTGCTGTGCCAGATGGCCGCTTTCTCTAAGCAGATTCACGTGGGTAGAGTTCTCTGGATTCCACCAGAGGGAAGTCTTCTCTGTGTAGCCTCAGGCGGGTAGAGTTCTCTGGATTCCACCAGAGGGAAGTCTTCTCTGTGTAGCCTCAGGCAGGTAGAGTTCCCTGGATTCCACCAGAGGGAAGTCTTCTCTGTGCAGCCCCAGGTGGGTAGTTATCTGGATTCCACCAGAGAGAAGTCTTCTCTGTGCAGGCTCAGGTGGGTAGAGTTCTCTGGATTCCACCAAAGGGAGGTGTTCTCTGTGCAGGTGTATAGAATTCTCTGGATTCCACCAGAGGGAAGTCTTCTCTGTGCAGCCACAGGTGGGTAGAGTTCTCTGGATTCCACCAGAGGAAAGCCTTCTCTGGATTCCACCAGAGGGAAGCCTTCTCTCTGTAGCCTCAGGTGGGTGGAGTTCTCTGGATTCCACCAGAGGGAAGTCTTCTCTGTGTAGCCTCAGGCAGGTAGAGTTCCCTGGATTCCACCAGAGGGAAGTCTTCTCTGTGCAGCCCCAGGTGGGTAGTTATCTGGATTCCACCAGAGAGAAGTCTTCTCTGTGCAGGCTCAGGTGGGTAGATTTCTCTGGATTCCACCAAAGGGAGGTGTTCTCTGTGCAGGTGTATAGAATTCTCTGGATTCCACCAGAGAGAAGTCTTCTCTGTGCAGCCACAGGTGGGTAGAGTTCTCTGGATTCCACCAGAGGAAAGCCTTCTCTGGATTCCACCAGAGGGAAGCCTTCTCTCTGTAGCCTCAGGTGGGTAGAGTTCTCTGGATTCCACCAGAGGGAAGCCTTGTCTGTGCAGCATCAGGTGGGTAGAGTTCTCTGGATTCCACCAAAGGGAAGCCTTCTCCGTTCTGCCAGAAGACAGCCTGTCAGTGTGCCTGGGTAATCAGGCTTGGTATTATTAGGGAGCTCTGTATGCACTGCAGGCTGGCCTATATAGCCCCCTAGGGGTGGTAAGCATAAAAGATCTGCATTGAGTCGATGCGAGCGAGGTGTCACCTCCGTTCCCTGCTCATTTATTCATTCAACACTTGCGAAAAATGTAAAATCTACTTTGTATGAATCGTGTATTTATATACACACAACATTTTGCTTCAGAACTCTCCAAAGAGTATACTAACTTTTGATAATTGTCTGGTCTCATTTGCAAGTGTTCCAAAGTTGTAGTTCCGAGAAGGTCAGCTCTCCATAAAAAATAAATAAAATTTGCATACACACATGGCTCAATGAGATATAAGGACATTTTGAGGACAGAGAATATATGGTAAGGATAATGTAAAGAACAACATCTATTATATAAATAGCTGCAAATATATTTTGTGAAAAATTAATATAAGCATAGGATATTATAAAGAGGAATGCATAACATAATATGCAGAGTCATCGTATTTACATTTGTACACGTTGAGCTGCTATTTACAAGAGTTCATTTCACCTGGATACCCTTCCTATCTTTGAGCATTACATACGTTTCTCATATCAACAACTGATTAGGTTTCCAGCAACATAATTATCTTCTAACATTTAGACAAAAAAAGGAACAGAAAAAATGCTATACAAACAGAAAGATATGCAAACTGGTCCAAAACTTTACTGCATTTATCTAAAATATTATTGGAATGTCCAAGTTCACTTTAGAACTAATCAACAAGCAGAAAGACCATACTCTGGTACAAAATCAGTAACAACTTTTTATAACTTTGACACTTCATTTCCTTCCCTTCCAGGTACCAAGTTCGTTTTTGTTTTTATATACAAAGATAAACGAGTTTTAAAAAAAGTACTTTTATTATAAAACATTCACTTGCTTATCTGCCATTTCTCTAGTTTTAGAGTCTGCATTTATATTGTTTATCACCAGAGATTATCAACTGTCACACACTGTCACTCTGTACATTCATAAAATGTTGCATACGCAGATTAAAACCTTAAACATTATTATTGCACTGATCAGACTTTTAGATCCCTCTCCAAGATCCTGATGCTTAGAACTGATGTAGATCATTCACACCTGGATGTAGGAAAGAACATTTGTCACCTTGTCGGCAAAATCCTCCTCTGAAGTGCTTGCAAATTCCTCTGTTTGGGTTCCAGCCTCCTCGACCTAAGTAGAGAGACAAATAATTAGTGTTGTTACAAAATTCTGTACATTGCTTCTCTGCAACTAATAATGTTATTTCAAACTCCATGATTTCAGTCTGCCTTTACTGATGCTCTTTGTCAAAGAAGCTAACAAGAGTCATATTCTTTGGCCTAACTCACGTGTAGCAACTGGAATAATGCAACTAATTTTGTCACTACTTGCACCTCCTCACAACTATATTGTGTATTAATTCTTTTTATATTTAAGCAAATTTAATGTGTATTCTATGAAAGGTGTTCACACATATTTAGTGAGATATACACTCACCTCCTCGTCTTACTGGACCACCACCAGCCCCAACACCACCAGCGCCACCAGGTGGAGGTTGCCAATTACCACCACCCATGGGTCGGAACCAAGGTCCACCAGGTCCTCGAGGTCCCATTTGATTATTATTACCCCTTCCTCCGCGCATTCCACCTCTGTTGCCTCCTCGGAAAGGGAACATTCCAGGTCCAGGAGGGCCATGAGGTCCTGCCATTGGGAAACCCTGAGGAGGGAATGGTCCCTGAGGACCCATATCTTCGCCCATCATGTTGAAGTTCATTTCTGGTCCAGGACCACCCATGAGAGGCATTCCCGGCCCAGGCATTCCAGGCATGCCCATTGGTGGACCTCCTTGATTGTACATGTCCATTTGCATTGGCATTTCATTTACAGGAACCACTTTACCATCACCCGTCTGTAAAATAATTGAGGGGGGGGCATTAGACTTATTTCAATGTAACAAGACGATTCTTCACTACAACACTGCTTAAGGAAAAGTCTGTGACTGTGCAACACAAAATTTGTTCATTTTATGAAAACAGATGTATTAGGTAGACTGCTTAATAGTAAAAACTAATCTGTAATTAGATTTTGTCTATCATGTACCATTTTTTTTCAAAAACCAAAAAAGAAAGATCTTTATGAACGTTATTTTAACAATATGTATCATAGTAATTGAATCTCCTGCTTTCCATATACTACTTCAATTTCGTGTTTTTTTCCCTTGGGAGATGGGTTGACATCTGGTGATAAATATTACAACTAATACATTGGCATCCCATCCTGTGCTGTCATCTGTATTTAGCATTTTATAACTAATGATATTTCACTTATTTTCAGTCTGTTGGTGTTCAAGGAGTGAGCTAGTGTTTCATAATTCTGCTTCAGAAGAGTTTGAAGGATGGTAATTATAATACAATGCCATTCGGTAAAAAAAATTCATCCAAGTCATTAGGATGAATAAGTAAAATTCATCCTAATTCTTTTTGTTATGTATGTGGAGAACTAACCTTCAAGAGCTAAAAGTGTAAAATTACACCTCTAGTTCAAAAGGCATATGAACATGTTGGAGACCAAGATAAGTCATTTGCACCTTACATATGCTGCAATTCATCCTCTTAGAAATTTGAGAAATCAAACTCAGTTTATTGAATATTTTTCTGAGAATGAAGGAATAATTTTTTGCAATGATGTGAATGACTTATTTCAAGCTTTGGGGCATGAATATTAACCAGAAGACTGGTGCTTATTTATTGATTCCTCTAAACTAAGTCTAAAGGCAGTATTTTCCCATCTGTTTCTATCGCATGTGCCATTCATATAAAGGAGACTTTGGAGGTTATGAATGCAATACTATGGTGCATTGAATATACTTCATACAAATGGCATATTGCGGAGACTCCTAATGGGTATGCAACAAGGGTATACTAAATATTGTTGTTTTTTGCACGAGTGGGATAGCCGCAACAAAGCAAACCAATACATTCGTAAAGAATGGCCTGCATGACAAGTCAAAAGTGTTTCCCATGAACCAAGATATCTTCTTACCACCTTTACTGATGAAAGTATTTATGAAGGCATTAGACAGACAGAGAAGGACAAGCTTTCATGCATCTCAAAAATAAATTCCCAAACCTAAGTGATGCAAAGATTAAGGAAGGAGTGTTTATTGGCCCAGAAATAAGAGCAGTCTTCCAGGATGAAGACTTTGAAAATAAACTGTTGCAAGTGGAGAAAATGGCTTGGCTTGCATTTAAATTGCTATGCACGAACTTCCTTGTGAATAAAAAATCAGTAGTCTATGAAGTAATAATTTGCAAGTGAATTATTACACTACTTTTATGTTATGGGATGAAATATGTTGTTGAAGCTACATTTTATGGACTGTCATCTGGACTTCTTTCCAAAAAACTTTGGTGCTGTTAACGATGAACATGCGAGGTGTTTCACCAAGAAATATCAATCTTTGAAAATGATTCAGTAGAAGATGGAATGCAAGTACATTTGGTGAATATTGCTGGTCAATCATTAAGTTGGCCCAGAAGCTGTCCATAAGCGCAAACGATCAACAGACATTTTAATTTGGTGTTATTTGCAATTGTTATGTTTGTCATTATAACTAACTTGTGAAATTGAAAAAGTGTCATTAAAAAAATTGGTTGGTGATAGAAAATTTTGGATTTCAGAAATGAATTCAGCGCATCTCAATTAGTTAAAATCATGTAGTTTTATCTAATGGACAGAAAAAAAAGTTTAAAATCGTTGCACAGTGTTATCTCGGGAAGTATTTAACATATCGAATGACATGTCTTCTAAGTTCACTGATCTACTTTTATAAAGATACCATTATTTTCTTAATTATACTACCTTCTTATCAATATTTATCAGCAATTATGTTTTTTAAAAAATAACTAACCATGTTATTAAACCAAAGCGTATCCTCAACTGTTTTTATTATTCTAAAATTTTATTTAGCTATGTTCAATAGTTTCTGAGAAAACAAACTTGCATATATTTGCAAAGAAAGAAACCACATGGCTTGAAGCTGCCATACTTCACAGTAGTGCCAATTTATACACAAAAGTTCTCCTAAAAGATGGACTAAAGTTTACCTCTGCACTCATAAGTGTGTAGGAGTTAAGAATTTTTTTCTAGGAAGAGCTGCAGAATTCACAGTACAATATGATGGATGCAGCAATACATATATTTTATATATAACTATTGCGCCTAAAATGATAATTTACACAGGAATGTATCTCCCTTCAAGTAAATGCATACTCTAACATTATGAGAAAGCATCTAATACCACAAAATTGACTAAATTATGCATTTCTTACTCTAAAATCCCACAAATGTTTACACTTTTCAAGGAAATTACTTGAACTTTTGTGAAGAGGTGAATTTGATTGAAATTACTGAACCTCAGCTGCAGAGAAAGAGACTTTTTAAACACTGAAGTCCAAAATATGCAGTTTTCAAAAATAGCTGTCTCTAAATGAAAGCATTTAGCTACTGAGAATCAGATATTACCTTTACAGTATATAAAATTATACAGATGAGTTCAAATTTGGACATAACTTTTGTGATTTTACTGTAAATATTATTTTTGAAATTTTTATCTATAACATATAAAATGCCCTACCATAGAATATTAGTGCTATATTTAAGACACTAACCACACAAAATTATTCTCATGTAAAACTTTCTTACCCTCCAGTCACCACCAGCTGCAGGCATGTTCATGCTGTTCATCGAACTGGGCACCATCATGCCACTGGGACCCTGTCCACTGTTAGGCATGTTCCCTTGGTTGGGAAAAACTTGCTGGTTGGGAAAAGTTTGATTTGGAAACTGATTGAAAGCAGGCTGTGGCTGTTGGAACTGTGGTGGAGGTGACTGTGGAATAATCATCGGCTTTGGTTCGGGCCAAGGTGTGTTCTGGAAATCGTTGATGCTATCTGGATTGCCGGTGACATCATCAAGAGGGATGATAACTGGGTCTGTTGTGGGATGAATTTCCATGTCAGGCTCAGCAGCTGAATCAGGAATCCTGTGCAAACAAATATGCCATTTTCAGATTCTCTGTGCAGCACTATTCTTTAACCTGTGTTTGTGAATAAGTGATTGACATAGTATATCAAACACATAACACAATCTAGTAGACCCATATCTTTGAGTAACTTGTTACACTTTCATTGACAGAGTAAATACACTTACATGTTTCTGCTGAAGTAAAGTGCCTGCAGTATCACTTTCTCTCTTGCATACTGTACATCCTTTTCTCTGCTGTTCTTTCCTGGTTCTACAAGATTTGGTGGCATATCAATTGGAATTAATGGTTGCCATGCAATCTTCTCTTCCATTGTATCCACTTGAGCTGCAAAAGTTAAGCAACCTCTCAGCAAGAAAATGGTGGGAATGTCTTAATTGATTCTACTAAACCAAGAGGAATCCTTTCTACAACATGCTGCAGCATACTTTAATCAAAACCTTCAAACAATTTGTGTAGCCTTCAACAATAATTTTCTAACAAACAAACATGTATATACTTACGCAATTTTCTAGCAAGAAGGAATGCTTCACGTTCATGTGTTCTTTCCATCTGCTTCATATCCATAAAATTCTTTGTAACATTAACTGCAAAGAAACCACTGTAATTAGAATCTAAACCATTTCAAATATCAACTTTGTCTTTTATTTTACAAACAAAATCATTCTATTACATCTTTATGAGTTGCACTAAGATAGCAAGAATATGGCATAAGACCAAGGTGCAAAAGGTTCTTTCCCTTGGGAGAATATGTTACAAAAAGAAGTTTATGCTATTATTCAATGCATACATGAAAACATAAGGAGAGCTTACACTGGTAAACAGGTCCTTATTTTCTCAGATAGTCTGGCTGCACTTAGATAATGCCAAGACTGGTTTAAACTGCCTAAACATGCTCTCAAGCTTGGCAGAACAGAATGCAGTTCAACTCATCTGGCTGCCAGGTCATAGTGGCATAGAGGGAAATGAAAAAGCTAATGAATTTGCAAGACAAGGAGTAGTTTCACAATTTATTGGACCAGACCCGACTATTGGAACATCTCAACGTTTAGTAAGAGAGGCTATTAACAACTGGTCCAAAGTAGAACATCATAAAAGCTGGCTTAAAACTGCAGGAAACAAACATGGTAAACTATTTATTAGAAAACCATGTAAGAAAAAAGCTGAAAGCTTACTTAAATGTAACAGACTTCAGCTGAGAATAATTATTGTAGAACATGCTCCTATGAAAAAGCATCTTAACACAATGGGAGTGTTTCAGAGTAATTTAGATTGCAGATTGTGCAAGAAAAGAAACTGGAACAGGTCAGCACACTGTATGCTCCTGTGAGAGGCCTTGGCTTACAGGAGATATGTTGCTTTTTGGAAAATGTTTTAGAACAAGAATTTGAAACCACATCTGTTATGAGACTGTATTCCTTGATAAAGGGTGCAGGCATAATGAACTGGCTTTAAAATGATACAGGTAGCACAACAAGCCCAAGGCTGAAGTGCATCCAGAGCAATGACGGAAATCTGTATCAAACAATAAAAGACAGCTGACTTGTGACAAATATGAATAGCTCATTGTGTTGTTGTCCCCTTCCAGAACTGTGAATACTACTGGTCAAGGGCGTGTGTATGGTTTTGGTTTTAACCAAAGACCACAAAGTCGTATCAAAGCTTGGAGTTTTCATATCTTCTGCAGATACAGCTAAAACATTTTTAAACTCAACCTTACGATTGCAATATGTCCACTGTCGACGACAATGTGAGTGATCTGTTTCATCACAGCTAAGGTGTGGTTTCACTAAATAGATGTATTGCTATTAATGCGAGAGAGATGATGGAAGAAGAGAGATAAAGCAGTTAGTGGACCAGATGTAGTCTTCAGATATCAGAAACTTGCTAAATCATGGAATGAATGTGTTTAACTGATACAATGCTGACATATAAAATCTCATGTGAGCAATAGGGAATCTTATATTCTGCCTAAGGTTCCAATAGTCTGATGATCCAAACCCAGGACATTTTTTACTGTTAGCTTAATCAATTTAAAGAAATGAAATTTTGAGGAACAAGGAGCCCTAATGTAGGAGAAATGTACATTTAATGAATAATTTAGAGTTTTAGAAGGATTGCTTTACCGGATTTCACCTTAAGTAGGCACATATTGTCAAACATGTATTAAATGTATTCAGTATCAACATTTGAGTTTGTTATAATTATCTTATTTCTCAGAACTGGAACAGACAATAAGTTTATGATGAAACTCACTACAACTTATTATAATGTATTTGCAGCACTGCATTAACTGTTAACCTATTCCTCTCTTCCGTCCACTGAGCAATGATGAGGGAAAAACTCTGTCTATAGGAATGGAGAAATAATATTCCACAATTTTTAGCAACTCTGAATATTGCTCACTAGAAATGCAATTATAAATGAAGGCAATCCATTTCTTATGTGACAAAAATTCTCCAAACCATCATCCTTGGCCTCCCCAAAAAACAGTAAATTTGAAGTCGAGTTCAAATATAGTAAAATTTGTGGGCTTTTGTCTTTTTGGCCTGGAAGTTTTCATTGAGCATAAAATCATGGACACTCCGTGAAATCCATGCATATGGCAACACTAATTCTGCCAGATATTTTGGCAATTTATAACAGTTTAATATTAGGTACCTAATCCTGAAAATATGCTGAAATACCATATATAAGAATAAATGTTAATTAACAAATGAAAAACAATGTAACAACATACCTCTTTCAGTTTCATCCAGCTCAAAATATTTTATTGTTTCCAGATCCTTCTCAGTCTTCCAACGGACTACTTTCTTTGGTCCTTTTCTAGTTTTATGGTAGATGAGAACACCTTTAGGCTTTCCTCCTAATAGTGAAATGTCAATTATGTCTTTTTCCTTTGCTTCATCTGAATCCTCAGAAGTTTCATCTTTAACATTATCAGCTTCACTCATCTCGTCATTAGCTTTTGGACTGCCTCCAACTTCCTCTGCTGGAGGAGTAGGTGCTGAAAACAACAAAATCAACACATTCAGTAATTCTTTACTTTAAATGTTATACATTTGAATACACAAGTGATCAAATAAATGCTTACTTCTTCTCTCTTCTTCATTGGCTTCTTCAGCGTCGTCACCTTCCTTAGGCTCGGTGCTCTTTACAGTTTCATCTGGTTTCTCTTCCTCATTTGTCTCAAGCGTATCCTGGTAGAACTGTAACAGTTTTTCAAAGGTTTGTTAGTTCAATTAACGCTGTGATATGTTACATTCACATGACTTTCTCCAACCACTATTCTTGCAAGAGCTTATCTACTTGAAGTTAATTGTGATATAAATGATTATATGTTCTGTCATAGGTACAAAGGAATCACTATATGCTGGTCTCAAAGTTTGATTCTCTTTCCGTGATATCACAAGAAACAGCTGAATAGCTATAGCACTTTAAACAAATTGAAAGTAAGGAAAAATTTAAACCAACAATAATGGTTATCTCAGAAATGATTTACGGAGGGAAAAAAAAAACCCTATTTAAAATAAATTGTGTGTTTTAAAGAGATCTACATTTTTCTCTCTCTCTCTTATGGTTTACCTGTTACACAAAATCCATTACTAATGAAGAGGATGTACAGGCTACTCCCAGAAAATTCAAGATATACATGTTATTTGTCTTGTATCTCAAATAAACAGCATTTTAATAAAAAGTCATTAACAGCCATTTTTGAGAAAATGTCCAAGTAAAGGGTAGTTTGAGGCGGGTGATTTTCTTATAAATCCTTGTGCCACATTTCTGGGAGATACTGAACTTAAAAGTACCAGGCTTAATATTTATCGGAGTTTTCATTTTTGACTTATGCTATTCGCACACACAGCAGCACCTAAAAACAGGAATTTTAAGTGGCATATTGACATAGAATACAATACTTCCTCTTAGTTAATGTACCTTAAATGTGGGCCTAACAAGGGGTGGTGACTTGCTGTTCTCATTATTTGCAGGAGAAGACGGCGGTGTAGTGTCCTTATTTGTCTCTTCCTCTTTTGGGGTAGCAGGTTCCTTCTTTGCTTCAGGTCCATCACTGCTACTAGCAATTCTCCTTTTACGTTTTCGAGGTTCCTTCTTGCTAGATGCATTCAGTGCATCCATAAACATATCGCTTTCCTGGAGGAATGATGCTGCAAGGAAGAAAGGCTAGTTGTTTACACTCTTCATTTTAATAATGCCTCAAAATTAAAAGCTAATTAACAATAACTGGATCAGCATTGCTTCCTGAAATAAAAACTTTACTGTTAATCAATATTCCTTTAGACACTGAAACAAGAAGACTATTGAGTAATACCATCATAAGCTTTGTCACATGCTACAGTTGCAACATCAACTGTTATCTCAAATCAAATTCAGTTTTATTTATGGACACACTAGTCTGATTCTTAGCATACCATTTTATATTGGGCATGAAAAACTTTGCTCAGAGGCCTCTTTATCAAGCTTGAGGTTCTTTTATGTGCTGTAACTCTATGACACAAGACCACCAGCTTTATTCCCTTCTGAAAGAAGCCATGCTAAGGATTTTTATACCCTCAGACAGATTTGAGCTCACAATTTTGAACTATGATCTCAGATCATCCATTGTTAACTACAACAAATGCATTCATTAATGGAAAATACGCATTTTTCCGCATGCAAATATTCATTTTAGATAGTAATATTTAGTTTAATTTATTCAACAATAGATATATGAACTTAGTACAAAATCCTTTATTAACAGCATGGGCTGTTTTTAACAGGATAATATCAGAAAATACAAATATTTAAAAGTGAATAACTTAGGGTATTTAGGAGCTCACTAATGAGATCAGGCTAGCATGAATTTATTTAGAAAACAGCTGATTAAGGGGAGATATAATTTGGGACACTAAATATCATTTTATTTTGAAAAAAAAAATGAACTTGTGCTTAATTGTTCACTTATAATTTAATTTGACTTACTGAGTACTTGATATTTTAGTGCAGAGTTTTAGTGTGAGAGTCAAGCTTTTGTTTCAATTAGACATATTTATGAAATAATAAACTGCAAGATATTGTTTTTTCTATGATCATTAAAAAAAAGAAAAAAAAATCTGCTGGTGCCTTTCACTAAACATGACTATAGTGTTCCATGGAATTCCATAAGTTTCTTAAGAACTCTCTCTCTTTAATTGCTACTATTCATAAATATTAATAACTTGTGGAAGCCACAATTTGGAAGTGCCAGTGAACGGTCTTTTATGAACATGCCATTTCATCCATAACAATGTTTCAGGTTGAAGGATGAGTACTATGTCTAGTCAGTCATTGCTATTAGCTGGCAACAAATGGAACCTGGTTTTCCTTTTATAGAAAGACTGAGGAGATCTGTATCAATATACAGAGCTTTATTTTCAAATGGACTTTTTATTGGTTTTCTTATTATGTTAATTATAGAATTTGTCTGACAGTAGAATATCGTAAATGATAACCTAAAACTGCAAGTGACATCCTCACTGCTAATATTTAGATGGTAGTTCTTTCCTTCTCTATTCTTTTGATTACAATTACCGATATTATCATTTCAACACAAATCAAGTTTCTAGTGGGAATAAAGGATGCCGAAATATTAGCTAAGGATTTGGTTTATTTGTAATTTAAGGTGTCTCCTTAAATTCATTATGAACTTTCCATCAATGCTCCTGCACATTTCATAACTTAATTTTAAAAATAGGTTATGTGCAAATAGTTTTTTTGATATCTTACTTTCCAGCATTTAACATTACTAGATGGAATGTATCCATGTAAGCAAGATGTGATTAGAGTATAACACTAATGCTTCTCTTACTAACCAACAAAACCAAGGGCATTATTGTATTTTATTAGTGCTCAAAACAATCTTTTAGTTTTCATTTAGTTTCTATGTCAGCACAAAAGAGCTTGTTTTTCTCAAGGAATTTTTTTTTCAGTATATTTATGCATTTTGAGAATGACTAATTTATTTGCATAGGTATGCTAGGGTTACTTCTGGTAGCAATGAAGTTAACACTTTCCCTAAGGAGGAAATGTTCCAAAGATGTGAAAAGAGGTTTGCATTTGCAGGTAGACAGTAATATTCAGTTGTGTCTGTGTGATTTCCTGCAAATTGTAAAGTACTTTCAATAGTGAATATATCTCATACTTTCCTGGCAAATACTCTTCAATTGTTACTAAATGCAATCCTCTCTTCATTTATTAGAAAAGGGTTAGAAATAAAAACACATATTTATTTTAATGAAGTTTATTTCTTTTTTTTTTACTTGATTTACAAAATACAAGAATGGCACACAAAATTAATCATAGTATTGCTCTTATGTAATAGGGCACTGAGAGAAGGTGCATTGTTTGTATGCATTATTTATTGGCAACTTACCAAATACTTCATAAGACCAAAACAGAGTTGTGATATGTGAAGTTCATTGTAATGTAATTGATCTCACTTTACCCACTTTGTTATCACCACCAATATTTGGGTGGTCTTCAGCTTTTAAGTAACAAAAATAATGAATAATTGCAATTTGATATAAAACTTAATACACTTTAAAGGCAAATACTTCAGAACTTCAAAGTTCTGTGCTTTTATTTTATAATAATCAGGTTATTTTATAGTTAGAAAAGCAAGAAAGAGAAATCTGATTTGCTGCTAAAGTAAATCTATGAATTCCAATTTTAAGCATATTGACTGGTTAAATCAAATATAAAAAAAAGTCCCTAGTCCTTTATCTACAGACAGTTAATTTCCTCCTTCTGTTTAGAGAGCAGCAAGATCTGCATACTACATTGATAACTTCACAAAATATCACCAAAAAGTCTGGTACTGATCATAATTAATCTGTTTTTTAAAACCCTTTTTGTAAAATACCTTTTAAATACATGCATAAATAATTTATTCTAATCCTCAGAAATTCTTTCTCGATTAACTGTAAAGTAGTTATATTAAAACATAATATGTTACACTACCTCAAAGACACATACTGATTAAGAAATATGAAATTTTTATGATGAGTTTATATCATGTATCAAAATACAAACATGAGGGATAAAAACATTCTGGCACATTATTACTATTTTCAGCACCAAGATGGTATGATGAAGGAAGTATCAAGCAAACACCTGTGTCATTATTACCGAAAATACAGGATAATTCAAAATGACTGGTACAAATTGAGAATACTGCCGTTGTTATTTTCATGAATTCATTTCATAAACATGCATTTAACATGAAAGGTGAACTCTACAAGTTGCGGTTGGCAACAATGAAAACTCCCAATGCGAATTATAGGCGCTAATAATCAAAGTGGCGGCATCGACGGTAGAAAAAGCGCAATATTGTTTCAGAATACACAAAGCGCCATCGGCATTGTTCAAAGACATTTTCGGAGCAACTATTAAACAAAACGGGTTGCATATGCAAGATGTAATGCTGAACTGCCAGCAGATCATTCTCCACAGTCACGCGGGCATGTTAAGATATGGACACATCGCAACCCTCAGTTTTGAGATAATATCGAAACTTTCAAATGCAATTAAGAGAATATTCGGCATTGCAACACTGACATATCTCAGGTAGCTCCTGATTGAAGCCGGTTTTCATTTGCGGTAAAGAACATTTCCAGGAACCGGGAAATGGATGTACGAGTAACTCAAAACAGCAGTGTTATTCTAGGGGTGCGATCTGCCCCGTCACAATTGAAGTCAACCTTTCAGGTTATACAATAGTCGCAATAATATTTTCTTTTAGTCAGTGGCGGCTGCTGTATACGAGCACGTGAACACGTTAACTTTTGACACCTTGCGGATTTGTTGGTTACTTTTTATTTGAATGCCGTTAAACATAACGCAAATACGGCAATTTAAAATCTACGGCGCCATCCGTTCGATGAAATGTGGCAACAGGGTCGGTAGCATATCTTAATTTGCGCATGCGGAACTGGTACGACACAATTGCCTTATGGATCAAATACATACGGGTTGTGCACGAAGCTTCTCCCGCGCGGTTCCCATACCACTACAATTTTACGTTAATAACACTAGATGGTAGCCATACGGCAGAATAACATGCACGGGCGCGGAAACTTCCCCCGGTTATTCCAGACCATCCATACTCTCAACTGCAATTTAATTTACACATTACTTCGCCCTTGCCCTAAAATGCTGTACATGTGCACAACAAACATCCACAAAGCAACCCTTTCTTTCGTTAGAAACTGGTGCATTATTATTGCTGTTGGGAGCAGTTGTATCAATTTGTTCATAATCATAACTATTGTGCAGAGATGCTATTTAACATTTTCTGGGCTATATGTCTCCAAAACTTTGTGAACTCCCAAAATGTATACTCACAAGCCACTACTGCTTTTTGTACAAATAGTTTTGAATTATCCTGTATCTACAGTTACATCCTTCACGTTCAGTATGTATAAGTTCGCATTAAAACCTTTTTGCAAAATCTAAAGATAACACTTTGAGAATATTTAATACCAGTTCTCTTTCATATTTCATTCTGTAAAATTACATTCTCTGTTAGCATTTTAAAACAAAATGTGCAAAGTTCTGCACATTTTATCAGCATACAGTTTGATCGAGTTTTCTAGTGCTGTAATGAAACAGTTATGCAATGTGTTCTAATGCATATTCATAAATTAAAACCATATCGAAACAAGCATTGCATTTTAATATGTGAAAGTGCAGGCACTTTGCTACGTCAGCAATAGGGATTCTTGACTGGCACCACAGAAAAGCTTAATCTTAACATAATTTCTTGGATTAAGCAAATCACAACCATAACTATCTTTTCTTCAAACAAATGCATTAATTCTGTTATTTTGTAAAAAAAAAAGTATACTTATGACATCAATTCCAAACAAAATTCAAAGCATAACAACCCCATGTTAAGTAATCATAATCATCCTACAGGGAGAGAGAGAAAACGGAAGCAAAGGACCAAGCAGGATGGCTCAGATGGTTAACGTTTGCGGTCTGCATTCGGGAGATCCCGTGGGCCGACGAATCTGAGGTTTTTTCATGGTTTTCCTCAGCCGCTAAGGCAAATACCGGATTGGGTATTTAATACCACGACCCAAAGTTCCACCTCGTCTAAAACAATAGTAAAAATGAAAAATAGGTGGTAATAACGCATGCTGTGCCATCTATACACATACAATGAAAGCAGGTAGACTGGACGGCATGCTATGCACTAGATCTCTGTGGACACGACGAAGCAAGTGGTTACAAGTATGAGACCTAGAAGGTTAATATGATCCTGTAGTTAAAGCGACGTAAGATAGAGTAATGATGTGGCTCTACCTCATTCATAACCTCTCTTAACATTGTCATCTATGAACAAAATGAAAGTTGCCCATGTTCCGGCAGTGTCAGCAACATGTTTCGAGATCACTGTAATCATATAAACTCTCTTTCAGTTTCTCACGCCGTTCTTTACTGTGGAGCAGTCACCAAATATACCTATTAATTTCCCTACTACGTACAGTAAATAGGGCAAGATATTGTATTCCATCAAAAAATTCGATAGAGATTTCACCGGACATACATGTTTTGATGTCTCCTAAACACAAAAAAAAGAAGCATTTTCAGAAAAACGTCCGTATGCATGTCCGTGAACATCCTAACTCAAAAACGAAAAATACCAAACTTGGTATTTAGGTCCAGTATCTTTAAAACACGCGACACGAAGATTTTCAAGAAAATCCCCCACACCAGATTACCCTTTACATGGAACATTTTTTGAAAATTTAATTTTCTCAAAAATGGCTCTAACGATTTTGATTAAAACATATGTTTAAGAATTTTCGTGGCAAATTAAATGTGTATCTTGAATTTTCTGGGAATATCCCTTAAAGTCCTCTTCATTCTGGTAAATCGTGACATAAGATAAAATTTTACTGCACAAAAAATGTAGGTCTCGTTGAAACATACAAATTATATCGCATACATATTTTGTGGAGTGAAGTATTTCCGAGATATTCCTCGTTATTGGTTTGAATTTTCCAATACTTACACTTTTTCTCTGGGTATGTTATTCGTCTTTTTGTGTCCTGGACATGCATAGAGAATGCTCCACGTAGCGACCGCTCTTAAACGATTTGATTATCGCTTAAAGCCTACCATATTCCCCCTGCACCTACAAGAAAATTAGTGGTCCCCCTAGCTCAGTCGGTAGAGCACCTGCCTGCTGTGCGAGGGGTCCCAGGTTCGATTTCTGGCTGCTAGGAGCTTTTTTCTAGCCAAGATTGTTTCCTATCCTCCCCAGAGCATGAATAAGCGTTGTGATCTAATGATTAAAACCCAAAATGTGCAAGCAAGACTAAGAGAAAACACCATTTCCAAAAGGAAAGACTACCTATAAGACCAATTTAGTTAATGGCGGGAAATTTGCAGTAAGATATCTTGATTAACATGAAGTAGATGGAGAATAAGCGTTCGTAAAAATAGTTTGTAAGTCACGCGAATGCCACAAATCAGATTTTTTTCCTTTGAATTGCTGTACAGTCTCTCTAAAGCTCTGAATTCCACATTAAGAAGTATGTCCGGGGTCCCGGGATCGATTTTAGAATCATGTCCTATACTTCGAAGAGTAAGGAAGTGGCAGCTATTACATGGTTAATAACAAAAAGTATTAGCATACAACGTTAAAATCAGAGGCGTAGCTAGGGAGGGGTTTTGGGGGGGGGTTAGAAACCTCTTACAAAAAACTAACACAGCAAAATAGCTTCGTTAAAATAAAAGCACTTTCTTAGGTTTGCAAGAACGAGGTACTAACAAAACGTATCACTAGAAGCGCTATACACCCCCTCGACAAAGTATTCGTCTGAACTTTTGTACGATGCGTTTTCAAAATTATTTTTATGCATTGGGTAGAGCATTATTTATTTATTTTTTGTGCATACATCCACACATTTTCATCGACATGTGACAAACTGGTGTAGAAATAAATTCGGGGAGTCCTAAAAAGTGAATCGAAGATGAGGAATTGAGGTAAAAACGTTGAAAATTCCGAACTTTGACATTTTATTCCTCTGTCAAATAATGTTATTTTCACAGCAAAATAATAATAATAATAAAAAAATCTCCACTCAACGCATGTAAGATAACTCTGAAAACACCACGTACAAGAGTTGCAATTTTGGCATACTTCATCGTCTCATGTCTTAGGTGACAGCATCAGAAAATGTACTTTAGATGGCGTGGGTATAACTATGTTAAGCTATCGGGAGCATGCTTTCGTTCTGATGTTAAATTTAAGTGGTTTCCAAATATCCCAGTTTAGAACACTAGAAATACTCTTTTGTAGCGAAATGCGGTAATATAAAATACTTCACAGTGGTCAGTAATTCTCATGTTACAACACATCTGCCGCTTAGAATACGCAAAACATCATATCCCAATTTTAACTCCAATTGTGCACCTTAACTATGAATATAAAATAGATTTATTTAAATGTTTCAACCCAGGATTAATTCATATTTATTATTTTAAGTGATACGAACTGTTTAAAAAATTATGATTATTCATTCGCATGGCTTTCTCTACGCTCTAGGCTTATTAAAGGTATACATATTATTCTCACGAAGTTTATTTTCCTATCTTCATTTTAATCGAGATATACCTTTCCCGAAATAGGTAGATCACACATTTCGTTAGAGATGCAAAGGGAACAGCAATAGTCAAATGTTTTAGAACTGGACGCTATATACTAGCCTTAATATTCTATGCAATCGCGAGTTTTGATCAATTCGAACCATTAATAACGGATATTTTGGAAATGGCTGGTGCCATTAAAAAGCTATTTGCAATAAATTGTGTTTTAAAGAGTTCTTCATTTTCAGTGTAGTACGCTTTCCTCTGTCGCTAACATTTACCAGTTACAAAATTCCTTCCGAATGAAGAGGACTTCACAAGCTATTACCAGAAAATTCAAGATATCTATTTTAGTTGTCATAAATATCTTTAATATATGGCATTTTCATTAAAATCGTTAGCCATTTTTCAGAATTTTTTTTTTTGAAAAATATTCCATGTAAAGGGTAGTTTGGGTGGGGAATTTTCTTGAAAATCTTCGTGTCGCATCTCTGGAAGGTACTGAATCTAAATACCAAATTTGTATTTATCCACTTTTCGTTTTAAGTTATGCTGTTAGCACACACTCACGGGCCTTTTTCAAAAATCTGATGTTACATTCACAGGACTTTCTCTACCCTCTAGGTTTATTAGTGGGTATATAAATTATTCTTATGAAACTTTCTTTTCCTATCTTATTTTAATCGAGATAAAGCATTCCAGAAATAGCTGCATTACACACTTCGTTATAGATACGAAGGGAATAGCGATAGTCAAATGTTTTAGAACTGGACGTTATACACTGGCTTTAAAATTCCACTCTCTTCCCACGCTATTGCCAGAAACAACGGGATGTTGACAGGACTTTAAAATAATGACAAAGTATTGAACGATTCGAACCATTAATAACAGACATTTCGGAAATGGCTGATTCTCTCCCCTCAAGTTATTCGAAATAAACTGTGTGTTTTAGAGAGAACTATATTTCTTGTGTAGCATTTTTTCATAAATTGATTAAAGTTTACAAGTTATACAAAATTCCTTTCGAATGAAGAGAACTTAAAAAAGGCTATTCCCAGAAAATTCAACATATACATTTTGGCATGAAAATATCTTTAAATATACGGTATTCTAATAAAAATCGTTAGAGCCATTTTTAGGAAATAAAACATTTTCGTGTCCCATCTTTAGAAGGTACTGAACCTAAATACCAAGTTTGGTGTTTATGCGACTTTTCGTTTTTGAGTAATGGTAGAAAAGGCATTAAATTCCACCCAAAAATTCGATATCGAGATTTCGCCGGAAATATAGGTATATTGTCAGGCCCTCTGAATCCAGAAAAAGATCCGCGGTGTGTGAACAGCATAACTATAAAACGAAGCCGGATAAAGACCAAACTTGGTATTTAGATTCAGTTCCTTCCAAAGATTCGATACGAACATTTTCAAGAAAATCCCCCAACCTAGATAAACTATCCTTTACATTTTTCGAAATTTTTGTTTTTCTGAGGAATGCTTCTAACGATTTTTTATTAAAGATATTGACAAGGCAAATAAAATATATATCTTGAGTTTTCTGGGAATAGCCTTTGAAATCCTCTTCATTCGGAAGGAATTTTTGTATAATATTGTATAATTGGTAAACGTTAAGCGATGGGCAAATCCTACTACACAAAAGATATAGATCTCTTTAAACTATCTTCCAATAACCTTTTTATGGCATCGATTATTTCCGAGATATCCGTTTATTAATGGTTCGATTTGTTCAGTACTTCGACATTCTTTTAAGTCCCATCGATTTTCGGTCTTTTTTGGGGATTGCATGGAAACGGTATGGAATTTTATGGTCAGCATATAGGGTCCAATTCTTAAACATTTGACTATCGCTGTTCTCTTTGTATCTATAATGAAGTGTGTAATGCAGTTATTTCCGGAAAGGTTTATCTGGATGAATGTGAAGTAGATACGATAAAGGATAGACAGTAATGTGAATGTAACAATTTTAATTGATAAAAAAACCATGTATTTCTGGTGAAATCTCGGTATGGAATGCAATACCTTCTCTACCTACTAGGCAAGTGCATAACCCAGTTCAAAGAGTCTTATCCATAGTTAATAAAGGCGACACGGCTTTGAATTACTTGTGGCTTAAGTGGGATTCTTTTAAGAGTGGAACGATACGAATTCATAATGAACAGTTTTGCGAGGCCGGTGTCGAGTATAACAATTGAATAGCATACTTCTCGCAATTGAAAATCCTGGTAAATACAGAAAAGGGAACTTCCACCTTGGTGCATGTAGAAACACTTTTCACACATCCTCTGTTAATGCATAGACGTAACTATCATTTCTACCACGTTTATACGTCATTTTAATGCCAAATTGTGGATCATACAAAATTCTGTTTATACTTGAGGTCGTGAGGAATTGATGTCTCTGTACAAGTTGACCTTGGGGGTAGGGGTACAGGTGAAAAAAAAAACATTACTGTTTTGTTCGCTATTCATTTCACTGAGAAAGCGGTTCTTTACCATGCTTGTAGAATATCTCAAATTGCATTCTATTTTAGTATAATAATCCGCAGAATTAGGGGGAAAATTCCCGAGAGAGACTGATCAACCCTGCTTCTTCCGAACATATGAAGTATATCTGCATTTTAAATACGACCTTGCGAGTCTTTCGTCGATTCTCCATAGCTCTTCACCGGAGTGGCAACAGCGAAACATTCTCTTAGGACTACAACCTCCACCTCACGGTGCTTTAGGTAATAATAACTTTGGAATTTTGCCACTTTTCTGTCTTTTAAAGAAGGATCTAGGACGGGTCAGATATTTTAGGTTTTAAAGGTACTGTTTTTCATTTGAAAGTTCATTGTGTGAATGATTTATTGAAAGAGAACGGAGTCGAAGGTTCTATTGTTGACAAACTCACGAGAGCATGCATATTTAATTGCATTAATACACGCTAAGTCGCAGATACACTAGGAAGAATGAGTGGGGTAAAGAGAGCATGCGAAGCGGCATTCTGAGCAGTGCTCAAGGTAGACATATGGTAACGTGTCTATCCAAGAGGTGCTAGAAGCCGGCTGCGTAAAGAAAGTGAAAGTAGCAGTGCAACCATACATAAGGAAACGTGCAAGAGAGCGAAATACATGTTTTTCAATATACAATAATTATACACAAGATATTTATGTACGATAAAACACTGTCACATTTATCATATTTAAATGTGACGCAAGTCTAAAAACCCAAATCAATCAGAATGCAGATAGCAAATAGGCTAGTTGATCAATCCAGATGCCAAAATAATCGCTTGTTTATGCAATTATGGAACACGCATTTTTTTTCTTACTTTTCTGCTTTATGTACAGTGACTAAGTATTATTCTACAATTCTAAGTGTTATATAAAAAAGATATTTCAGTCCAAGTGTTCTGGCATTTTTCGAGATGTCTCTTAATTAGTTTTATAATTTTCGAAATTTCACCGATTTTTCGTTTATTAAATTGTTTTAAATGGATTTAGTAGAGCAAATTGTTTGTACACTTAACACCTGAAATTGTAGTAAAAATGGGTTTTGATCTTACAAAGAAGGGCAAAAAAAAAAAAAGGTGAAAGTCAGGCATTATAAACGTGTTCACATGAACTTCCTTATCAACGTCGCTTTAACTAACTCCTTGGTCATATCGCGACGGATCTGTTGGTGAATATCCCTTAGAACGATATGTGGTGGACAGCCTTCTAGGTCTCACTCCTGCTTCATGCTGTGCAGATGGATTAGGGTGCCGTCCAGTCTAACCGCCGTCCTCACACAGAAAGGCGGACAGTTAGCCTTCAAGGTCTCATCCCTGTAACCCCTGCTTCATGTCATGCAGATGGCATTAGGGTGCCGTCCAGTCTAACCGCCGCCGCCGCCCTCACACAGAAGGGCAGACAGTTAGCCTTCAAGGTCTCATCCTTGTAATCCCTGCTTCATTCTGTGCAGATGGCAGTAGAGTGCCGTCCAGTCTAACCGCCGCCCTTACACAGAAGGGCGGACAGTTAGGGTACGGCCACGCTGTGAGCGTCGAGCTGCGCGGCAAGACGAGCGACCTGTCTCGACAAAGGGCAGTGGTGGGGGTTGTCGAGCGATGCCTTGTCCATGCACAGCGTCATATCACTGTGAGCGTTGAGTGGAGCAGCTTTGACATCATGGCACTTTCTAAAGTTACCCGCATGTGCTTGCTGTTGTTCCTCTCTGGTACCAGGATCATGAACTCCACATGGTATTAAAATGCAGTTGGGCAAGCTGAGGTACCTTCGGAGGTACGTCAAGAAATAGCAAGCAAAAGCTTAGTAAAGATAGTGAGAAATGAGCTAATGCTTGCTTTTATTTATACCACTCATGTGTTAATAACTATATAGTATAAACAGAGCTTTATTTGGCATTTAAAATAGCCTATAATTGAATGTCCTACCAAGTAAAATGTAAACCATATTCACCAGGAATATTTAATAGAGCCCCAATATCATCCCAAGCTTTCTTCGTCACCGCAACATTTTTAAAATTCTTGTCACGGTCATTCCACAAGAAATTTCTGGTCTGCACCTCCGAAATCAAGACGTCTTTTTCTTCTTTGGAGAGCACTCGGTCGGTCATGTTAAAACACTTGATCTAAGCGACGCGTTGAGAATCTCAAACAATACTGAGCGTTGAGCGACAGGTAGTGAAGGTCCGCGCGGTCCCTTCCCCTCCAATTTGACGCGCCGCTCACACTGTGGCCAACCGAACCTAATCTCTATTGTTTGCGACTACTGCCCGGCGTGCCGCACAGCTCGACGCTTGCAGCCTGGCCGTACCCTTAGCCTTCAAGGTCTCATCCCTGTAACCCCTGCTTCATGCCGTCCAGTCTAACTGCTTACATTGTGGATAGATGGCATAGCATTCGCTATTACCACTCCATTTTTCATTTTACTATTGTTTTAAACTTTAGATGGAACTTGGGGTCGTGGTATTAAATATCCAATCCGGTATTTACCTTGGCGACTGAGGAAAACCACGAAAAAACCTCAGATTGATCTGCCCACGGGATTTGAACCCGGGACACAGACTTTACCGCCTGAGACATCCCGCTCGGTTTCAAAAATTTGTTCATCAGTTTAAATCACATGTCGGTGAAATTGTCAAGTACTATATAAAAATTTCTCTACTAAAATGCAATATAATAATAAAAAAAAGTTGAAAAATCCGTGGAATTTGTTTTAAATATAGAATGAAAAACCTAGAAAACCGCCAGAACAGGTTAACTGTATCTAGAATATCGTTTTTCTTTCTGCATATAAAACGAGTTTTCCCTCCGTTGAGTTGGCTACTGGATCACTCATTTCACTTTATATAAAACTCTCGGTTGACTTTCGCATGGTCACCTACATCTGATGAGGATTTATCTTTGGTGCTGTCGGTTTTAATTATTTCATGATGAGCGACGCAGGGTCAGCATATCCTCCGATTGTCAACATAATTTGTGCCTTATAAGCAATTTTCATTCCAAAACGATAGGAAAAGCAGTTTTGCTGTTATGAATGTCGGATGCCTTCCATTATCGACCCGTTAAACTAGCAAAGGGTCAGAGTTCATTGCAATGTCGTTTTCTGCAAATGATTGGAAATTATTTGAAATATTTTCAAACATACAATTACATTCATTTACGTGGAAGTGGACGGCCTGTTTAGCGGATGCAACGAGTTCATGGCTGCCGTCCTGTACTTCTCTGGAAGGATTCTAGGTGATCTAGGACTCGCCCCTGCTAACGCACTATACAAATGTAACCTGTTGGACTTTTGCGGAGTTCCCAAAATTTCAACAGAGAAAGCCGCGGATTATACAGGAGAAACTCCTACATGCCAACAAATCCCTAAAATTAATGCGCCGTGTTAAATGTATGCAATAATAAATACTCAAGCGAACGTGTCTGTCTTGGCGATTTCCAACAGTCAGTGGCACTTCTTCATAAAACCTAGAATTAATTAGCTTTTATTATTGAAAATAAACTTTGCGAGCCGTAACAGTTCCGGCAGTGTCAGCATCTCCAGTATTATCCTTGACACAGTTTTAGAAATCTAATGCAGAGGATCAATATCAGCTGCTCCCTTGATAACAAGGCGCAAAACCGGCATCATGAATTTGCTTAAAGCATGTAATAAACACATTAAACAAATATTAATAAAGCTGCCTCAATCCTTAAGACCATTACTTCCTAGCCCTAGGCTTCCGAACTGATTTGATTTAATGATCTGTAATGGCCTCGCTGGTGCCTTACGTCACTTCTCTTACGATGCCTACGAATCTGCCATTTAGCAACATTTTGTTTTCTTGACCGAGCTTTACTAACTGGTGGGCATAGACGGAGCCCAATATTTGAATTACTTTAAGTAAAAATACAATAGATTTGTGGTGCATTATGGACTGCACGTAAACTACACCTGCAGCCAAGGTAAGTAGTTTTCACGTCTTAGTGATTATTTGAAACCATTTCTTGCGAATTTTATCAATAACAGGAAATAGATAGAAAAATAAACTTAAAATCAGCGTGAAGTAAATCTATAAAATAATAATAAAAAAAGTCGTGCCACTATTACACATAGGACTTTTTTATTACTAAGGGGGGCAATCGATAAATGAGGGAATAAAACATGTTCCTTTTGCGAGTGATCAGGTTCTCATATTAGCTCAGAGGGGGTTTACAGAAGGCTCTATATTGATTGGACAATATTATTACAATTTTAATGTATCAATCAAGAAAACCAGAGATCTACACCTTTTATCTAGTACGTTTTCGTCTATCACTTAACGTTTACCAGTTATACAAATATTTTTTTAATAATCTTAGCAAATTTAACTATATATGTGGGACAATTAAAAGAAGGAAACTAAAGTTTTACAAGGTGATGACAGTCGAAATGTGGCTGGCTGTACACTCTTGGATACAAGTCCGGAACAAGCCTTAATCCGCGAATGTGTTAAACGTGCTTTTAAACGCAATTGGTTTATATTCCTTCAAGCGTTTTTCAAAAGTAGTAAGATACCAGTCAAAAGAGAACTCATTCTTTCGCTAAGCAATTCCATCTTTATGATGTTCGTTTTTACTTTACGCACAGTAATGTATTCCACCCAAAACTTGATATCGATTTCAAGGCCCTTGAACCTCCCCGCCAAGAAAAGGTCCGTGTATGTGCCTGTGAACAACAAAACGTCTGTTAAATACCACACTTCGTATTTAGGTTCACCAACTTCCAAGGATGCGACACATACATTTCAACAAAATCCCCCACCCCAAATTACCATTTACAAGGAAGATTTTTTCGAGATTTTCTATTTTCTCAAAATGGCTATTAAGTACCACATGCTCAAGATATTAACATGATAAATGAAATTATCTTGGGAAGAGCCTCTTAAATAGTTTTATTTATGACCGTTCTTTAACTGCTATGGTTCTTAGCGTCCCATTCTATATTGGGCGTGAAATATTAGGAATTTTGCTCGGGCCTCTTTATCAGGCTTGAGGTTATTTTACATGCCGTAAATCTACGACACGGGATCACCAGCTTTACTTCCTTTCCGAAGGAAGCCATGTCAAGGATTTTTACGCCCGGACAAATCCATCACCCTCCGCCGGGTTTGAACCCGCGACCTTGGAACTAGAGGCTAGCATGGTACCACTAGATCACGGAGGACAACGGAATAGTCTCTGAAGCCCTCTTCATTATGTATGAATTTTTTTGTAATTGGTAAACCGTAAGAGATAGACAAAAGCTTACACTCCTCCCCCAAAAGGTAGACTCGCTAGAGCACACAACTTGTCAAATACCGGATTTTGTGCTAACAATTTCGGAGATATTCTTTGTCATGGGGTTCAATTGTAAAAACATTAGATATTTTTTGAACTGAAACTCTATGATCATGCTAAGAGAACGGAATTTCAAAGCCATCGCCTAGTCACCTGTTTTTTTTTTTTTTTTGTAAAACTCCCTTCTATGGACTTCGACTTGAGAAACCATTTTCGTTGACTGCAGGCTCTTCTGATTTTTAACATGATACGTCCAGACTCTGCAGAGGATAAGCACCGAGAATTGAACCCGGCACCTCTGGGATGCGAAAAAAGACCACAGATGCAGTCATACTTTTCATTGTTGGGGTAAGGTCAGGTTTAATTTGCATTTCATTAGTTTTAATGGTTAATCATATATTATGGCACATTTTAAATGGATTTTAAACTTTCTATATGTATACTCTTTTAACTCAACGTACCTCCGTCTCCTATTAATTATTCTTCTAGGAACCATTACCACTAGAGCTTGCGGGTAGCTATGTTACTTTGAAATTCCACTCTCTGCATTAGTAGGAAGGGAAGAAACAAATGTTTTATATTCACACGACTTTCTCTACCCTCTATCGTTTATTAGTGGCTATACGCATTCTCTCGAGAGTATTTTATATCTACTTCATTTTAATCGAGATAAACCTTTGCAGAAATAGCAGATTTCTTATAGATACAAAGAGAACAGCGATAATAAAACAGGTTACATGCTGGCCTAGAAGTTCCACTCTTTCTATGCAATTGTGAGAAACAATAGAAAATCGAAATTGAAAATAATGACAAAGCATAAAACAATTAATAACGAATATCTCGGTAACGGATTATGCCACAAGTTATTTGAAATAAATTGTTTTAAAGAGATTTTTTGAGCAGTACGTTTTCGTCTATCGCTTAACGTTCACCAGTTTTTTATTTGCGATGTATAATCATTTTAATTGAAACCGTTAAGAGCCATTTTTGGCAAAATAAATGAATCTTTGGAAGATACTGAACTTAAATACCAAGTTTATATATCAGACTTTTCTTTTTAAGCTATGCTGTTCCCACACATATTTTAATTTTCTTTTTGGATTCACGGGGCCTCAGGGCATGCATTTCCGGTGAAATCTAGATATCGAATCTTTGGGTGGAATGTAATACCTACTAGGTACGTGGCAGAGAAAGTCAAAATAATCCGACGTTATTCACATGTTTTATTTTTAAAAAAGCGTCATGCTGAACGAGAAACGTTATGTAGGTACAGGGGGATTAGCGCATACTCAAAGCTTTTAAGAGCGGGTCGCTATGTCCTTTTGTATAAGCAAAAGGGGTGAGAGAGACGAATAGCGATTTTCCTCTGTATTAGAAAATTCAAATAACAAGCAATATTTCGGTTAACGTCACAAACATATAAATTGCATGCTTTAACGAGAGGTTGGGTATAGGTCGCGCCACGGATTTTGGCATGTGAAAATTTTAGTGGAAAGCTACGATGCGAGTCATTTACCGTATAATTATGGCACATACGGGGCTGCAGCTCGAAGAATGGTACAAGTTGAGATGAGAGTTGTATACGGTGGAAGGAACTGGACTACAACTGGACAGCAGGAACCACGTGCTACTTACAAGGGAGGTATTGAAACATCAGAGGGCTGGCTGGCTAGCCCTGAAGGTCATATGCCAATATCCCTGGCGAGGCCTATAGTAAAAGCTTTGGCCACTGGTAGCTGCACCGTCGTGTTTACTATTTATAAGGCAGAAGGAAGCCGCTCTCGCACGAAGATGAGTCGCGTAGCTTTTTATTAGATGTATGGGTTACTGTAAGCTATAAATGTGTCTAGTCCTGGCAATACACGTGATAAAATTCGGGTTGTGTCGGACAAAGTTTATTATTATTATTATTATTTGTTTTTAGGATGGAGAAAAAACGTTACAAGTGGGATGACAATCACACGAAGAAAGTTACAGAAATAGTCCGGCTTTATAAAATATCACGAAAGCTAGTGAAAGATACTGCAGGTAGAAAAGTACCTTAGGTGATAAGTGATAACATTCCAAGCTCTTGCAGAAGGAAAAGAACAGGAAATTAAGCCATATTTAGGGAACAGGGGAAAAAAAAAAACATTAGACTAAATTACTAAAATGCTTTTTCTTTACACACAAGTAAACTGAATGTCATTGTTGATATTTTTGTGTAACTGTGTATACGTATAGCAATAACAAGTCCAACACAACCCTCCAGAGATCAGCACGGTTTATAAAGTCGAAGTTGACTAGGGGAAATGAGTTTCTTAACGTATAGTACAAGATATTCAAACTCAACCATTAACAAGTTTTATAAATTCGAAAAGGCTTAAGCGCCCGATACCATTCAACCATTCCCTAGCAAAATCATTCAGAATGAAGAGGCTATTCCCCAGAAAATTCAACGTATACATCTCATTTGTCATTAAAATACTCCTGTTTTTATCAAAATCGTTCAGAGCCATTTTTGAGAAAATTAAAATTTTCGAAAAATGTTCCACGTCAAGGATAATTTGGGGTGGGAGATTTCCTTGAAAATCTTCGTGTCTCATCCTTGGAAGATGAACTTAAATACTAAGTTTCGTATTTAACAGATTTTTCGTTTTTGAGTTATGCTGTTCACAGACATAGGCACGAGCCTTTTTCTAAAAGTTGTTTCTTTGGTGGTTCACAGGTCTTTAAAACTTATATTTCTGGTGAAATCTCGGTATCAAATTTTCGAGTGGAATACAATACTTGTCTACTGTAAGTACGTAGTAGAGAAAATAAAAAACTACGAATCGTATGACTTTCGTTACTCACTCTTCTATGAAATATTCTTACAAATGCTTATTCTTCCATCTAGTTCTTATTAATCGAGATAAACATTTGTAGAAATAAATTCGAGTACAAAAGGAACAAAGTAAACTGAAATTAACAAAGAGTTTTAAAAATTCGGTCCCTATGTGATTTCATTTCATTGCATTGCAGATGCGATTTAACACTTCCTACAGTAAACAATACCTCATGGTTAACATCATAAAAACTGATTTCTTACGCTTTACTGATTCAGAATGAAGAGAACTTCAACATACACAGTTTGTTATACCAATATCTTCAACAATGTTATTTTAATCCAAATCGTGGAGCCATTTTTCAGAAAATTTTGTTCACGTAGAGGGGATTTTCTCGAAAATCTTCGTGTTACATCCTTGGAAGATACTAAAATTAAATACGAAGTGCGGTAATTTTTCCATTTCCAGAGAAACGCGTGCGTACATGGACGTTTATCAAAACCCGAAGTTGCATTCGCACGACTCCCTCTACCCATATAACTTCTTACAAAACCTTCTGTTAGAGATAAACGTTTAGTTTCGTTGTAGCTACAAGGGAAACGGAGGGGGACACCTTGCATCTGATCCAACGCGGATCTTCTGTGCTGAACGCACCAGGAGGGACAGATTAAGTGCAGGAACCGCAGAGGCACCTAATGATTCCAAACTTGATGACCCGGTCTCACCGGCGGAACAGAGGAGAACTCGAGACGGCTGAACAACTTTCCAGTGAGCAAACATCTGCGCCATCTGTCCGACACTGCACAGCCCCTAAGTCGACCTCAAACATGAAAGAAAAATTCATGGTAGAAGAGAAACCACCGCAGCATTCGCCTTGACAACCAGTGAGCAAACATCTGCGCCAACTGTCCGACACTGTACAGCCCCCAAATGTACCTCATACATGATAGGGAAATTCGTGGTAAAAGAGAAACCACACCAGCATTCGTCTTGCCAACCAAGGAAAGCCACAAAAAGACCCGTGGTCAGAGTGGCCGGCTCAAGGAATCGAACCCAGGATCTCCAGAACGTGAAGCTATAGTCGAATGTTTATGCTGGCCTTCAAATTCCATTATCTTTGAACGACATCGCGAGATAACGACAAATGAAAGTACGGCTGCCTTTGTGCTGTTAGTTTTTCTATCTCATATGGTTTAACAGTTATACAATCCAACACACACATTTTATTTGGCATGTAAACATCTTAAATGTGGTATTTAGAGCAATTTTTGAGAAGAATAGAAAGGCCGAACATTTTCCATCTGAAGAGTAGTTTGTGGTGGGGGGTCTTATTGCAGATCTTTTTCGCATCTTTGGAAGATACTTAACTGGCACACCAAGTTTGGTATTTGTACATTTCGCTTTTGGGTTTTGTTGTGCACCCCCCCACTCACATGCATGCGCGGATTTTTTCTCTCCTAAAAATGCCTTTTTATGGATTCAGGGGGATTCGAAACACTTTTACTGTCTTTCACAGCAATGAAAGTCCCCGGGGAATGAAGGGCAGAGGGAAAATTGCTGATTAGACACGGTCCGAACCCTGCATACTTGCTTATGTTACCCACACACACGACAGCTCAGTTGAATAGTTTACTCCTTGCGTAGCATACGTTCTTCGTCACAAATTCATTGTCCTTGTCGCACTGTTTCCAAACAGATAAGGGTAGCACATTCCTGTCAGGGACTTTCTTTCCGTTGGCGAACAGTGCTTTCTCGGTACGTTTTCAGACTGAATGTCTTTCTGCTTCACGAAATGTTAGTGCTAGGTAATCAACTAGGTATTTCACGCCCAGTATAGAATGGACGCAAAGGACTATAGGAGTTCCCTCCTCTTACAGTTGGTGCTCTTATAAGCTATCTATAGGTCTCGCTAACCAGCGCGTCTGCTTGCTGTAGTCGGTGAAAAGTAATTAGCAATGAAGCATCAACTGAGTAATAAAATTCTCCACTTCACATGTGTTTAACATTGTGGTTGACGTAAGCGAACATGAGCCACCTCTCTTGCTATCGGAACAATACATTATATTACCGCATCAAACAAAACAATTATGACCGTACACACGTGACAATACTGCTGAACTGCTTGGTGTTTACTTCATTCTCCTGAGTCAATCACAGTAAATTTCTCTCTCTGCGTTCCGTTCGTACGAAGGAAGTACCTGGCACTGCTACACATCTGATCTGACAGTTACCCATGATTTACTCCATTGTGCGGACTCCCACGTTTCCCCTTACTTGAACTGTCATCTATTGCCTTCTTTGGTGACTGGAGACCGGTGACCAACACAAATGGTCAGTGCACCAATCGGCTCGTGTTTTCATATAGACATGAACTGTTGCTATGCCCAGACGCGTTGGGATCGCTAACCGACACAGTTCAACGGCCTAAAACACGTATGCATGTCGAAGCCACATGGTATTATCGGGGGTTAAACATGCATGCTCCCACGCTTTGGGAGGGTAGAGAAAGAATCCCCCGCCCCAGCAGTAATTTGAATCCAGGCCTAACACTTTTTGTGACGGATGTAAGGGTTTATGGGGAGATTTATATTATATCATCTAACTTCAATGTTTCGTTAAATATTAGAGGATGCTTTTTTGCACTTCACTGCGAATAAGGCAACTTCTAGCACAAAGGAGAAAATCGAGTTCTCGGATTTCAGTGAACTGTTACAAAAGTATATTTTCTGGTAGACTTTGGTACAAATTAGTGTACTTAGGCTTTACAATTTTGCAAAAAACCTCCCGCTACCCTATTTTCAATTCCAAAATATACAACTCAGACAAAACTTGACATACGGACACTATAGGGCCCAACGAAAATTATATCCTGCCTTAAAACTCCCAATACCCCTATGTAGGAATCTGCACGGTTTAACCCATTCTAATCAACATACTGTACAATTGCACTATAACCCTGCTAACAAAAATAATTACAACCTCCTAACTTCTATCACATACTACCTCGATGCTTTTTGAAGCCTATATAGATAAAACCATAATGCTTGGTTAATCACGGCACAAATTTTTGTACTCGAGCAACACGACCTTACCAAAATCGCAGGATAACTTACTTGAAAAACCACGCCTCATTTTCAACTGCTTATGTACAGACTTGCACCATTTGACTAATCTGAACAAAATCTGCGTTTAGTACCGCTGAAAAATGTAGCTATTCACGATTTACTTCTTTACTTGCGGAATAGTAAGACATCTTAACTATACTAGAGGAAGTATTTTATTCCAACCATTTCAAACACGTAACACAATTTTCAAGAAATTCCCCCGATACAAATAAATTTTATTTTATTGAAAACGGCTCTGAGTCATAATTAAAATGCCACATGTTTAACATAATTATATGGCAAAATAAACTGATCCTCTTTAATTCTACTGGATTTTATATAATTCAGAAACATACATATACACAAATCAAACTGGAGGGAAAATTTAGAACTCATCAAAATATGTAAGCACTGCCCGTTTCCGAGATATTTCCAGTTGTTCGTTTCAATTTTAAGCAATATACTTTTGATGTGTTTGTGCATCTTTAGTTTCTAATCAGGCCCCACAAAGAGAGTGCAATGTCAAGGCCTGCATGCTCGACTATAGCTCCGAACTCCTGTTCGCGCGTAAATGAGGAAACACTAAAACCATATCTGGGTACCACAGAGTTGTCTATGACAAATTATAATTCTCTATGCTACTAGCAAACATCCCCTGGGGTCCCATTTCATGAAAGAATGCGGTAAATAATTACCATAATTTTGTGAATTGAAACGAAACGGGTCTTGTCGACCAACACTCGGGAAAGGCGTTCGTAGGACGAAAGTTAGTAATTTTAAACCAGTTGTCAATCGCGCATGAGCATGTCTTTGCTCTTAGAATATTTTTTGATAAGTTTTTCTTTATGGTTTACTAAAAATGCAAAATTCATTCAGAATGGAGTTGACGGGGTATTAGCAGACTATTCAGGATTGTTTTCGGGCAGCGAGTTAGGATTTGCTACCTTTTAGCAGTACAGAACATTTATAATATTAATTCTATTTTTTTTAAATATTGTGCATTACTTTTTAACGTTTTCTGTAGACAACTTAGTTATCAAGCAGTTACGATATAAAACCATCTGACTTTTTGTGGCCATTTTCTTCCACTCTCTGCTAAAATATTATCGAACCCCAGTCCAATATCTCAAACATGAGAGATTTAACAATCCCACGGTTAGCAAACCATATATAAAGAGGGTGCGCATCAGAACGTTGATACATACATGAGAAGCACGTGAAGTCAACGTGAGCATTCTTAACAACAGCGTACTGTATGCACATCTGCACAGTAAAATTAATTTCATCGGCAATGAATTACACATAATTAATCTTTTCCTTATTCTTAAACTTGCACATTACTTCCTTTGGCATTCCTCTTTAATAAGCTGTAGGTTTTCCAAACTCTGCGGAGAGAAGGGGATCTTATGACGCTGACGAATAGCCCCCCCCCTATCGGACGTAAAAGAACACTGCAAATGAAACTGATTTCGGTTTGGATTACCGGCCCGGGCTGGGTAGGGAGAAGTACACCTGTGAGTGAATGTCTATTTCTATTGGGAACATGCACGGCAATGTTATCATGCTCTTATATGAGCCATTCTGAATGAAAATATCTCTTAGAATTCGAAAGTATTATCAGGAAGCAACAATAACCTTTATTATTAATATTATTAAATTGCAATTTAATCTGCAAACAGGTCACGTGAGGCAATAGCGCATCCTTATTGGTCTGTTCGCTCCTAGCAGAATGTTTATTTCTTTTATTTTAGTGTATGGTGTAGTTTTTGGGGAGCATTTGTAGCACTATTTTCATTTCCGGATCAACATGAATTCAGAGCGGATCTGTTGAAGCAGAAAGGCTACAGACGTGTATAGTCAGTTCCTCTGTACACCCACATCACATAGCTCCATCAAACTGTTAAATAAGCTGAAATCGGGAAGAAAAGAATTTTGCAATGGCGAAGAAATGTCAACATCTCTGAGAAATATACACTGTATTGTTGCGCGGATCATTTTGATATAAGTTAAACGTATTATAACCCTTTTGTTTTTATGCTTAATTTTTACTTTTTCTACTATGTATAGTAAGTAGGGGAAGTACTGTATTCCACCCAAAAATTTGATACCGAGATTTCACCGGAAATACATGTTTTGAGACCACTGAATACAAAAAATCCGATGTGTTACACTGACATGACTTTCTCTACTCTTGTACACACTATTTATACAAAGGCTTATTCTCCATCTACTTCATGTTAATCGAGATAAACATTTGCAGAGTCTATCTTATTGCTAATTTTCTTGTAGATGTAAGGGGAATATATATTTACAAGGGCAATTTGGAAATACAGTAGCCTTTAAGCACATACATCTCTCTTAATAGCTGGTTGCTAGGTGCAGCACCATTCCCTTTCCCACAGATATCTCTTTGCATATCCAAGTCAAAAAAATGAATAACGAATTCCCATTTGAGAAAATAAGTATTGAAAAATTTAAGGGAATAACAAGCAATATCTCGAAAATGGTTCTCTCAACAAAAAAAAAAAACAAAAAAAAAAAATGTATATGACATAAATTGTGTATTTTAACGCGATCTACATTTTTTTGTGTATTAAAATTTTGTCTCTCTTATGGTTTACCAGTTATGCAAAATCGTTCACAATGAAGAATACTTTTGGAGACATACCCAGGAAATTCAAGATATACATTTTATTTGTCATAAAAGTATCTTAAACATATGATATTTTAATCAAAATCGTTAGAACCATTTTTGAGAAAATTAAAATTTTCGAAAAATCTTCCAAAGGGTAATCTGGTGTGGGGGGATTTTCTTGAAAACCTTCGTGTCGCATCCTTGGAAGATACTGAACCTAAATACCAAGTTTGGTGTTTATCCGACTGTTCGTTTCTGAGTTATGCTGTTCACAGACAGACAGACACACACACACACACGGACATTTTTCCAAAAATGTTTTTTTTGGATTCAGGGGGTCTCAAAACATTTCCGGTGAAATCTCGGTATCGAATTTTTGGGTGGAATACAATACTTCCCCTACTTACTATACGTAGTAGAGAAAGTAAAAAGCATTTTTGGAAACATGTCCGTGTGTGTCTGTGAACAGCACAACTCAGAAACGAATAGTCGGATAAACACCAAACTTGGTATTTAGGTTTAGTATCTTCCAGAGATGCGACACGAAGGTTTTCAAGAAAATCCCCCACCCCAGATTACCCTTTACATGGAACATTTTTCGAAAATTTTAATTTTCCCAAAAATGGCTCCAACGATTTTGATTAAAATATCATATGTTTAAGATATTTTCATGATAAATGAAATGTATATCTCCAATTTTCTGGGAATGTCTCCAAAAGTATTCTTCACTGTGAACGACTTTTGCATAACTGGTAAACCATAAGAGATAGACAAAATTTTACTACACAAAAAATGTAGATCGCGTTAAAATACACAATTTGTCATATACATTTTTACTTTCTCTACTACGTATAGTAAGTAGGGGAAGTATTGTATTCCACCCAAAAATTCGCTAACGAGATTTAACCGGAAATACATGTTTTGAGACCCCCTGAATAAAAAAAGCATTTTTGGAAACATGTCCGTGTGTGTGTCTGTGAACAGCATAACTCAGAAACGAACAGTCGGATAAACACCAAATATTTAGGTTCAGTATCTTCCAAGGATGCGACACGAAGGTTTTCAAGAAATTCCCCCCACCCCAGATTACCCTTTACATGGAAGATTTTTCGAAAACTTAAATTTTCTCAAAAATGGCTAACGATTTTAATTAAAATATCATATGTTTAAGATATTTTTATGACAAATAAAATGCATATCTTGAACTTCCTAGGAATGTCTCCAAAAGTATTCTTCATTGCGAACGACTTTTGCATAACTGGTAAACCATAAGAGATAGACAAAATTTTACTACACAAAAAACTGTAGATCGCGTTAAAATACACAATTTATGTCATATACATTTTTGTTGTTGAGTGAACCATTTTCGAGATATTAGTTGTTATTCCCTTAAATTTTTCAATACTTATTTTCTCAAATGGGAATTGTTATTCATTTTTTTGACTTGGATATGCAAAGAGTATTAATCTGTGGGAAAGAGAATGGTGCTGCACCTAGCAACCAGCTATTAAGAGATATGTATGTGCTTAAAGGCTACTGTATTTCCAAATTGCCCTTGTAAATATATATTCCCCTTACATCTACAAGAAAATTAGCAGTAAGATAGAGCCTGCAAATATTTTTCTCGATTAACATGAAGTAGATGGAGAATAAGCGTTTGTATAAATAGTTTGTACAAGAGTAGAGAAAATCATGTGAGTGTAACACATCAGATTTTTTTTATGTTGGGTGATCCATTTTCGAGATATTGCTTGTTATTCCCTTAAAGTTTCCAATACTTCAGCTTTTTCTCAAATTCGTTATTCATTTTTTTTGGTTCTGGTAATGCAAAGAGAATGAAATACTCCACATAGCAACCACCTTTTAAAATATTTGACTATTGCTTAAAGCCTAGCAATTCCCCTTGCATCTACAAGAAAATTAGCAATAAGATTAACATCTCGATTAACATGAAGCATATGGAGAACAAGCGTTTGTAAAAATAGTTTGTACAAGAGTAGAGAAAATCATGTGAGTGTAACAGTTTTATTTTACTTTCTCTACTACGTATAGTAAGTAGGGGACGTATTGTATTCCACCCAAAAATTCGATAACGAGATTTCACCGGAAATATATTTTGAGACTCCCTGAATCCCTCGCCCCCCCAAAAAAGCCTTTTTGGAAACACGTCCGTGTGTGTGTCTGAACAGCATAACTCAGAAACGAACAGTCGGATAAACACCCAACTTGGTATTTAGGTTCAGTATCTTCCAAGGATGCGACACGAAGGTTTTCATGAAAATCCCCCCAACCCTAGATTACCCTTTACATGGAACATTTTTCGAAAATTTTAATTTTCTCAAAAATGGCTACCAATTTTGACTAAAATATCATATGTTTAAGATATTTTCATGACAAATAAAATGTATATCTTGAATTTTCTGGGAATGTCTCCAAAAGTATTCTTCATTGTGAACGACTTTTGCATAACTGGTAAACCATGAGAGACAAAATTTTAATACACAAAAAAATGTAGATCGTGTTAAAATACACAATTTATGTCATATACTTTTTTTTGTTGAGTGAACCATTTTCGAGATATTGCTTGTTATTCCCTTAAATTTTTCAATACTTATTTTCTCAAATGGGAATTCGTTATTTATTTTTTTTATCTTGGATATGCAAAGAGAATGGTGCTGCAGCTAGGAACCAGCTATTAAGAGATATGTATATGCATAAAAGCTACTGTATTTCTATATTGACCTTGTAAATATATATTCCCCTTACATCTACAAGAAAATTAACAATAAGATAGAGCCTGCAAATGTTTATCTCGATTAACATGAAGTAGATGGAGAATAAGCGTTTGTAAAAATAGTTTGTACAAGAGTAGAAAAAGTCATGTGAGTGTAACATCACTTTTTTTTTGTCCTGGTAATGCAAAGAGAATGGAATACTCCAAATAGCAACCACCTCTTATAATATTTGACTATCACTTAAAGGCTAGCAATTCCCCTTGCATCTATAAGAAAATTAGCAATAAGATTAACATGAAACATCTGAAGAATAAGCCTTTGTAAAAATAGTTTGTACAAGAGTAGAAAAAGTCATGCGAGTTAAACACATCAGATTTCCCCCCCCCCCCAATGCCAATTCGTTGAAACAAACATTTGCCAATCAGAACTGCATTTAACGCTTCAGATGACCGACAGATTTAATAAAAGGTAGTAATAAATACAATATTACGCAAACACAACGTACCTTATCTCGTACCAAATTTAAAAAAAAAAACATGGGTAAAAATCAAAACAGATGACCATTCTACGTTAAGCAATTAACGCTTCTCGTCATCACTATAACCAACCCTACTGATTCGTCTTTTCTTAATATTTTCCTGACACCACAATTAGAGCCTTTGCTTTCAGAGCACCAACACATTGCAGCTATTTTCATGAGGAACATCTGCAAGTCTTAACGACTTCATACTTAGTCGCGATTAAGAACTACACTTCATGTTAACTTCAGTAACACAAGCATTAGATGAATGATCAGGCGTATAATCGTCCTCCGTGGACTAGTGGTACCGTGCTAGCCTCTAGTTCCCAAGGTCGCGGGTTCAAACCCGGCGGAGGGCGATGGATTTTTTTCGGGCGTAAAAATCCTTAGCATGGCTTCCTTCGGAAGGGAAGTAAAAGAACCTCAAGCCTGATACAGGCCTCCGAGCAAAATTACCGGTCTTTCACGCCCAATGTGGAATAAGACGCTAAGAACCACAGTAGTTAAAGAGCGTCCATAAATAAAACTAAATTTAAATTAGGCGTATAGAAGACGGACATGTCACATTACAATATGCTTTGAAAACTATGTAACGATTAATGCATCCATGCACGGCAGATTATCCGATTGTGCCTTTTTAAGTCTTTCATCCGTCATTTTGATCCAGTTCGTACCAGACTGTACGAGCTTGCGAAATGAGAGCTTTAAGTAGTGGACCTACAGATTTATTCGGCCTTTACCGCATCGGTTTTAATCAATGACGTCATTATTGCTCAAATGGGAGGTGTGGAACTGAACCTCGAATTCCACACGTTTCCGACTTAATAAACAGAAGCCAATTGGGGGCGCAACAGAGCTATGTATCGCGATACAGGTGGAAGAGCTCGCGGCAAATTTTACATACTGGCAGTAATTTTTAGCTGTCTGAATATGAATCTTTCAGTGTGCGAAGTGGAATATCTCCCAACTAACTTAGTCGATGTAATGGATTTGAATGGTTTTTGCTGTTTCTCCGTTACTTTAGTCATTCTGTGTCTTCATAACGTTTCTTAATAGCTTCAAAATTATTTATTTCTAGAACAGTTTTCTTCCGGTTGGTCTAGGAGTGATATACTCTCAATAAAGCCCTATTGTCATTTTTGTGCAACTTCTTGTTGTCTAAGCAGTTGTCTTTTTCGAATCAGATTTTTCAGTAAATCACAAAACATATAGCACACACATTTGGGGCTTTGAATAGAAACTCAGACGATCGACTAAGTCACGACGAGAAGAGCAACTGACCATCGTGCGAGCCAAACGCCGTCGCAAGCTGTATCCATTGTTCTTTTCGAGGAATTCCCCAGTGTAATCCTCACCCTGATCCACCGTTGGTTGCAATACTGCATTTCCCATTGAGTTACTTTCATGTTATGTAAGAGTCATATTCGCGTCACGGGGACTCAGGTCTGGTTGAGTGTTACGTGTTATGCAGCTTAATGCAAGTATACAATGTGCGGGCATTGTACATTCATGAATCTATTACTCGTGATCAAAATGTACCGACTAAACGCTTGTAAGATGAGTACACACTTGCGCGTGTGTAGTGTAATCCGAGTTTGACCTTGCTACTGTACGGAGAGAGGTTCGTCCCGACGCTCGCCTCACCAAAGGAATGTTCGTGCTGTGTATACAGCATGTGTCTTCCTGCTATTATTCGCGCAGTGGTGATCGGCTCGGGCCGAAAAAAAAAAATGAAGATGAAATTAGGCGCCGGAATACAAAGTTTTACGACTCCTTGCCACAACATCGGCGCGCCCTCGTCCGGTCTCATGGGGATCCCACATGGCATGTGGACATTCCCGGCAATCTAGGAGCAATTGCCAATACCAACTAAGGCTGAGCTCCCATGCAATCCTCCAGATCCTTGGATAAAGATTTTTAATAGTAACCCCAAGATAAACATTTTTGGAAAAATCAAGCACCAGCGGTGCACAAGTGCCGTTGCACACTATCAGCCATCAGGAGCATCCTTACTTTCTCTCACTCAAACTACCTATGTTACACCCGTCATTGTCTAAGTGGTCAACCCATAACGTGTATAGTCACTCGCTCCCCTTTCGATCTTTGGTAACCCAGGCAGCTCGCTCGCATATCTGTACTCCTCAATACTATATGGTTTCCAGAATACGGTTTAACATATCTATTGCTTGTCATTTAATTAGGCTGGGGATATGCATATGAACACGATTAAAAAGCCTGCCATCTTTATCAAGTTATGTAATAAAATATGGAATTTTTAAAAATTGTTTCATTTGCATTCTCTCTCACTTCTACTGTGTGAACAGTAGGGAATATTCTCATTAAAGAATCCCGGGAATCGAATCCAGGAGTCGCGATTGTGATGCCAGAATGGCTACCGCTCGACCACTTTTATTTCGAGTTTTGAAAAAACAAATAATGTTGCCCTTTGTTGGCGTTTTTTTTTAAACAAATTTTTTGAAGTGAAAAAACAATGAAAATGCGGTTAATGAATGTATGGCTCTTATCAGCTGAAATTAAAGGGAATATTTAACTTCAGAACGTTCCGCGGAACTGTCAGCTAGCCAGACAGGAGGTTGGTTAAGTAATTCGCTTAGGATCAATGGATTTTTTTTAAAAAAATACAGCACAAGCAGAATGAAATACATTTGGTGCACTGTCGTTGGAGTTTCTCCATATCTGCGCAACTCCTAGTGGCTGCCTGTTTGGAAGCTACGCAAAATTTAAATCGGTGTGCCAGAAAAAAATCGAATCATTTGCAGAAAACAGCATCTATTGAAGGGGCAAAGGGACTGTATTAAATTATGGGGAGGTTAAAGAAGCGTTTTCTTATTTAAGTTAGCCCCCAATGGTACAAGTTTGGCCAACCTACAGCCTAATCTCAACTGAAAAACTGCACACCTTCACAATGAAAATCTTGAAGTCCGTTTGCGAGTGTTTACTAGGATGGTTTGAATATAGGTTTTCTGTTTATTCCCAAATTCTACACCAGCTTTCCGTAATCGCTTAAAATAATGCTAAGGAGCTTACTGATTATTGCTCAATTTTGATGTTTAATTCATATTACTCAGTGCATATATGCATATTTTAGATACAAATCCCAAGTGTGCATGTAACAAAGGGGGGGGGGTTACCAGTGCGCGCTTGGAAAAGTGAGGAAACGGCTTCCCTTGTGAGCACATGTCTCTTGGATAGGGCTTATTAAACCCTTTGGCAGTATTTTACATCACAACACTGTAAATGCCAAAGTGATTGTAGTGTAACTTAACATTATTGTATGACTATGATTTGAGATGTTTAATTATAAGCCTTGTTAGGAAATAAGTTTACACGACCTCACTGAAACTGACAATAGGAGCGGATAACAATGAGCGAGGGGGTGAGTTGTTTATTAATTAGAAGAGACAAGCAAATGACGTCAGATTAGCGCGCTTTTCTTAGAAATGGAGGGAATATCTTCCCTAGAGCACGTGTTCGTAATTTTGATTGGATATAAAAATAGACGCTAATGTTGGCGCGTTTTATTAACCAATAGCAGCTTTGTTATAATCTTTAGGCATATCGGGGTGAGGAGTATAAAAAGCTAAAGCCAGAGACGGGTAACGCTCAGTCCAACAGAATCATTCAGAAGTTCAACGTCGCCCAGTTCAACAGGATCATTCACCCATTACACGTCGCTCAGTCCAACATAAATCATTCAGAAGTTAAACGTCGCTAAGTTCATCAGAATCATTCACGCGTTAAACGTCGCACAGTTCTACAAAATCTCTCGCGTCGTAAAGTTAGTTAAAAGATGTGAAATACGCGAATTAATAATGTGCGGCAAATAAGTGATTATAGTTCCATCCGAAAATATAACAGCTTCAGTCGGGCGTGTATCAAGAGTCAATATGTGAAATTAATTGTGACGGTAATAAAAGTGTAAAAACAAATTCTTTTATAAGTGTTATCTTTCAGTAACAAATCCTTTCCGTTTACACACCCTGTTCAAGAGATATGCTCGACTGAGTAGTAATAATAGCTAGCCGGAGGACAAAGAACCCAAAATTCGAACTAGTAATACAATAACAGGCGCTCAGCAAAAGATAACACGAGTTACCGCGACAAAATTGGCGTCCAACGTGGGGCGAAATAACCAGGAAGGGATATAATAACCAGAACGTGGAGTGAATGGAGCAGTGCAATTAACTACAAGACGCAGATTCCAGAAACAACCACCAGAACGACCGACGACGCGGATGAGAGACATCGTAATTACGAGAATAGTAGGCAACAGGGGAATTCGACTACAGGACACCAAGACAGCGAGACGACGCAGATCCATCGTAGTACGACGCAGAGGCGACATATACATCTAGGAGAGAGGGGCAGGAAGCTGGACATCAAATCAACATCAGATAGCATCATAAAGGTTAGAAAATTGTAAATTTTTTGTGTAACCTAAAAGGAAACAAAAAAAAAATTGTGTGAAATTAAATGTTGAGAAGTGTAGGATTAAGAAAACAATGTCTACTAATAATACTGATGAAACAATTATGGAAGGGGATAATGTAACAGCTGTAATTCAATACAGGTTATAGAAAATAGTTCAAACAATGTAGGATTTGAGGGACGAAATATTAGTGAAGAAAGTGAGAATAGAATAGCAGGAAATGTTAATTTTGATGCTGGTATGATGATGGAAATGCTGAGAAATATTGGCGAAACATTAAAAAAGAATAATAGGGAATTGAGGGAAGATATTGTTAAGAGTATTACAGATCAATTAAAAAAGATTCTGGAAAAGAGAAATGAGAAATTAGAACAAAAACTAACTCAGAATATGGAAAAAAGGAATAGGGAAATAAGGGAAGGTATGGAAAATAGAAATAGGAAAATAAGGGAAGATATGGAAAAGAGAAATAGGAGAATAGAAGAAGTTGAAAAGAAATTTATGAAGCTAGATAGTAGCATGCCAAAAATGAGAGATGAAAATCAGGAAATAATAGCAAGTGAGATAGGAAAAGTTTCAAAGAATATGTCAGACATGAGCAGGGAAATATCTAACGAAAAAAGTGAGGTCAATACTAAAATTGAACATGTTGATGTAAGATGTACAGAGTTAGGAAGTCGAATGAGTAGCATTTCAAGTGAGCTAAGAGAGATGAAGGAGGCTACGAATGCAGATTTAATTCAGGTGCAAGTTAATTTCAGAAGGAGCGGAAACACAAAGAAATAAGTTGTCCCAGTTAGTTTTGTTTATAAATAATCAAAAACTAACTTCTGAAATTAACAAACACCAAGCTGTTCAAAACGAAAACTCCAAATCCAGTACAGTTTATTACAGACTTGTCAGAGTACTCTCAAATTAAAAAGATACCGGAACAATTTAAAATGACAGTTGTTAAAAGATGTGTTGTTCAGAAAACTTTAGATTGGTTTCAAATTGTATCACGGGGTGAAATTTCATATGAATCCTTTAAGAGGCTATTCATGAACAGATTTTGGAAGGTTACGATACAGCTACGAGTAATGCTTAGCCATAGACAATTTGATCCAGGAAAGGGAATAGCAATGACCGCTAAAATCAGGATAAGTAAAGCTGAAATGCAGAAAAAAGTATTGGAATGTAAGAGGGTTACTATGTATATATGTCATAAGAAAAGAGAAATAAATTCTGGACAAAAATAAATGTTTAAAGAGGAAAAAGAACATTTTCTTAGTAAACTGTAACCACATTTGAAATGAAGCATGTAATAATGAAAACTTTATGTCATATTAAAGTAAAAGTACATAGATATAATTCCAGGAGTATTGTGAATATAAAGCACAAAACAATACAAAAAGGGGTAAACATAATTAAAGCAAAACACTTATATAGCACACAGATAATGTGAAATTATGTATAGAATTAAGAGATGTAAATATATTTGTGTAGAGCATGCATATTTTGGTAAATGTGTTCAATAATTACAAAATGAACCAGTTAAAAATCTTGAGTGTATACATTTTTATGTCAAAAATCTAAGAAAGTATAACCATGTTGTAACAGTGACCTAAATAGTTCAGGGTACAGTATTTGCTATAAAAAAATTGTAATGTTAGATGTATACAAACCCATTAGACCAGAGCCAGTGAATAGTGGCGAGAAAAAAGGCAAAATATGTATAACGTGTGTTAAATGCGTGTGCAGTGTTAAGTGCAAATGATAAATACCGTGTGTTACAAGATTCAGGAGACTAAAAACCCAAATATAAAATTTCCAAACAAGTTGTAAATATTTATAATTATGTTTCTAGTGGGGCATATGTGGCAGTATTTTATATCACAACACTGTAAATGCCAGAGTGATTGTAGTGTAACTTAACAGTATTGTATGACTATGATTTGAGATGTTTGTTAATTATAAGCATTGTTAGGAAATACGTTTACACCTCACTGAAACTGACAATAGGAGCGGATAACAATGAGCAAGGGGGTGAGTTGTTTATTAATTAGAAGAGACAAGCAAATGACGTCAGATTAGCGCGCTTTTCTTAGAAATGGAGGGAATATCTTCCCTAGAGCACATGTGTTCGTAATTTTGATTGGATATAAAAATAGACGCTAATGTTGGCGCGTTTTATTAACCAATAGCAGCTCTGTTATAATCTTTAGGCATATCGGGGTGAGGGAGTATAAAAAGCTAAAGCCAGAGACACATCCTTCTATATCGCACAGGTAAAGCCGCATACGCGGCTAGGTACTGTGGCGATTACATTCCGCCCAGGTGAACCTGGGCGACCTGTTCTCGATTGCTGGATAACGCTCAGTCCAACAGAATCATTCAGAAGTTCAACGTCGCCCAGTTCAACAGGATCATTCACGCATTACACGTCGCTCAGTTTATCAGAATCATTCACGCGTTAAACGTCGCGCAGTTCTACAAAATCTCTCGCGTCGTAAAGTTAGTTAAAAGATGTGAAATACGCGAATTAATAATGTGCGGCAAATAAGTGATTATAGTTCCATCCGAAAATATAACAGCTTCAGTCGGGCGTGTATCAAGAGTCAATATGTGAAATTAATTAATTGTGACGGTAATAAAAGTGTAAAAACAAATTCTTTTATAAGTGTTATCTTTCAGTAACAAATCCTTTCCGTTTACACACCCTGTTCAAGAGATATGCTCGACTGAGTAGTAATAATAGCTAGCCGGAGGACAAAGAACCCAAAATTCGAACTAGTAATACAATAACAGGCGCTCAGCAAAAGATAACGCGAGTTACCGCGATAACCAGTACAACCATTTTTTATCTGTATTTGGCAATTGCTCCATCTTTCGCGAGGGTTGAGACACGGCAGTCGTAACACAGTTCCTACTTTATATTGATGTTTCGTGTGGTCAGGGGAATACGATCTGTCCTTGCAACATTAACCCTGCAAGAACCGCGCGATGTGTAGCCAACGGTTTAATCACATATTTTTGTCCCCTCTTACATACTTTGAACACTGTGCTTATACAATTTTGCGAAAAGAATAAATGCAGACAACCGTATTTATTTTAAAAGCAGCTCAAACGTTACAAAATCATAAGACTGAGGTTTATTTTATTCAAATTCAAGGTTATAGAACACACATGAATTATGCTCATATTTGCTATTTAGCATAAAAATAAACATGAAAAGCGTTTAGTTCAAAGTTCCATTAGCAATAGCACACATATACACGCATTGTCCTGTTTTGACATTACTTCTGCACAGTCGTCTTCTCTGGCCTGAAAATACCATGCTAGCCTCTAAGTTCCAAGGTTGCGGATTCAGGCCCGGCGGAGGACGACGATTTTTTTTTTCGGACGTAAAAATGCTTAGCACGGCTTCCTTCGGAAGTGAAGTGCAGCCGGTGGTCCCGGCACGTAAAAAAAAACCTCAAGCCTGATAAAGAGGCCTCTGAGCAAAACTTCCTGTCTTTTACCCCAATATAGAATGGGACGCTAAGAACCATAGCAGTTAAAGAGCGTCCATAAATAATAATTTAAAAAACTTCCGCACACCCAAAACTGTTCAGTATCCCGACTTTAACCTGTCAAGTTATATCGACAACTTTACATTTGGAACAACTACTCGTCGACAATATCACTCGTATACTATTCTGTTGATCTTTGGGTTTGTTTAGTTGGCCTTTCTTTATAATCATTAAATTCACATATACACAAACTCTAGCTCGTACTTCCCGACTCTAGCGAGGACGAGGAATTATTGTGGCTAAAGAAAAAATCTACCTCCAGCCGGGGCCCCTGGATTTGCCAACCACCGGACCAGAGAAAGTCAATACATTTATTGTTGAATACTCAACTTGATTAGGAACAGCACAACTACCTATAACATTTGGAAAATCGGATTGGCACGAGTTCGATTTGTGACCGGGTCAGATAGGGTATAAGCGTAGTTCGCGTTTTGTAGTAACCTCGGTATTTTTCCGCAGCGCCGAAGTGCGAATCACCCGCTCAAGGTTACGTTTATCAGCTGTGTTACACTATGCCAATTCCTGCATCCAGCCCGAGTTGTAAAGACTAGTTCATTGTGCATCACAAAGGTGAGCTTATTCAGTACACGTGTATGAATTACTTCAAAGCATTCTTATTATTGTAGCTGTTCTTGTTAATTAGTCCAATGAAATGCCTACCGAAAAATTCACGGTTGAATTTTTTTTAATGTACGATACATACTAAAAACAGAATTGTGCAGACATTTCAAGAGAAATTTTCTGGTAGAGAAACTTTGACATATAGTTAATAACGTGTAGGATATTGGGATCGCTAAACCCAAGTGTAGAAATATTCTAACGGAGGAAAAAATTGACGAAATTGCTGCATCCTTCGGACGCACTTCAAAGTAGTGTCTAAGACGTGCTGCACTGCAATGGGCGTTTCAAAAACCTCTGTTCATACAGCTGCTAAGTTTTTAATACTAAAACCCTGCAGTGACTATGAGTCAATTTCTGTAGCTGGGTTTTACAAAATACCGTTGGAGTTTTATGGGTGCTCTTTAACTGTTATGCTTCTTGGCATTTCATTTTATATTGGCCGTGAAAGACTGGAAATGTTGCTCAGAGGGCTCTTTATCAGGCTTGGTTCTTTTACGTGCCATAAATCTACGACGCGGGACCACCGGCTTTTCTTCCCCTCCGAGGGAAGCCATGCTAAGGATTTTCACGCCCGAAAAAAAAATCCGCCGAGTTTGAAACCGCGACCTCGGCAACTGCATTAGAAGTGGAATACATGCCTATACAGGGTGGAAGGTGACCTATGATCATTGAAAAGCACGAGTCTTTGTAATGAATTGAAACAAATCTTAACGCAGTTTTGCTGTTTTTAAAGTAGTTTTTCAGAAAAGGCGAAAACTGCTTAATGTTAACTCTTTTTTCAAATAAAGACTTTACGAAACTTAAATTTCTTTCAAATATTCCTTAGAGGTTGAAAGAAATATTTTCTGCACGTTTAAATACATTTTGAATTAAAATATTCGCACTTTTTGCGTAACATTGTAAATGCTTCCCGAGTTCAATATTCCGTATGATATTTAGGTTACGTTACAATCATATATAGTTTTCGGTTTATTTGTTCGTTGCCATAGCACAAGAATAAGTTAACCGGCTGAATGTAAAGTGAAAAAGTTGAATTAGCTGTGTTGCAATATTGTGCAAAATGAAATCTTGATTATCTCAAGAACGGAAAGGTTTATGGGGAAAAAATTAAAGAAAAGCGCTCAAAACAACCTGCTCTTTCATAGTTTAAATGAATGACCATAGTCCACCTATCACCCTATATAAACCTCAAATTCACTGCATATTCAGTCTTGGGCAAACTACGAGCAAATTTCTGAGAATATATATGCGGAATGGGCATTTTTCACCAAAGGCCCACACTTCATCTATTTGTAATATTCAGCTGGCGAGTATAGACTTCGAAATTTATGAACTCAAAAAGCTTCTTTATTGCTGCTGGCTTGTCAAATTCTTTGTGGATTTGGCGATCACGCTCATCATCAGCTCATTAGAAACAAAAATCCTTTGGCGACTCATTGCCAAGTAAGAAGCTTCAAATCCAGAACCTTTAAAATTATTCCATGCTTGTTTACTGTTCTTTTTAAAAATTGCTCAGATAACCAGTCCGAAGGGTATCCCACCTAGGCTCGAATTTGTCTCGTCTGTGAACCTAGCATTACATCTCGCTGAAATGTTAGTTTTAATATTAAAATATTAGCACAAGTAGAGATCAAATGTATAACACTTATCTTGAAAACGTTAACAATATATATCCGATGCAACAGCCCGCGCTTGGTCTTTAGACCCGGAAAATGCTAGACTGTGTTATGTGCCTGTGTTCTGACGTTTGCCTCTTTCACATAAAACTGTCTTAGGGTGTAGAAGAGGAAGAGCTTATCTGCGACACGATTGTTTCCTTCGTTACGCCTTGATTCATCTTAGGCCATGTCACTTTCATTTAGCACTCCTAACTAGTGTTGCAATATTACTTCATCTTCTGTGATGCATCGACATTTTTAGTCGCGTGGTGGATTTAATTACACCAACAATAGTTAAAGGTACACTCGCTAGCAGAAATATCTGTACCCGCGCAAAGAAGCCCTAGTACATAACAGTCTCTGGCTATAAAAGAAAACTTCCCTCCACCCTGACACACTTGCTGTCGAACTACTCCTGCTAATCCGTCCACCCTGGGCGGCACGCACTCTCTTATTAGCGTCACCGCCTACGCGAGCACAGGTTGACCCGTATGAATCTCGAGGATGGATGTGTGTAAGATGCTAAATGATTCTGCAACTGTGGACGTCACCAATCCTCCCCTCTCCAAGGCACTCAAGGTCTGGCCTACCACCCCAAAGCCATTACTTTGAGGACTATGCGGCCTCGAGATGATCCCCCAGGACGATGCCTTCTCCGAACGCACTCGAAGGTACGTGCGCAATTTCTTCGATCCCCCTCCCCGACGATGCGGATCGATTTCCTATCGTGCGAACCAGCGAAACCAAGGCGCACTCCAGGCATCAGCCCCAAAAAGACAGCGGGGCCTAGCGGCCGACGATGCGGATCGATTTCCCATCGTGAAAACCAGCGAAAGTCGGGCGCACTCCGGGCATCAACCCCAAAAAGGCAGCGGAGCCTCGCGGGCTCACCCACCATGCTACACTGTCTTCCCTTCAGGGCCGTGTTCTATTTGACTAAGGTCTTCAATATGTTTCACCCTGTGCCACTTTCCACGCGAGTGAAGGGAGGCCCGGGCGATGTGCATTTTGAAACCGGGGAAAGATCAGGTCCATCCCGCCAGTTATAGGTTTATTAGCCTCCTATCCATCCTCTCGAAGGTTTTCGAGAGAGTAATACTAGTCCGCTTGTCCCCCATCTTGAGACATACAAGCCATCCCAGCACACTAGTTCGGCTTCCGTCCTGGGCACTCAACTCACCAGCAGTTGCTGCGCGAGTTGGAGGCTGCTGCCCTAGGAAACCAGGACAGGGCTTAAACAGCGACGGTTTCTCTGGACATCGAGAAGGCCGATCTGACATGCCGGTCTTTTCCGGAAACTCGTCCACCTGGAGCTCCCTACACACATCTTAAACACAGCACTTTTCTGGTTTCAATTGCGGGACACAAATATACACTAAGGCCAATACGAGGCGAAGTCCCCGAAGGTTCTGTGTTATCACCCACGCTGTTTAGCGTGTATTTGGCCGACCTTCCTACACAGCAGCACATCAACGTAGGTCATATGCTGACGTAGTGCTCCTGTATTGTACAGACAAAAACCCACACAGAGCCTTCAACCTCCTTCAGAAACACCTCCGCCTCCAAAAGCGATGCAGGCGTAGGCGGTTAACCATAAATCCGGCAAAATGCTACGCCATTCTCTTCACCAAGCGCTGCTTTCCCGCAAACTTTCCAACATTCACATACACCAGGGGGATAAAATGGACGAATGCCATCACTTACCTGGGAGTTAAGCTAGATAAGGGCCTAACTTTCAGGGAGCACATCCGACCTCTGGGGCTGAGGTCGGGGATGCCTGTTCCGCTTAAGCTACGTCTTTTCCGAGCGCTCATAATCCCGGCCCGCTTTACGCCTGCGAGTTCTAGGGCATGGCCGCAGACTCCAGTCTGTTGCTTCTGCAACGGGTGCACAATACGGGCTTTCTGGGCCATCTACTCTGTATACCGCTCCTTTCCCGTGAGACTGCTTCACGAAGCCTTCTCTTCCCTACACGGAGGATGAAATTAGGCGCCGGTCGTAAAATTTTACCAGCTGCCACACCATCGGAGCGCCCTCCTTCGATCTCTAGGGGATAACTCCAGAACAGCTTCCCCGGTAGGCATGCGGGCACATCCGGTAACGGAGCACCTCCACCAGCAGCTAAGACTGACCTCCCATATAATCCCTCCAGGAGGTGCTTGGATTTCAAAATTGCAACCCCTAAACAAAAGTTTGGAAAAATACTCAACACTAGCGGTGTATAAGGGCCGTTGCATCATTACTGACAACCGTTGAAGAGCAACATTTGCTATCTCCTTTCACTCCCTTACACAAATATCACCAAACACCACATCCAGTCACTAGGTGGTTAAGCCCTATTAGGGCAGGTACATGCGTAACACACCTTCGAGCTGCCCTCATGTCGTCGTCCCAGCAGATACGGAAAGGAGCAAGTTGGAGCTATGTACAGCTTCCTCTCACAAAGGCATGCCTAAGTTATAATTTAATGACCAAGTGATGTTACATTCACGTGACCTTCACTACCCTCTATTGCTTATTACGGGATATAAGAATTATTGTTTAAGTTATTTTCCTATCTTGCTTAATTTTAATCGAAATACACCTTTCCTTAAGTGGCTACATTACACATTTCGTTATACACACACAAAGGGAACAGCGATGCCAACTGGACGCTGGCCTTAAAATTCCATAGTTTTCAATCGCGAGAAAATCTACAGGACTTTACAATTTGAATCAGTAATAGCTTGGAAATGGCTGATGCCACAAAAAAGTTAATTGAAATAAACTGTCTTAAAGAGATCTACATTTACGTCTACAGGCTACTCACAGAAAATTCAGATAAACATTTTGTCATGCAAATATTTTTAATATATGGTATTTTAATCAACATTATTAGAGCCATTTTCCCAGAAAACGTTCCACATAGTTTTTTAAAATTAATTTACTATGGTCCTTAGCGTCATCTTATATTGGGCGTTAAAGATAGGACATTTTGCTCATAGGCTTCTTTATCAGGCCTGAGGTTCTTTTTACGTGCGTCTTCCACAGGGAACCACCGACTTTACTTCCCTACCGAAGAAACCCATGCTACGCCCGAAAAAATTCGACCTTCGCCGGGTTTGAACCCGCGACCTCGGGAGCTAGAGGCTAGCATGGTATCTCTAGACCAGGGAAAACCACAAAAATATTCTATGTAAAGGGTAGTTTGTGGTGGGATTTTCTTGAAAACCATGTCGCACCTTTGGAAGATGCTTAACCTAAATACAAGTTTGGTTTTATCCAACTTTTCGTTTTCGAGTTACACTGCTCACATGTTTGTTTTTTAACTCAAAGGGTCTCAAAATATGTATTTCAAGTGAAATGCAATACATTCTCTACCTTTGAAAGCTAAGCACACAAATGATAGATTTTACTCAGCCATACATTTTTCACATCCACATTTAAATGAAAGAGAACACATGCTACACACGCATGGCAAACCTGTTCGCTTGTTTTATGATTTGACCTTCAGTAAATTTTCCAAAATTTAGTTTTGTGCGTTGCCTGTTTCAGCACCAAGTGGCAGATTTAAAAAGAAACACATCTAGCGGGTGTTCCCGATAGAATGCCTTTTCATGAGCGACTGCTTATCGCGGAGGAACTAAAGCGCTGTGTCGCTGATGCAACACTCCAGTTGTGTGTATATCTCCGAAACGGAGAGCGAGAAGAGTTCTGTCTGACTAGAGCAGGGGAACACTCAAGAACCTCTTTTGCTTCTCAAACACAGCAAAAGAAACCTGCACCCTATTTCAAAAAGAGTACACTCTCGAGTTTAATTTTTTTTCTTAATAGTGCCATAGTAAATGTTTATATAGATTTGTAGTTTATATTCATTTAATAGTTAAGTTTCCAGATTATCTCCGGTGCCATCAAGACTTTTTCGCCATTGTGTTTCTCCTTGCTGCCAGAGCGACAGGCCATTATCAAATGAAGTTGCGTCCGCCGCTAGCACAATAATGCTGCAGCAGGCACCAGGTCGCCATGAATACTGGCTGGGGGCATTTCTAGGTTTAGTATGAAAAAAAAACTAAACATGAGGAGACATGCACAAATTCATCACGAAAATTACGTAAGATTGGTTGAAATTATAAGGGACAAGTTTCTCAGATTTACAAGGGAGCTGCAACAACAGCGATCCAGAGATTTTTACTTCTAATTGAAGTAGTTAAGTTGCTAGTTGAACTCAATTATGTGGCGATACACATTGCGATTTGTGCCGCATTAGTCTTAACAGTAAGTTCTTACAAATACGCACTACCATTAAATATGCTTTCATAGCAAAGTAGAAGACCAGGGATATTATTTAGCTATTGATACCTGGCATTATAGAAGATGCAACGTGCAAATTGTTAACCTTATAAAACATGTTTACGAGCCAGTTGGCTGCGCGATTACGTCCCAGGTTAAATTCCCTTCGAACGCCCACTCTGACCTTGGGTGTTGTAAATGCTAGGGTGGTTTCTCATGTATCACGATTTCCGTTTTATTAAGGGTGTATCTAGGTTTCGTGCCAAGACGGGACACTAGAGGGCTGGCTGGTTCGAGGGGACGTTTATTGCCTTTCTGGGCAGCTCGTGAGTGGCACTCTTTAAGTGCAAAAGGCGTCCCCTATAGCGAAACTGTGCTCGAGGAAGTCTCGATCAGCACAAATCGCTAAAACCTCGGGTGGGCTAGCCGACCGCAGGATCTGAACCTGCTAAATCCCCCTCCCTTGAAGCAATACTTGATCCGGCACTTGACAACTACGTTTATTCCAGGATTAGTACCGCTTTTCTGCGGGTCATTTCACTTTGGTCGCTAAATGAAGGTAATCGAGATGGGAAGCTAATGTATTAATCTACACAAACTTAACGAAAGCATGTATATATGACGACACAAATTTTGCTTATCTTCACACTACTGTAACGCACATCCTTCAGCTGGCCTATCAAACTCTTGGCAAAACTGATAAAACTATCACACATATCCGATGCTACAGAACTAACAGTTTTCTTCTCCTCCAACACAGCATTTATGCCAGTTTCCTGCGGCAATGAGAATTTACAAGCAGCTTGATAATGCTATGTTCACAAAATGGCACTTTGGAACGATTAGGCCACAAAATTCATTGCTACATTAATACCCCACTTTCAGAGAAGTACCGTGCGTTTATCTTAGTAACGCTCCTGCGGCGAGAATATTGCTGTGGTTCCAACAACTATTTAAAACGTTAGCACGGAACTTCACTTTGGAATATTACGTAATGTAAAAACTGAAGGATTCAAATGTATTAATTCAGCATTGGACTTTCATTTGATTTCTCTTCAATGTTGGGGATATATGCTGATATCGCGTTTCCGTCAATCTTTAACCCTAAACGATAAATCACACCTCGCCGTGCCAGCAGGATTTGTTCTATGAAACCAACAGCGTTTTTGGTGGGAGAGTGGGGTGGCTTCTCTCACTCGTGCCGCGCGTGCTTCACACTGGAAGAGCCCCCCACCCACTGGCTAAATCTCGCCCAACAGACGGTAGGCGATTTAGAACAAAGTCGAGTGTCGATTAGAAGTGAACCCTCCCCTGTTGTTACCACAAGCTATGCTGGATTGCGCTAAGTTATGTTCACTGTAGACTTAGTGTGTTCAGATGTTAGAACGATAAACGGATACCAACACGACCCATCATGCCAAAAGGAAAACGCCACTCCAATTGGTACAGAGTGAACTACAAGAAGAACAGCTGCATATGTGTTCCGGACAATGCAGAAGTTAAGTTCGGAAACAACTAAAGGCTGAAAGCGAGCGATAGAATCCGATGAATGAAACAAAAGTGCTACATTCACGTCTTTCTCTATCCAGTATAGTTTCTACAAACACTTCTTAGGAAATTTTAAGCTTCTATTATTCATTCACTGTTTAACCTCATCTTATATAGGACTTACACCCCCCAGGGCTTACAGGCGGGTGCCTGCGGTCAGAGACCCGTCGAGGAGCAGACAGAATATCCAGGATGGGTGTTCAGCCCGATGCCTGGTATGGGATGAAGTAGATGAAACGAAATGGATGAAAGGAAAGGTGATGATGGAACAGTTAGTGGAATGTATGGCGGGGGAAACCGGAGAAAACCCAAGACGCCGCTTTGTCCACCACAAATCCCACATGCGGGTCCCTGGGATTGAACCCGGACCGCCTAGGTAAGAGGCCAGCGGTCTAACCGCTCGGCCACGGCGCTGCCCTTAAGCTTCTATTAATCGAGATAAACCTTCGCAAAACTAGTTTCATTACTCACATGACTGGTGATACAAAGGTCTATAGAAATTAAAACGAGAGAAGTATAAAAACCGAGCCATTAAACCCTGGTCTGGAAATGCCTTACTTTTCATGACATCGCGAGAAACAACAGAATAGCAACAGTACTTTAATGAAAAAAATCGGTTTTATTCATGTGACTTGCTCTAATCTATATCGCTTATTAGATTTTTACTAAAGTTTATTTTCCTATTCACTTCATTTTAATAGAGATACCTTTCCGGAAATAGCTGCAGCATGCACTTCGTTACAGATACAAAGAGAACGATGGTTAAAGTTTTACAACTGGACGCTATAGGCTGGCCTTAAAATTGCATACTCCTTCATGCAATCACGAGAAACAACTGACAATCGACGGGACTTGGAAAGTAATGACAAAGTACAGAAGAAATCGAACCATTAATGAGGGATATCTCAAATGCTTATGCCACAAAAAACGTTATTTGGAATAAATTGCGTGGTTTTTGTGTAGCATGTTTTCATTTAACCTTTATACAGCTATACAAAATTCCTTCCGGATGAAGGACTTCACAGGCTCTTCCCAGAAAATTCGAGATATATAGTCATGTAAATAGCTTTACCAGATTTGGTATTTATCCGACTTTTCGTTTCTGAGTTATGCTGTTGTCACGCACACACGAAACCTTTTCAAAAGTCTTAAGTTTATGGATTCCGGGGCCTCAAAACGTGTATTTCTGGTGAAATCTCGATATCAAATTTTTGGTTGAAATGAAATACTTTCTCTACCTGCCAAGTACGTGATAAAGTTTAAAAAAAAATCAAAGCAATAACGGATATCTCGAAAATGGCTAACGCCACAAAGAAATTATTTTTGTTTTAAATCAAATTTTTATATTGCATTGTTTTATCGCTTACTACATAAACAGAATTCCTTCCTAATGAAGAGGGCCACAAAGGCTATTCCCAGAAACTTCAATTCTTATTCAAGGGCCTCAAAACATGCATCTGCAGGGAAATCTCGGAATGCAATACCTAGCGGTTACGATTTTGTGACTGCTGCGCCAAAGCAGACAAGCAGTAAACAATGCGTTGCATCGCATTCGGAGGACAACACCTTTGGATTATTGCAAGAGGTCTCTCTGAACCATGAACGACGAGAACCTTCTTCTGCAGGATGGCAATCGCGGACTTCCTTTTTTTATTGCCGGAAGCAATTTATGCAGGTCTTCATAAACCACGTCAATCTATAGTCACTTCTATCAATAAGATTGAAAGGGGATATATATATGAGAGAGAGAGGAATTGTACATATGAAAGGGGAACCACACATGTAAGAATTGTATAGTAATAATTTAATTCACTAACATGTTAAAATATTCAACATCTAACATATGTACAGAGCTGATTGAAAGACACGGACGAGCTAGCAGAATTCCAAGAAATCATAAAGACCGTACTTGTCACCGAGCGGTACAACGCTACATGATGGCGCCCAAGCGCACGGACCTGAAGCCACACATTCTCATACATGCTAGGGTAACGCGGTCTGATGGCCAAGAGGAAACGTCGTTACATTTTCAAACGCAGCGGTGAGCGTCACTAGGCTCCCGTATATAAGGGCAGACAAAGCCTCAGAGCCAGCTCTTATTCTAAATCTATCTCATCGAGAAGTCACGTCGACACGAGGTGCTACAGATGCACAAGGGTGGGGATGCGTGTGAAAATAGCTAGGCTCCTGACTAAGTTACAGTGGTGGGATTATAATAATGGGTAAAGCTAGTCGGCCATAATTATTCAAACTGTGAAATAAACTTCATTGATTAAGGGAAACTTAGTGTATTTTTAACTTGCCTCGCCCACTAGAACCTGAGTTAATTATTAGATATAATTAGGAATGGAATACACAACGACCGACGAGCACCAATAGCCGAGGAAGAACACTGCAACCAGCAACAACCCAAGGATAATCGATTTCCCGCTACAAGATCTCCAAAGGCAGTGGTGGTTGATTCCGAGTTTGCTTTCAGTTTAATTTCATTTCATGGAGAAAAGTGTACGAAGAAAAATCAGAATTAAAGCCACAAGCAATGCATTGAAACGGAGCGGGATGGCTCAGGCGGTAAAGTCTATGGCTCGCATTCGGGAGGTCCCGGGTTCAAATCCCGTGGGCCGATCATCTGCCTGAGGTTTTTACGTGGTTTACCTCGGCCGCCAAGGTAAATACCGGATTGGATATTTAATACCACGACCCAAAGTTCCACCTTAAGTCTAAAACAATAGTAAAATAAGTGGTAATAGCGAATGTTATGGCATCTATCTACAATGTAAGCAGTTAGACTAGACGGCACGAAGCAGAAGATCCGGCTGCATGCACTGGATGGTCGCTGTGGGCACGTGACGAATCAGTGTGGCATTTCCAGGGATGAGACCTAGAAGACCGTCCGCCTTTCTGTGTGGGGGGCGGCGGGTGCACTGTACGGCACCCTAATGTCATCTGCACGGCATGAAGCAGGTGGTTACAGGGATGAGACCTAAAAGGACTATCCGCCTTTGTGTGAGGGCGGCGGTTAAACTGGAGGGACCTTAACGCCATCTGCACGGCATGAAGCAGGTGGTTACAGGGATGAGACCTAGAAGGCTAACTGTTCGCCTTTTTGTTTGAGAGCGGCGGTTAGACTAGACGGCACCTTAACGCCATCTGTACAGCATGAAGCAGGTGGTTACAGGGATGAGACCTAGAAGGCTAACTGTCCGCCTTTGTGTGAGGGCGGCGGTTAGACTAGAGGGACCTTAACGCCATCTGCATGGCATGAAGCAGATGGTTACAGGCATGAGACCTAGAAGGCTAACTGTCCGCCTTTAAATGGGGGCGGTGGTTGGACTGACGACACCCTATGTCTGCACGTCATGAAGCAGAAGATTCGGTAGCTATGCGCTAAGGTCTCTGAGACACGTGACAGAGCGGGTGGTTACAGGGATGAGACCTAGAGGGCTAACTGTCCATCACAATCCACCAACAGATACGTCGCGATATGACCAAGGAGTTAAAACGATGTAAAATAAAACAATAATAAAAAAGTGGGAAATGGACGTCCTATGCGTTTCCTTCAAGTAATGAGCTACCTACAAAAAATGCAGTCAATATAAATTTAACCCCCCCCCCCAAAAAAAAAAAATCCACCTTCCACTGGAAAATTTGCTTTGCAACACTTTGTCAAAATGTAAATCACGGTATGTTCCATTGTAGCGACACATCTTGTTTTTCTTGATTAATGACATCAAGAACCTTGATTTCTCTACATGGCATTTATCAATCAACGGAGAAACTTTGTCCTTGGTCAGATAGCAAGGTATAGAAGGATACTGAAATTTTTTAGAATGCGATGTTTCTAGAAAACAAAAGGATTTTGTTTATATTTGACATCTACTTTATGTTTTGCGAGTTGATTACCGTGTAGTTTGCTCAATTTGCTCTTATAGTTTAATTATAATTTTAAGATTTTGTGTTCGATCAAAAAAGAATATGCCTAGAGAACATTTCCGGGCTACGGTTTTTTTAATTTTTTTTTAACGATTTAAATCGTCTTTAATGCCTAAATAATGAGAAAATCGGCTTAGACAGGTATTTGGCGATGCAGCCCCATCTAAGGCAACAATTTATAGTTGATACAGCGAATTCAATTTCTTTTTTCTCCCTTAGTGATGAATTTCGTGAACGACGCCCAAGAACGGCTGTTACTGATGAAAATATTGCTGCTGTTGGAGCAATGCTTGAAGATCGATGGACATCTTATAAAGTTATTGGGCGACATTGGGCATTGGCAAATCCAAAACATTTTACATCAACAGTTAGACGTGAGAAAAGGTTGGATTCCCGATCAAAAACGCATTGATTGGTACAGAAAAACTCTAAAAATCCCAAAGCGGAATTTAGTTTGGAATATCGTTACTGGTGATGAATCTTTGATTTATTATCATGTTCCTAAAAAAGAAAAGTCAATCGGCTTTAAACCCGACGGATTCGCAGTGCGGTAAGAAGACGGTTGCTGGTCCCCCCCCTCAAAACAGGTCATATTGCTACTATAGCATTAGAAGATAGACGTACAATTAGTGCCGAATGGTACACAAACGTCCGTTTACCGCACATTTTTGGAACAGTTCGTGAAAAACGTCCAAAAATAAAAATATTACATCCTAACAAACTAACCGAGTATCTGGATGCCCTAAAGGTCAGCACCATGGACCCTCCACCATACAGCTGACCTTGCTGATTTATTTTTGTTTCCAAAAAATTAAAGATGAAATCGCTTTTTTCGTCACATGAAGCCGTTAAACATTCTGAAGGTTCTCAGAAAGAGTGGCATCATTGCTTTGAGGAGTGCTTTCATCGAATGCAAAAATGTATTGATGTTAGGGGGGTATTTTGAAAGACAATCATATACATTCAAAATTAATCCACCTTCGATTTTCTAAAAATGTTTAGTGTCGCCCCCGTAGGGGTGGCTCTGCGCACCCCGCGAAGTAAGCTTCCCACTTAACATTTGAGCGAATTATACCTATTTTCGAAACCAGGTATTTCCATGCAGCCGTTCCAAAGATGAACTTTTTGCAAGTGTTATTGTCCTTCCAGCATAGTAGCTTAATTTCTTGCTTGTACATAATCGGCTTAAAAAAAAATCAATGTACATTATTAACAAAGTACAAGTTGCACTTGTCATTTAAGAGCGGCCTTGTGCAAGCGACCCTTAGCCATCCGACATAAAACAAACGTGCTTCGAGATTCCCGTTTTTAACACGAGAGTTAGGTTGTTCTCATTCACGTGCTTATAGTAATATGCTATGCCACTACTTTCTCTTTCTGATGACAGCGAGGTTCCAATAAAATTACTTCACACATTTCCACCATAATCCTAGTAACCTCCCCCACGAGCCCATCTTGTTGACTCTCCCTTATCAAGCCTTTCTTAATTTCCGAATTGTGTTTTAGGTCTGAAACCCTACAGACCTTTCGTTTATTGTGTTAACATTTTACAAAGCTAATTCATGAAACTATAAAATCAGAGTATATAGGTTTCAAGCTTTCTATTTATGAATTTACAAAACTAAAATGGCCACATGTTAAGTTACCACTTGCTGGATTTTTAATAAGCCCTGCGGAATTACTGATTTAACACTTCACCGAACCGTCACTACATTACTTAGCGACGATTCATATTTCAGGAATGTTTTTCGCCTTCTTTCCTCATTCAACTTATTCTCTAAATAGACCTCCTACCACCGTATGAAGCTGTGCGACATGGTCCATTATCTTTTAGGTCCTCAGCACCGTCGCTAAATGAACAAAACTACCGCTAGCGCACAACAGTTCCATGCTCAGTATCCTGCTATGGTCTCGTTAGGAACCATTCCAAAATAACGGTCCTCCAACCTTGCACTGGCGGATAATTCGGGCATTTTTTGTAACCAGTTGCTTAAGTTGAGCTCTGACCGCATAAGTTACGTACCATGTGATGGAGACCTTGGAAGAGCCCCTGCCGCAAAGTTACAATAGAGGACAACTCTCCCCATTGCAGATCTTCTGACCAACCAATTTGGTTATATTGTTGCGATATGAATGCGGACTGTCAACTTCGGTTTGGTGAGAAACTCGTATATATTAGTTATTAATTAGTATACTAATTCTCTGGCGTTAAGCAATAGTACTTGAAACTCTTGCCGAAAAATAACTAAACCCAGTGGTTACAGCTGCAGGGATATGGTTCAAATAAGCGTTTGTTTAGCAAACCACCCCAAGTAAATACAGTTGCGGAGGACCCATTCAAATAAGCGTTTGGCCAACAAATCACCCCCAATGGATACAACTGCGGAGGCTTCATTCAAATAAGCTATGGGCTGCAAACCACGTCAGTCTATACGACTGCCGAGGCCTCATTCAAATAAGGGTTTGGCCTGGAAAACCCCAGTGGAAACGGCTGCGGAGGCTCCATTCAAATAAGCGTCTGGCCTGCAAACCACCTGTGTATGCGGCTGCGGAAGCCCCATTCAAGTAAGAGTTTGACTTTCAAACAACCCGCCACTAGATACCGCTGCAGAGGCCCCATTCAAATAAGAGTTTGGCCTGCAAACAACCAGCTACTAAATTAATTAAATTGAGTTTCATTTATGGATGCTCTTAAACTGCTATGGTCCTTAGCGTCCCATTCTATATTGGACGTGAAACACCGGTAATTCTGCTCAGAGGTCTCTATCAGGCGTGAGGTTCTTTTACGTGCCGTAAATCTACGACACGGGACCACCGGCTTTACTTCCCTTCCGAAGAAAACCATGCTAAGGATTTTTACACCCGAAAAAAAATCCATCGCCCTCCGCCGGGTTCGAACCCGCGACCTCGGGAATTAACTAAATACAGCTGCAGAGTCTCCATTCAAATAAGTTTCGCCACAAATAACCCGCCACTAGATACCGCTGTGGAGGCCCCATTCAAATAAGCGTTTGGCCTGCAAACAACCCGCCACTAGATGCGGCTGCGGAGAGCCCATTCAAATAAGTTTGGCCTGCAAACAAACCGCCACTAGATACTGCTGTGGAGGCCCCATTCAAATCAGTGTTTGGCCTGAAAACAACCCACATTGGATGCAGCTGCGGAGACTAATCAAATAAGCGTTTGGCCTGCAAAAAAACAATCCAGTTAAATCGAGTTTTATGATACTATGACTCTTAGCGTGCCATTCTATATTGGTCGTGAAAGACTGGAAATTTTGCTCGGAGGTCTCTATTGGGCTTGAGGTTGTTTTACGTGCCGTAAATTTATGACACAGGACCACCCGCTTTCCTTCCTTTCCGAAAAGCAATGCTAAGGATTTTTATCACCGAAAAAAATTCATCGCTCTTCACCGGTTTGAACCCGCGAACTAGAAGAGATCACGGAGGACGACACCACAATCCCCCCCCAGTGAATACAGCCATGGCGACCTGATTCAAATAAGTATATGACCTGCAAATAGTAAGCCCCAGTTGATACAACTGCGGAGACCCTCATTCAAATAAATGTTTGGCCTGAAAACCACCCCTAATGAATACAGCTGTGGATGCCCAGTCAAGTGTTTGGCCTACAAACAAACCCCCAGTGAATACAGCCGTGGAGGCCTCATTCAAGTGTTTGACCCCGTAAACATACTACAGTGAAGGCAGCTGTGTACACCTCATTCACATAAATGTCTGGCCTGCGAAATCCCCCCCCCCCCGATGAATGCAGCTGTGGAGACCTCGTTCAAATAAATGTCTGGCCCGCAAAAAAACATTTCCCTGGTGAATACAGCTGTTGTTAAATCAAATTGAGTTTTATTTATGGACGCTCTTTAACTGCTATGGTCTTTAGCATTGCATTCTATATTGGGCAATGAAAGACCGGTAATTTTGCTCAGAGGCCTCTTTTCCAGGCTTGAGGTTCTCTAACGTGTCATAAATCTACGCTAAGGATTTTTACGCCCGAAAAAATCCATAGCCCTTCGCCGGATTTAAACCTGCGACCTCGGGAACTAGAGGCTAGCCTGGTAACCACTGCACAACAGCTGTGGAAACCTCGTTCAAAATGTTTGGCTGGCAAACAACCTAAACCCCAATGAAAACAGCTATGGAGACCTCATTCACAGAAATGTTTGGCCTGCACACAACCTTCACTACAGTGAATACAGCTGTGGAGGCTTCATTCAAATAAATGTTTAGCCTGTAAACAATCCCCACCCCGTGAACGTTTCATTCAAATATTTGGCCTGCAAACAACCCCCCACCAGTGGATACAGCGTGGAGAACTAATTCAAATAAATGTTTGTCGTTCTCCGTGGTGTAGTGGTTACCATGTTAGTCCCTAGTTCGAGGTCGCTGGTTCAAACTCGGCGGAGAACGATGGACTTTTTTCGGGCGTAAAAATCCTTAGCATGGCTTCCTTCGGAAGGGAAGCCATTGGTCCCGTGTCGTAGATTTACGGCACGTAAAAGAACCTCAAGCCTAAAAAAGGGGCCTCTGAACAGAATTAGCGGTCTTTCACGCCCAATATAGAATGTGACGCTAATGACCACAGCAGTTAAAGAGCGTCCATAAATAAAATTTAATTTAATAAATCTTCGCCCTACTGAATACAGCTCTAGACCTTACTCCAATGTTTGGCCTGCAAACAAACCCCAGTGAATACACTGTGGAGGTTTCATTCACATAATGTTTGGTCTGCAAACTACCCATCCCGTGAATAGGTCTGTGGAGACCTCGTTCAAATAAATGGCCTGTAAACAACCCCGCTCCAGTAAATGCAGCTGTGGAGACGTTATTCAAGTGCTTTGTCTGCAAACAAATCCTACTGAATACAGCTGTGGTCTAATATAGTTTGAGCCTTAAAACAAACACCCCCCCTGTGAATACAGCTTTGGAAGCCTCATTCGGGTAAATATTTGGCCTGAAAATACACCTGCAGTAAATAAGGCTGTGAAGGTCTCATTCAAATAAATGTGTAGCGTGCAAACAATTCTCCAGTGGATACAGCTGTAGGCTTCATTAAACGTTTGGCCTGAAATATTTCTCAACAGCAAGTAAAAAGTTTTTTTTTTTTAAAATAAAATTCCATTAATTAGATAAATGGCCTTAACCTATTGCATATATGAGAATCTAGTAATGAAAGTAAATTTTAATATAGTTGCTTTTGGGCAAGAGAGGTCTGAAGCATGTATACATTTTTTAAACTCTAGACCGTTTATTCACACGGTCATTTAGGTAATTAAGTTCAAAATATTTTGGTACTTTTAATCTATTAATATTATCGACTTAGTTATAAAATTAGTAATATACAGGGAGTAACATTTTGATTTCTAATTTAACAATATAGTTTAAGGGAAACCTCAAGTAAAATTTCATATCTGCTCAAAATTTAGTCTCTTCATGTCTTATTTATTCTGCGTTTCTTTCTGTGTGCACCTTGTACATACCAGTTTGTGTTTTCCTGTACAGATACTTTGCACTACATTAATACTTACTATTTTTGCATTCCTTGATGGTGAGGCTTAGGTTGCCTCAATGTGATGCACATTCTCCCTTCCACTTTAGCATCCTAAAAATATCCTGCTATTGGCACTTTTATGGTATGTGATTTTGGAGTTATCATCAAATCACTTCCCCCTCAATGTTTTGTGTATGCACACACAGTACTGCAACCCTTATGCTAATACTCTTCTCTAATTTCGTGTACCTCAGAAACCTGGACATGTAGCTACCTATATTTCAAGGATGACAATTTGAATTTCACGAACACACTGAAGTGTCAGCTTCTAGTGAACAAAACTTATGTAACAGACAAGCCATGCCAACTTAAGCTTGCTTACTGCACCACCACCCTGAGATCAATTCCTGTATGTGCACATAAATCCCTGTTGCTTTTTTGTAAACCAAACAAGTTAACTATAATTTTAAAACAATTTCAAAAGAGTTTGGTTGCATGTCATAAATGAATAGCCAATAAGAGCACATGTTTTAGCAAAATCAGGAGATAAAAAGCTTTCAAGTGTATAAGTTTGTGAGATGGTCTGCAGGCCATTACCACTGCTGCTGCTTGCTGTAGGACACACTTCAATCCCAACTCCTTTACAGAAGATTTATCAATAGTCCTAGCTGATATCTGCTACTCCCTACGGTGTAAGTTGTAGCACAAACGCATTGAGAATAAGGGACATTGCTTTCTTTCCACTTTTTATTATTTGTTTTTATACAACTTTTCCCTAAGGCAAGGACTAGACCCATCTTATCTTTTTCCTTTTTCAGTAAAGGGATGTAACACAAAGTTCTGCTTGTATATTAACAATCATGTTTTCAACTAAGCAATCTGGCCATTATCTGAAACTACTGACCCATATTTACTGCATGCATTTTTATTTGTAAAAACGACTCATACATACATGTACGTACAAATTGTTTTACATTTCTAAAAGACCTTACATTTATGTAAAATGAAGGAATTTGGATCATAATGGTTTAAAGCCATGACTTAGATTATTCTTTTCATTCTGAAGGATTATGGAAAATGTGATAAAATATGGGATAGTAAAACATTTATTATCACCATTGAGATACAGAAATTTCATACAAGAATTCTCTCTTACCTCGAACATCATCTGCTGAAGATTCCTCCTAAAGGCCATAAAAAGGAGCTGCATCATCTTCAAAAATGTAACAATTCTGGTCGATAGTCACACATTAGGTAAGCAAAATAAGGTTCAGAGCAAACCTTTCACACTAAATCACGTGATTTGGTTCACTACTGTATGCTAAAGCTGTGTAATTCTTCACTGGTGATCAAAAACTTTTCATTTTCGAACGGGTTGTTTTAACACTGTTCCTACTGATGTTTCATCCATTTAAACCAGCCACAATGGAAAAACCTAATGCAATTAGTTCCAGTGTGACTGATTTCTATAACCAATTTGGCATTCATTCTCTCTCCACTCGTTTCCATGTTGGCAACATCATCTTGACAATGCAGAACTTCCTATATTAAGTAACTCAAAGGCACCTCAAATGCAGTGAAATGTTTGTATCAAAGGGACGGGAGTGGGAATATATATATATATGAAAGTGATAAGGCAGTACATGTTCAGGCACAATGACAACATTTATGGTATTCACACCTTGTACGGAGTTCAAGTACAGTGCAATGCATCACAATAAATGCCCAACAAGCTTTAGTAACTGAGCCTCTCAAAATGCTTAAACATTTCCGGAGTTACCCTAGAAAAACCCTGATTCTGAATGCTGGCAGAAGCACAAAGTGATAAAGCCTACAAAGCCCTGTTTATTTGTATATATCAAAATGAAATATTTGGACTTTTAGCTTGTTCAAATCCAGAAAGCTCAGTGAACTAGGGCTCAGATTTATACAAAGCCAAAATTGCACCAATAACCAAAGGCAACAGTGACTATTAACCGAAGTACATACAACAAAAATTTCTCACCCGAATCTTCAAGGGTTTTCATAAAATTGCCTCCCCCCTTCAAGAACTTTTGAGTTATGCAAATAAAGAATTAAATTCCATTGTCATATTTTTGAACTATTTTAATTTATTTCTATGAATGTGTAATCATTCTCCCATCCTAGTCAGTTATGAAGCAACGAAGTCCTCTGGTAAACATGCTATGCTGCATCCTGTACTGGTTCCTTCTAAATTATTTGGAGAAAACCCAAACTACACTAATGGTTTATGCATTAGAAAGAAAGTCTATTTGCAGTTTACTGTGTTAATAAACCACAAATCTTTCCACATCTTATAACCCAGCATTTTGAACACAGTTGTGGCTCATCACAAAATGCAAACATTCAACACTAATAGTGAATAACAGATTCACTTCCTTGCTACGTAGGGATATCAAAAATTTGCTGCTATTCAAACCCACATACCTGAAATAAGAAACCACTAGAACTGAAAACTTAGGATGACACAGTAGTGGCACCTTTATAATTTTCAAGGAATCTCGGAGAGCTCAAAAGAATGAATTATGCAACATCTTGGATACTTTGTTGATCTCAAGTTAAGGCTTCACGTACTTCCTTTGTAGCGATATGCTCTCAGTTGATTATATTTGTCATGCTATCCTTTCAAATAATTAATTTTTTTTGTAGTACACTTTTCAGAACTTTCAAATTGCACAAGTCGGAATGTTTTCAAAAGAATAATAAAATAAAATTTCCTAATGAATAATTTGAAGTTGAAGAGCGATTCAGGTGCACAATATACTGAAAACCATTACTTTCACGTCATTTCATGGCACGCATTGCTTATTTACTGGATGTTAACTAAATTAGGATATTCAAGTTTTATATAAAAAAAAGCGCTAAAATGGTTTTAAAAATCCAAGCCCTAGTGTGAAAGTATATTTCTGAAATAACATTTCACTGTAATTCATTCCAATGTATCAATGTTGCAATCAGCTTGTAATGGTACTGTCCAACTTCAGGTATACATGATATGATGAATTCTGAAGCAAATGTACGTATGAGTGGAATGATTAAAAGTGAAGTTGCACTTGAGTGTGTAAAGTGTTGCAAACAAGCTCAGCTGTGCATATTTTTCAAACACAAATACATATGTGATTCAAATATGAAATATTCTCCACAAAATCTTTTACAGGTCGAGCTTGCATCCATCACTTCACTCAATTATGTTTGCTCATGATGGTATTACGTTTTGGAATATAGATAAATATACAATACCTGCAGCAAGGTTCATTTCGTTATTCCAAATCTCTACCTTGCTTTCCTCTGCTAAGTGGAAAGAGGATTAGTAAATGGAAAAAAAAACATGACAAAATAAAGATAAAAACAAATGAAGCTGCTGCTGCACTTGTGCCAGTAACCTCTGTTACTTGCAGATCTCTTGTCCTTCTGAAAAACTGAGATACAATTACTTAATAATTGTAAAATGGTGCACCACAGCCTTACCACATTTCCAAACTAAGTTATCCTACATAGATTTGTAGGTTTTTAAATATTTGCAGCAGTATATAATGAAAATGTGGTATGTCTATGGGAGAATATCAACTTTAATCTATACTTAGCAATATTAATAACCATGTTCAAGTGCATACAACTAAAAGTAAATAGTGTTCAAGTTCTAACACTTATGTTAACTCCCTTCCACCAAATATAGCCATACTTACGTTTTGGTTTTGCTGTAATTGGTTTTATTGCTGCAGGTTTTTCAATTTTCTTTGGTTCTTCTACCGGAGCCTCAATGGTAGGTTTTAACTTCTTTTCTGGTGGCACCAACATATCTTTAGGAGGGGAAGGACGCTTAAGGTTAGGAAGTTTCAACGGTGGCCTCTTCTCAACTGGTGGAGGAATGTTTTTCTTTATTGGTCTTGGAGGTGGTGGTTTCACTTCCTCCTCCAATCCTGTTGATCTGAACTTGGAATTGAAAGTTTTCACTGTTTTGGGACGGGAACTACCATCAGCTGGTTTTCGCACTTCTATGGATATGGAGGCTTTCCTGCTGCTAGGTTCTGGGGGAGGCGGAGGCTTCTTCACATCTGGAGGCAATTTCTTTATCTCGCCACCAGGCTTTTTTATTTCAATTGGTTTTGGAAACTCTTTTGAAGAATCTTCGATCTTAGGTTTCTTGGGAATTTTTCCCAGCTTACTGATAGCAGGAGGTATCAGTTTAGCTAAAGTAGCTTTGTCTCTTTCTGCTTGAGCATCTAATTTCTCATTGCTGAGTTTTTTATCCTTCTGTTTGTTCTCTCTTGGTTTTAACTTCTCCTTACCTTTATCTTTCTCCTTATCCTTCTCTTTCTCTCTATCTTTATCACTTTCTTTCTTTTCCTTTAACAACTCAAAGGTTTTGCATTTTTTATCACTCATTTTGCTGCTGGGTTGAATGTCTTTGTTTTTCTTGCCATTTTCTTTAGATAATTTTGGACTTTCCACGCTGTTTTCCAATTTTTCAGTCTTTATTTTTGTTTTTGCTGGTGAGGATTTTACATCGTTAACAATTGCTGGTTTGACATCAGCTTCGGTCTCTTTCTTTACACATTGTGATTGTTCTGCATTATTTGAAGCACGTGAATATGTTTTTGTTACGGGTTTAACCATAGATTCTTCATCAAACTCTGCACTTTCATCGTCTCCATCTAACCGTTTATTGGATTTTTCTGTGGAAGAAAACACTTTGGCCAACACTTGTTTGCCATCTCTTATTGTAATCTTGTACACAGGTAGTTCATTAGCAGCTGCTTCCTCACCGTATCCCTCGCATACAAATGTATTATCTGCTTTTATAATAAAATCTTTACCTGGTTTTAGTTTCTGGAGATCAACCCTAGGTTCTAATCTAACTTCAGGTGTTAGCCTTACTTCTGGCTTTGCAACTTCCTGTTTTACTTCTTCTGGTTCACTCTTAACTTCAACATTTTCACTCCTAATCTGTACAGGTTCACTTTTTACTTCTACGGACTCACTGTTAACCGTCGAAGGTTCACTAACACAAGTCCTGTTTTCTACACTTTCCACTACAGTGCTTTCTTCCGTTTTCACTGCTGGCCTGCTCTCATCAGTTGCCACAATAACTGTTTTTGTTTCTTGGGCCACATCCACTGGCCTGCTATCTGCAACCGCCGCCACCAGTGACTGTTGCTGCCTGGCTGCTTCCGTTTCACCCTTTACGATCCTCAGCCACTGTTCCACTAACTTACTGGCCAGTAACTTTACACCTGTGGACAATGTCAATTAAAATATTTAGTATCTCACACTCGTGCACTTAATGCCAGAATCCAACTGTTGAGTCTCGTACTTACTTTCATTGCTGCTCTCCTTTGATAGTCCCTTTATTAATTTGGGACAGTTGTTTGTTTTCAGGCGCTCTACATCAACAGGACACATAAGCAAAAGTTCCAGCAACTCCTGAATAAGTGGCCAATTTTTTGCTACAATAGCATCTGACAACCATGTATGTATTAAATTCCAACCTCCTGCTGCCATGAACCTATAACAATAACAGCTTAATGTTGCAATATCACAAATGAAGTTTACAGGTAGAAGATTGCCAAATCACTTGAATGGAGGTAACAACTCAATGTTTGCAAATAATTGTCCAAACTGCAGCAATAAAAACTAGTCTTTTTAAAATTTTACTTATTGTTCCATTTTTATAGCTACCTTTTAATTACTATAACCATCCTGGTGGCCTTAGGAACAGTTTTATCTACTGAACACCCAGCAAATTTATTTTGTTCTAACCTCTGCATGTACACAGACATGGGGAACAGAAAATGTGTTCATACTTATTCATTAATACTGAGTATGTATTGTATGAAATGAAACTATTATAAGACTTGCTTTTACTCACTTCTTTAAGTGTGCATGTTAGACTATTATTGTGAACTAGGATTCAAGTGGTACATAACATGCACTTAACTACACTAGTGACCATTTTTATTGAGTATTACATCAGTACACTTAGGAATGGGCAAAATGGACTCTGTACAGTTTCCTAATGAACCCTCCATTTATCATTAAGCACACATACTTAAAAGTATATTTTTTTCTTATACACTGATTTTATGTAAAAACAATATAGCAATTATTTTGCATTCCTGGCCAACAGGACAATTAAAACCTGGTACACTGCTTTTTTTTTGACAGAATCATGCTTTAATATATACAACCACCACCTTAACATTGAATTCTACTATGAGAGTTTATTTTAAATTAAAAATTCTTGTTTGCTGCCAGTCATGGCAGCTGCAGTAGGATAAAGTCCAGTATGTGGCTCCATTATTTTTCACAAAAAATCTGTTTATGTAGAGGTTAGGGCACCCACAAAGAAAGTATATGGAGAGAAGTGAAAGGTAGGAAGATTTGACATAAACTAGTAACATTACACACATACCTGTAATAGTCAATATACACAGTTGGAAAATGAAAATTCAAGATATGTTTTCACAGGAAAAAGAAATACAGGCAGGCCAAAAAGTTGTGGCTAAGAGAAGACCATGGTAACTGGGGATACCACAGTAGTGGTTGAAGATGGAAGGAGAAGGGTATGTGAAAGCAGGAGTAGAAAGTGGCAAGATTATAAAAACTCGACATAAAAGACCTAACAAAATAAGATGCTGCTGTTCTATGGACAGGAACAAACGATATAGGGAAAAATAAAGCAAAGGAAAGGCTTACAAATTGTATGGAATTTCATCAGAAACAGTGAAAATACAAATGTCACAGTTGTTGCTGCACCTCATCTTGTGTCGGTATTAGATGGGAAACCGAGGACGGACTACACGAATAATGAGAGAGAGAGAGAGAGAGGGGGGGGATCCGATACAACAGAAATGAACCACCATGAGATGCAGAAGGAAATCTGAGGTCAGGTTTGTAAAAACAGAAATGAGCAACAAGGAAGACAAGAAATAACAAAATCAACAAGTCACAGAGGCTGGATAATTCTTCATGCTGGTGGAAAGAACGGCTTCGTTCCAGATACCCTTCTCAATTACAAGATGCAACAAAGCAGGAGATTTTCATCAAGAAATGAATACAGAAAATTACATGAAGTGGATCAACACTAGGTTGATACCTAATATGACTGGTGAGTTCGTTTTGGTTATCATCAATGCTTCTTACCATAACACTAAAACTGACAAACCACCTACCTAAAATTCCTTGAAAAAGAAAAGAGAGCTTGGTTACTTAGGCATAATATAGCTTTTGATGAAAGCATGAGTAAAACAAAGCTACATAACTTAATTAAAAGCCAACAAACCGCTTCAGAAGTCATACATACTTGACCAAACATTAATACAACATGGCCATAATGTACTGCCACTGTATCACCCAGATCTAAACCCAATCGAATTGATCTGGGCTAATGTCAAAAAGTGGGTGGCATGCAGAAAAATCACTTTTAAATTAAAAGATGTGGAGCAGTTATGTTGCCAGCGATTTGCAAAAACTGGAAGGCCAGAATGGGAAAATGTATGTCAACAGTTGAACAAATTGAGAATCATTATTTTGAAAAAGATGGAATTGTAGAAAATCAAATAAAAAGAATTCTCATCCAGGATAATGGTGCAGAAAGTAGTGACAGTGATTTTATATTAAGTGCTTTTTACAGTGGTGGATTTAAATATACTATATATAAGTTTATCAGTGCACTGCATAACCGGTGTGCAGATATTTGACACTGAATGTACCATGTACTCCTCCAGCCTGCAGACGACCGGTCACCTCCTGATCTGGTAAGTAACTTGCTTCATAGCTGTCATTATGGAGGTTCTTGTACTTGTTTCATATAGAGGCAAGAACGACTATAAATATATGTATAGTGAAACTATAGCATGATTGTACTCCCTCAGCTTAAGCTAATTTGTGTGCATATCTCCAACTGGTAAAATGGTAGATAAAATAATCAATAGTTTATTAAATAAAAGCAAGAACACCATTGTAATGGGCCAGTATTGAACTGCAAACAACTTTAAAAGTCTTGTGGCTTACAGGCAGTGATGGATGTACAAGAGTAATTGCTACCAGTAAATCTAGGATTGACCAAATTATATTAGAAACAGATTTGTGGAGTTCTAGTATTAATCGATAGAAACTGTGTTTTCTGATCACTCTGCACAGATACAGTAAAACCTGTATTAAGCAACCACCAATGGTCCTATGAAAACTGGTCATTTGAAAGGGTGCTTGTTTAATAGCGGTGAAGTGTGGGTTTTTTTTTTTTTTTTTACATGTACTATATTAAATAATTAGGCATGTAATATAACGGACCTGAAATATAGATCCAGGAACTTTGAACCCTTGAAATCTAGTGTAATTAAGGTAGTTGGATCCCTTAAACAATAGCATTCTTCCTCCTCACATTTTCTTGAGGATTGCTCTGTTTCAATAACTACAATTTAACAATGTCAGACATTGTGAAGTCTGGTTTTAGGAAAAGAACTCTTTGTTTCTCACAAACATACATTAAGAGGAAGGGGTGTAAATAAACAGATTCAATCTTCTTTCTCACACACAGGGACAGTCTTTTGTCAAAAGTCAATCCCTACCCCAGTAAACCTATATGTGGCGGGTTCATGCCAGGCACCTGTCCTGTTTTAATTCCGTTGGAAACGGGAGAGAAAGCTACTGCTCGAGATAAGTCACATGGTCAAACTCTACAACTGCTCAGTTGAAGGCAATTAGTAGAAGTGAAAAGGATGAGAGAAAGTAAGCGTCCTGCACACTTACATGCATTTGAGGCAGACATGCTGAAGACCTATATTATGGCCTAAAAAAAAAAAAAAAATAAAAAAAAAAAAATAAATAAATAAATAAATAAAAAAAAAAAACCACCTAAAACTCCTGAAATTTACAATTAAATAAAAAGGTGGTCTTTGAAAAAGTGTAAATGAAGAAAATAGCTCATCAAAGGCAGAAGGGGTCTACTATTAAGAGGTAAAACACACATTGGCCCTTAAAGAGTTCTCACTGTTCTAAGTTGTGTGCAAAAACATGCAGGCAGAATACTCAAAAATTCAGAACACTTTAAACAAACAAGGGTTTGCTATAAAGAAAACGTATCCTGTTTATATTATTCCAATAGAAAAAGAAACCCGAGATGATGAATTCAAGCATTCATCCGTAAATCCTGCATATAGTGCTCTTCTACAAACTTTTGAAAGATACCACATAGCAATTCTCCAAAAGGTAAAATTAAAAAATCCTAGTAAGAAATGCATCACAGCACAAATAAAAGAATCAGTAAAAATTTAAGATTTTTAAATAATGTAATAAAATCGCATAAGTAAAAAAGAAAAAATGTTATATAATGACAAATTGCTCCAAGAACAAATCTAAAATTACATGGAAGGTCATTAGGGAAGAACAAGGGAGAAATGATGCTAACATAAAAAACACATCTCTGATAGAGATACCCAAATTAAGTCGCAAATATATTTATTACAGTATTCTCCAAAATGTACTCGGTAATATACAACAAACCTGAAAAGATACTGGCTCTCTTAATATCAAAAATTGTAACAGCATATTCTTAAAACCAGCAATAAAATCAGAAATTACGGATATAAAACAAGAATTCTGATTATGTTGACAAATCTCTGCAAACAAATAACCATTACTTTATCTCACAATCAACTTAATAACCAGTTGTTTTCCTGATGAAATGAGGGAGGGGGTAGGTTAAACCATTGTATAAAAAGTGTAAGGAAATCAAAGCAGCAAACTATAGGTCTGTTTCACAAATTCCTGCTTTGTTCAAAGATTGTATTCAAAAGGTTATTGTCATTTTTATATAAGTACAATATAATAGATCAGAGCTAAGGTTCCGTAAAGGAACATAACAAATACAGCAATCACCGAGTTTATAAAAAATGCATATAACTAGATAAAAAATGAACATTGGACTATTACTTTCTGTACTATGTGGAGTAACTAGAGGAAGTATTGCATTCCACTCAAAAACTCGATACCAAGATTTCCCGGAAATACATGTTTTGAGGTGCACCGAATGCATATAAAGCATTTTTGGAAACATGTCCGTGTGTGTGTGTGTGTGTGTGCGTGTGTGTGAACAGCATAACTCAGAAACGAAGTTGGATAACACCAAACTTGGTATTTAGGTTCAGTATCTTCCAGAGATGCGACACAAAGGTTTTCAATTACCCTTTACATGGAACATTTTTCGAAAATTTAAATTTTTCAAAAATGGCTAACGATTTTGATTAAAATATCATATATTTAAGATACTTTCATGACAAATAAAACGTATATCTTGAATTTTCTGGGAATGTCTCCAAAAGTATTCTCAAAAGTATTCTTCATTATGAACGACTTTTGCATAGCTGGTAAACCATAAGAGATAGACAAAATTTTACTACACAACAAATGTAGATTGCGTTAAAATACACAATTTATCATATAGTTTTTTTTGTTGAGTGAACCAATTTCGAGATATTGCTTGTTATTCCCTTAAATTTTCCAGAAATCCCAGAAAATTCATTTGCCATAAAAATATCTTAAACATAAGATATTTTAATCAAAATCGTTAAGAGCCATTTTTGAGAAAATTAAAATTTTCGAAAAATGTTCCATGTAAAGGGTAGTCTGGGGTGGGGGGATTTTCTTGAAAACCTTCGTGTCGCATCTCTGGAAGATACTGAACCTAAATACCAAGTTTGGTGTTTATCCGACTGTTCGTTTCTGAGTTATGCTGTTCACAGACACACACACGGACATGTTTCCAAAAATGATTTTTTTGGATTCAGGGAGTCTCAAAACATATATTTCCAGTGAAATCTCGGTATCGAATTTTTGGGTGGAATACAATACTTTCCCTACTTACTATACATAGTAGAGAAAGTAAAAATATCAGAAATTGGAATAAGGGGAATAGCCTATTGCTGGTTTGACTTCTATCTTAGAAATAACAAACAAGTGGTAGAGATCACTTAAATTTATATAAATGACTTGAATTTGAATATTAGTTATGACAATCCAATTCTTTTCTTCTTGCAGATGATACCAGTATAACTATAATTGATAAAAATGATGGTAGATTGAGTCACACTTTTTCACTCTCACCTTCACTAATTAAATGTGTATAAAACAAACTTTTTCGAGGGCATTCGTCCTAATTGCCAGCGACTGGGTGTTTTATATAATATCTGAGGCCGTCAAGTGCAAAACTCGCCTTATCCAGCTAAAACAAATTTTCAGAAAACGTGAAAAGCTAATTAGACAGTAGAACATTTGAAAACTCTGTTAATGTTATATAATGTCCCAAACAGACCCTTAAAGATGCCTGTATTCTCTCGAAAATCAGTCTCAAATAATATGGCAGTAAATAAAAATTTAGTTTTGGTTAAGGAGAGTTTTGCACACAACGGTACTGGATTTGGCGAGTTTTGGTGGAAACAGAATACTAAATTACTTTTAAGTGCAAATACATTTACATTCACTCTCAATATTTGTGTTTGACAATGTTAATAAATAGCTTCTTGCAATATTTGTATAATTGTAACCACTTCTGATTTCATATTAGTTAAAAAAACAAAATGTTCACGATTTTTTTTGCCATTTTCGCACAAGAATATCAATGAATCACTGCTTTCAGATTTTGCTCGCTAAAATTGACCAGTTTTCATATCACATACATCTTATGACGTAAAATTTACATATTATGTTTAAAATGTAATACTAGTACCTAATGTTCAAAAACAAACACATCAAATTGTAAGTTGTCCTTCCTCACTATCCAAGAAGCTCTCACAAACAGTATCTACTTCTTCGTCATTGGTAATATTGTTTTTAGATGTTAAATTCTTGTAAAATACAAGGCTTTTATTTTCCTCCCAGTTATCACCAAAATGTTTTTTTAATAAATTTTTGACATCTTTAACTTTTTCCTCCTTTACTTTTATACTTATGTCTAAATTCTTTGCAATAAGCATTTCTAAGGTTTTGCCTCGCTTCAGAATGGTCTTGCCTAAACACAAATTGGACCGACAATTTGCCTCACCTCGCACTAGTACTTTGCCCGAGGTAGAACGTAAAATAATACATTTAGATGCCTTTAATTTAAAATGCCAGGATCCTGGTAACTTCACTGTTTCCTTTACAGCATACTTCCAGTCTTGTACAGGTACATCTGTCCCTAGCCTGATTACTTTTCCATGACTTCAAAATATTCTTCAAGCCTACTGATAGTGTTTCTCATTCTTACTTCTCTATTAGGCCAAAAACACGATTGGTAGGGATGAATGAATGACCGGGAATAGGAAATTTTTCTATCACCTGCACGTTCTACGGTGCTTGAATAGCAAGCCATTTATTATACATGCCTATCATAGTGGTGCTTTTATTTTGTCCACAGCAGCCATCTGCAAATAGCCTAACTTTCTTAACCCTAGAGAAACCTAATTTGCACAGATGACTGTATACTGCTGACACAATTTCGTTTGAACCTTTAGGACCTTCCTTTTCTGTCCTAACAAAATTACAAACATTCTGTTTTGTCAGTGTTGTCTTGGATGAACCCTGCACAATGGAAAATTATACATGTATAACTGTCTGCTGTAGTATGCTGCTTGATCCTGTACTTTTGGTAGTACCATATTTTTTTGGCAGTCAAATGAAAATGTTGCTACTTTATCATCATCTTTCAGGAGATCAAAATAAGCCTATGTATTCGTTTAGCTATCAGCAAATCAGAACATCTAGTTTTATCTGTCTCCAATTTTATTTTCGTGTTATAAGAAAGACAAAGTGAGCATACATCAGAAACAGGGCTTTTGAAACCTGTATTAAAATATTGTGAAAGAAACTCTTGGACACTTTCAATGAATTAGGTGCTTCTGCATTATACCTACATCTCATCTTTATTAATGTTTAATTCGCCTGGTAAGTATTGCCATGTTGATGTTTTGCTCCTACAATAATGGACATAAAGTACTTTAAACTTCTGTATTAATTTAATTACAGATTCACTCTTATTACTATTTTTTGCGACTCACTGTCTCCACCTTTGGCGCTACTCCAGTCTTTTGCAAATGCGCTGTGCTCTGTCTTTTGATATTTGCAAAATGTCCGGAAAAGTTTTCAGACACACCTGAACTAGCAGACCTTGTACACGTTACACATGATACTTTGTTGTAAAACCCTTCCGAGAACCGCTTTTGACTGCATGCTGCCGTTTTGATATATCTGTTGAACAGTAAGTCAGTATAATGCAGTCTTGTTTAATTTTAGAACTGCAGCTGTAGAAGGTTTTGTGGAATTTCCTTATATCCTTCTGTGTCAAGTTACATTGGGATGACCTGCTGTTGTGATTGCAGGCAGGCATGCGTGGACCGAGGCTTGCTGAATGCGTTTAAAATAGAGACTGTATTGTAAACATAACGGCTTATTCCTATGAGTCATATCTGTCGATAATAGAAGAATACTACTTAACTGTAATTCGATCATATACCTTTCCCTATTGTCTCTTTCATGTTTCGATTCAAGGGATGCCCCTTTCCACCAACTTCGGGATATCAGAGAACTCCATAATAACATGTCTGCACCTTAGACTAATCAAACTAAACTAAAAGCAATTGGAATCACGCAGGACTACAAACGTAGAGAAACAGAGAAGCAAAACTGCTATATTTCTTAGTGTTGGATAAGGCGAGTTTTGCTGTGAATTGTAAGATGGATTAGACGAGTTCTGAATTGAACAGCAGTTTTCTGGGCTCTCTTGAAGGTGTATTAGATGAGTTTTGCTCAAACCCAAAGTCACCAATTCGTAGAGAACTGCAATACATATTGAATCCCATGTCTCAACTCATTTTTTTAATTTTAGGATAAGACTAATTTTGCATTTGACAGCCTCATTTAATTAGTGAAGTTGAGTGTCAAAAGTGTGACTCAATCTAGCTTCCTGAATACTTCACGGTTAATAGTGCTCCTGTTTTTTATCTTTAATTTATAAAAATGTTAAATATATTCATCTATGCAAAACAACACACAGCTCAACTGCACAACTGCTTTTTTAAAAACAGATTAATAATAATTAATAAGGAAAAAACTGCAGCCATTGTGTGTCAAGAGCAAAATAAAAAATCCTATATATCCAAACATAGAAATGGAAAACTAAATTATTAATTATTCTGAGAAAAGAGTTTTGGGGGATATAGTTATACCAGCATCTAAATTGGTCCACACTGTGCTATTGTATACACAAATAATCAGGAAAATGTGATCACTGGAAACAGCTGGGCTCTTTATCTAATGTTTTAACTTGTTTTTGACATATATTTTGGGGAAATACTGCAGAAGTAAAATTGTCTTCAAACTCGAAAAAGAGCAAGTCAGAATAATGACACAGTTAAATAAAATTATTACATGTGGACCACTTTTAAAGGATTATCAATATTGCCATTACCATGAATATAATCTATGAAATTTTGGTATTTGTAAAATCTAATATAAATGCATTTTCCAAACTCTGTAGTACATTACCATGATACAAGGAGGAAAAATATTATTTTTGTTCCCCGATTAAAAACAACCTTTTATACAAATACTTTCATTTATATTGTTTTGAAAATAACAAATGACCTAACTTTCTGTAAGAATTATCTGCACTACAAAAATTTAAAGACACTTATGGAAATATTGTATCAAAATTCCTTTTATAGTACTGATGAAGTTTTAGAGACAATAATTAATTTATCTATCTTCATAATGTATTTAATTTTGAATGAATTGTAACATTGTGTACTTATCTAATTAAGTGATCAACAGAATGCAGATTAGAATAACCTGATCTGCAATTTCAACTTACTGATGCAGAGAACACGTGTCCTCTGTGTACAGATGGTGGGTAAAAGATTATACCGACTAGGCATTATGTTCTGCTCCACTAAGAGTGCGTATGCAGTACAAGGTAAGTCCACCTCATGAAAACGGTCACTCTGTTCTGACCCTTAGTGATCAATATTCCTTATTTGCATATTCACTGTCCTTTTTATGTCAATGAGGAAATAAGAAGTATCTGTATCATTTATATAAAATATAATCCTTATTTTAAAAATGAGATGTCTCATATCTTATATGAGATCAGTTTGGATGCAATAAAATAATGATTAAATTGCATTGTAGGAATGGAACCTGCCCATCACATGAGCTGGGAAATGAAGACACAAAGTTTGCCAACAATTTGGATGACACCTGATATTTTGAGGTATCATGCATCGCCTTCTTTAACTTTTATTTGAGCATTTAAGAATATCTCATTCACCAACATACACTTGCTACAATTCCATCATAAACTACAGAAAGTTGTTTATTCGGACTAGGCAGGAGCAAAGATAATCCAGATAATCTGGAAACTATTAAATGAATACCAATCTGATGTATGACAGTGAAATTTGGATCACTGCAAAAGCAGAAGATCGTTATTAGAACTGTCATGAAAACAAATGAAACCTGTTATCACACTGTCCTGTGAAACAGTACTGGAACTTGTTAGCTTGAAGCATGAGGTGCCATCATTACAACTGCATTCATTCAAATGTGTTTATCAACAATGGCGAAAAAGCAACCAAAAGTCACTCCGGATAAACAAGGTTTTTGTGTACCACTACTGTCTTTGCTAATATTGTAAGCATCTTAAGAGTGTTCATCTGATTCTGAAAATTCTTTTACAATTGAAAATCACATTTCCTTTCTGTTTTCCTAGTCTATGTAGTGCTTCAAAAGATTTTTAAGTGGCAACAGTATGTCATATTTTTCTGGCGCATTATTATAAATACAGGTGTTTTCTTTATGGAATACAAGTGGGGCTTACTTCTGGTTATCTGTTAAAATATCTAGTTTTAAAAGTTCCAATTTAATCTTACATACACTAATTTTGTAATTTTATAGCAAAATGGAATTTGATGAATACTAGGTGGTGTTGCATGTTTGTTTCAGACATACACACAAAATCTAAACATTCATCCATGCAACAGGCAGCAGGTAAATACTCCAAATGCTTTGTCTTAAGCCTATGCAGCCAAGTATTACTAATCTGTTACTTTGCTGTGCAGTCAATAAGGACCCTGCTGCAAGTGAACAGCATGAGTTTGAGGAACAAGCAGCTTATTGCTAACCTCTTTATACAAATATGCTAAAATTTTAAATAAGACAAATTATGTTCATGTAAAGGTTATTCTCATATCCTTAATGAGAATCAGGGAAATTTCTTCGATTCAAATGTACAATGGCAAGGCAAATGACTTGCACCTATGGCTGTTATTTCACATCATCCACAGAGTGCTTTCTTAATTGAACAATAGAAAGAGACAGCGTGGGCCAAAAGTCTATACAGGAGTACAGCAGGGCGCTGATAAGAAAGGGAAATATGATCATGGAAAACCATGAAATACATAATAAACAAATGAAATCTAACATCCAACCTTCCAAATATGCTCTGATATTTGCCACATACATGCTGTTCAATTGTCGGGATTCTGACACCTGGTTATAATGGTCCAGGTGTTAGGATGTGAACAGAAGAAATGCAGTTAGTATTGTGTCTATTCGAGCAAGAAAACAAGCACACAGTATTAGGAAAGAAAGAGTATGCTGTATTGGTACAAGTCATGTCTCATTGTGCTAGAAACCCGCTTAAAAAACATACTCCAAAATGAGAAATGTGTGTGGCACACTTAAGAAATCAAATTATTGACCTTAGTCGAGTCTGTAGCTCCATCTATAGAGCGAATGTCACTTTCGTTGTGATTCTACACGTGTTTAAATATGAAACCTAGAACATTAATAGCATTACACAGCCAGCTTCTTTTGCACTGAACATTCCAATTACTAAGCTCTGCAATGAAATGAATGCATATGAGCCCGTGTTCAATTATCCTGTATCATCCTTGCAGGCAAGGAAGTTCTGGAAAAACCTATTTGGGCATTTACTGTCATAAGACTCGTGCGACTTCAAGAATTTCAAGCTATGCTGACAAGATCAAAGACATCTATTTAAAAATGTTTCTGTTCCATGATCAAGAAGTTACAAAGATCTGGAAAATTTTGATAGATTCATTCCAAGCACGTTACAGTCACTAAGAAAAACTAAGTAGTGCATTAAGTATGTTCAATTTTTAATAAATGTTGCTATTTCCCCCTCAGATGTTTTCTATTTACAATTATAATTGTGAGATATTACATTAGTTCAAAACCATACTTACATGCCTAAGAGGTCGGTTTTTGTGGTTTTCAAGATCTGAATGTATATACATTTGCTCACCAGCTTCTTTGAAAATTTCGTCATTAAACTGCAAAATAAGGAAAATCAAAATTAATATTTCCATAAAATGTCAGGCACCATCACAGCACATCAATTGTTATAATTTGGGAAAGAGCCCTTCTTGTATAATTCAACACCACCACCCTCACAGCCTGAATCTTTGAGGGCAACTTCATGGGTAAGTTTATCTTAATTATTTACATTAAATTTGTCCCAGAATGCATGCTACTAGTATTGCAATACACACACACAATATCACTGTAACTGAAACCCTTAATAATATAAAAAGGGACAATTTAAATAGAATAATGTTTATCTTGTGTGCAGAATATATTCATCGGATCCTATATGGCAAATATTTTGTTGTACAATGCAAAAGGAGTTTACAATAAATTTATGACATACCAATATTAAGGAGATCTGATGTGTTACTTTCACATCACTTTATCTACCATCATTTTTTTTACAAAGCTTCTACAAATGATTCTTATTTTTCTACCTAGTTCATGTCAATCAAGATAGACTTTGCAGACATTTCACTGAAGGTACAAGCAGGAGAGAGGACCCTGAATCAACAGTCAGATGCTTAAAAGTGTACCACTATATGCTGACCTTCAAATTTTATACTCTTTCCAATACCTCGTGGGGAACAACTGAATAGCTGCAGCACTTCAACAACTTCTCAGAAATGACTGAGGAGAGAGAGAGAGAGAGAGAGAGAGAGAGAGAGAGAGAGAGATACCTTCATGCATACAAGTTATTTGAAATAAATTGTTTTACACAGAACTACATTTTTTATGTAGTACTTTTTAACAGTTTACCAGTTATTAAAATTCCTTCCAAATGAAGACTTTATAGGTTTTCCCACAAAATTCAAGATAAACATTTGTATCCTGCAAATACCTTAAATATAAGGCATTTTAATTAAAAATATTACACCAATTTTTGAGACAATAGTAAAGGGTAGTTTGGGGAGCAGAGATTTTCTTGAACATGTTTTGTTGCATGCTTGAAGATGTTGAACCGAGTCTGATACTTATTCAATTTTTCAAAGATGGACCTTTTAAAAAAAAGACCTAGAGAATCTAAAAACACGCATTTCTAGTGAAATCTCTGTATTGAAACACTTTCGCTACTATAGGTGAGCAGTAGATAAAGTAATAAAATGTGGCTTCACAATATTTGCTTCAATAAATATGAGCAAAGAGCATGGCAAAATAAAGGATATCTGACAAAAATTGTTTTATAACAAAAACTAACTGGCAGCATACAGTTCACTCCAAACAGTCCTTTAAAATTAAAGCAGTATTCAACAATATGTTGGTTAAAACTTGCGAAAGTAACACACTTCCATACATATGTGATCACAAGGACAAGAAGCAACAAGTACTGTTATTACTCATAGTTTGTTTCCAAGAGTAACACAGTCCTCTCATTTTGTCCTTCAGATGGGTGTTTACAAGGTTTCTTTCACCTTTAATAGCACTCGGATATGTGATGCAGCTTAACTCTTAAGAGGAGAGAGTTATTCGAGTATTAGGACCTAAATCCCAAGGTTTAATTGATCCATCTGTAGGGTGCAAGGCTGCAATTTGAAGTCATTAATTCCATTCACCCAAAACTACCCTCATGAAAAATGTTTAGTTTTATATTTTCTCTAAAACATTTCTAATGATTTTTATTAAAATAGCACAGGTTGAGATACTGACATGAACTAAAGCATCTTGAACTTTCTATAAATCAACTGTGCAGTCTTCTTCTTGTGTAACAGCTAATTATTAAAATTGCACGTTGTAAAAACACGTGCGCATAAAATTCTAAAAGGCCTTTTTTATTTAGCAGGCCTCAAAACATGTATTTCAGTTGAAATTTCGACATTGATTTTCTGGGTGTAACAACACTTCCTCTACTACCTACTATGTATAGTAGGTAAGAGAAAGTAAACAGCATTTCCAATTTAAACGACTGGCAAAGATATATTTTGCCACAGAATATATGTAAAGTATGACAACAGCAAACATTCCACTATTAAGATGCTTGTTCACATTATCACCAGAGAGTGGGGGGATTGATTATGGCTTTCCATATTAATGCTGATGGGCACAATTCTTGGCAGAAAGAGGTGATGCAGTTGTTGCAAGAATACAATTTTGAAGAACTATGACATACTTAAGGCTTCTGTAGTATATGCACCCCATTACCACACCCTAATAGGTATAGTAGTATTGCATTCCACCACCAAAAAATTTGTAATAAGAATTCACCGGAAATACATGTTTTGAGCTCCCTGAACAACCCACCCCTAAAAGCATTTTTTTTTAAAAGAGAAAAAGGCCCTTGTATATGTCTGTGACCAACAGAATTCAAAAAGTCTGATAAATACTAAACATGTAGCATCCCCCACCTCAAATTATCCTTTACATGGAACATTCTTTGAAAATTTTGATTTTCTTAAAAATGGCAAGGACAATTTTGATTAAAATAACACGTGTTAAAGATATTTACATGACAAATAAAATGTATATCTTGAATTTTCTGTGAATACCCTGTTAAGTCCTCTTCATTGTGAATGACTTTTGTAGTCTTACCATTTTCAAAATATTTCATACTGTAATTTTATGCTTTTGCCAATGTTGTCACCTAATGGATATGCTTGCGTTCTTTTTCATTGCTAGTGCAACATGAAAGGAACATTTTAATTTCTTGTTTACTGGAGAAATCAATTTGCTACTATGATTTTGTGGACAAATGTTAACATCTGTGGTAATATTAAGGTAATGTATCAGTGAAATTTGGTAAAAATGTGAAAAACTTCAGTTTTTCTTTTTTTGCATTTTTATAACACTTATAACTGGTACTTTATGCTAACACAATCAACCTTTAATATCAACAATTTTAAGCCACAAATTGGTATTTAATCAATCCTTTACCATTTAAGTAAAGCATTGCATTGAAAGATAAACTCCATTTTTCTCAATTCTCCTTCTTTCCAGCATTTTCCACTATTCAAAATTCTCCTTAGACCACAGTTCATAACTTATTACCTTTAAGCATTCAGGATAGCTTCAGGAATTACAGATTTAAATTGTTGTGCAATAGTTAAAAGTGATTAATTATGAATTAAAAAAATTTACATATTAACAACAGCTTCACATAGATTGTTAAAATTTTGTGTGCACTATACGTGTGATCAAAAAGTAACGGGAATTTTTGTTTTTCTTAAAGAATTTTTATTTAATCATCAATTGTCCCCTTCAAAGTAATTCCCCTTGGATATAACACACTCGTACCAGCACTTTTTATAATCGTGGTAGTACTTCTGGAACTAACTTTTCGTTATGGTGTTCAGCTCCTTCAGCAATTCTGTTTTTATCTCATCAATGGTGGCAAAACGTTGTCCTTTCATGGTTCTCTTCAGCCTCGGGAATAGAAAGTAGTCGCCGGGGGGCCATGCCAGGCAAATACGGTGGCTGAAGCAGCATATGGTTTTGTTTTTTGCCAAAAAGTTACGAACAAGCATTAAGGTGTAAGCGGGTGTATTATTGTGATGCAATTTCCACGAGTGGTTTTGCCACAATTCTGGTCGTTTTCTTCGGATCGTTTCATGCAAACTGCGCATAACTTCCATGTAGTATTCCTTATTGACCATACGACCATAAGGCAGGAACTCCTGATGCACTATCCCATTGTAATCGAAGGAAACAGTGAGAAGAACCTTCACATGTGCTCGAACTGTCACATCTTTTTCGGTCTCGACTCTTCAGGCAGTTTCCATTAGGATGATTGGGCCTTAGTTTCGATATCATACCCATTTACCCATGTTTCATCACACCTGTTATAATCTTCTTTAGAAGTTCTGGATCAATTTCATTCATAAATTCCTGAGCGATGTCGTTTTTGCTCGAAATTCAACCATTTCGGAACAAACTTTGCTGCTACACGTATCATGCCCAAAACATCTGATATGCTGACATCATCAGCAACCTCTCTGATGGTGATTCGGCTATTTTCCAGACTTCTTCCACATTGTTGTAAGTAATTGATGTGCTAGGGCATCCAGGGCAGTCGTCGTCTTCAACATCTTCTTGACCCTCTTTGAAAAGTTTATACCACTCGTAAACTCTTGCCTTACTCACAGTAGATTCACCAAAAGCCACAGTCAACATTTGGAATGTGGTGCTCACTTTATTTCATGTTTCAAGCAAAATTTACTGCAAATTCTTTGATCCATCTTTTTCGAAAGTAAAAATTCACTGAGCACTCAAAAAGACACAACTTATTCGACTGTCAACAATAAACTAAATATTCAAAACAGCTGAAAATGCAAACATACATCAGGAACATGTGTACCAACAAGATAAAACAAAAGTTTTGAACATCGGATGTATAAAGCTCGCAAAATTAACACATTCCCATTATTCTTTTATCACACCTCGCATGTTTTATGTTGTGAGTATATGACAAAAAAGTAAAAGCAATCAGAAGAAAACTGTCGACTTTTGGATTTTGACAGATGCATTGGTTTTAACACGTATTTTGTGAGTCTGCTTTCAGCAGGCTTTGCTTTGAAGGAGTGCTGATCGAATCAATTTCGTAAGACACCTTCATTGTAACTTCAATTATATATTATTTATTTAGTATCATTTTCAAATGTTCCTTCCTTTTCGTTTTTCTTGCTTACATTCTAAGAATTTGCATAATACCTAGTAAGAAACGAACCAGTTTAAACTTTAAAATTAAGCGTTTTCCTGAGAAAATGGCCGAAGTGAATGAATAATGAACAAACTTTATTTGTACATTTTTTTAATACACAATCCTTTTTACAATATTCCACTTATAAACTAACTTAACCTATGTACAAATTTTCTTGCCAGCTATGTTCTACCTATACTGTTCACTTTGCCTTATGGCTCATAAGGCAAAATGAGCAGCCCTTGCTACCCTTAATCAGCTATGATCCATCCTCTCCCTCCTCTGCTTGCCCTTCTACCTTTCTTATCTCTTACTTTTCTAATCCATTTCTCCTTTACTTTGTATAAGAACTCCCCCGTATTCTTTTCTTCTTAACATTTTAATTGCTACTATTTTTCCATCCTTTTTTCCCATTTTTCCTACCATACTTTTTGTCTCCACTCTGCTAATTCTTTGTATTCTGTCTCTGTGCTTTCACTACCTCCATATAGTTCACAAATTCCGCTTTTCCTGCCTCTTAGCCCTCTCAGGTACATTGATCCTGTTCTCATCCATGGAAACGCTTCTTTTTCAGCACTATTATAATAGTCCACATATCCTTCTCTTCCCCATTTCCTTTTTACTAATCTATAGAACCCTAGTGATTTTTTATTCTCTAAGCTTCCCCAAATCTCTTGTCTTTCTATATCCTCCACTCTGTTTCTTACCGTTATCCAGAAGCCATTGCTATTTCTTTCTCCTGCCCTCCAAATATCTCCCATTCCTATCTTCTCCATAATTTTTTCTACCCCTGTCCACCAGTTATTTTTATTTTTCGTACTCTTTTGTTGTTCCATAAATATCTTTTAAATTCCCCCTTCATCTTTTTTCAGGCATCTAAACCAAAATTTCAATATCCCTTCTAGTATCACTCCCTTTCTTCTTGTTCTTCCTAATTCCACTAATGCTACTTCCCCTGGTGCTGATCTTGGTAACCCCAATAGCTCTTTACAGAGCTATCTTTCTGCTTAATTCAGATCCTGCCAAAATGGTCGAAGTGCTTGTTGATTACCTTCGCCGAAATTACATATTTGATGAGGCTAAAAACCAACAATGCACAAGTAACTCCGTGATGGCATTATGTTTATCAAGTGATACATGTTAAATGCTTGGAGTTCTGATGTAATCGCTAACTTTTTTATTCTCACAGCCATGTAAAGGAATTTCAATCACTACATAGTGAGCGTGTAACTATCATTTAACCTACTGAAAGCAATTTCTGCAAATGTTTATCTCAATTAACATGAAGCGGAGAGGAAAATAAGCTTTTGTAAGATAAATGTGTAGACGAAAAGGCACCAGGTTTATAATTTGTCATGCAGGTTCTACACAAACTTTGGGATTTAATTCTTAAACAGGTGGTTTTTCCCAAACCAGGGAATCAAAATGTTGACTAGATTAGTGGTTCTCAACGGGTGTGCCATGATACATGAGGATTAATGAAAGTAACTGAACTAATTTCACTGAATATTTATTTTTAAAAAACAGAACATATGTATGCATGTATTTATTTTCCACAATGCTATACAAAAATCTTGCAATTTTTCATACATTGCTATTTAATTCTTTAGTCCACCATGCATTTTAACACTGTGGTTATTTATGCATGGCGGGTCATAACAGATTCATACTGCTTCATTTTTCTAAACCATTTTCCTCTTACTCTCCCCATGTATTTTCCTATCCTTTTTATATCCACCTCCTTTTGTATTTTCATTAGCCTAATTTTAAATACTTCTTTGTTAACAATCTCCCATTCTTTAGGTATAAACTGATCTCTCCACAACTTAATTTATTCACATTCAATTATATAATGCAAGTCATTATCTGCCTCTCCACAAATAGGACATCTATCCAAATTAACTCCCTTCCAATCTCCCCTTAGCCTATGTGCACTTAATCTAGACCAGGTCCACCCTTCTCTCGCTAACCTATTACTTATATTCACATACTTCTCCCTTCCCCAGTCCACCTTTGTCTATATGTTTCAAACTTTGAAATAATTCTTGTCTCTGTCATCCACTCTGTTCCTCACTTCTTTCCAGAAACGTTTAACTAACCCCTCTCTCTCATCCAATAAGTTAACCATTCCTATTTCCTGTAGGATTCTCCTTATTCCTTGAGGCCAGTTCATCCCAGCACTAGATTTTCCCTGCATTATTAAACATTGCCTCAAGAAATTATGCTCGTCCAATGATTTCAATCTATGCCAATATTTAAGTATCCTTTCTACTACCATGCCCTTGCTACCTACTCTTCCCAACTCCAACATTGCTGCTCCATTTGGTGATGAAATGGATAAACTTATTATACCATTTACAGAACGATCTATGTACTTTATCAATCATCTCCCATCCTTTGTCTTCCCCAAATCTCTGATCCATAGACCATTTTTGCTTCAACTACATCTTTGTAAACCATTTCCAACTATTTAATTTGCATTGCTGGTATTTTATTTAAGCATATTCTTATAGCAATCATTGCTAATCTTCCCTTAGCTAAGGCATTTATCTTGTGATCACTCCATCTTCCATTACTGCTTATTCTCACTCCTAAAGAATCAAACTTGTTTACTATTTACAACTCTTCCCATTCCACATACCACTTTTCCTCCAATTTAAAGGCCTTTTTAAAATTTATTCTTAAACTCCGTTTCTTACAAAATGAATATATGATATGGAGCACTTTAGTTAGACCTCCTACTGAAATGGAACCTACCACTAAATCATCCGCAAAAAGCAATCCTGGAATTTCTCTTATTATTTACTGTGGGTAAATATAAGTTATCCTTATTCAACTTTTCCAAGATATCGATAAATAAGTTAAACAGTATAGGGCTAAGGTAACAACCTTGCCATAACCCCATATTATTATCAATTTTTCCCACAATTTCATCACCATTCAACCTAATATAAAACTTATTTATATGTTCTGTATTGCTCTAATTAATTTTAAGCTTAGTCCCTTACTTCTCAGTTTAATCCATAGGGCCTCTATCTATAGTATCAAATGCCTTCTCTAAGTCAATAAATGCCATATATATCCCACCTCTTTTTATTTATCAACAATTGATTTTATAATAAAAATATTGTCCACTGTTCTACCTTTTCTAAATCCCCTCTGAAATATTGATTGTTTATTTTCTTCCTCTGCCCAATTCTGCAATCTAGTTGCTAAAATTCCTGAATAGATATTTCCTAAGGCTGATAGCAAACTAATACCCCTTCCTTTCCCTTTATAAATGGGTACAATTATATTTGCCCTCCAGTTATGTGGTACCTTTCCTCCTTCAAATACAATATTCATCAGATTAACCAGTATCTCGATCCTATCTCTGTTCTCTATCAATTTTTTCCAAAATTCCCCGGGTATACTATCAATCCCCAATGCTTTAGTTTTTAAATCTTTTAGTTTCTTCCCAAACTTCCATAGCCGATATTTTCTTATCTAGGCTATCTATAAATTCTATATATGGGATTAAGCTTGTGAATTTGGTCTGCATACGTAATAGGTTTTTAAAGTAATTACACCATATTTCTAGCACAATCACATTCCCCTTTTATACCTATTATACATTCCTCGGATTATTTGCCATACTCTACAGTTATTTTTTTTTACTGCTTCAAGCAAATTCTTTCTTAATCTCCCACCCCATTGCTTCTTTTTTACTTCAATTTAACATCTATAACTCCATTTCATTTTAAATAATTTTTCCTTGAATCTTGATCCTCCTGTAGCTTTCATCTCTTTAATTCCTGCTCCACTCTCCTCTTAGCCTTAAAACATTCATCAAACCATCCCTTCTTTCCATTTGCCACTCCTTCCTTTCATTTTACAACTATCCACTCCAATCTCCCAGTTACTTCCTCTGATTTTTTCCTTCGTAATAATACATTTATATTACTCTTTGGGTCTTTCCCCATAATTAAATTCAGTCTACCCAAATATAGTTCCTCCTCCTCCCTTCTCCATTTAAATACTGTTATCTTCTTTCCCACCATAACAAGTTCATCATCCACCACCTCACCCTTTACCCTAAACGTAGTCTTCAATGGAAAATGACAGCTAGTGAACACTCCCTGAACTACTACAAAATCTATTACTGCATCCTCAATACCCAATGAATAAAGTACTGTTCGCCAACAGAAAGAAAGTCCCTGACAGGAATGTGCTACCCTTATCTGTTTGGAAACAGTGCGACAAGGACAGTGAATTTGGGACGGAGAATGCAACGCAAGAAGTAAAACTATTCAACTAAGCTGTCGTGTGTGTGGGTAACATAAGCATGTAGGCAGGGTTCGGACCGTGTCTAATCAGCAATTTTCCTTCTGCCCTTCATTCCCGGGGACTTTCTTTGCTGTGGAAGACAGTAAGTAATTGACTACACTCTCTCCATTACTATTTACAAATGTAATTTCACCCATCCTGTCTTTTCTTTTAATTACATTACAAAAATTAAAATTTTTTCTTCACAAAATTGCAGTAATTTCCTGCCTTCTTTATTTACTATCGTATCTCTACTTTGTTTTTTCTCAATTTCCTGCCTTACCTTTATATTTTCTTCTATCCTTATTTGAGGTTGTTCACATCCTGACCTAGCATTGAAATTACCTACTAAAACAATTTTTATATAAGGATCTATGTTACATAATACCTGCATATCTTGGCTTAATTTACTTAATAATTTAGGGTCATAAAATTCAGATACACTTGGTGGATTATATACAATGCCTAAAGCCACCTTGCTAACTTATCCTAATAAGACTGCCACTGCACCTTAGCATCACATAACTCCTCTATCTTAACATGAAAATTTCTCTCCTCCTTTATAAAAACTCCTAATCCCCCTGATGCTCTTCCCTTCTGACTGATTCTCATTGCTAGTTGACTGAAATAATCATAGTCATCCATATCTATTTTCACACTTTTCCATACCCAAGTTTCTACCACTGCAAGTATATCACCCTCTTTTAGCAATTGCTTGATTTCCCCACTTCTCATTTTGTCCCATAGACCCTCGACATTCCAATATAACACCACCAAATGTTTATCCTATACTGAACCTTTTCTTTCAAATCTAAATTGATTCAGCTTAGATCTACTATGTATCATTCTTTGTTCTTCATCCCCTATAGCACTTTTCACTTGTATTATACTACTACTCGGTGTTGACACTACACTCATATTGTCTTGATTCCAAACGTCTAATCCTACTACTGCCCCTAACGCTAGTCGCCTGGTATCGTTTCTCATTTGCTGTGTTGGTTCAACTCTCTTTCCCGGCAAGGTCATCAGCTGACCTCTTTCTCCAATCCTGCATGCCTCCCCTCCTGACGTCACTTGTCCGTATGTTGTCACTCTTCTCCCCTACATCAGCCATGTGGTGGTGAACAAAATGGCGTACTTCTCTTGTTTCCTGCTGGTGTGTCTCCCATATCAAATTCTGATGACTAATTTCCTGCCTGACGCAGTCTATCCTTAATGCAAGTCCTCTTACATATGCCTTCTTTCCTTGATCTTTTGCCAACTTCATCTCTTATTAAAAAGTTTCTGAACTCTTTTTACCTCAATGAAAATTCTTGTTCCTCGTAGCTTTGATGCATTATTTAAAATTTTCCATTTAAAGTTTATTGTTGCCAGTTTTACAATTTTAGGTCTAGGGTTTGCTCCTCTTCTTCCTACTCTAAATGAATCAATTATTTCCCATCCTGTCAATTCGATCCTCAGCTTATTTCTCACAAGATCTTCTACCTGTTGCCAACATCTTTTTTCCCCTCTCTTCCTTGTATCCGAAAATTACTATATTTCTCTTTCTATTATCATCTTCCATTCTCTCCAAGTATATCAATCTTAGGTTTAATTCTGATACCTTCTCTTCCACTTTTCTTTGAAAATCTCCCATCAATTCTTTTTTCCATCTGCTTTATGTCTAGCATATCTTTTGCGATCTTCTTTAGCATATTCATAACATCCTCTGTCTCTGGCCCAGGGTTCAACCCCACTCCACCGATAATAAGTAGGAACGCCAAAATTATAACCGACCATATCACTGCCGATATTGTTCCTTTAACAGTCTTCCCACTTTTTCTCCATATCACACTATTGAAAACTCCGATTCTCGCATGATAATTTTCTATCAAAACACCCATCACAGAGTTCGTGTAACACACATCTGTACTCGACTGCTTGTCGGCAGCAACTCCCAACAGAATATATAGTAATATTCCATAACTTAAACTTATTTATAGGTTATTTGTTGGTTTACACCTTACAATAAGCGAGTTATTAATGACAAAATTGAGCCTGTCGCTTCTTACACAAAAATTCAATTGATGATGGAATTGAAGACAAACACATATGCATTTCCTGTTCAAATGAGAGAAGTCCCTCATGTTTCTTATTTTTTTTATGCTGGTTAGTGCAAAGATCCCAGGTTGCAAAAGTAAGTGGTGAAATGTGCAATAGAATACTACTGCTATTACTGCATACTCTTTCTTCACTAAAATTCAAAATTTGATAAGTGGTAGTTCACCACATTTCAGCTGAAGTGCTCGGTCTGTCTGAAGTTCTGCAAGTGCTCTTCTTCCTCCAGAGAAAGGTCGGTGGTGGATTATGGAGACATAGCATAAAGATATATTTATATCACCCAACCATATTTGTTGATAGTGATGGAGGGAAATATTGTGCCAAGTTATTCTCAAGAACCATGAGCTGATTTAAAAAGAGCTTGGAGGCTATGTGACCGTGTGGATCTACCTTGAAAGTAAGAGCAAACCTGTTAAGATGTTTCTTTTTTATGTGCAATTTCCATATTCTTAAGTTTTTTTAAGAACCCAGTGAGCTTATTGCTTGATGTCAGCACATTTTGTTCTTTTCTCTACATACTCTCGTTTAGATAATGGAGGAAAAAAAAAATCTTTCCAGGACTCTTATGTTTTGATAAGCAGATCTGAGTATGAAGAACCAAACTGTCATGTCGAGATCCTGCTTCATGGCACAGTTGTTTGAGGACTCCTGTCTTAAGAGAGTCCTAGACTTAACAAAATTTACCATATTAATGACCGAGTCTAAAACACTTAAGTTCTGTTGGAATAATCTTCACCATCAGAGCCTCACAATGTATTAAGCAATGTGTTGAACCTACACTTGGGAAATCTTGTTTCAGTCTTGCAGCAAATTCTTTGAATCTTTTAGTCATTGCTGGTGCACTACTTTTCCAGGACCGCCCATTTTGTTCCAAGGTGCTGGATATAGAATTACACACATCTGAACCACTTGATGTTGAGGGCAGTTCATTACACAAAGGAATTGTTCAATAATCGAATCCTTATCAACACATCTTATTTAACTCAGTAATTGACATTTCCTACTTATATCAGCTGACTCATTGAGCTGTATGAAAATACATGACTGTTGCTCATCTTTTCATGGACACGACATAACTTGTCGGGAAATAGTATCATTTTACAATGAAACCAAGGATATTTCCTTCTCAGCACCGTCACCTAACACCAATTTACCATTTCCTTGCATGCATGAAAAATTACCTCCTTTGCAATAGTATGAGGTTGCATTTTTACTTTCTCTACCACGTACGTACCTGGTAGGTAGAGAAGGAATTGCATCCCACCCAAAAATTTGATACAGAGATTTCACCAGAAATACATGTTTTCAGGCCCCTGAATAAATAAAGCACATCAGAAAAAGCTCCATGTGCATCTCGCTCTGTGTGTGAACAGCATAACTCATATGAAAAGTCCAATCAACACTAAACTTGGTATTTAAGTTCAGTACTTCCAGAGAGGTGACACGAACATTTTCAAGAAAAGCTCCCTAAACCCAAACCACCCTTTACGTGTAACATTTTTCAAAATTAGATTTTCTAAAAACAATAGCTAACAATTTTGATTAAAATACTATATATTAAAGATTATACGAAAAATGTAAATCTTAAATTTTCTGGAAATAGACTTTGAAACCCTCTTCATTTGGAAGAAATTTTGTATAATCTTGTATAACTGATAAACGTTAAGCAAGACGAAAACCTACTACACAAGAAATGTAAATCACTTTAAAACACACAATTTATTTCAAATAACTTTTCTTCTGTGGCATCACCATTTCCAAGATATCCGTTATGGGAGAGTATATTTTTAGGAGTTGTATTGTATTTCCGTTGTTGGGGAGCCAAACTTGAAGTAGTTGCAACCACGTATGGTACAAAGTTCCAGTGGCCTTCACTCCAACTTTACTTTCAACTTTATATTTTTAATGCTTCTTTACTATTATATATTTAGTTTTGCCTCGGCTGCGTCAGTATTAATTTGTAGAAACATGTATCTCTGAACAAGGTGTGGTGCAGCTGAAGAATGTAGGCTTACACAAATTATAATTTTTACTTCACTCCTTTTTATTAATCCTTGACACGATTAAATAACACTTCACTGATATATTGAGAGCTGTGAGATTTATTAATTACTTGCAATTTTTAACACACAAACTTTATAATATCATCGCCGTAATGAATTTTTGTCTAATTGAATACTTATTAAACTTCTCAAGGACACGTCTCGCGTCCAGTTAGGAACACTGTCTACAAGCAACTGAACTGATTTCTACTGCCTGAATTTGTAAATTTCTGTATTTCAAGTCTCTGATTGGCTAATCCTACTCCAATAGAATACCTTCATTTAACTTAAGCTTTTTTTCTGGTTTGATCGGCTGTTTATAAACTGTCTCAAAAATTACATTATTGTTGCTCCAAGAATTACTAGTAGTATTATTAAACTTTCCAATTCATTATTGCCTCGAGGTTACCTCATTGTTAGCAGCTTTTGACCTATATTCTTACAGCACCTACATTATTAAATTACGTAATACATTCACTTAACATTATTAAACATGTACACAATAATATAAACATTAATATAATGACTGTTACATACATTTTATGTTATTTTATACACATATTGCTTTAATATATAATTAGACTGAAATCATTAAGTGTTAAAAATACTGTCTCAGTTATTAATGACTCAAATTGTTCAATACTTTCCCATTCTTTTAAAGTCCTGTCAACATTCAGTTGTTTCTCACCATTCCATTGAAACAATATGGAATTTTAAGGGCAGTGTAAAGTGTCCAGTTCTTGAAAATTTGACTAACGCTGTTCCCTTTGTAACTATAATGAAATGTGTAATGTAGCTATTTCTGCAGAAGTTTATTTGGATTAAAATGAAGTAGATATAAAAATAAGCTTTCTAGTAAGACTAGTTCGTATACCCATTAATAAACAAGAGGGTAGAAAAAGTCATGTGAATGTATCAAGTTTTTTTTTCTCTGTACTATTTTGGCAATTTTATAACTGGCTACTTGTGCTTTTTCAGAAAAAGTTGCTCTCTCTCTATCATAGCGTTTGCTTGCTTTTCTTCTGATCACAATAATTGGCGTAAACAGTTAAGTGACCATGTTTGGTATTCAAATGTGTCTTCAATTTACTAGGGACCATGGATTCATTGCTTAGTTTTTCTCCCCACACGACTCATTCTGGTAACAGACAGTTTGTAGGCTGGCTGAATGTAAATCCAAAGTTTAAATAGTTTTTTGGTACTTACAAAATGTTTCAGTAGATTGCACTGCTTTCACAAGACTTACATTTGGAATCTGTTTATTTTCACTTTTGTTGCTGTTATTTGTCACCAGCTTTTTATCTTTTAATAAAAACACTTACCTATACTGAAAAATTAACACATTAACCGGACACATGTGAAGCTAAAAATCAACCTCAAGGTATGTCAGAACACAAGACTTCAACCTATGAACTGCTTGCTGAAGGCAAGCTATGCGGCACTAGACGGACACTTATGTTCCTACTCGTACGTTGGTGTGCCACGGGAACTTGCTACATTGAATAATGTGCCATGAACTAAAAAGGTTGAGAACCACTGTTCCCGATAAATGCAAACACTTGCACAGATTGTTTCATACATAAGTTTTCTATAACAGGGGTCAATCATTATGGATAATGCAGCTAGCATAGACAAACTCTCTGCACAAATTCCCAAACACAAGATATTCAGGACTACTGGTATGCAACATAAACACTCTGCTCTTCCAAAACGAGAGCAGGGCTGTTAGAAAAATTAAATCAATTCAAAACACATTGCAAGCTTAGGAAATTGCATTGGAAATGGGTAACCAAATTATGTATTTACTTCCCTAATCATTGCTTGTACACCCCCATTGAATTAATTTAGGCCAAATAAAGGGAGAAACAGCTAAACAGCTGATGTTGAGACTTGCACACTTGGAAAAACTGCAGGAAGTGATATGGAGGTTGCAATCCTCTATAAGTTAGAAATTCAGATGTTTCCAAGGTTTGGGTGTAAGAAGTAGAGCTGGCAAAAAGATGGAAACTTCACTGTACCTTTTAATGTAATGATATTTGAGAGTGGTCTATGCACTTAACATTTTGCAGAAACAGTGATGTTGCCAATATCAAATGGCACGACTTCAGGACTATTTCATTTGGCAAGGACTAAACTGAAGCCTTCAATCCTGGTTGAAAGGCAAATTAGAACAGCAGCTCTCATTCAGAAGGGATGCAACTGAATTACCACAAACATTTTACGGGTGCAAAAAAGAATGAAGCCTATGGTTATCGCAGAAAAGCAAAGATACTCTTTGAGAATTCAATATGAGGCACCCAGTGGAGCAAGTTGAGACATTTATAATTAAATTCTACATAACTATTGTCAAGGAAAAAAAGGGTATCAATCCATAGAAAACAAGAAAAACACCAAGGAAAAAAGGGAAAGAAAGAAAAGAAAAGAAAAAAAAAAAAAACCAAAACGAACTCTTGAAGAAACAAGAAATGCTACATGTGGCACTGCATGGTGCAAAAAATTGCACATTGAGATGAAATGTGGAGCATTTGAAATCTGAATATGGAGAAAAATAAAGTGTGTGAATGAACAAAAGACATTGAAGCTGTTTGGTGAATGACAAAAAGGTATAAAAAGGATATTAGGGGTTAGAATAGGGAAGAGAAAACTACGACTTAATTCAATCTCTATGTTCTTTTGTTAGTTATTATAGATCTGTTTTACAAGCTTTTCCTGTCAGTCTATTAGAAAGAAACACTACAATCACAACACACCAATCAATGGTTCTGAAGGTCTGACGTAAGTACAGAATCCACTCCAAAGCTTTGCACTGACAGGCAATTGTTGCAAGCTTTAGCATTTGAATAAAGGCTACAATCTGCAGGCATGTTTTCTTTAACCAAATGAAAGTTACTCTGAATTACAACTAAGCCAAGCATTCTCTCCAGTAATGTCATGCAAGAGTAATATGAAAGTTCTGCATAAATGTACATTAAATTTTCTGTACTGACAGTAAAAGTTCACAACAGTATCCTGATATGTATTTACCTATTTTCACATAAACAGTTCAAAATACTCATTGAAATGAATATGCCACAAACAGAAAATGAAGCTATTAACAGTGAAACATACTCTACAATTCACTAATATTCCAGTATGTCATAAGTTTCATACTAACCTACAGCAAAACTTAACTATACCCCCGCCGCTGAAACGTTGCACTTGACAGCTCGCGTTTAAGTTGGTACACTCACAACAAAACAGATGAAAAGCTTTCACCGTTTGACTTTCTAAGCCAATCACAAGGCAGCATTCCGGATGGTCGATGACAAAGCGGAAGCGGAACCGGAGCTGGAAGCGGCTCTGTTGCCGGATGTAGCTATCTCCAACCACGTGCTTCAGTTTGTGAATCTCTAGCACAAATGTCGAGTTGTTCTTTGCAAGCTACATATTGTTCTTGTTATTTGTGGTTATTGTTTTATAGTTTAGTTATTGTTCGTTTATACATATATATACATATATATTTATACAGGTATTTATCTGTTTTATATACATTTAAGTTATATTATTTATTTATACAAGATTTAAGTGCGACAATGTCTGAAAAACGACGTCTATCGCTGAGTGATGATTCACGAAGTGAAAATCCTTTGCGCCACTTAATAGTCAGACATTGGAACTATTAAGGAGCACCCGAGAATTCTTTGAACAGGAAAAGGAGTATGTGAAGCTTCACGGCCATCCCTCTATTCCTGCTGATAAAGCCGTACACTGTCACTTCAACCCTATCAAATTAGTGTGAAATTTACCATTACCGAGGTGGAAAGGCTTTTGTGGGAAGGTGTGGTGACAGTGGACGCGGCTTCGTGGAAGAAGAAAGTAGATCATGTGAATAAGCTAATACGAAAAACACAAGAAATAGATGGAATTATTAGCGAGTGTGAACCATTAATGATATGCCTTGGTGAAGATAATGATGACGGGATTTGGATGGAATTGAGCCATTGCAGTTTTAAATCGTGAATGAAAATAACTTTTGTTATCGCTTGCTAATAATTTGTTTTATTTCTCCTCAATGTGGCAGGCAAGTTTGCATTGTTCTGTTTCTATATTGTCAAAAGTGCGTAATTTATTCTACATACGCTGCAATGTTTATGCAAAGTTATTTTCAATTAACAATAATAATACAAAACAGTTATTATACATTGACGTTCGCTACTACGTACACTTTTGTATGCGGCTTAGACACAGACAGAACTATCAGCTGTTGTTTACTAGCCACTCTGGCAACGTTGCAACCACAATGTAGCCAACTTTACGCGAAGCCACATGAACTGTCAAGTGCAAAGATTCAGCGGCGGGGGTATAAAGCTTAGTATTTCAAAATCCATTTAATCTACTTTCACAAACCTACACAACTATATTACAGTAAAACATCATGACAATATTCTGAAATGCCCTTATCTATTTTCACACAACCCTACACAACTGTATTGACAGTAAAAGGTTACATAACATTCTGAAATGTCCTGAACTATTATTTTCACACAACCCTACACAACAGTATTGATAGTAACATATCACATAATATTCTGAAATGTCCAGAACTATTATTTTCACACAAACCTACACAACTGTACTGACAGTAAAAGTACACAACAGCGGGTTTGTCATACTGTGACATTACGGCTCGTACAGGGCATGCTGCTACGACAGTGATGGTGTGTGGAAGCAGTGGATAGATGAAGGTCGTATGCAGTGAAGAGCGGGTACTGGACCACGGAACATGAGCACAGCACAGGATGACCGTCATCATGTCCGAATGGCCATAACGGACCTTACAGCTTCATCCACAGTGTTGGCTTGATGCTGGAGCACTGCAACATGTGCTAACTTGTCTGCATCAACGGTTCATCGCCGCCTGCTGCAGGTTGGACTGGTTGCATGCATGCCATTACATCGGCTTCCATTGTCCAGAAACCACATGCTCCGACTGCAATGAGCACATGAACACTGTCACTGGGGTGCTGAGTGACAAAATGTTGTCTTTTTGGACGAGTCCCACTTCATCAGGTCCTACAGTGATGGCCGCATATGTGTCCGGTGCTACTGTGGTGAGCGCAACCAGGAGGGCTGCATTGTTGAGCAGCATAGCGGATAAACACCAAGTGTGATGGTTTGGGATGCCACTGGTTACAACCAATCTTGCCTCCTACAAATTAAGGGCACTTTGAACAACTGGTAGCCAACGGTGGTTGTAGAGCCTGAGGTACTCACCCTGCTTCAGGCATCTCCACAGGCCACATTTTAACAAGACAATGCCCGGCCACATATTGCGAGGAATGTACAAGCCTTCTTCGAAGAGCAACGGGTACAATTGCTTCCCTGGCCTGCACGTTCGCTTGACATGTCGCGCACTGAACATGTCTGGGATATGGTTGATCAGCACCTGATGCATCATGGTCCTCCAGTAACCAGTGTCACAGATTTATGGGCTCGAATACAAACTGTGTGGAGGGAAATCCCTCCGGAACTTATTCAGAACCTTTTAGATTCAATGCCACGGCATATAGCAACTCTAATTGCAGCGCATGGAGGCCACACCATATACTGAATATTAGGGCTCAAAGGTCATGTATAGATTTGAAAAGTTTATCATTTGTTAATTGTCATGTACCTAACCTGTGGTATTAAATTAATTGAATTCATATTTCTCCTTCTTGGTGTTACAATTTTCACAAAGTGTATTTACGTATTTTCACATAAACAGTCAAAATACTCATTGAAATGAATATGCTACAAACAGAAAATGAAGCTATTAACAGTGAAACAAACTCTATTCATACATGCATAGTGTCTCATCTGTATTAGAAATGAAGCTAGTACTTTTGTGTTACAAATAAAATTGATTTACAGTGACAGCTATGCATCTCATGTATTTAACCTTGAACTACATGAAGATTGTCCTTTTATTTCATTGAACAATCTAGATAAAAGCAGCATTGCATTTTACTGCATAGATCATACACCATTAATATTAGATTTTGCTGTTTCTTATGCACTTGTTTTGAGGCCTGGATGGTGATGGGCACTTGCTGAGTTTATCTTTTGAAGTCCAGCTAGGCTGCAGCTCCAAAAAGGAAAAGGAAAATATATAACATTTTAACAAAGACAGTCATCTCCCACTATGAATATGAAACAGGGCTCAAATTGCTAAAATTTAAATTGTAAAAATCATGATTGGTGGCATAGTCACAAAAATGAATACTGGATAGAATCCATATCCCCCTCCAAAAAACACTGCATCTAAGGCATCTTGCTAGAGGTGGAAAATGATTTTCCAGCGACAGTTCCAACTGACCCATTTAAAGAAGGGTATGCTACATCGTTAAGGTACAGCCTCAAACATGTTGTCTGCGGTTCAAATCTTGCCAGGAGCATACCTTTACTCCAGTTTTCCTCAGTCTTCATAATAACTGGCAAATGCCGGGGAGGTATCCTAAACTTACGCCGGGAACATTTCCATCTCAATTGGTTTTCACTGTCCATGGTGCTGTATGTACTAAGAATAGGCATTACACCACATTACAAACTAGAATTCCAAAGTAACAGCCAAGTATATCACCTCATGATGAATGAATACTGCCAAGACACTTCTCTCCCAACTAAATTCAGCATGCATGTGCCAATTTTTAACTTACTGTTAACATTATATCTAAATAACTGCCAACTTAAATTATATCTAAAGAATCAACATCCATTATATCACTTTCCATGACGCTAGTAATTATTTGTGCAAAAAACAACTCGAGACCCTTTACATGTGTATGAAGGGGGTCGATAGGATAATTAAATCTCATTGCCCTCCACTTAAGCTTATAAACAGGAACAGTTCCAATGTACTCTACATAATTTGTTGATGAAACAATCTGTATAAGTGTGTATGCATTCATTTCAGAACGATAAATCAACATTTTCATTAACTGGTTTCTATGGGCATTTGCAACACAAATTTGTCGGTAATAATCCCATGGAAATAGAACACTTATAGTTAGTCCTCCAATCATGTGAAAGAGCTCATTTTAATAATGGGACATTTATCATTGTCATCAGAAAAATTCTTTTTGCTTTTTGGCATGCTTTCCAGGAGAACTCTGTAGAAGAAGTTTTTCCCTGTTTCACTTATGTTGCATGCTTTGGCAGTAAGTTCCTATGTTTGGGATAAATTTGTTTTATCACGCACAAGCTTAGAGGAAGTGTGCACTTGGCCTGCACCACAATGACATTAATAGCAACTATAACCATTCAACGTGCACATTTCTGGACAGCAGAGAACTGTGTCGAAAGAGAAACCTGTCCAGTTCCAAATGAAATTTCATAATGCTCTCACCGACTACAGTTTACTAAAAAGATATATCTCAAGGGCAAGGGTGGGGACATATAAAACTTTGGTAAATCAATAACATACAAAAAATAATCAATGTGGACAGATTGCTCTCAAAATTTCTCGTTACATATAGCTAGGCACAATAATATAACAAATTTCTTGTAGCATGCTTGTGCCATGGGTATCCAAACTACAATGACTTTCAAACGGAATGATGTTTGTCCTTGAGCGCTACCAGCCTGGCAACAAATCGGAGTCAAGCTGTGTTGTCATATTTTGTTCCCCTTAAGTTGGGTATGATGACACGCGCAAGTGAACCCATCTTTAATAAATACTATTTGCGCTAAGACAATATATTTAATAATAATAAAAAGAAAAAGAAAAGAAAAAAAAAAAAAAACATGAGCAAGGTAGGGAGTTATGTTTGTAACGCAATCATAAAAACCACATTTTTAGCTCAAATAGTTTTCATAATACAATATTATTCATATGTATGTGTGTGCATCTATTTGTAATTACAGAGAACTGGAATTCAACTATTGACATGATGGTGCTAAAAGAATTACGCTGAATAAGCCAAGGTATGCGTTTGTTTACCCTACAGAATTCAAATCAGTATTCAGTTGTTTAGACTGCAATAGAGCAAGTGTAAAATAGTGCAATGGCTTTTAGTGGCAAGTCAAGAAGGCAGGTATTGCGAAGTCAGACTTAAAGTATTATTTTTAGGGTTTACATGTTTTTAAAAGATGCAATAATGAGGAAGACAGATATCAACTCGATTTAAAAAATGCTCTACACCTTACTAAAGCATGTGACGTAGGCAAAGCAAAAGTGTCTAGAATTTGCAGAGAGGCAAGAAAATCTGATCCCAGTGGTGTTCTCATGTTTGTATCGCCTAGAAAGGCACTGAACCTTTGAAGAGTGTTACAAAGTTAAGTAACTTTGGCAAGGATGTTGTGTGCAAAACTGTGTTTGAGTTTTATGACCAAGGTGAATTTACAACAGTACAGAAAATATCTTGCACTCTTAGAACTAAAGTATCATCATACACTAGTTCAAATTCATCTTACAGAACTTTGAGAGGATTAGGGTTCAGGTACAGAAAACAAATGATGGGCATCAATGGAGAGGAGTGACATCATTGCGACAACAAAATTTCTTATGCAAAGTACACGGAATTAGAAATTCTGGTGATAGATTTTTATTTTACTCAGACAAGACATAGCTAAATAAAACCCACACAAAATTCAATCTGGCACAAGACTCCTCAGAAAAAGGTTGGCCTAAAGCTACCTGTTGGAAACGGCAGTCAGCTCATCATTTGTCATGTAGAATCTGCTGACAGGATTCCTAAGTGAAAGCAAACGAATTTTTCTGTCCAAAATCACCTCAGATTATCATGAAGAGATGGCAGCTGATACATTTAAAAAAAGGTTTCTGAATAAATTCTTAAATTATTTAGAAGTATAATTATAATGGATAATGCACCATATCATTTGGTTATTGACAAGATAATACCAAATACGGCCAACAGAAAGAACCAAATTGTTGAATGGTTGAGGAGGGAGGGGGAGAGAGAGAGAACTGAATTTTCAGCAACAGAAACCAAAACTGGGTTGCAACAAGTACTACCATTTAAAAATCAGGAAAAACTTTCAGCTGGACCAACTTGCAATTGGAATGGGACACAAGGGATCCGCCTCCCCCTTACCACTGCAAGTATAATCTAAATGAGTTAGCGTGAACTCGGATGAAACAGGGGGTTGCAAACAGAAATAACAGTTTAAACGGACATTGAATAACAATTCACAAAGAAATTGACATGGTAAGACAACAAGATTGGGAATCCTGCATGCGACATGCACAAAACTACCAGACAACTTTTGGAAAGTAATAGGTCATGAGATTTTGGAACATATAAATTTGCAAAATTCAGACGGTGAAGACAGTAACTGGTGACCGATACAGTTACAGATACAGGCACTGACAGTTCCACTGGATTAAAACAGGTAATTCATTAACTAGAATTATATTAAGAGAACATGTACATAATATGCAATTTATTAATTTTTGGGGGGTTAATGACACTGTCAATTGCGAGTATCATATCAGCACTGCCGGTGTGCCAGAATTTCATCCTGCAGGAGTTCTTTTGCATACTAGTAAATCTGACGTGGGGTGTCGCTTTTAAACACACTTAAAAATCATCAGTCTGGGCCAGGTTTGAACCTGTAACTTGGAATCAGAATACCAGCACCTAACCAACTGAGCCATCCAGACTGGCACATAATATGCGAGTATGCATGTTCAAATTTTTAATTTAACAACTGCAAAATTCTATGTGTTTCCTTACATTGACCATTCTACTATTAGTTTCAAATGGGAAGAGTTCTGAGCTACAGCGAATGAGGTGCATTTGCGTACACAGCGTTGCCACCTCGTTACCCCCACTCTTTTCATATTTCCCTCTCACTCTCACATCTGCCTGTCGCTAGAATGGTCGACGTAAAGCAACCCAAACTGAATTATCTAAACTTTTATAATTCTCCTGGTGTTTAAATTCATAATTGGGAATATACTCGCATGCTACGTACGTATTTTTTAAGTGTTATATAATTATAGGTTATGAATTACCTGTGCTTTTAATCCAATGGAACTGCCAGTGGCTCATCCGTATCACTGTCATCAGTTACGTGAAGAGGCAATTCGTCACTGACACTGTCTTCATCGTCTGAGTCTTGCAAATTTATGATGATAGGTTCCAAAATATCGTCACGGCCTATTTCTTTCCAAAAGTCGTCTTCTTGTAGTTTTTCTGCATGTCTCACGCAGGCTTCCCAGTCTTGTTGAGTTACCTTGTCAATTTCTTCGTGAATAAGACGTTCAACGTCAGTCAGTTTAAAAGTGTTATTTCTGTTTGCAACCCCTCATTTTATTTGAGCCCATACTAACTCAATTGGATTATACTGGCAGTGATAAGGGGGGAGGCGGATTACCTCGTGTCCCATTTCCATTGCAAGTTGATCCAGCTGACACACTTTTCCCTGGTTTTTAAATGGAAGTACTCGTTGCAGTAACTCATTTTTAGTTTCTGTTGCCGAAAATTCAACCCCCTTTTTTTGCAACCATTCAACAATTTGGTTCTTTCTACTGGCAGTATTCGGTACTTTGTTTTCAATAAACGAATGATATGGTGCATTATCCATTATAATTATGCTTCCCTCTTATAAATAATTTAGGAATCTGTTCAAAAACCATTCTTTAAACGTATCAGCTGTCATCTCTTCGTGATAATCTGAGGTGGTTTTGGACAGAAAAATCCATTTGCTTTCAGGTACAAATCCTGTCTTAGCGGACCCTACATGACAAATATAAGTCGACTGCCTTTTCCAACAGGTACCTTCAGGCCACCCTTTTTTGAGGAATCTTGCCAGATTGAATTTTGAGCGTGGTTTTTATTTACCCATGTCTCATCTAAGTAAAATATAGGTCTCGTATCGCAAGAATTTGGAATTTCGTGCATTTTGCGTAAGAATTTTATTCTTGCCGCAACAATGTCACTCCTCTCCATTAAAAATTGTCGCCCATCATTTGTCTTTCTGTACCTGAACCCTAATCCTCTCAAAATTCTATAAGTAGACGAATTTGAACCAGTGTATGATATTTTAGTTCTAAGGGCACAAGTTATTTTCTGTATTGTTGGGAATTCACCTTGGTCATAAAACTCGAACACAGTTCTGCGTACAACGTCCTTGTCAAAGTCAGTTAAATTTGTAATCCTCTTCGGAGGTCCAATGTGCTTTCTGGGCGATACAAACACTGGAGTATCACTGGGAACAGATTTTCTTGCCTCTCCGCAAATGCGAGACACATTTGCTTTACTGACACCACACGCTTTAGCAGTAAGCTGTTGAGGATTTTTGAAATCAAGTTGATTTCTGTGTTCCTCATTGTTACATTTTTTAAAAAACGAATAGACCTTAAATATAATACTTCGAGCCTGACTTCGCAATACCTGCCTCTTTGACTCGCCACTAAATTCACCACAATAAGCCATTGCACTATTTTACTCTTGCTGCTTGCTCTCTGAACAACTGAATACTGATATTAACTGTGTAGGGTAAATAAACTCCAACCCAGATTTAAAAACAACACACAATCATAAACATGTGACGGCTCACGTTCTGCAGATTCTACAAGTAACACAAGTGAGCTGGGTGGGCTGTTTGCTCTCTCTCAGCTTTAACAAACGCCTTGGTTTTACAACATAATTCTTTATCACCATCAAGTCAGTAGTTCTGTATAATTACAAATATATATACATAATGTATACAATAATGCATACATACAAATAATGTGACCATTACAGTGCTTACGTGGTTATATTATAACATATGGGAATGTTTATTTGTTTGTATTATGAAAACTATTTGAGCTAAAAATATGTGGTTTTTATGGTTGTGTTACGAAAATTACTCCCTACCTTCTAGTGGGTTACTTTTTGCAAAATTTGAATTTTTGTCTTAGCGCAAATTATATGTATTAGAAACACATTCGCTTAGCATGTGTCACGCTTAGCTTACGGCGAATGCAATATGACAACACAGCGGAACTCCGATTGGTTGCCGCTCTGGCCGCGCTCAAGGACAAACATCATCCCATTTGAAAAACACAGTAGTATCAGGCAGATTTGCATGCTCTAGGATAGTGTGCAAGTGAGAAGGAAATATGAAAAAAGGGGGGATAACAAGGTGGCAACGCTCAGCACGCAATGCATTTCATTCACTGCAGAGCAGAACTCTTCCCATTTGAAAAAACATAGTAGGCAACAATGCACGCCAATCCTGGATAATGCCTAATATAGAGGTTTAAATTTTCAAATAGGCAACAACCATGACCTGAGAATGAAATAGGAAAAGTACTGCTTCTGCAGATGGAAACAACAACTCCCCTTCCAAATGCACGTTTTTTCAATTTATTCATAAAATGATAGAAGGCTGAAATATTGGATAAATGCTTATTATATTGCAATTCCAGTAATTAGTTTGCTCTATTCAATGTTTGAGTCTTGGGTACCCAATTTCTTCCAGTAGACTTCCACCACCTTACATACTCTACTGTTTTAGGGTGTCAAGGGGAGGATGGAAAGGCCTGAATAAAATGAGTGAAATGAAACTCCTCTATATGCTTGCAATAAGACATCTGGACACTGTGGATGCACCATGACTGGTGCCTTATGATAAACATTTTTTCAGTCATGCAAATGTTTTAAACATATGGTACCTTAATAAAAGTAATTTGCTTTTTTTGAGATAAAAATCATGAAAAACTGCCCATGGAAAGGGTAGTTTAGGGTGGGAATTTTCTGGGAATATCATGTCACATATTTGGTATTTATCCAACTTTTCACTTTTAAGTAATGCTGATCAAGAAACTTTTTTCTAAAAAAGTTTTTTTTTTTGTGGGGGGGATTCAGGGGACCTAAAAAAACATGTATTTCTGGTGAAATCTGTTACTTTTTACTTTCTCTACTACGTGTAATAAGTAGGGGAAGTATTGTATTTCACCCAAAAATTTGATACCGAGATTTCACCAGAAATATGTTTTGTGACCCCCTGAATCCAAAAAAAAAAAAAAAAAAAAAAAAAAAAGCATTTTTGGAAACATGTCCGTGTGTGTGTGTCTGTGAACAGCATAACTCAGAAACGAACAGTCGGATAAACACCAAACTTGGTATTTAGGTTCAGTATCTTCCAAGGATGTGACACGAAGGTTTTCAAGAAAATCCCCCCACCCCTGATTACCCTTTACATGGAACATTTTTCGAAAATTTTAATTTTCTCAAAAATGGCTCTTAACAATTTTGATTAAAATATCATATGTTTAAGATATTTTTATGACAAATAAAATGTATATCTTGAATTTTCTGGGAATGTCTCCAAAAGTATTCTTCATTGTGAACGACTTTTGCATAACTGGTAAACCATAAGAGATAAGACAAAATTTTACTGCACAAAAAATGTAGATCACATTAAAATACACAATTTATGCCATATACACTTTTTTTGTTGAGTGAACCATTTTCGAGATATTGCTTGTTATTCCCTTAAATTTTTCAATACTTTCTCAAATGGGAATTCGTTATTCATTCTTTTGTCTTGGATATGCAAAGAGTATTAATCTGTGGGAAAGGGAATGGTGCTGCACCTAGCAACTAGCTATTAAGAGATATGTATGTGCTTAACGGCTACTGTATTTCCAAATTGCCCTTGTAAATATATTATCCCCTTACATCTACAAGAAAATTAGCAATAAGATAGACTCTGCAAATGTTTATCTCGATTAACATGAAATAGATGGAGAATAAGCGTTTGTAAAAATAGTTTGTACAAGAGTAGGGAAAGTATGTGAGTGCAACACATCAGATTTTTTCCGAGTGGAATGAAATCCTCTCTCTGCCCAAAGGTGCTAGAGCAAGTAAAACAACATGTTACAAATGAAGGGAATGTACAATTTGGCATTGCAAAATGGATTGTTAACTGTGGGTCAAAATGTGATTTAGAGGGGTCTTTGCTCTATAAGAAATGTAAGGTTTAATCATGAGCACGCAAAATCATAATGCCCATCTTTTGGGATGCATGTTTGATAGGTTACTTGTAGCTTGAGGGAAGTTGAGGCAATATGTGCTTTTTATTGAGGACAGTGGTTTGAACAGCTGGAACATCCTTGCTGCATTAAAACAATGGTTACAATGTTGCTGCAGCACAAACCTACATCATGGTTCAGAGTATGCCAAGATTTATCAGCCCACAGGTGCCTCAAACACTTCGAGGTTAACATTTAGTGTCAAGCAGTGTTTTGAATGAAAGCAGGATTTAATTCTGATAAAGGATATGTCTTCTGATAATATTAATATGAAACCAAATTAAGTTTTGCATATAGGTACTAATGAGATAAAAATACATAAAACATATAAATGCTGCATTTAGTTTAAATTTATGCCATTGAGAAAAGCATAAAAACGGGGGAAACAAACTTTATATTCATGCAAAATAAAAAAAAAATCTCAAATCATTCTCATATATTTATAAAATTCACAGAACTCCTTGAACACACCTGTTACTTTGTTTTATCATAAGAAGCTGTATAACTAAAACATGTAATTATCTATACTACAAAGCCAACAGTCAACAAACACATTCATTTCAAAATCGAGTATGAAAATGCTTTTAACCAATATCAGGTTGCCCACCTCTGTGATATGGGTAGTGCGTGTCTCACATTCCATTTTCAATCTTGTTAGGGCGAGTTATCTGGATAAGGTTTTTACCAGGGGTTTCCCTTAATCTGAGATGAATGTCAGGTAATTTTAAGCTCTAGGAACACCGAAACCATTAGAGCATTTTTCACCAATTTTGTTCATTTGCCATCTGATATGACCTGATTAAGTTAAAAGACAAACAAGCGAGGAGGAGAGTTACTCTCCTGTAAATGTAAAATCTACTGGTAGCACCTAGTTTGGAGTGGAAGGATTTAAGACTTTACCAACCTTGCAGTTGTTTTTTTCAGCTTTTATTGAACTCCCTCCACACATGAAGAAGCTTTTTATTTTTTAAATTAACTTTTTTGTGCACATCCACATTCCAGAACACTTAAGAGGCTGCATGGAAATAAGAACTCCTCCATTGCAGTTTCCAGAAGAAAACCTTGGTTTTACATTCTCAACATGCTAGCTCGTTTTCCTACCAGTGCTAGGAAGGCTTTTTAAATCTTGAATACAATTTATTTCATTTACCTTGCCATATTCTTTATGAAAGTGTACAATTATTCAGAATATTTATCGTGAATCCACCATTTACCCCTAATAACAGGGGAACAAAAGGGGGGGCCCTTGATAATCGTGGAAATGAGTATGAAATAATGGTAGATGTATTTCTCATATCCTTAATCTCCTAAAATCTAGAAATGTCATATAGCCTGTATGTGATCATCGAATTTATTTTTAGGCAAATGACAGATGAAAGTGCCTTCTCTTTGGATCGTAGTTATTTACTTACACAAAGGTTCTACTGCTTTTTAAACATCCATGTTCAAGGTGTACTGAAAGGTTTCTCGTCCAGAAACTTCACATGACAATCTGTAGAATTACCTAGTCTAGCCATAAAGTAACAAATTTTTGGATTGGACTGTATAACCTTTTTTCTAGGTAGCAAGCAACCTTTGGGTTGAAGGTTAGTCTTGATCAGTGTGTATTCAGCAGTGAAAGAGAACGATGGAATCTTCTTTGCTTAAGGGGGCAAATGGGTGAAAATGTGACAAAAAATTACAAAATTTCACATTTTGTGTTTTTTGTACAAAAAAATACTAGGTGGTTTGAAGTGCAACCACGCAAAGTTTTAAAACACTAAAGTGCCTAGAAGTTGCTCTAATTATGCCATATTTAAAGGTCTGCACTCCTTAAATGTCCCTGAGAAGGCATGACAGGTGATGAAATCTCTGCATAAAGCAAAAAAATCTGCCCTTTTTTTTAAACAATTTTTGTGGGATTTTTTCCGTGAAGGTTAGTTTCTGATTTGTCACTGAACCACCATGATCAGTATGACATAGTAACAGCAGCTTTGCTTGTAGATCTCATGTAACATCAAATTATATGTTGTTTCATGTACATAAGCCAGAAACAAGTGTAAATAATACTGTGATGAAAGATTAGACGAGTAAGAATGTGGTGCACAAAAGAAAAATTTAAGGGAGAAACAGCTGGAAGAAAATTGTGAACAAATGCCTGTTGTAAATAATGAAGACTGTAAATATATATCGGTGGACACCAGTTTTACTGTCATCATTAGCAAAGGACCTGAAGTGTAATGGCCACAATCAAAAGTGTTTGTACATAGGATTTGGCACTGAAAGGCTTGGTTTATGCCATAAATCAGAACTGATTTGCAGTGCATGTAATGAGGAAAAAAAGAAAAGAAGTACAAATTACACATAAGCTGGACACTTCTGGTCTGGAAGGTCTACAAGTCATTTCTGGTTAACTGCACAAACTTTTAAACTAATTTTTTTCCTCACGTTAATTTTTGCTACACCTTTATTCATTCAACACACAACTACATCCACAAATAGAGGGCCAATAGTTTTAACTTAGTACTTTTTGAGATAAAAAATAAAATGTGTGTAGTGATTGCAAAAATGTTGAAATTTTTGCTATGCAGGTCATATTTGTTTTTTTTAATTTCCCTTACAGTTAAGAATTACAGAACAATGCGTAATGTTTTTCTAAACGAGTTCCTGGTTTTGTAAAAAAAAATTTTTTTCAAAAAAGTGTAAAGTGAATTTTATTTTGAAATTTGCAAACTTTTTGAATTTTTTTTTTCAATAATTCAAAAACTAATTGACATACAAAACGAAACTCTGCCAAATAGTTCCACATAACACCCCAAATATGTGTACAAAAAATTAAGTATGTAGCTTTAAAACAGAAGTTTCACCCATCATCCCCCTTAAGCATGGAGTGGAGTGATAAAGAAAACAGGGTAGCTGTAAATGCCTTGCACAAGGTTGCAATGTCACCAATGAGATTTTCCAAACCCAGCAAAAACTGAAAACAGCAAGAGGTTCATCTACCAGACAATTCAGCAATTTACTGAGTCAGGCAGCATGAAAGATCGTATGAAGGTTGGTGGCCCTTGCAGTGTGAGAATAGTGGTGGCCCCATTTTGGCAAAATCCTGTCCAGAAGCAGAAGATAATGGCACGGGAGCTCAACATTTTGCCACGATCAGCATCAGGGTACATTCTGAAGACCTTGGGGTTAGAGCAAGACTGTCTCCATCTACAGGCCTGGATACACAATTTGTGATGTTACAACACGAGGCCTATGTACCAAGGAATCCCAAAACATACAGCAATGGTTTACAAAACGTTAGCATGTTTGTGCTGAAATAAGCACACACCATTTATATTCTTACACTTCCATATTAAAGGTTAATGTCTGTTAGCAAATAAATGGAAAAGATGCTTCCCATAGTTTGTGGCAGACCATCTTCTTACCTTCTCAATGCAAATAAGTCTGCAATTTTTGTTTTTATTTTGCTTGCAGCTCATTGCAACCTGTCTTGCTTAATACAGTAGGTTTTTTTTTATTATTATTATTTTAAGAAAGATGTTAGATATTACTTGTATGTTTCTCACCAAAGCAGCACTCGGCAATTTGCAATCACTAGCATTGAAGTTAGCACCAGTAATATAAATGCAGAATTACGTTTTTCTGCTTTTCTACTTTAAGAAATTTTTGTTCATATACTTCAGAAATTAAAGACTAAAATATACTGAAAGGGTATGCTATAATATCAATGTGAACTGTGATGGCCGCTCCAGACTTATCTGTCACTGAAGCACTAAATTCAAAAGCCATTATGGGTTCACACTATAGCATTTTCCTACAATCTTCGCTTTTAAATTAGGATGCACTACACTTAACTGATTTACCTGCAATGTAAATTTGAGTATTTGTGTTCTGCTCCTTTACATAAATGGTCCTACATTCATAAACTATATTTTGGTATGTGCTATAAAAATGTGTGCCAATTTCTCAGAAGTGTTTGTATTAATTTTGTTACCTGATATAATTAACATTTTAAATCCACATTAACTCACAGTTTTAATTATAATGATAATCATATACATACAAATTTTGTGCTACTAAATCTTTTACAGGTTATCATAGAGGTCTGTACTGTTTATGCAGGATCTTGTGTATTTGAAATTCCTTGAATGTTATCCCCATTATTAGAAAATTTTTAGTTTTACATAACTTTCAGGACTAATTTTTCTTGATCACTGAGTATTTATTTTAAATGCACAGATTTGTAATTACTACCAGCTAAGGGTTTGAGAATACAGAAAGTACATAGGAATCACTTATCTGTAAGCTGCTGGATCAGAAAAAATAACACTCCTACAACAGGGTATCGGTTGTATATTGCATTACCTTTTGATTAACCAGTCTTACCTACTCTTTTTCTATATTTTGATAAGGCAACATGATTTACTTTTACGTAGGTGGATATTATGTGGAATGTTCATTTATTTCCTCACAACATTCTTTTAAAATGTTGGCAGCCTACACTATAACATATAGTAGCATACATATGCACAATTATCTGTGAATCAAACATGGCTCCAAAATTTTGTTTAATCTGAAATAGAAAACATTAAAGAAGGTTGTAGCTTCTGTTAATTGTGTGGTGTTCTTCATGGTGGGCAGTCAGTAAGTGCTGTTAGCTTGAGGAGTGGCAATAAAGGTAATTGAAGCGTGGAAAGAAACAAATTGCGTTGGTAAAAAAATTGGCCAGAAACCCATAAGTTAAAGTTTATGTGAGTATATTATAATAATAAAAACAAAAACCTAACATCAAAAGCAATTAATAAGTTCATGAAAAACATTAAGGGGAGGCATCGGTGAAATTCAGACAAAAATGATGAAAAATCCGATTTTACGTTTTTTGCCTTAAAATTAGGTTTATACTTTGTACTTTCAGAATCTATTGTAGTGTACGTCAGATCGCCATTTAAAAGGCCGTTACGTCGTGATTTAAATGCCCATGTGCGGGTGGGTGTGGCTCCTGAAATGCACTCGTTACCTCATTACAGCAAAATCGCGTACAATTTTGAAGTTTAAGGGGACCTAGGACAGATTATTGAAGTCAAAATGGCCAACATTTTCAGTTTTTTTATTTCTGCAAAAATAAACTCTTTATAATGTTAGTCAAACAATTAAATGCGTTTGATGGTGATAAAAACCTTTTTAAAGGATTGGCAGGCATTTTTGAAAACCATGCACGGAAATTTAAATGCCTGCCACGCCTATTTTTGTTCTCGCTTGCAAAATAGTTACTTTCTTTCCCAAAAATCATTCAAATTTGTGCCATAGTCAGTGTGCTAAGAGGATGGGTACAGGATTAAGGACACGGGAAGCGAATTTCCGCGAAATATTGATTTTTTGTTTTGCATTCTATAAAGAAGTACAACTCCTTAGTTTTAAAATGATATAACATGGTATGTTACACGAAAAGTAAGCCCTTTAAATATGGCGGCACAAGCTCGACATCGGGATTTATGGCCATGCGGTCTAAGGCATGATAGGAGTAGCTAACCTATCACACCAAGGATCGTAGCATTGAAACCCAGTAAAATGCATATTCTGCATTCAATTGAAATTGTGGTAAAGGATGGTGAGGGGCCAACTAAAGCAAGCGGTGTGACGGCATGGTTGGATGCTGACGGGTTTAAAAAAAAACACACAATATTAGGCAGACAATATTAATGACGTCAGACAATGCTGCAACTATCATGTGCTCAGATGGCCAAGCGTGTTAAGGCATTGTGACATGATATGGTTACGTTGCATAATCAGAGGTTCGCGCCCCAAAGAAACAAATTTTTTTATTTTATTTTTATTCTTACTCTGAGAAGAATATACCTCACCTCAGTGGGTATCTTTGAAGGATGTAGTGGTAGGCTTAAAGCTGTGCAAAAATGGGTATCAAAAATGGTCAAAATATGAAGACAGCATTTTTAAAAAATGATAGACGCCAACTCTCAGAGGCAAAGAAAGCAGCTCAAATAATTTGTGACAAGGCTAAATACATTCAAATCAGCAAAGAAACAGTTATCTCAAGGACCTTCATATGGTTCAGGGGAATTCTAAAGCAGTAAATTGTGTTGTTATACATTTGTTTTTCTACATTTTTTAATGTTCAAAATGCTCCTTGCAATGCAGTTTTTAATAGATTTCTTTGAAATTTTGCACACATGTTCTTAGATAACAGCTACATAAAATTTGGTATTTTAAATGATCTATATGGAGCAGTTTAATTGTTATTGCATTTTTAATTTGAAAATTCTTAATAATTGGAGGGGGGGAAAAGGTAATATATGTATTCAATAATTTTTTTTCTCCAAAACTATTTGACATATCTGAAAAAGAATACAAATTTTTGTAGACATAATCAAAAGAAACATACAGTCAGAGTTTAGTTTATTTACAACTAATGATGTTATGCATGGAGCATTTGTTATACTACACTAAAACTGTGGCCCAAAAAAAAAAAAAAAAAAAAAAAAGTGAAACTATCTTAGATAGAAATGTGAAATTTAGTATACCTACTAGATACCTTTTGGCACAAATACATACAAAATTTCACATCATTATGACCAAAACATGCATTTTAGCAATTTTCACAGATGCCTCCCCTTAAGGAAACCACTTAATTTGACATATCAGCGAAATATGACGATAGAGGTAGAGTCATCTTCTAAAATAGTAGTTAAATTGATAACCAAGTTGTAGAAAAGTGACGACACTGGGTGAGGAAATGCTTCACCGCAAAGGGCATATTGCAGTGGTTCATTCTTGAGGAGGTAATCATGACTAAGATAACAGTGACTAATACAAAGCCAAGCAAGCACAGTCTAGAGGAGACATTAATTAATATGAAGATTTTATTTATGAAGTATTATGGAACCAATTAAATATTTTAATACAAAATTCCAATATTACAAGATGGAGAATCTGTCGTGAGTGATACTGTTAAACTGCAGATTAAAATATCTATGGAATTAATTGTTCTTTCACACAAGCCGTGTGTTGGACAGGGTTGGAAAGGTAGAATCAGATGACTGAAAAATTCAATGCCATAGCCAGGATTTGAACCATGTTTCTATGTTTCCCAGTGGAGCATTGCATGTTTATAAAGAACTAAGGAAACAGGAGGAGTGCGAACACCAAGGAGTAAAACAGATGTAAGCCAGAATTATAAAAAGCAGATGACTTAACCAAATATGCTATTTGGGGGAAGTGGACAACTTTTTCTTGTTAGGCAAAGTCTTAAATTATGTCAATAATACTGTCTTTTGCATAATCCACCTTTCATAAACTGCTATAAATTGGATTTAGATTTGAGAAGAGAATTAGTAAGATACAATTACTGAAAGGAGAGGATATTGCAGCCAGAAAGTATTAGTTTTGTGAATTACAGTGCACATTTGGCCTCAGAAGCATGACGCCTAGAAATGTGCACGAGGTAGGCCAAGGCCCACAAAGATGAAAGGGGAAACCATCACTGCAATCCCATGGGAGTGTTACAATATGAGTGATGGCTGCTACAGAGGTAACTTTGCTACTGCCATTAAGAGGATGATTATTCTTTGCACACCAACTCAGTTTAAAAGACATACATGGAACTTTTACTTACGAAAATTTCATTCACGGTAGAATTCCGACAGTACATAAAATATTATTGCAAACAATTAAATTTTTGTGTTAAAAGGAACATCAAAGCTACACAAAAAAATTAATGGGAAACACAGTGAAGTAATTAAAATATTACTAAAATTCATGTGGCAACACACACTAACTTCACTCTTACAAGATAATTATCTTGAACGCGTTTCGAAGACACCTTGTCTTCATCATCAGCTAAGAGCCACATGATAAAGACAAGGTGTCTTCGAAACGCGTTCAAGGTAATTATCTTGTAAGAGTGAAGTTAGAGTGTGCTGCCACATGAATTTTATTAATATCAAAGCTACAGTTTAGTATCTTAAAATGCATGTAGCTGACCCATAAAGTGTCGATTGAGTACCTTACTACTTTGTGAGGGATATGAGGTTCAATTCCCTCCAGAATCAAGAAATTGTTCTTTAACCAAGAAGGTTAAATGTGTGTGTGCATGGATGTGTGTGCTGTTAATAACCCAATCATCAGATTTCAAGATTACAATCTAGAATCAGTACTAGCGAATTCTATGTAATTTTCAACGACTGATAATAAATGAAATGAAATGGCACAAATTGTAATACTGAGGAATAAATAAAATGTAAATTATTTCTCTGTGAACAATCCCTCTCCAAATGGATCAGGAAAAGTGAATTATGCAGAAAATAGATAAAATTGGTCAATTTAGTAAAAACAAACATGACTCATTCCACAAAATTTGAAACCAAGGCTGAAATTTTTTTCCCCCTCACCTATGTTCTGAAATTCTTAAATTTCACTGAAAAATATAGGAACTTTCTTGTGATTAGTTTTATTTTTCCCCACTTAAGTTCAGGAACAGTATAAATTCTACTTTTGAAATGTTCATATTTTAAGAAATTTGAATCGTAAATAAGCAGTCAGTTGATGCAGATTCTTACCACTTAATGTTATTGTGTGCTTATTCTTTATTTTTCTATCTATTGTCTATTATACTGCAGCATATTATAACAGCAGTTGCCTTTTTAAGATTATTCAAATGAGAATATTTTTAAGTTTTTACAAGTTGCAAACATAAACACATATCGATTTTGTTTCTCCCTACACCTTAGAGTTTAAGTGAAAATTTCCAGATGTTGTACGTAAAAGTAAATCATGCTGCCTTATCAAAATATAGAAAAAAAGCAAGTAAAAATTTAATTTAATATTACAGTTTGAGGTGGTCAGGTATGTGACCAAGGAATCAGGTTTGCGACTCTGTAATTAACTGCTGATTTGGATACTAGATAGCATTGTTTTATTAGTCTCTGCTATTCTCACTAGGTGGCAAAAGTAGTAACTTCCTTACATAAATTATTTCAACTTCCTGTTTATAGCACATGGTGTCTAGTGGAGCTAAGCACATAGAGAAGTCCAAAGTGAAACAGCCATCAGTGTCTAATCTGATAGTTTCAAGCTTCAAATATGGATAAGGAATCAGAGAGCAAGGAAAGCTGCCAATCAGAAGGTATTAACACGAAAAATAAATAATAAAAAGAGAGAGGTGATTTAAGTTTCAAGGAAATAGAAAACCAATGGCAGAAAATGATACATCCGAGAAAAGCAGCTACTATGACTAAGAAAGAAAGCAGCAAGACAGAAAAAAAAAATAATTGAGTTTTATTTATGGACGCTCTAATTGCTGTGGTCCTTAGTGTCCCTTCTAAATTGGGCATGAAAGACTGGCAATTTTGCTCAGAGCCTCTTTATCCGGCTTGAGGTTCTTTTATGTGCCATAAACGTATGACAAGGAACCACAGGCTTTACCTCCCTTCTGAAGGAAGCCATGCTGAGGATTTTTATGCCCGAAAAAAAACAAAAAAAAAACACACATTGCCCTCTGCCAGGTTTGAACTCACGACCTCGGGAATTAGAGGCTAGCATGGTAACCACTACACCACAGAGGACGGCAAAAGAGGACAGAGAAAATGTAGAGCTTCTAGAAAGAATAAAAGCAGTGCAGTTACATTAGCAAGCTCTTCTACTGCTTTAGGGACTTGGCATTCGCCTAGCACATTCCACAGACCCTTGGTAAGGCAGTGAAGAAAACTCTGAAAGCTTTGCCAACATCTCCAAGAAAACAATTAGCAGTTGCGAGTACTGAGGCCTGAACTATAGGAGAAGGTGGTTTCTGATCAAAATCAACACAGAGAATTGGTACAAGCATTCTTGTGTCGATCAGATATTGTGTATACTGCTCCTGGTATGAATGATGGGATGGCTGTAAGGGAAAATGGTGTAAGAAATAGTATTCGTAAGTATTACCTGACAATGCACATGCATTGTTCCAAGCAGAGAATCCTAACTTGATCATTGGATATTCAAAATTTTGTAGTGTTAGTGCATGAAAACTATACACTGTTGTTGAAGGGGTTGGGGATTACATACAACAATTTCTGGAGTAAAGTATTGTGTAATTCAAACTTGGAATCAGTACTGTTGGAAAATGACATGTGTGAAATGCAATGGTGGGCAATTGTGATGAATTAATTTCAGGAAATGGGTTAAGTAATGCAACAAATGTACAGTGGTATGAGTGGTTTGATGGAAAACAAAATACTGTGTATAGAATTTCATAAAGGGTGCGTGGGGGAGTTGATTGACAAGGTTCTATTCAACTTGAAAGTTTCCAGGAACATGTACTGGCCAAAGGAATCCAAACTGCTGCATTTCAGTCTGAAATACAAAAATGTGGTACTGTTGTATTACAAGTTGATTTTTTCATGAATTACTCATGTGAATGGCAAGCTGGAATACAATCTGAACTTTGGAGTAAACAAAGTGTAACTTTATTAACAGTTGCTGTTTTTGAGGCCAAACAAAACACAAAATGTTATCTTATGAGTGATACAAAGAGTAAATCAAAGCATTCAGTATCTGAATTCATTCTCAAACTCATTGACACATCAAGTTTTAAGCCAATAAACCAAAACCAATAATGTGGAGTGATGGTCCATGGAGCAAATTTAAAAACAAGTTCACCTCTTACCTACTCAACACAATATCTAGATTAAAATGATTTTCAAGTGTTGAATGGAAGCATTTAGCCACATCCTATGGGAAGGGAGTTGTGGATGGGGTGGAAGGTCTCAAGTTTGTGTATAAGTTATGGGAGGAAGAGAGATTGTGAAAAATGCAGCTGATTTTGCCACAGTAGCTGCAAAAGTGGCCCAGTGATGCAGGGAGATATATATCAACTTAAGGGATGGGGTGTAAGCTCTCAAGTTTGTGTATAAGTTATGGGAGGAAGAGAGATTGTGAAAAATGCAGCTGATTTTGCCACAGTAGCTGCAAAAGTGGCCCAGTGATGCAGGGAGATATATATCAACTTAAGAGATGGGGTGTAAGGTCTCAAGTTTGTGTATAAGTTATGGGAGGAAGAGAGATGTGAAAAATGCAGCTGATTTTGCCACAGCAACTGCAAAAGTGGCCCAGTTATGCAGGAAGATATAGATCAACTTAAGGGATGGGGTGCAAGGTCTCAAGTTTGTGTATAAGTTATGGGAGGAAGAGAGATTGTGAAAAATGCAGCTGATTTTGCCACAGCAACTGCAAAAGTGGCCCAGTTATGCAGGAAGATATAGATCAACTTAAGGGATGGGGTGCAAGGTCTCAAGTTTGTGTATAAGTTATGGGAGGAAGAGAGATTGTGAAAAATGCAGCTGATTTTGCCACAGTAGCTGCAAAAGTGGCCCAGTGATGCAGGGAGATATATATCAACTTAAGGGATGGGGTGTAAGCTCTCAAGTTTGTGTATAAGTTATGGGAGGAAGAGAGAGTGTGAAAAATGCAGCTGATTTTGCCACAGTAGCTGCAAAAGTGGCCCAGTGATGCAGGGAGATATATATCAACTTAAGAGATGGGGTGTAAGGTCTCAAGTTTGTGTATAAGTTATGGGAGGAAGAGAGATGTGAAAAATGCAGCTGATTTTGCCACAGCAACTGCAAAAGTGGCCCAGTTATGCAGGAAGATATAGATCAACTTAAGGGATGGGGTGCAAGGTCTCAAGTTTGTGTATAAGTTATGGGAGGAAGAGAGATTGTGAAAAATGCAGCTGATTTTGCCACAGTAGCTGCAAAAGTGGCCCATAATGTAACTAACTCCAGTGATGCAGGAAGATATAGATCAACTTAAGATTCAGTGGAATCTAGCAAAGGAAGTTCCAGGCATTATGAAGGCACATGTCATCAGGTGTTTCAACAATCATGTGTACCTTAGTAGTCAATGGTCATTGGATAAGCCACTATAACATGTGTGTTACTGCGAATCATGCTGCGACTGGCAAATTTATATACATGATGCAAATAATACACCAACAACAAAGTTCTAACATTTTACCTGGGACATTTTTATTTGTGAAGTATTTGGTAAGAGAACATGGAAGCCATATGTAGCACAAGTATCTTAACAATTCTGACATGTTGTTTTCCTTAAACAATCTGAACTTAACTTCATATGTAATGAAGATGATGTTGCTACTCTACAATTGAATGACATAATTGAAATATTACCTACTCCCAGAATCACAAATCATGGAATTATAGTATTTTGACACTCAGTTTTCTTAAGTTCATAAAATGTCACACACATGATCGCATATCACAAACATGACCAGTACAATTTTATTACATTATACCATTATAAATCATTTCTAGTTAATCTTATATGGCGATGTTTGTTTGTTAGACTGTGCTGAAGTGGGAAAAAAATTAGCCAAGTGATCGTCATTCATGAATCACAAAAGTTTTAAAAAGAGGATGTATATGTCATTTGTTACTTTTGCTTTTTGCCATCATACATGATCACCAAAAAGAGGACATTTAATTTCATTACGGACTATAAACATATATTCTGTATTAATTTTACTTTTAGTATCCTTATTTGTATAATAAAGACTGATTGTGATTCAGTTTCAGTAATAATAAACCATTGACTAATTTTGAAGATTTAGAGGCTAGTAACAGTGATGTGTCATAATTTAAAATAAAGAGAGTTGAGGGTTATTAAACTACATCACTAAAATATTCTTACTTGAACGCGTTTCGGGAGAATTATTACCACTCCTAGAAAATTGGATATTAAACAATGGCACACCTAGAGCAGAAACAGAAGATTACCTAAAACTAACAAAATTATGTCTGGACCAGAATTTCTTTTCATTCCATCACAAAATCTTTAAACAAACCACAGGCCTAACTATGGGAAACCCCCTTTCACCATTTTTAGCAGAACTATATATGAGCCATTTTGAATGCCATATTACTAAATCTTTCCCACATCTATTCAAAACCTGGTATAGGTATGTAGATGATATCTTTGCTATTGTTCCAAAACAACTTTCAGAAGATGCTTTGAAATTATTAAATTTACAAAAAAGATCTATTAAATTCACAATAGAAAAAGAAGAAAATGGCCAATTACCTTACCTAGACATCAGGATCATCAGAAATAATGCACATAACAAACTAGCGTTCAGGATTTACAGAAAACCAACGCACACAGAAAATTATATTAAAAACAATAGCTACAATCCTACAAGCCACAAACATGCAATTTTAAATAGTATTACAAACAGGTTAGTACATATACCAATGGAGAAAGAGGAATACCAGAAAGAATACCAACACATTATCAACATAGCCACTATGAATGGATACCAGAAAAGAACAATAGATAAGAAGATAAAAAGGTTTGAAAGACAGAAATGCATCCAACAAAAACCACAAGCATATAGAAAATTCACTTATCAGCCTGGGACACATAAATTTCAAAGGATTTTCAAGAAATACATCACCCTGTCTCCACAGAATAACCACAATATACAGAAACTACTATGCAAAAGAACAAAAGATCCTATCCCCAACGATAAATCAGCTGGTATATATCAAATTGATTGTAATGAATGTAACCTGGTATACACAGGAAGAACCAAAAGAAATATTGAAATAAGACTAAAAGAGCATATGAGATGCATTTACCAAAAGCAGCCAGATAAATCAGCAGTAGCACATCATTTCTGGTCTTCAAACCATGATATCACTCCGAACATAAAACTCTTAAAACCGATCAACAGCAGCAATGAATTGGACATCTGGGAAAAAATACATATTGTCAAACACAGGAATCACCTAATGAATTTCGAACTGCCGCCACCCAGCAGCCTTTGGAGGTTCATCAGCCCAGCACCAGAGAACACCACTAGCCACACACATCCCCCAGACGATGACCGGAAACATCAGTTGAGAACATGCTGACGATGGGAACAAGCCATCTCCCGAAACGCGTTCAAGTAAGAATATTTTAGTGATGTAGTGTAACAACCCTCAACTCTCTTTATTATAAATAATAAACCAGTTTATCATACTATTTATGTACATTTAAGATATGTTTGGGATATACATGACAACTGAAATCACATGCACTTTATCAAAATTTAATTAGCTTTGTATATGTAAATAAAATAATGCAGTTGCTAATGGTAAATTGATATTTTAATGGCGTTTATTGTAGCTAATCGTATATTGTTATCAATATTAGTATTTTATTGAATGAAATAATTTTATTCAGCAAACCCTGAAGTATTCAGAAGTAAAAAGCAAAAACAATCCTGCTTCTTACTAAACTACTTAATTTGCTTAATCTGCCTTCCACTATACACCTTTGTTCTCTTTGGACCTTTTCTAATAAACTTAGATAATCTGTAACTGTAATCACATTAACTCCCCACTGCACTGAGTATCTGGGTGTTTTAATACACCAATGATATCTATAACTTATTATTATTATTATTATTATTATTATTATTATTACAGTGTAAGTTTTGAAGTCTACTTTCAAATGGGAATAAAGTTGTATCACCCAATATATGAAAAAACAGAAAACATTTCATTTCAAGAATGTATAAGATTCTCAGAGTGCTTAATGAACATTTAAGTTTAGAAAATCGGAAACTGATGGTAGTGTCAGAAGAGTTTATAAATCACCCTGTGGCACTGGTTTAAAACTATTTCAGTAGATTTATTTTGTGAAACATTCATTTTTTCTGCAGAGAGGGGCAATATAATGTGTTTTTGCACGGTCATGTGTGAAGTCATAATGCAAAAAAATTCAAAGCCGGCATCTATCAGAAATTGAGTTGAAATACAACGTTGTGTTTAGCCTAGGCATGTCATATTCTGAAAATGAGCAGAGAAAGGTCTGGTGCTACTGGTAATACTGTTACCTACTAATGGCATGCAACCATTTATTTTTAAGTATGACTCCAAAACTGTTGGTAGGTTGCTTTCCCTACTTTTTGCAGGACGACATGCAGTTTCGAAGTGCACCATTCATCCTGTTGGTGCTAGTTAAGGATATCCATATTAAGGGTAAATATAAATCTCATAAGTTGTGCACCTTTAGGAAAAGGAAACAGTTTTACTCTACTGCACACCCGTAAGTCCTCGAAGAAATGGATGCTGCTACTGGTTAATCCAACTCCTAACCAAATGTTCCACAATGCACACTATCATTAGATGCAGACTTACTTTTCCTTTCACATAACTTCACATTGACACATGATTACAGGAGTGCATTATTGAATTTGATCTAAAAGTAACAAAAGCAGTCTTACATGAACTTGCAATTGAGCTCACCTGGGCCCAGGTATAAATTTCTATTGCTGAACACAATTTATCATTCAATTCCAGAGATATTTAAGTCTGTTATTTAGCACAGCATTGGCAAATAACGGTTGAAAACTGGAAACAGGCATGTGAGCATGAAAAGAAAGTAGAATTTTAGTGGGAATAGGATAAGTTAGTGGATGGACTACTGATGGTGACAGGAAGACAATGCCTTGCTATGAGGAGTACCATTCTCCCACAGATTCTGTGGATGACAATGAAGCGATTTCCCAGTTGCCCTAAAGTCGCTAATGAAATAGAAGTGTTATCTTTCTCTTTAAATATGCTTGCCAAGTAAAAACTTGCACAATAGATTCTAGAATAAATTTTGCATTTATATCACATTTAAAACAGGTTTTAAAGGCCATTAATGATAAAAAAACAAGATTACAAGCTTTTATAAATATTTAGTGTAACATTGCTATTTCATCTGTAGCTTTAGATTACCCATGTCCCAGAATCATGCAAACATCTACTCTGGCTTGTCTATTTAACTTCTTCCCTCAATTCATTTCTGATTATTTATACAGACTTGCCTTTAAATTTGCAATAAATCTTGTAACGTCAGCTGTATATTTACACGGGAAACGCAAAGTTTAAAGGAGCAAGCACAGATTTATTAATACCATTCCATAAGCTAGTCTGATACAAAAGTTGTTTAAGATCTATACACATGATGCAATTCAGGAATAATCACTTTACTGTTTCTTGTTCCTCTCAAGAGAGAACTCCATTTCTGAACATCTTAAAACAATTTACTTCTGTAGCTGTAAAACTATGTTTTACATAATGCCAAAGCTTAAACTACGTTCTTAGTTGTTTATGGAAAATGGCAAAGCAAGGAGAATCATGCAAAGTATATTTTTCAACTGAACTTGATGTGTCGTTTCTAATAAGGTCCATTTCAACTGGAGAATAATTTTTATATGTAAACAAAATTTCTTTACTTTTAAGTGCCCAAAGAAATTTAACTCGCAATCACAAAATTCATCAACTTAAGCATCAAGTTCGTTTAATTTTTTTTTATTTTACACACAAAGTTAGGTTTAAAATAATATTTTCTCAACTTTTACTCCTGATTGCAATAATAAAGTCTCGAGCTAAACACATTTTTTATCAGTTTTCTCTTACTTTATAAACAAAAGCATGTCTTCTCTTATTGGTTGCTGCCCACATAATTGTTTGTTGCAACAGAAATTAGTATGTGGAGTCATTTGTGTATTAACACCACAGTATTGTGGCAGGTGCAGATGAGTGTACATTACTGAAAGTGTCTTAGTTCACCATTGTGAGGTGACACACTTGTGTAGTGGTGAGAAACAAGTCCAACTCTACCATTACGACAAATTGACAATTGGTGTATGTGTTAGCTGTGTAGGAAAATGCTAAAAGGTGAACAAGCTGCCAACACTCAGTTGAGATGCTATATACTACTCAGACTTACCTCGCAAGTCTCTGAACCTCATCTTTACTCTTAATTCCTCCTGTGGGGCTTAGAAGCACACTCAAACATTTGAGCAATTGCAGAGGATCAATTCGCGGCTGCAATAAAACAAATTTTTGTTAATAACATTACAGCAATTATAAATGAAAAAAAGGTGAAGAAAACTGATTTCTCGGAAAAACATCACAAGGGAGACAGAATTTTACATTTTCTTGTACTGCTAAACAATCTGCACACAATTTTCCAACTAAAAGTGTTAGATACAAAGGGAATAGTGATAAGTCAAATGTTTATGAACTGGACGCTATATGCTGGCCTTAAGACTCCATACTGCTTCCATGCAATTGGGAGAAACAACTGAAAGTTGACAGGACTTTGAGAGAATGACCACGAAATGAACAATTGGAACCCTTAACAGATATCTCAACAGCTTATAGTACATAAAACTTATTTTAAATAAACTGTGTGTTTTAAAGAGATCTAATGTTTTTATGTAGTACATTTTTGTCTATTGTTTAATGTTAAAGATTATACAAAATTTCTTCCAAATGAAGTGGACTTCACAGGCTATTCCCAGAAATTTCAAGATATGCATTTTATTTGGTCATGCAAATATCTTTAATATATGGCATTTTAATTAAAATTGTTAAGAGCCATTTTTTATAAAATAAACATTTTTAAAATCTTCCATGTAAAGAGTAGTCTGGGGTGGAGGATTTTCTTGAAAATCTTCGCGTTTCATCTTTGGAAGATACTGAACTTCAATACCAAGTTTGGTGTTGATGTGACTTTGTTTTTGAGTTATGCTGTTCATACACAGATGCACAGACCATTTTCTAAAAATGTTTTTTTTGGATTCAGGGGGGCCTCAAAACATATTTCTGGAGAAATCTCAATATCTAATTTTTGGGAGGAATACAGTACTTCCCCTACTTACTACACATAGTTGAGAAAGTAAAACAAAGGAAAGCATAGTATGACAAGTGCAATGACAATCTGCAAATTCAGACAGTGTTCATCTAAAATTTGCCAAAAGGAATGAAATGCCCTTAGCCATAATGGGTATTAAGAAGCAATCTCCTGTTTTTCTCCATTCCTAAGAGAGTACATCCTCAAGCTGGCAGCAGAACTCAATTTTAGGAAACAGTTTAAAACAAAACCACGGAATTGCAATTTAATTTTTAATTCAAATTTTATACTTTCGTATATTTATTTGGCCCATTCAATACATATATTAATAATGGCTAGCACATATTGTCACACATATACAAAATTACACCTCTTAGACTTGAAACACTGACAAACACAAGTATTTTGTACAAATCTGTTGGGATTTGTGTTCAGATAGAATATAAGCATAGGAGTGGGTATACATGCAAGAGACTGCAAGTTAAGGAACCTGTAAATTTCTCTCGAGTCTCTATCCACACTGCTAGATGGTTTAAATTTGTAAGAAAAGGGCTGAAATTAACAGTTCAGATGGCATAGATAGAACATGGATGGAGGTTAGTGGAAGTTTTATGTAAGCACTTGGAAATATAGTTATTGATAATTTTTAAAAGCTTTAATGTAAACCATTTTTCCATCAGCATTGAGTGTGTAATTAAAGAGCCATTCACATTGGCTGATGTTTACATAAACATGGCCATAGAGGTTTACAAGCTCCAAGCTTTCGTCAAACTAGCCAATCGGAGAGTTTTTCTCCATAATCTCTTGTGATTGTCATGTATTGACTTGCTAACTGCCTTTCAGTTTAACATATGATTCAAGAATCACTGGGCTATCAATAAAAAATCACAGCAAATCAAATTCTGATAGTTGGTAGAATTTTTTGTGCAAGTTTAATCCTCTTTAATCCAGTAGCTAGCACTCAGTTTTGATACATGTACATGACCTCTTTTGTCAAGAGGTTATCTGTTAGTTCAGCCATTTCACACTCTTGTGATAGGCTACCATTTAGAAGTTCCGATGTTTAAGTTATGTTAATGCTTAATTTTCATTGTGAATGGCCCCTAACTTTCTCTGTACCTACCTAATGACAGATGAGGGAAATACTGTATACCACCTAAAAATTATGTCTCAAAATTTCACTGGAAATAGGCTCTTATCTCCCCTGACCGCCCACCAAATATTTCTAAAAAAGCATTTATATGTGAACATGTAACACAAGTTCAAAAGCTGACTGAATACACAAGTCCAGCATGTTTTAAGAATGCAACACTAGGATTTCACAAAATTTGCTGAGGTTTCTCTATCTTGAATCTAATCATAGAGGGATAAACGCCATAAAATGTCCATAACTTGAAATCACTTCTAAAGAATTGTTTTTATCAAGTTGTAAACTGGATAGAAATAATTTTTATATAGGGGATGTCTATCAAATGGTGAAGATTACAAAGCCTATCCCAGGCAACATAGAATATTCCCTGATATTCATATTCAAAGAAATTGGATGATCTGAATGAAGGACTAAAGATATCCTGTAGTATTAATATAAAGCTGCAGTGAAAGTGGCCCAAACTTAAACAACTGTCAGCCTATGTTCGCCAGGAAGCACGATGATTCCCAAACGTAATTTGAATTATGCATATTATCTCTCTCAACTCGCATGCATCAGATTTTAGTTGCTTTCAGTTAACATAATGAGGAATAAACACAATTTTAAGCAAGTATAAGTCTATTGCATTACTCAACCTGAAGGGATGCTTAGACAAAAACAACTGTTCAGTATGGGATCTTATTAAAATGTAACATAAATTTACTTCATTTCACAAGAAATTGATCTTTTGCTGCAAAGAGATGCAAACAAGTTTGAGAAAATGCATTTTGTGCACATTATCACAGCCTGTTCTAGGCATACATTCAATTCATATGGAAAGCAGCCTTATTAAAAAAAAAAAATTTGATGTGTTACATTCATATAGCTATTCGTTCTCCCATCATGCAGAGAGCATGGAATTTTAAAATCATCACACAGAGACAGGCGCTTTAAAAATCTGATCATCACTTTAGCCTACTGTATTCTTATACCTACAATGCTCAATTAACAAGAAGTAGATAGAAGAATAAGGTTTTGTAAGAACAGTTTATAGAAGAGTGATTAGAGAAAGTAATGTGAATGCAACACAACTGTTATAGTTTAATTTTATTAATCGCTACTAATAGAGAATTGAATGGTGCTTGTTACTGCATTCCAGGCACTCTCATAGTCCTAGCTCACAAACCTTTGTGTTAGCAAAGGGGGAAAAAAGCCAGTGGTCCCATATTATGGGTTGACACGTAAAGAACCTCAAAACACTTAAATTTAGCTTTATTTATGGATGCTCTTTAACCACTATGGTCCTTAGCGTCCTATTCTGTATTGGGTGTGAAAGACCAGAAATTTTGCTCCGAGGCCTGAATCAGGCTTGAGGTTCTTTTACGTACCATAAATCTACAATACAAATCAAGCTTGATAAAGAGACCTCTGAGCAAAATTTCTGATTTAATTTTATTTCAGTGTAAAAATTGTATTGCTTTAGTCTCTCTCTGAATTCATTAACTCCTTAATGCTACAAGAAATCATGAAATATTTTATGTTTGTGTGCAATAGCAGCAATTAAAGCTGTACACATCTTTTGTTCTCAAACTGGGATGACACTTTCTGATAGTTTCCGCTGATTGTAACCGAGGTTAATTTGGACAGTAGTAAATCAGTGAGTAACAAATAAGGTTTTTTCACACACTAGTAAAATTTGTTATATAAAATGTAGTTCCTTTAATTTTGTACAGCCTAACTTATCAATTTTTTACATTTATTCACCAAAGTAATCCCTAATTTTCTTGACTTTCTCTTAGAAGATTCAGTTGTCATCCTTCACTAATTTTGTTTCATACAACTTCAATAATTACTAGCTATTACATTACATTACTTCCAAGATTGAGCAGTTATAAGGGTTTCATGCGCAGGATAGGAACTACAAGTTCCACATAAAACATCCCAAGTATAGTAATGACATGACACATTCCGATGTTTATATAACAGTGAAAAATGCAATAAGTTTGTTACTGGCCATGCAGAAAAGAGGTTAAGAAGATACACTAATTTTAAAGAAATGCAGAAGTCTCAACACAAACACAATCTCATGTTTTGCAACACATTCATATTGTTGTGGATGGTGAGAGTAGAGCACTACATCACAACCTTCAATTAAATGTGTATGAAAACATCCACAATGCTTAAATCTCTAACCACATGTCAAATACATTTCCAAATAAATGTGCAAAATCATATGCTGATTAGCAATGTAAACTTTTGATACACTGGTATAGTAATCTTACAGAAAAAGGAAAAAACGTTTTATTAACAAGAGTTTAGTCCAACTGTCTTTCCCAACTCATGAGGTCCTGGGAATCCTATTCTCTGCAGAGTTGAAGAGCAAGAAACCGTTAAGAGGCCCCAATATGACCATACAAGTTGTCCCTCTTGTGACCATGTACTGACATGACTTTCTGATGCTGCAAGATTGTAATTGGAAGTGCCCTACTGACACAGGTAGTCAAGGGTTGTGAACAGGACCTCCTCTGTGACTGAGGAGGTTTCCTTCTCTAATTTCATATAACACCAGTGTATATTAAGTGCGTAAATATTCAAAAGGTGCATTTTGTGTTTTGGAAATCTGCTCACCCTAACCCATTCTATATCAAACTACAAGTCACTTAAAGAGTTAATTAAAACTCTCAGGACACTATAAAAAAACACTGACAAGACACTATGCAAAAGCCCTGGATTTCTCGTGAATGTAGCTGAGAAACTTATCACATTTGGGCTGCCTATTTATAGAGAAAATCTCGCTTGGGAAGAAATAACAATGTGAATACAACTTGTTTATTCTCACTAATCAATATACACAAAACTTGCTGAGGAAATGTAAGAAAGACCAAAATTAACAGAGAGGGGAAGGAGAAGTACTTCGTCTGGTTCGATTCCGTTGCTATTATCTATGCACACTATCATTTTTATGTCATAGAAAAAAAGAAACTGCAAATTATAATAAGTGAATATCTGAATATCGGAGTATAATCTCAGAATGTATGGCTATTAACCTTTACTTAATTATTACGCCCTGATCAATGAATATATTACTTGCTGTTCCTTTGTTATTTTGCTAGGCTATGAACACTTAAGTAATCATTCTTAGGTTGGCAATGTTCAACTTATTACAGAAGATATGTGGTCTTGCGAACTTATGTAGGCATCACTTAAAATTAAATAATTAACCATGTGAAATGGGTGGAATTTCAAATTTTAAGCCTGTCAGCAATTTTCACCTTGTGTCAAAGGTTATCTGTGCCAAGCTTGGCTGAAATCGTGCAACAGTGTAGAAGCCTACACACATATTCACACACTGACTTTTATATATTAAGGTAGTTAACTTTCTAGTCCAGCGCATACCTTCAGTGATATTCCCTTAGTTTTGCTACTTCTAAATAGGTCATCTCAGATACCTATGCTCATTCAGGAATTACGGTGTGTTCCATTACAAATTGTTTCTATGGCATTTTTGTTCTGTTCACAGGGGCACTAGGTCATACTGGCATCTCAAAGTATCAGTACAGCTGGCGCTAACAAGGTTAAGGCACCGTTATTCACTTACTACTTATTACAGTACAGAATTAATTATCAAATAGATATAGGGGATATGCATTCCACTATCCTCTAATGAAGTGTAACTGTAAACATCATTTCTTTAAATTTGCACTCTTCAGTTACTATGTATTTTTTGTGGCAAACCTTAACAGTTTTTAAGTAATTTCTCTTTTGAATGTTTTACACTCGCATGCTGGTTTTTAATTCTTATGAAGTCTGTTATGCATTACTTAAACAGGCTATTGTTGCATGTGCAATGGATTTAGGTCAGTAGTGTTTTTGCAAATGTGGGAAGTAGAAAACAAAGCCATCATATTAATGAATAAAACAATGGGCTAGTTCTAAAATTATCGATTTCCCAGGTGCAAACCAATAGTTTTTTGTAGATGACCATTTACAGTATGCTTTATTGTGCTAATTAGTCACTACTTTATTATTACACGAAACAATCAACAGTGACAAACAGCACAAAAATTGCAATACTAAGATTAACATCACCATAATATTAATAAACAACTACCAATAACGAAAATAAAACTATGATGCACAAAAACCTTACTGTCTCTCCCTCTAAATGCAAAAAGCCATAATAGGCCCTTAAGCTACAAAAAGGCACTACAATTTTTAAGATAAATGGAATGCTTATCATACTGATTGTCAATTCTCAATTGCAAAGGCTTATTTAATTCTATGGCACTTGCATTCACATACAAAAATGTTCTTTTCTTTCAAAATAAATATGCACTTAAGAATAAGAAAATAAAAAGTATTAACTTAATATTGGATGTGTGAACCTTCAACCCTCATTCTTCGGGGCATTTATTTTGAAAACAAAGTTGATTGATTTACATTTTTATGTGTAAGGCAGATTCAAATACTCATGTTTCCAAATGAGGAGCATTTTTGCAAAAGTTGATCGATGAAGAAATAAAAATGCTACAGGAACTGCATTTTTTATTTTAAACACAAAGCATATACTTTATAACAAAAGTTTTTAGCATAAAACACTCTGTCCAAAGGCAATGAAAGTGGGCTAATCAAAAGTATTTGCACTATTTAAATATTGGTCTGTTTTACTCCCAGAAAAAACTGGGGTTTCTTTCCACACTCGATAGATGCAGTCTTTATTCACACGAGTCTCATTAGATAAAGCACTAATAAAACTGAACAAAATTAATAATTTTAGCACAAGACTAATTATCACAAAGTCTAATGGGACACCTCGCTAGCACAGTTTCTTAATGTATTATTTTTTCTTTAGACACCATGTTAACTTCTGGAAGAACGTGGTAATTACTCTTGGTTTTAGCACACACACTGCCACTAGACATTATGTATGTGTTCTGCACTTCAATAGATACATCATGATACATGGTTGATTTTGTTTTTTGGCAAGTGATCACTCGCTGCAGAGCCATCTTGAAAGACAATGTTGATCGTAACACCTTTTGAGCACGTAAGCTCTATATTTTCCTGTCCTTGTTCAGAATCTTCATTTTGCGATGATTCTCCAATATCTTGTAGTAACCACTGGGTGTTAAAATGCCTTCCATTCTTCTGTATTCTTTCTCTGTTCTTCCAAAAACATGTCTGGAGCCATATAACTATGACTGCTTATCAGTATAAAAAAAAAAAAAAAAAAGGGGGGGGGGAAAAGAATGCAGTCAAAACATTTTCTATGCTGCAATAAAAAAGCCATGAGCAATGTCATTATGATGCTCTTCTTGTTCTGATTGGCACAAGAATCAGAAAACAGATGGATGGTGGAAGGGCCATTGGTTGAAACTTTTTTTTCTAGATTTAATAAAAAAAAAATCTAGTACTGCAGATGCAACTTGGTTACATCCTCTTGGTGGCCGAGTTTCCAACTAAGTATAGAGAATGTCTTTCTTTTCTTGTCTCTTAGAATGAATGACACACAGGTTGCAGAGACATATTTGTTTTGCATAGAACACTTAACAGACAGATAATTTTGCAATGGTTGCTTCTGCTGCAAATCAAAACATACCTTTATTACTTCTGGATAATCATCCTTCATAATTTTGTAAAACTTGTCTGCATGGAATTTACGTAGTCTCTATTGGGTCCTGCATTCATTTCTTGTTCGACACTTTGTCTCTGCTTTTATTTGTAAAAGGGCTACTTTGCAAGTTGAACAGGAATCTGGTAGGGCGTTTTAAAAGACAAGTTGAAACTGTGGTAAAATATGTTTATACTTTGACAAGGACCAAGTCTCAAGTCCAAGTTTCTTATCTTACAGAAGCTTACCCACATTTTTACTTTCTCTACTATATAGAGTAAGTATTACATTCCACCCAAAAATTTCATATCGAGATTTCGCCGCAAATACATGTTTTCAGGCCCCCCCCCAAAAAAAAACAAACAGCATAACTCAAAAATGAAAAATCGGATAAATACCAAACTTGGTATTTAGGTCCAGTATCTTCCAAAGCTGCAACACACAGATTTTAAAAGATATCCCCACCCCAGACTACCCTTTACATGAACATTTTTCTAAAATGCTGATTAAAGTATCATATATTTAAATTTTTTATGGCAAACAAAATGTATTTCTTGAATTTTCTGGGAATGTCTCCAAAAGTCATCTTCATTCTGATTGGTTTTTGCATAACTGGGCAAACCGCAAGAGATAGACAAAGTCTTACTACACATCTACGTCATATATATATATATATATATATATATATATATATTTATTTATTTTTCTTTTGTCGAGTGAACCATTTCAGAGATATTCCTTGTTATTAATTTGAATTTCCCAATAGTTATAGTTTCTTTTTTCTTTTTTTTATTTGTCCTGGACATGTACAGAGAATGGAATGCTCTACATAGCAATCATCTCTTAAAAGATTTGACTATCGCTTAAAGTCTACCATATTCCCCTTGCACCTACAAGAAAATTAGCAATAAGATAGTTTCTGCAAACGTTTATCTCGATTAACATAATGTAGATGGAGGAGCATTTGTAAAAATAGTTTGTACAAGAGTAGAGAAAGTCATGTGAGTGCAACACAAGTTTTTTGTGTTCTGGAGGCAGGAATCCTCTGCTGATTTTCCCCTACTATAGTGGCTCTCTCTGTATTTGTATGCCTCTTATCATTTTTTACTGCTATCGTAAGATTATCGTGCTTCTTACCTGCAGTATTTCCTTCTGTGTTTTCCTTTGAGAAGCCAGTTATACCTTGGAAACTTGATACATAAACAGGTAGGGGAGGCCAGGGCAAGTTGACGACTGACGTAGTTCAGCTTTATATTATTAGGTAGCACCACCTTACGAATGCTACCAGCGCTCCACACTGTTAGACACTAAAAACTCGTACGCTAAGCCGCTGTCGCCATTTCGTTGTTTGTTAGATGACGTTCATGTATTTTGTCCGAGGTGTTGTAATTTTCAAGACCTTCGCCATAAGATTTCGTGGTCTAACAGGTAAGATATCTGGTTATTCTTTGCTATGCATGGATACCTTAGATAATATGCTTTTCACAGCCGCTATTTATTTATATTTAATTCTTGTTAATCCTACCACAAAAATGAAAGACTTCTAACGTTCCCGATCGGGGCAAGTTGACGATCTCGTCATCTTGCCCCAAGTGCTTTTCTCTGCCTTCTTTTCGTGTTTATATGCATTTTATTTCGTTTTGTGATTTTCTTGAGCTACATGGTCCCCAAGCTGATCCATAACACGGTGTATAGACACACACATAGTATTTTAATTCTCTCTTTTGGGCTATTTTAGTGATTTCTGGCGATTTTTAAGTTTCAGGTATGGTTAGGAATTATAAAAAAAGGTCTTCTAGAGGGAGCTGGGACAGAAATGATATGGCTGCTGCTTTGTTAGAGGTGAAAGAGGGAAGAATGAGTTGCTTGAGTGCTGCAAATGCTTATCATATACCTGAAGCAACACTTCGTCGCTGTTTGAAGAAAAATGATGATGTAAGAATTTGAGGTTTTTACATATTTTTGTGTCTGTGTGTAGGGGTGTGTAATTGTGTCTTAACTATGTAGGCCCTATAGGCCCTCGTAATTAAAACTCTTAATTAAGAATTCACTACTTTTATTATTATTACTTCATTTTATTTTTTGTTAGGAAATGCCTATTCACGGTGGAAGATTGAGAAGTTTTCAATGAAGAGCAACTAGAAGATTTGAAGAACTATTTCACAGCAATGGATAAAATGTTTTTTGGAATGACGAAGCAACAATGTAGGAGACTTGTGTTTGACTTTGCAGAACAATGTGAGATTTCTCATCCGTTCAACACAGAGACTAGGATGACAGGTGAGGATTGGTTGGCCAACTTCATGAAAAAATTTAAATTCAGTGTACGGAAACCAGAGGCAACATCTCTTGCTAGAGCAATGGGCTTTAACAAGCCTAGTGTTGATAAGTTTTTCTCAATTTTGAAAGAAGTGCGGGAAAAAAATAAATTTCCTGCTTCTGCCATTTACAATGCAGATGAATCTGGATTGTCTACTGTGCCTAATAAGTTACCAAAGGTCGTTTCACCCACAGGAACTAAGAGAGTTTCCAAAATCGTGTCAGCAGAGAGAGGAAGAAATGTTACAATCATATGTTGCATTAACGCTACTGGATATTACCTGCCTCCTTTTCTGGTTATCGCAAGAAAACAGATGCGACTTGAACTTTTGGAAGGAGCCCCACCAGGAACGGTTGGATATTGTAGTGATAATGGGTGGAGTAATGGAGAAATATTTGTGTTGTTTCTGAAACATTTCAATCTTCATGTAAAACCTACCCGTGAATCCCCTGTCCTGTTGCTTGTTGACAATCATAAAACACACATAACACTGGAGGCTATCAACTTTTGCAGGGAAAATCATATAATCATGGTTGGATTTCCACCCCACACCACTCATCACCTTCAACCGCTATGCGTTTCATTTTTTGGGCCTTTAAAGACCTATTGCAGTCAAGCTTGTGACAACTTCATGGTTACTCATCCAGGGCAAGCCATTACTGACAAAAACATTAGTGAGCTGTTGTGCACTGCTTATTTCAAATCAGCTACAGTCGGTAATGCAGTAAATGGGTTTAAAGAATGTGGAATCCAGCCTTATGATCCCCTTGTGTTTAGCGAGGATGATTTTGCTGCTGCGAACACCACAGATCATATTTCTGTTACGGATAATGTTGCAAGTGAAAATGCTACAGCATTTGTGCTGCAGCACCCAAAGGAAAACCCACAGAAACTTGTAAAGAAGCACCTGATGATCATGTGCCAGAACAAAATGAACCAGGGCCTTCAAGAAATGCTGCTCCCGTTAAGCCAAAATCCTCCATCAGAAGACTGGATAGAATGTTGCAAATGCCACATATGGTGGCACGAGAACTGCTCAAACTTTGAAGGAGGAATATTTGTTTGTGACTTTTGTTAATGAAAAACCACAAATTATGAGTTATATTAATTTATTATGAAATAAAATGTTCAACATATTAACCATTTAATTGTCTGCTATTCAACATAAGATACTAACAATGTATAAACTAATTACTGGACTGTTATGCTTTCTAATAATAAAAATGTATTCAACTTGTATCAGAATAGTCATCTTGCCCCGTGGCCAAAGCGTTTTAACGAGCTCACCTATGAAAGAAATGTTGGTTCAGAAAGAAGCACAGAAGCGGCACAAGAGCATTTAAGGCATCAAAGACAAGAGGCTCGGGATGCAAAAAAAAAAAAGAACAGTTGCTACAAAGAAACAGAAGTTTGATTCCTATGAAAAAACTATGAAGCCCGAACTTCCAACTCCTATGACGTCAGCCCAGACTTCCAAAGAAATAGTGCAATAACCTGCTTGTGATGAGATACCGGGGCAAGATGACACTTTTGCCGATTTTTTTTAAATGCACAAAATAATTCTGATTATATCAAAATAAAATTCTATCCTACTAGGTACAGTACAACGAAAGGTCATTCTAATAATACATGCAAAGAAAAAGAAATTACATTAAAAATGAATTTATTAAAAATGACTATTAACATTGTCAACTTGACCCGGTCTCCCCTACTATTTGTCTGTTTTCCTGACTATTTTATCGATACACTGTATTTTCTTTTTGAAGACTCTGTATCCACCACCTTACGCTTTGATGATACGATAGTCATGAACTTCAGAAGCAATTTGTCCTGATCTATTTTGCACAATATCTGTAATTTATTACGAAGTATACTAATATCTTCATACGTCAGCTCTGCCACTTTACACTGCTTAATTCCTTTAGCTTTTGGACTGCATTGGGGAATCTGCTAGTCCATAGCAGCATTTTATGTTTTGTTCATGCTCTGCTTTCTTACGTTTAACTGTATGAGGATTTTTCTCTTTAGTTCTTCATTTTCTACCAGTTACTGTTTCTTGAACCATAATAAATTCACACACAAGTGAGAGTTAGAAACCATGGTACTGATCTGCAACTAGGAGAAAAGTCATGAGAGGAATCTGCTAGCTTTAAACCTGCATGGTTTCAGATATGGATGTTATGTCAGTGCAGTATAAGTTGAAGGGGTTTTGTTGTAATTGTTATATGCCCCATGCTTTGGGAGCCAATTTGAAGATTTGTTGCTGCCACGCATGGAAAGCCGATTTTAAGTAGGAGTTGTATTGTAGTTCAAATGTTGGGGAGCCAAACTTTAAGTAGTTGCAACCGCACGTATGGTAAAAAGTTTCCGGTAGCCTTCGCCCCAAATGTACTTTCCGGTGGCCATTGCCCCAAATGTTTAAAAAAATATTAACTTTGTAATTTTGACTGTTTCTTTAAATATTATATATTTATGTTTGCCTCGGCTGCGTCAGTATTATTGTTAGAGACATGGATTTCTTTGCAAGGCGTGGTGTGGCTGAAGAATTTAGGCTTACACAGATTATAAGTTTTTAATTCACTCCTTTTTATTAATTCTTGACACGATTTGAGTAACACTTCACTGATATATAGAGCTGTAAGATTCTTTTATTAAATAATTGCACTTTTTAAACACGTAAACTATTTTCGTCTCACACTGAATACATATTAAACTTCGAGGACGTGTCTCGCATCCGGTTAGTAATGCTGTCTACAAGCAACACGTCTAGTTATGAGTGCTGTCCTACAAGCAACTGAACTATGAATTTGTAAATTTTGCTATATTTCAGTTTCTGATTGGCTAATCCTACTCCAATAGAATATCTTCATTTAACTAAAGCCTTTTCTGGTTGTTGATTGGCTATTTATTAAACTATCTCAAAAATTACATTATTGCTTCCAAAAATCACAAGTAGCATTTAAACTTTCTAATTCATTATTGCCTCAAGGTTACCTCATTGTTAGCAACCTTTAACCTATTATTCTCACAGCTCCTACATTATTAAATTACGTAATACATTCACATAACATTATTGAACATGTATACAATAATATAAACATATACAATGACTGTAATATGCACTTTATATATTGTTACATACACATATTGCTTTAAGGCCGGCTGTTACTGAATTTACATATTATATAATTAGACTGAAATTATTTAAGTGTTAAAAATACTGCCTCAAAGTGGAAAACATTAGCTCACGCTTACAATGAAAGCTTTAAATATGACTATTTAAGCAGCCAACATATGTCCAAGGATGCAAGGATTCCTATTTCACTCCTTGCCACCTAAGAAATGCAGAGTTGGAATATTACAACATTGGAGAATGCTCTTAAAACATTATACTAGGGTGAAAAACATTATACTTGGCCTTGAGTATGTTTCAAATAAAGAGCCCAGCATTTATTGAGTTTTGCTTTAACTACGTGACTGCATCTATTGAGTTTTGAAAAAAAAAACCTGGAACGTTGGTGGTCGAAATTACAGCATGAATCGAGTTTCACTATGATTTCACAGATTGATTCAGATGCTAAAAAATATATAGATGCAATATAAACTCACTTGTGGAAATTTTTGCATCTAATTGACTTTTGCAAAAATGCTCCTCAATGGACCGATATTTCACATCTTGAAAATGGAGGGGGGGAAAAGAAAAAGGAAAAAAAAATAAATGAAAATGGACAATACATCATGTACAGCAACAGTCCACAAATGTGTCTTATTTTTCCAAGATTGGATTCACCTTTTGTCTTAAGCATTTGCATTTGTTATTTACTTGCAAGAATTGTCTTAATTTCTCTACCACATATTAGAGCAAGTATTGTATTCCATCAAAAAAATTTTATGTCGAGATTTCATCAGAAACACACACTTTGGGTCACCCAAAATAAAAAACGGGGAACCCCTCCCAAAAAGCTTTTTGAAAAAAGGCCTCCGTTTGTAAACAGCATAACTCCGAAGCTTGATTAACACCAAACTTGGTATTTAATTTAGGTATCTTCCAAAGATGTTACAACTGAAACTACCCTTTATTTCAAAAGTTTTGATTTTCTCAAAAATAGTACTAACAATTTTAAGTAACATATATATTCAAGATATTTACATGAGAAATAAAATGTATATCCTGAATATTCTGAAAAGAGCCTGTGAATTCCTCTTCATTCAGGAGGAATTTGGTATAATTATGCATAATCGATAAACCATAAGAAAAACACTATGTGTCACATTCACATTACTTTCTACAAGCTATTCTATCTACTCCTTGTTAATGCAGACAACTCTTCATTACTTATTTAAACATTTCATTGTAGTTATGTATAAGAACTACAGTAAGCTAAAAGCGACAATTTAATCTTTTCAAACCAGGTCACTACATGATGGATTTGAAATTGTTAGTGATCTGCAGTTGAGAAAATTATAAAAGTATTTGAAAATTTAAACCAATAACAAAGAATATCTCGAAAATAGTTAATACCACAAACAATTTTGGCAAATTGTGTGCTTAAACAAGTTCTACCTTAATATATGAAAAAGAAGCTAGAAATAGTGATGCATTTTTTTAATTTACTTATGATGAGTCTGAATTAGTTACACTAACATCACTTAAGTTTAACATGTTTCAGGAAACTGCTTGTTCTCATTCTCAAAAGTCGGACATCTTCTGAGGACTGAAACACGTTAAATAAACTTAAAAGTGATGTTAGTGTAACTAATTCCGACTCATCTTAAGTAAAGCTAAAGATCTACATTCTTCTGTGTAGCAAGATTTTGTCTATCTCATACAGTTTATCACCAATTATATAGAAGTCATTCAAAATGAAAGAGGGCTTCATAGGTTATTCCCAGAAAATTCATGATTAGCATTTGCCATAAAAATAGCTTAATCATATATTTTAATCAAAATTGTTAAAGTATTTTGAGAAAATAAAAAACAATGAAAGCTTTTCTACGTAAAGAGAAGTTTGGTGTGGGGGGATCTTCATGTCACAGCCTACAGTTTAATATTTAAGACTTTTTGTTTCCAGGTTATGCTGTTCTCTCCCCCCCCCCACATAAAATTTTTTCTTGGGTTCAGGGGGCCTCAAAAAACATACTTCTGGTGAATCTTGACAAATTTTTATGTGGAATATACTTCCTCCACTATATACAAGTACATAGTAAAGGTAAAAACATACAATACAGAAACCTGATTTTGCATTCACATGACTTTCTCTACTCATTCTTCGACAAACTGTAATACTCAATTTACACATTTTGTTGTAGGTTTATGCCATACACAATTAGCTAAAACAAGTCAAATCATTTCAAAGCAGGTTGCTAAATGATGGCTTTGAAATTTTTCTCTTTGCAAGATCATGAACAAGAAAAACAATAGTGATTTGCAGTTTAAAGAAATATAAAGTATATGAAAACTCAAACCAATAAGAAAGAATATCTTGGAAATGATTATGTATTTAAAAATCGTCTGCGTTTAATAAGATCTACATTTTTCCTGTAGCAAGATTTCGTCTCTCATGGTTTACCATTATACAAGTTAATTTAGAATACAGAGAACTTCATAGGATATTCACAGAAAATTCAGGATATACATTTTGTCATGAAAATATCTTAAATATTCATTCATTCACTGTTTATCCTCATCTTATGTAGGACTTACACCCCCAAAGACTTACAGGTGGGTGCCTGGGGTCAGAGGCCCGTCGAGGAGCGGACAGAATGTCTAGGATGGGTGATCAGCCTGATGCCTGATAAGGGTTGAAGGAAGTAGATGAAACGAAATGACTGCGAAATGGATGAAAGGAAAGGCGATGGAGCAGTTGGTGGAATGAATGGCGGGGGAAACCGGAGAACCCAGAGAAAACCCACTCAGACCCCGCTTTGTCCACCACAAATTCCACATGCGGGTCCCTGGGATTGAACCCGGGCTGCCTCGGTGAGAGGCGAGTGGTCTAACCACTCGGCCACGGCGCCGCCTATCTTAAATATATGGTATATGTATTAATCAAGATAGATAAGAGCAATTTTTGAGAAAATAAAATATGAACAAGAAGTGGTTTGGTGGGGGGTTTGTCTTCAAAATCTGTGTCGCATCCTTGGAAGGTTGTTATTGTTGCTATTCAGTTTTTCTTGCAATGTCATGGAAAGAGTATAAATTTAATGGCTGCATGTCGACTAGTTTTTAAACATCTATTGATTCACTTTCCTCTATCCCTCATGTGCAATGAAATTACGAGGGCGAAACTGAAATGTTTTTTACAAAATCAAACTTGGATTAGTCTTAAATTTAAAATATTGTTTTTCAAAATATTCCCCTTTAACATCAATACATTTTTGCATTTGATGAAACCAAAGCAATGATGCAACTCTTCCTGAGGCACTTCAGAAATCAGGTTTTTATAATGCTAACGATTTGCCACGATGTAATATTTTTTTTCCTTTTGGGCATTTTTTCACCAACTTGTACCAATCAGCAGTAACGTACATCTTATCTTCCCGTTTTAGAGAGAGGGAGAAAAAAAACAAAAACCAGCAACCATCTTCTTACCAGCACTGCAAATTCATCAGACATTTATAAGCTTAGGTTCTGTTCAAAAGACCCAATGAGCCGAGTGAGTTTTCTTTTCAGAACCATAACAAATCCAAGATTCATCACTAGTATGATTCCAAATAAAATTTAAAGTGCCACCTTGGAATTTTTCAAGAGTTGTTCTGCACCAAGCAATGTGTTGTTTTTGAATGGGAGTCAGCTTATGTGGAATCCATCGGCAAAGCTATTTTAAAAATAAATTCATAAGATATCCGTCAATCTTCAAGCATTGCTCAAACAGCAGCAATATTTTCAGCAGTTCTTGAACATCCTTCACAAAGTTTATCACTAAGAAAAAACTCTCTTGAATTCCTTGTACCAATTATAAACTACTGCCTTAGATGGGACTTCAACAAATTTTCACATTGTTTAGGGGTTAATAATAATAATAATAATAATAATAATAATAATAATAATAATAATAATAATAATAATAATAATAATAATAATAAAGGCCTGGAAATGTTCTCTAGTCAAATTCATTTTTGGATGAACACAAAATCTTTAAACGATAATTAACAGACTATTAGAACAAATTGAACAAACAACATGGCAATCAACTCGCAAAACATTAGAAATATAAACAATTTCATTGCCCTTGTACATGTATAGGGATAAATCAGTGTCCTCACCGACAGCAAATGTTTTTTGCTTTAGTCTAATACAAAGTGGCTTACAGTGTGCCAACTTGTCTGAACAAATAACCCTCTTCTGTAATAGTAGGATATTAATATGACTGTTAGCCTAAGTGAATACTATATGTGATGATACTATGAAAAAGAGCGAAAAAGCTGATCTGACATATATATCAGATAGTTTTTTTTTTTTTTAAAATTTCTTATAATATAACTCTTGAGAGCTTAGCAGTAATACAGCCGACATGAGGCACTCATTTGAGTTTTTTTGACCACCACTACACCCAAAAATTTTACATCCTTAGAAATATTTAATACTGCATACCTCAAACTAAATAATAGTTGGTGTTTTTTTTTTTCATTTAGCAAGAAACCATATATTTGCTTGCAACAACATGTATTCTTCTATTGCTTTAAGGTTTTCATAGTCAGAGCTGGTATTGTCTGCATATAGTAGTACCAAGTGCATTTACAAGGAAAGGCAAATCAGTAATCATTAATGCAAATAATAATGGCCCAAGAATGGAACCTCACATTTCCGCTCTACCATTCTAGATCTCTCACTAGCAACACAGACACATTATTTATAAATTGCTAAAAAGTTAAAGTTAAACATTGAAAAAGTTAAAGCAGTGCCACCTATACCATACAATTTTAATTTGGTTATAAGATGTGCATGTTCACATAATTAAATGCTTTGCTCAAATCACATAAGGTAGCGCAAGTTATATTCTTTGTTTCGAAAGCAATGAGGATCTTGCTAACTAGAAAACAATGGCATCTGCTGTTGACTTTTTCTAAAACCAAATTGTACTCCACTTATTAGCTTCTTCTAAATAAGTACAAAGCTGAGTATACATAATCATTTCCAACACTTTCCAGATAATTGGAACGATATTAGACGGTAACTAGATCTCCCTTTTTTTTTTTAAATGGGCACAATCCTTGAAAGTTTAAGTGTAATGAGAAAAATTCCTTCTAAAAGACATTTGTTTACACAAAAGTTAGTGAATACAGAACACAATCTATTACTTTATGAAGAAGATTAAATACAATCTTGGGAAGTCGCTTCATGAAAAACAAAGTAATCTTTATTATATCTATGTTCTGTAAGTTCTAGTACGGATTTCTTAGGTTTTATGTTGTGGCTGGCTTCTTCAGCAGGTTTTACAAAAAAAAAAAAAAAAAAGCATTGAAGTCATTTGGAGTTAACTATTGTCACTCTTTCAGTGTCCTCAGAAGCTGCTCTGGTGTAAATGCTAAACTTTCGATTGCAAAAGCTGAACTAGAAAAGGAACCTCAAATATTAACACTCTGAAGGCCAAGTTCCATCATCAAGAGATGTTAAAATATGCACAGAATAAAGATAAAAGAAATATTTTGCCTATTAGTGTTCAAAGGAAGTGAATGACACAAAAACACTGAGTGTGAAATAAATACACAAAAAACAACCTGATGTTGAACAATTATCTCTCCTTTAGTTGGTAGATTATAAATATGAAGTATGGTTGAAATATCTCCAATTATTTTCTAATTATACAGGTACAAACAGAAGAACACACAAACAAAAAATTCCAATTTTTTTCACACATTCAAAACCAATGTATAAGAAACATGAAATGTAGCTTAAATCACAAAAATGCAAACTGTGAATTTTATATATTCGCTGTATAGAAGTTGCATGGCATTATTCCCACCCTGAAGTCCATGCTCACTCTTATAACTGAAAATCATCTGGCATATAGCATAAGCATCTTTTGTGCTGATTAGTCATCATTTTGTAATTATACTTCCATCATTTACCAGTATTTAAAATAATTTTAATGTTGCTTTTTAACCTGGTTATGTTGTGATGGTTGCTGTAGGTTTGTAGGCAGTATATACCAGACAAGAGGCCTTAGTTTCATAGTCTCCTTCCTGTACCATCTATTTTCGTTGCTATTGAGTTTTTGGTACAATGTGGAACTGAGTGTGCATGTAGTCATGTTATCCTGGACAGATGACCTTAGTTGCATAGCTGCCATCCTGTAACATCTGTAGGTGGAACTTTGGGTCTGGTATTTAGCTGGCAACTGGGGCAAACCATGAAAATACCCAGTAAGATTTGAGCCTGCAACCTCCTGATGTTATTGCCTGATCCATCTCATTGGTTGCCATTTGTATAATGGATGAAAAATCTAACGTGTTACATTTACATGACTTTCTCTACCCCACTATCCTTTTTATGTAGCTTCTACAAACTATTCTTATGAATGCTTACTTTTCTAACTACTTCATGTTAATCAAGTTAAAGATTTGGAGAAATAGTTTCATTACATATTTTGTTGTGGATACAAGGGGGGGTTTGAATCAATAGATGTTTGAAAGTGGCTCACTATAGGCTGGCTTTAGAATTCCACACCCTTTCCAGAAAATTGCAAGGAACAACTCAATAGCGACAACACTTTTATAGTAAACCGATTATGCAAGAAAATACGAAATTACTTGAGAACGAAGAGGACTTCACAAACTATTACCAGAAAATTCAAACTACCCATTTTATTCGTCATGTAAATAATTTAAAGAAGCTTTTTTTTTATTTGGGGGACCTCAAAACATATATTTTAGGTGAAATCTCTATCAAATTTTTGGGTGAAATAGAATACTTCCTCTATCTACAAGGTACGCGACTTAACTGTAAAAACATTGCCAACGTATAGCCTCTTGAGGCCCACGGTACAGTATAAAAAAATTCTCCGCTAGATGGTAACAGGTCTTTACTCAGCATGTTTCGGCATCTGCTGAGGCTCCAAGAAAGTTTCATTGCTCTTACTTCTGAAACAAGGTTTGGAATAACAGAAGAGAAAAATGGCAGCCAGTAAGATGTATGGTAAACGTTGTGGTCTGACAGGTAATTAAAATTTGTGTGGTTTTCTAATGCTACATAATGGTTATAGTTACGCTGTTTTATTTGTATTTATTTGTACTAAGCCACCATACACAGAATATGGCTAACATCAGCCCAGGCTGGCTGTTTTATTTAAAAATAACCTAAGAATTATTTCAATAGACAATTGCGGGTGTTGTTTACTTGAGATTTTCATGGTAAATAATCGCAATCTTTTCTGAAGTACAGTATACTGTACTTCGGGTCTGTGATCACTAAAAGTTACTAGGAATTATTAGAGACTGAATTTTTAAACTTTTTTGGCATTGAATGCACAAGCACTTAAAATTATTATATATTTGGCTTACAGATGAAGAGATTGAGGATATGATACAAAGTTAGATGTCTCAGATGCAATTTTTCTGAATATGAGGATGAATCATTAGCTCACAATAGACTACAATAATAATCCTGGCCACTGATTTTGATAATCAAAGTGACAGTGAGGGTGTAGATGTTTCTTCAGATGAACAGGAAGAGGTAAATACTACAGTAATATGATTAATCTGTATTTTGTAGTACATTTTTATACCTACCTGGCGATTCTAAAAATTATCTGCAAAAAGGTCTCACAGTGTTAAAATTTATGCACAATTATTTTACAAATTGTGATTTTAAAAAATAAATTCCTTTTATAGGCCCAAGAGGAAAAGCTTTACACCAAGAGTCTATGCAATCACTCAGCCAACACAAGTTGCTGTAGACACGAGTAACTTTAGTCATATGGATTTCAAACAGTACATTGATGCCATTTTACAGCAGATTGTTGACAAATCATGCCAAACTATGTTATGAGGACTGCAAATTCTTTGAACTTAGATGTCAAAAATTAAGTACATTCTTGGGAATTTCTTTTGTCATAAGCAGCTTGCACCATCCTATATTAAGAATGTACTGGGAGCAAAAATGGAGAGTATCAATAATAAGCGATATGACACAAAGACGCTTCTTCAAAATCAGTTCTTCTTTGCAAGTTGTCTTGTATGATATTCCCGAACGATAAAAGGCAGGAAGCTTCATCTTCTGATTGGTAAAATCAGAATAGGATGCCTGAATCAGCAAAGTGGTCAAGATGTTTGTGTTGATGAAATGATAGTGCCATTTTGTGGGGTGTATAGTCTAAAACAGCAGATCCCAAATAAACCAAACCCTGTTGGACTGAAGGTTTTATGTTGGCAAATCCTAATGGAATAGTACTCAGGGGAAAGAAGACCTACCCAGAATACATTAAACTTGGTTTTGGATTAGCTGAATCGGCTGTTATTCATTCAATTAACTGAGAATCTGACACCTGGATATTCAATTTACCATGTCAAAAGATTCTCAATGAACTTTCAAGGAGGGGATCTCAATCAACTGGGACCATTCAGAGGAACAAAATACCAAAACAGGCAAGACTCATGTCAGACAGAGTTGAGCAAAGAAGGAAGAGGATCCTGTACGTGCTTGTGAGCCATGATAACAGCTGCCTGATAAAATGGATGGATAGGAAAAGTGCGATGCTGTTTATCTTCCGCCCATGGGATTAACCCAAAAGATAAGTGCAAGAGAAACAAAATTGCGGAAGTTGACAGACCCAGTGTGGTGCAAGAGTACAATAGAAATATGGGCAGGTTGACCTCTTCAATCGAATGCTTTCTTGCTGTCCTGCTAGAGCACGGACAAAGGAATGGACCATTAGAACTATTTTGCACTTGTTAGACATGGTTGTTGCTAATTCTTGGCTTCACTATAGACATGACCAACTGATGGGGATAAACAAAAAGAAAATTCCTCAAATGAGAAAATTTAAACTCATGCTTGCTGAAGAGCCGACATATCCAAAACCTCAGAAGGATACTACAGATAATGGTAATGGAGGCCAATGCTGACTAAAAGGAGAAAAATTCCCAATTCTCCTTGTGCATAATCTCAGAAGATCTAAATGCAGCCACTTACCAATCATACAAGATGTGAAAGACTAGCAAAAATGCCTGGCAATCTGATTGTAGAGGCAGAATGAGAACTCTTGCAGGAAAAACGCAGCGTTTTCTTGGGTCTGATGGCGAAGAGAAATTGTTTTTTGAAGTTTTGTGAAGACCAACATACAGGTTTTTTTACGTGCCATGCTTTCTTATGTTCTTTTCACATAAAATTTGTTTACCATAATCCTTCAAATGTTTACATTGATCTTTAATGCCCTTAATGAAGTTAGGTGAATGCCTTTGTGTCGTCATAATATAATTATGTACTTAACATCACAGAAAAGAGTTGAAAAAATAAGATTGTGCCAAGCTTCCAATCAAACAAGAGTTTTAAAAAGAGTGCTTTCAGGTACTCTTTACAAGAAAAATTTATCCAATAAATATCTGAAGTATGTACTGTACAACCCCTTTGTGAAAAAAACTGGGGTACAAATATTTTAAATAATTTTTTTCATCTTATTTATGTACATGAGAGGGGGATTCTTTTTTTATAAGAATTTGGAAGAAAAAATGCTCTGGGCTTCAGAAGGATAGAGCTTACAATCAACACTTGCTATTGAATGCTTTAGATATTGTCCTCAAAATTTAATATTCTATGAAACCTTGTGTTGGTGTTAAATACGAACGGCTACCCCAGTAAAAATGCCACCACCAAATCCACATGTTCTCCTTAATTTGCACTCTAGCACTTTGGAAATGGCATGTTATCTTTGTTACTATTCAATAATATGCAACTGCACTGGGTGGTGTTTTACAACAGTCTGCTGCAAAAACTAGTTATCCCTTCAGAACATCTTTTACTTATGCAGTGCTACATGAGCACACAATTTTGCTCTTAAATTGTCAAATTCCAATACTTTGTCTTTTTATTTTTGAAGATAATTACATGGAACCTGCATATTATTACCTTAACTTTGCACTGTTTCAACACTATAAATACCCATTTTATTGAATAAACATAATTATTTTTAACATGACATATAAATTTTGTATGTGCATGTTGAATGATGCTTTGCTCTTTGCAAATGTTGTATAATGACAAAGACTTTGTAAGTGCAACTGTAAGTTTAATGACCTTTGATTAATTATTCACCGGAAGAAGAGACAGCATAGGATTATGCTTATACAGTGCAGTCATTTAAAGGTAAGGCCACGGAGCAGTATATGCACAGCATGCTGTACACAACTGACTGCACATGATGTGTTCAAGATTATCTTTATCAGTGGGGTTTCAGTCGTGCTGTAAAGAGATCATGCACCTCAAAGCTGAAAGCTTATTGCAGACATCTGTGTTGTGTGATTTGCTTAAGAGTCACTGGCTTGTCCACTGCAATCCCTACCGACAAATTCACGCTTGAAAAACAAATTTTTATGTACGATACACACGTAAAAACCACATCATGTAGACAATTTCAGGAGAAATTTTCTGGTATTCCAGTTCCAGGTGGAGAAACTGTTAGATGTCTGGTTAAAAGTTTAGGACAACAGGATTACTAAACCTAAGTGAAAACAAGATGTTCTAAAGGAGAAAGAGAGTGATGAAATTGGTGCATCTAATTGTGGGAATCCTTAAAAAAAAAAAAAAAACCCCACTTATAAGAACAATCCCCCACACCATAGACAAATTTAAGGACAATATAAAAACATAAATTATTATTAACATTGCATAAGAACTTATGCGTGTGAATAGAAATTTTAACCAAAGATGCCAGAAATGTCTTCACTTACACAGACACCACTTCCAACACTATTCATAACAAGGTTCGTACTCTTTTATTGTGCATGTTACTATCACTCACAAGAAACATGGGAGTTATGGAACAAAAAACTCCCAGCATAAGTGTGCAGAGCATGCATACGCACAATCCGTGGCCTCACTGTATAACTCAGAATGTTCTTGAACACAAGGACGAATTAAAGTCTATCTTCTACACATGCCTATAGACAAGTACATGTTCAACATCCGTAAGAACGATAGCTGGTAATGAAAGAAAACTATGATAAATAGCACAATAAATTACACAATGAAAGAGAAAATACATCAATGAATACCACCATAAGCAGGAAAGAAAGCCTCCTAATGGAAAGAACACATCACATACTTTGAGAACCACTGCATTGATTTAGTAGCATGTTTTGTACTTTATTCTAAAACTGGCACATAGAGAGCAAGAAGTTGCCCTAACTTTGTAGATATTCTTGTATCTGTCAATCTATATAGTCAGACTCAAGTCTTTCCTGGCAATACTTTTTCTGTTTGACAATTATTAAAGAAACAAAATTATTCATTTATGAAGAGACTTATTTTCTTTGTTGATATACATGCCTGATAATAGATTTGAATTATGTCAAATCTCCCTCTAAATTTGGCATGAAAAAAGTCTCTTAAAAAGGCTTAGCTTTGCGTTAATTCAGGAATTCCAATATAAATGAGGAAAAGTGGAGAAACTGTCCATATTCAGTGAGATCACATATTGCTTGCCGCACTATAAAAAGTTCAGTACTATAATAATCATTTCAGTAGTTTACTTTTTTATTTTTCATTAGCAATTACAACATGAAAGTTGAATAAATAAGTAAAACCCTCAGTTTTAATGGTATTACAAGTTATCTACATATTACGGAATTGCCACGAATTTCAAATTCTCTCTCTTGAATTGGTCCACTTATGGGTATGGTTGACTTTCTCAAATGAAGATTTTGACCAGACAAAATTCTTCTCTTCTATAAATCCCCATGTTTCCCACTTTTCACTTTCTTCCTCCTAAAACCAACCAAATATTGTAGCCGCAGAACATTTTTGAGGTTCACAAGATTTTCAATTTATCTTAACATTTAAATACAAAAGAAAGGAATGTATGAGAGAGCAGGGGTAATAGTGTGTTGTCCACAGGCTTATGAGATGGTTAATGGGACCAAAACTTTTTAAAACAAGTTGACAACCATACTGAGAAAGGAAAATCAAACATCCACATTTCTTCAAAGCACTATTAAAAATAAACTGAAGTATACCATGCAGGACCATACAAACAACGCTTATTTTACGGCATAGCATAATACATGGGCATGTATTATCCAGGCCTCACTGTACAGGAATCCAAGGAGCGATTATATCTAAATACAATATCTGATAGTGATTTACCTTGTGCATTGCCTTTTCTCTTTGAAATTAATGATTTTTGTTTTCAGTTGAAATAGATGTTATCTAAGAAGTTTGGTAAAAAACAGGCTGCATTTTTCATTATTTTTAATTTTCATGTTTGACTTAAGCTTTTTGTGTATTTTTTGTTAATGAACTGCCAAATCCTTTTCATTCTCAGTGAAATTTACATAAATGGAATACAATAAGAGAAAGATAAAAACTTACTGTGATAAAAATATAGCGCTCATTAAAATATACAATTTATGACAAATTATTTCTTTTGTTTCAACATTTATTGTAGTTTATAGTTAGGTCGGAATAAGAACATGTGTTTTCTTTTTGGGGATATGTGAGGCATGCACATTGGAAATTGAGCTATACTCTTAATTCAGATATTACCATAATTGCTAATTCTGAAAATGCCTCTTGCATGTTCTTATAGTCATGAGAAACAACACAAATAGTCACTGTGCTTGTTTCTTCCTTTATGCAAAGAAAAGATGTTGTAGCTCTAGTATTTACTTATTTCTTTGAATAAATGCATTATATATTTTGCTAAAAAGTTACTGCCTACAATATGCAGGAAAAAAATTGCATAAGTGATTGAAACTTAGAAAAGCAAAGACTTCTAGAAAAAGTGTTTAGGATCACAGTGGAAAACCGAGCTCTTATAATCAAGAAAAAATAGCTATAGCAAACTATGTAAAAACAGAATAAAAGACAGTTATTAAAATGCTAACAATAAGGGATATTCATCACATAGCACATACAAGATGTGAGTTTATGAACTTGGGAGAGGACCTAGGCAGTAACCAAGCCACTACTTTATATGTAATGTAATATATTTATTTCATCATTATTACAATAATACAAATAAAGCTTACATCTAAAACTTATGTCTAGTGCACCAGTTTTCTAGCTCCCCCATATTTAGCCCCTAGGCTGTATATATTGGGATAAAGCTACTATACCATATCTCCACTTTACAAACTGTGCTCGTTCAGCTGTACCTTTCTTAAGCTCCTTATCCACTTATCCCTTGTGTTGCCTAAAAATGTCCCCATCATTTTAATTGTTTCTACTTTTGTGCTTCCCAACATTCTTATTGGTACTGCTTCTTTGTTTAGCTTGTCCCATTTTTTATTCCATATAACCTCTCTCCACCTTTTAACCTTATCACATTCTATTAGACAATGAAAAGTACTACCCGATTCATAACACATAATACATCTCCCCGAACAATTATATCCATTCCTTTTAAAAATATTACTCCTGTGCGCATCCACGCAAGACCTATTCTACCAAATTGATTACATATATCTACATACTTCTCCCTTCCCCAATCTCTTTTAACTGATTTATACAAGATCAATGACCTTTTATCCTCAAAACTAGCCCATATCTCTTGTTTCTCGATATCTTCCACCCTCAATCTCACTTCTTTCCAAAACCCACTGTTATTATATTTATCTAATAGGAAAATATTCCTCATGCCACTTTCTTTTAGGACATTTCCCATCTCCCCTAACCAACACTCACCTAGGACAGCTTTTTGAAACTGTATACATTCTTTTAATATATTATTATCTTCTAAATTTAAACATCTATACCAATACTTCAAAATTCTTTCCACTATTATACCTTTTCTCCCTACCCTTCCTAGCTCTGCCAGTGCCACGCCCCTTGGTGAACTCTTGGGTAAACCCAAAACTTCTTTACAAAACATTCTATGGACTATATCAATCTTAATCCATCCCTTTGCCATTCCATATATTTCTATTCCATATAACATTTTTGACTCTACTACAGCTTCATATAGCCTTTCCAACCAGTTCATTGTTAGCGTGGGTGTTTTGCACAAGCAAACTCTAACAGCTTTCATCGCTAGCTTTCCTTTCAATTGTGCATATTTAGATTGTGCTTCCCACTTCCCATTGCTTGAGAATCTAATCCCCAAGTAATCAAATTCTTTTACCACCTCTATTTGCTCTCCATTTATATACCATCTTTCCTCTCATTTTAATTTTGATCCTTTCTTGAACACTATTATCTTGGACTTTTTTGTATTCACCTTTAGCCCCCATTCCATACAAAATTTTGCAATTTCATCAATAGCATGTTGCAACCCTATCACTGTTACTGCCCCAGCTACTAGATCATCTGCAAATAATAACCCTGGTATTTCCTTTTTCCCTATGACTGGACAGTGTTTATTACTTTTCATTATTCAATCTAAAATATCATCTATAAATAAGTTAAATAATATTGGACTGAGTTTTACTTTATTTAATGGTGTGCTTCACGTGTTTGTGAGGGAATAACAGTTCTGCAATTCCGATAAAATTCTCAAAATAACAAACTGTTGAAAAAGTTATATTGGCAAGTATTAGCTTTCAACTAATATTATAGTGAAGTTTAGTTTGGTAGTAGTAACATACAACTGGCCACTCTTCCCTGCATTCCATTGTGACATCAGTTTGCCGTGTGGCAAGTGTATTTTGATTCAAGAACTACTAGGCATGTAAATGGGAACACAAAATTCATGCTAAACCCCCAATATCTAATTATAATATTCCTTTTTTAAACCATTGTGATTTTAATAGTTATGGAATTGATTATTCCAAGAAAAACTTACTTCTCTAAAGGTTTTGTCAAACACCTGTTGGCATAAAAGAAGCTGACAACAGTACACTGCATGAGCATATTATGGGGAATTGCTTGCTCTGCTTCAAATACTGTTACCTCTTCATATGCCAGCTGATATAGTTGATATATTGTGAGACATGTTCCACTGTGTTTGTTCTCTTAAAATATCAAAAAAGTCTGCATACTTTATGTATGATTGCTATGTAACAGCCTCAATATGACCATAGAAGAGATTAAAGAGGGTTAATTAAAAAAAAAACTCTGTAGGAAAGTGAGCTTCCCTGCTTTCGTACGCTTCACAGAGAAACGGTTCATAATCTTGTGAATTGATTTAGGAAAACAGGATCTATTCTTGATAAGAAGCCAAAAGATAACAGCATTTCAAGAATTGCAATTACACGATGTGAGTAGAGTTAATTTCTGCAATTGGGTGTTGAATTATGTTAATGATCGCTCTAATGACCCATGTTGAGACGGTAATTTGTATCACAAATTACTCAGATGTAATTAGTGATAATAATATGAATATGTATTTTTATGTAACATTGATTTCAGAGGTTTAATAATTGTAATTATTAATGGTAAATAATAATTTTTGGCTCTACTGAAACTGTTAACAATAACAATACTGCAATGAAAGGTTTGAGTTGTTTATCGTTACCGGGAACCAGGAAGTTACGTAATGTTTCGCGCCTTTTCAGTAAAAAAAGCTTCCAGAACATTCTATAAAAATTATATGTATTAGTGGTTTTCATTGGATAGTAAAATTGACGCTAATGTTGGCGCGTTTTATTAGCCAATAGCATTTCATTTATAATCTTTAGGCGTATCTTAAGGCAAGTCTATAAATAAGCCATGTCTGAGGTAAGCGTCCCCCAGTGTTCAACAAGATTCTCAACACATAACACGTCAGCTCCCAGTTCAACAAGATTCTCATGTCGGTCTCTAAATTCATAAAGTTACGCGCAGCAGAAGTACGAGAAATCTTATAAGGGATTATACAGTTAAATATACCAAATTGAAGTACGTGAGTTAAAAGTGATAAGACGTTATTATAAACAGTTTCAGTATGGCGAGTATCCAAATTAACTTGTGAAAGTGTTCGTGAACGTGTTCTGCAATAAAGATTATAAAACCAGTTTCTTCATCAGTATCATTTATAGACAAAAGATTCCTTTCCGCTTCACAACCTGCAAGAGTTAAATGTCTACCTAAATAGCTAGCCGGAAGACAATATACATAACCTTAAAACTAATTCATAAAAAAAAAATTGCTACGTCAGAGGGAACTACGAGCCAGACCAACGAATGACGTCACACGAGATGGTTCCACGCGTGAGGTAAACGACATTACGTGAGAAACATTATCCACAACGTGGTGCTTTTAAAACATATATACAATTTGTTGCTATCTCAAATTGGCATACACAAATAAATACAACTATACCACTCTCAAATTGGCGCCCGGACGTGGGGCGAAGTGACTAGGAAAGGAAGGCAAAGTGACCAGGAAAGGAACAAGAATAACCAGGATAGTAGCAGAATTAACCAGGAAAAGGCGAATGCAGCAGTAAAATGATCTACAAGACGCAGATTCCAGAAACAAGAGGAGCAACAAATGACGCGGATAAGTGGACGCAAAAACAACGAGACAACGTAGATTCATCATAAAACAACGCAGAAGCGACATACAAATCTAGGAGAATGGGGCAGAACGCTGGACATCAAAGCTACATCAGCAGACAGTGTCACAAAAGGTCAGAATATAGTAATTTTTTTTAGAAAATGAAAAACAATGGCTGCAAGTAATACAGAAGAAACAATGATGGAGGGAGATAGTGTAACAGTTAGCTGTAATTCAATACAGGGTACAAAAAATAGCGTAAACAATGTAGTATTGGAGAAAAAAAATGTTAGTGCAGAAAGTGAGAATAGAATAGCAGGAAATGTTAATCTTGATACTAGTATGATTATGGAAATGCTGAAAAATTTGAATGAGAATATAGAAAAGAAAATAGATCAAAACAGGGAAGATATGCAAAAAGATCTTAGTAAGAAAATAGATCAAAACAGGGAAGATATGCAAAAGAATAATAGGGAATTGAGGGAAGATCTTAGTAAGAAAATAGATCAAAACAGGGAAGATATGCAAAAGAATAATAGGGAATTAAGAGAAGATATTGATAGGAGTTTAGAACAAAAACTAGATCAGAATAAGAGAGAATTGAGGGAAGATATTCGTAGGAGCTTTGAACAAAACAGAAAAGATATTGGTAGGAGTAATGAGGTATTAGAACAAAAAGTAGATCAAAGCAGTGGAAAAATTGAAAGGAAAGTTACGAAGCTAGATAGTAGTATGCCAAAAAAAAAAGTGATGAAAAGGAAATAATAGCAAGTGAGATAGGAGAAGTTTCAAAGAAAATGCTAGACATGAGCATGGAAATAGGTAATAAAGAAAGTGAGGTTAATGTAGAATGTACAGAGTTAGGAAGTCAAGTGAGTAATATTTCAAGTGAGCTAAGAGAGATAAATGAGGTTAGGAATGTAGATGTAAATGAGGTGCAAGTTAATTTCAGAGGGGAGATATCAGAAATACAGAAAAAATCAGAAATGCAAAGAAGTAAATTGTACCAAGATGTTCAAAATGAAAACTCCAGTCCAGTACAGTTTAGTACAGATTTGTCAGAGTATTTTCAAAGTAAAGAGATGGTAGAAGAATTGAAAATGAAAGTTGTTAAAAGATGTGTAATTCAAGAAACTGTAGATTGTTTTCAAATGTTATCAGGGAACGAAATTTCATATGAATACAATAGGTTATTCATGAACGACAATTTGAAGGTTAGGTTACGGCTACGAGTAATGTTTAGCCACACACAATTTGATCCAGGAGGGTAAATAGCAATGAGATGTAAAGTAAATGCTGGATAGTTGAAGACGACTTGCATAGAAATGTATTGGAACGTAAGAGGGTTAACTAAATATATACGTCATTTGAAAAGAGAAATAAGTTATAAAAAAAAAAAAATAGAGAAGTGTTTAAAAAAAAATATATAAATAAATAAATTAAATTTTTTTTAGTAACTGTAACAACATTTGAAAAATAAGAATGCAAAGATTGAAACTTAAGATGAGATTAAAGTAAAAGTACGTAAATACAATTCCAAGAATTAAAATTTAAAAATGCAAAGATTAAAATTTAATATGATATTAAATTAAAAGTACGGAAATACAATTCAAAGAGTATTGTTAAAGTGAAATTCAAAATAACAAAAATGGTAAAAATAATTCAAAACAAATACTTATGTAGCAAACAGAAAAGGTGAAACATTGTCAAGATTTAAGAGATGTAAATATATTTGCAAAGTACAAAATAACAAAAAAAAAAAAAAAAAAAAAAAAAAATTGGTAAATATAATTAAAAATAATTGAAACAAATACTTATGTAGTAAATAGAACATGGGAAACATTGTCTAGATTTAAGAGATGTAAATATTTGTGTTGAGGGTGAATATTTTGGTACATATGTATAATAATTACAAAAATCTTAAATGTATAAATTTTGTCAACAGCTTAAAGTAAACAATTTGGTAGTAGTAAATAAATAGTTTAGGGTATAGTATTTGCTATAAAAAAAAATTTGTGATATCAGATTAATATCTAAAATTAATTAAACCAAAGCCAGTAAGTAGTGGCAAGATAAAACATATGTCGTGTGTTAAATACGTGTGAAGTGTAAAGTGAAAGTGAATAGCGTGTGTTACAAGATTTAGGAGACTAAAAACAAAATTATAAAATTTCTAAACAGGTTATAAATATTTATAATTATGTTTCTAGTGGGGCATATGAGACGGTAATTTGTATCACAAATTACTCAGAGGTAATTAACGATAATAATATGAATATGTATTTTTATGTAACATTGATTTCAGAGGTTTAATAATTGTAATTATTAATGGTAAATAATAATATTCGGCTCTACTGAAACTGTTAACAATAACAATACTGCAATGAAGGGTTTGAGTTGTTTATCGTTACCGGGAACCAGGAAGTTACGTAATGTTTCGCGCCTTTTCAGTAAAAAAAGCTTCCAGAACATTCTATAAAAATTATATGTATTAGTGGTTTTCATTGGATAGTAAAATTGACGCTAATGTTGGCGCGTTTTATTAGCCAATAGCATTTCATTTATAATCTTTAGGCGTATCTTAAGGCAAGTCTATAAATAAGCCATGTCTGAGGTAAGCGTCCTCCAGTGTTCAACAAGATTCTCAACACATAACACGTCAGCTCCCAGTTCAACAAGATTCTCATGTCGGTCTCTAAATTCATAAAGTTACGCGCAGCAGAAGTACGAGAAATCTTATAAAGGATTATACAGTTAAATATATAAAGTTGAAGTACGTGAGTTAAAAGTGAGAAGTTATTACAAACAGTTTCAGTATGGCGAGTATCCAAATTAATTTGTGAAAGTGTTCGTGAACGTGTTCTGCAATAAAGATTATAAAACCAGTTTCTTCATCAGTATCATTTATAGACAAAAGATTCCTTTCCGCTTCACACCCTGCAAGAGTTAAATGTCTACCTAAATAGCTGGCCGGAAGACAATATACATAACCTTAAAACTAATTCATATAGATTGCTACGCCAGATGGAGTTAGCAGGCGACCGACGAATGACGTCACACAATATGGCTGCACGCGTGAGGTAAACAACATTACGTGAGAAACATTATCCACAACGTGTGGACACAAACACACAAAAACTACTTCAATGTTTAATTTGTGTGGACGAAGCATGATTTTATTTACATGGACTAGAAGAATGGATAAGCCTCCTCTTTAAAGGACTTACAGATAAACTTCATTGCATAACTTTTATTGAATTCAAAACATCATTACATGTAATAAAGAACAAATAACATGGTGCTTTACTTATTTTCATGAATATATAGCATATTTTGTCACTTTTGTTACATCCAAGTCGCATCGCATGCATCTCTCTTGTGGCATCACGGGAACATTGGTTGCATTGTCTTTCCACTGCCAACATTTGCAATCCCAATATAGCTGAAAATACAACTGAGGGCCCTAAGCCACAAGGCATAGCCAAGGGATTGAGGGCCTTCAGCCTCAAAGCATAACCAAGGGATCTGCATGTCCCTCTAATGATTCACGTTGGCAGCAATTCCTTTCAAAAGTCGCCCAAACCTGCCTAAAACTACTGTATAAGAACATTGCATAAAAGGGTGGGTGGGCATTAAATTACCATCGGAGCAACAGCACACCAAAACATTCATTAACCATTGCTGTGGATAGCAATAAACCCTGATTTCATATGTTAAAAGCTTCTATTTTCACCATAATCCAATATCAAAGTAGTACTGGACTTACAAGCTAAAATCCCAAGGATGTGGGTTCAAACCTGGCAGAAGATGGATTTTTTTTTTGGGGGGGGGCATAAAAATCCTTAGCATGGCTCCTTCGGAAGGGAAGTAAAGCCAGCGGTTTTAAGGTATGTAAAAGAATCTCAAGCTTGATATGAGGCCTCTGAGGAAAATTTCCAGTCTTTCATGCCCAATATAGAATGAAGCACTAAGAACCATAGAAGTTAGACCATTCATAAATTTTAATTTTCTTACAAGTTAATGCCTTGCATAAGTAGCCAGCAAACTGGATGAAAGCATATCTCATATCCAGGATGGGTGATCAGCCCAATGCCTGGTATAGCAGTGAAGAATAGCAGACTCCACCAGCAAGCAATGCGCTTAGGTTGGCCATGTGTCCTAACAAATGCTATTTCACTGTGACCTACTAAGAGAATAGGATCTATCATGTTTGAAAGAAAGTTGTTCCTGATTCAAAACTTACTGAAATCTCTCTACCTCCTCATGTGATAAACATAGCTATTCTGAACAAGTCAGAGCATCATCTTGCACTGCAACCAAATGAACACCACTCCAACATTGTACACAAATTAAACAATACGTCTACTACGCCATTTATGTTCATAATGAACAAATTTCCTTACAATTTCTACAGATCTGATAATTTGCTTTTAAATAATGTTTTTGTAATAAACAAAATCATAATTGATATTGCATGCCACCTCCTAGTTTCCCATGCCAGATATAATGCAAGATGACCAAACGAAGCATGACCACATTATTCTGCTTTCAAACAGAGTACAGAGTTTACATTGCAGGTCTCGTCACTTTGTAAATCAAAAATTTATTGATGATTTGGAAATCACTCTTAGCATTACCTATGATAATTATATACTAGTGATATTACAGGCTCTTTCCATTAACTCATGAAACAAAAGAACAGTCGTGTAATATTTCAAAACACAGTTTAAATATGAAAATTTAAATGAACAGTATTTCTTTAATATATGGCATCTTTTAATGAGATTTATATTTCCTGCAAGAGGTGCTCATTTATCACTTATAGTTCTCTAGAACATCAAATTTAAATAAAATGTAAAGGACAGCTATTTACATAAAAGTTATCATGTCAAAACTTCAAACATATGATCGTCTTAAAGAAATAGGGGAGGAGGGAGAAAGCAGTAGCAAAAACTGTGTGCGCGCATTTATAACTTAGTACCATACGTGGTACACAAGTCTACCATCCTACAAAAATGTGACACAAACATAAGAAAAACTCTCCAATGGATAAATGTTTGATTTTAATTAAAATACCATATGTTTAACAGACATATAGGAAAAATACAGCATATACTTTGAATTTTTTGGGAATAGTCTATTAAGTCCTATTCGATCTGAATGGATTTTGTATAATTGGTAAATTGTAAGAGATGCATAAAGACTTACTGATCATGTTAAACACATATTACATCAAGCATTGTTTTTATGGCATTAACCATTCACAAGATATTTGCTGTTATTGGTTTGATCTTTCCAAAATTAATACATTTTTTTTAAAGTGCTCTTTATTGTCATGAAGAGAGTACAGTATTCCAAAGCCATCATATGGCAATGAAATCTGTAATCAAACTATTTCTGCAGACATTTATCACAACTTACTTTTTTGCTTGAAGTTAAACATCCTTTAACCCATCAGATGATGAATGAATGAATGAATGAATGAATGAATGAATGAATGAATGAATGAGCTCATCCCTAGAGCTTAGTTACTCGTGACCATTGTCTTTTAAGGATAACGGAAAACACCGGAAAAAAAACCTTATCCTCATCCTAACCGAGATTCAAACCTGGTACCTCTTGAATGTGAGGTATACATGCTACCCCCACACCAGAGGTGGACTAAAAGAATGCTTAGAAGTAACAAATAGCGGCTATAAAAGCAATATGAATATATCATACAAGATTTTTTAAATTATTCTCTCTACCATTTTCTAAATAAAAGGGGAAGAAGTTCAGGAGGCCTTTAAACTTTATTTTGCTAAAATTTTGGACTGATTGCAATACTTTATCTTAGGTAAGACGCACAGTATATAAAAACACACATTTATTTTAGGGATAAGACAACTTTACCTTTAGCAATTACATAGTTCAGATTATAGCAATTTCTCATATAACTAAAAATGTGAGGAACTGAATAATTTTTCACTATACATAACTCAAAAATAACCTTATACAACCTATATGTTAATATTACATATGAATAGTCCCAATTAGAGATGCAAATACATCTTTCTATAAAAATGCCTTTCTTAGAGACCTTAAAACATTTCTGGCAAAACCTCAATGAAAACTGAGTGAATATAACAAGTACACAACCTGTACCAAAGTATTAATTAATTTTGAAGATTTAGAAGCTAGTAACAGTGATGTGTTATAATTTAAAATAAAGAGAGTTGAAGGTCGTTACACTACATAACTAAAATGTACTAAATTGTACTAAAAGGTACATTTTAGTGATGTAGTATAACAACCTTTAACTCTCTTTATTTTAAAAAATGTACCAAAGTAATAATTTACAAACATTTCAGATGCATTAACTGTTATGAAAATGTAAATTTGAAGATTCTCCATAAATACATTAAGATAAATGATCATGTTAAATAAGGACATGACAGCAATGAATGAGAGGTGACATGGAACAGACCTTAGTTAAGCTCATAGGAGACAGAAGTAGGAACTGGGCAGTTATCTTCAATTTTGTATTCTGCACATTATAAAAATAACATTGTTTAGGATGTGTATTTACATTACTGCGTGTTAATTTTATCAATGGTGATTTCCTGTTCTTATAAACAAGCTCCTGCTCTATTTTCTTAATTTATTTATTTGTGCTAGCAATCTTCCTTAGAATATGGCTATACATCAGCCCAAGCTGTTATCTTGCCATATTCTACCCATATTACTTTATTTATAACATAAAAAATTATAATAATAATAACAGTAATACCAAAATGATAATCTAATACTAATTTTATGATAATATAATTACATATCGTAACATCTCATGATGAAATTAATTCACATCTCTTTATTGCCCATGACCATTTCTTTTTTACTTTGGACAGGTACTCTTCATTTTATTGTCCTTGTTAAAAAATCTTGCTTAAGACTACTTTCCTGTCCAATTTTAACCATTTCCCATTTACAGCTTGCTTTCTCCAATGCTGTGTACCATTACAATCAAACACGATATGTTCTAAATCTTCTTTTTCCCCACATATTGGACACTGGTTGTTTTCTTAATTACTTCCCCATTGTAAGAAAGCCAATTTCGTCCACTATTAACCCCATTTTATTCTTTTCTGATTTACTTCATCATTCCTAACATCACCTGCTGTTGCATGCAGTATACATAGCACTATCTTTAAAATAAAAATCTGAAGGCTTCCGTTTGTCTTAAGTCACAGTCTCAATTACAACTAACCCATCCACTCTGGAAGAGAATGCAACACAATCAGCTGTTTCTATGTCATATCCCTTATATGATTAAAGAAGTTAAATGAAACAAAACAAAAATTCTGCCTTTTGAGTGATAACATAAGTATATTTTTAAGGACACTTGGTAGATTTGGGTTCAATTTTTTTTTGCAATCGATTATAAATGGTGTAAAGAGCACTTTTTTTTCCCTTGACCTCTAAAGGGCTCTTATGATCCAGAGATGTTATAGTATATTGGTATAAAACAATGTGCTCACCTTGTTGTGTCATCCTCCATGATCATAGGGTACCTAGCTAACCTCTAGTTCCCAAAGCCACAGGTTTAAAACTGATGGAGGAAGATGGATTTTTTTTCAGGCGTAAACATTCTTAGAATGGCTTCCTTCGAAAGGGAAGTAAAGCCGGTGGTACCATGTCATAGATTTACACCATGTTAAAGAACCTCAAGCCTGATAAAGAGGCCTCTGAGCAACATTTCTGGTCATTCATGCTCAACATAGAATGGGACATTAAGGACCATAGCAGTTAAAACAGTATCCAAAAATGAAGCTCAATTTCACCTTGTTTTTTGCATTTCATGTAAAGTTTGTTTTTTTAAACTTCAAGTACATTTTTCTCAAAATCTATCGAACTCCTTATACCTGGTGTATCACATATGTTACAAAGGTATCTTTATGTTTTTGGATTTGTAATGGGCTTTTTACTTTCTCTAATACGTGTAGTAAGTAGGGGAAGTATTGTATTCCAACCAAAAATTCCATACCGATAAACACAAAAACAATTTTAAACGGAAAGAAGCTCTCCGTGTGCATAAATCCTGGACACCTATCTTGGAGAAACAGATACATAGAAATAGCAGACATAATAATACCTCGCCAAACCCACCCACTCCCAGAGACGCCAGTCAATCACTGCACAGGACCTCACAGTAAGCCCTGCCCACCCCCACTATATAAGAGCGCCATCCTCCAGACTCCGATCACCGCAGACACTGAATCACTTCACCCTGAAGATGCCAAGCGCTGTACTTGGCAAAACATTGGTATCCATGATGCCTTCTAGACCACGGTCTACAAGCCCGGATAGTTGTAATTCATTTATTAGTTATTCCATTCTCTTCTCTTTGCATGTCCAGGAGGACAAAAAAGATTAATAACGAATTCCCATTTGAGAAAAAGCACAAGTACTGAAAAATTCAAACAAATAAAGAATATCTCGGAAATGGTTCTCAAAAAAACGTAAATGACATAATTGTGTGTTTCACAGAGATCTACACTTTTTGTTTAGTAAACTTTTGTCTATCTCTTACAGTTTACCAGTTATGCAAAAGTTATTCAGAATGAAGAGGACTTTTGGAGACATTCTCACAAAATTCATGATATATGTTTAATTTGTCATGAAAATATCTTAAATATATGATATTTTAATCAAAATTGTTAAGAGCCATTTTTGAGAAATTCAAAATTTTAGAAAAATATTTCATGTAAAGGGTAGTCTGGGGTGGGGGGATTTTCTTGAAAATCTTCGTGTCACACCTTTTAAAGATACTGAGCCTAAATACCAAGTTTAGTATTTATCCAACTTTTCGTTTTTGAGTTATGCTGTTCACAGGCGCACACATTACTTTTTTCTAAAAAGGTCTTTTTTTGTTTCAGGGGGTCTCAAAACATGTATTTCCGGTGAAATCTCGGTATCAAATTTTTGGGTGGAATGCATTACTTCCCCTACTTACTCTACGTAGTAGAGAAAGTAAAAAAGAGGCATGTTACATGCATGTTTGAAAAATGCTAAATGTAAATATTAACTGTAAAATTTAGACAATACTGTGAAAATAATGCTGACTTGTGTCTGAAGTTAATAATTAGCACCAAAATCTCCAAACAGCCTTTCTACTGCTACAGAATGTATGTAATGTAATTGATGGCTACCGAAACCATTTAATATCCTATACACGAGTTTCCTTTAAAACGTACAACATAATAAAATCCATTTCCGAAATAACCTATGCTAGATATTAAAGAAAAGCACATTCAGTGTAATCTTGGAAACTAATTCAACAGACCAAACCAAAGGTAGAACTCTTATTTTCTTTTCACTGAAAGTTATGGAGTTTAACCACCAAAATATAACAGAATATTGGGGGAGGTTAAGGAGATCATGAATACAGTATGTCAATTATCATCCAATTTCCATGGAACTGACATTGGAAATTTTAATGTTATCAACAAAATTACAAGAGTTCTATGAAATTACAGTTTTAAGGACCACGGATAGAAGTATTCAACACTAAAAATATACTTTTCATAGATTTCATGCCTAACTATAAATAGGACTAAATTAAACTAATGAAAATATAATTCATAATCTAAAAACACAGCTGGGAAATGGCTGCTAATCCTGCTAACTTGCCTACTGACAAAATAACATTTCATGCTAGTCATAATACCAGACGAGTCAGTTGCCCCTAGGTACTCGTATCTATGCAACCCGCAGTTCATAGTCTAATGTGAAAACATTTACCCTTTTAGCAAACCAACTGTTATTGTAGCTCTGCCCTTCTATTAGGTGCTATACACAAGCACCATTAATGAACAAAGGCCTGAATGAGCCAAGGCTTAAAAAAGATGGCTCTTATGGATATAATGCTTGCAAGGAGGTAAAGGAATGTTCTCCCGAATAACAGGATAGCATGCGTGCATTCTGGCTGAGTGGGTTAGCTGATGGAATGTGATGAAGCAAAGATTAGCTTCGGAGGTTAATTAATATTTACATCAAATTATTTTTTTTTCTTTCTCGTTATTTATTTTCTGTATATTAGTATGCTAATATATTTATTTTTGTTATTGGCTCTCCTGTGGGTCAAAGACACAGAATTACAACCATAAAATAATTGTGGATCATGTTTACCCTAATAATCTGTACCGTATCTGGAGTTGTAAATCGTGTTACATAGTTAGCTTTCATTCTTTTGGGCACATATTTAAACCTTACGTTTTACTTCTACTGACAAAGGAGTTGTAAATGTGCTAAGTTCACGGATAAACAGAATAATAAATTGTTAAAGAGCATGAATTTATATCAACGAAGTAAATGTTTAAAATGACGACCCCCTTCACCAATGCACATTTGGGTGCATTGCCGGAGAGACCACCTTGCATGCTGTAAATATGTGCAGTGTAATCTGCTTGCATTCCTCACGGATGAATGCCCATAGATGATTTTGGCTTCGTGGTTCTTAAGCATAGATCCGTTCCTTTCAATGATTAGACAGAAAGAAATCCAGTGGGGTGAGATCAGGTGATCTAGGAGGCCATGCGATTGGGCCGCTTCGGCCAATCCATTTTTGCAGATGTGGTCTATATAAGTGATTCCTTACAATCAGTGACCAGTGTGGTGGAGCTCCATATCACTTGCGCTTGAAAGTTGCATCCGTGGAGAGCCTGGTGTAGTTGTAGATGGTACAGATGATATTTATTACGTACAATATGCGCATCACTGAGGACCGACGTACACTTATGCACAGATATTGTGCTATGGCCCTTGAACTGGTATGTGGATTGTTTTCTATTGCATTTTGCACAGCTTCTTCATTGCCTCCAGAGGTTACTGGAGAATTGCGAGCAGGTGGTGCTCTTCCAAATCATCCTGTTTCATGAAGGCATCTTTCAACCCTTCAAAAGTGTCTGCAGTAGGCGCAAACCGTTCTTCATACAGGCGCTTTGCTGACAGTGCATTACACTTTATTTCTCCATAGATTAACAGCATGTCAACATATCGCCATTCGTATACATTATGATGGCAGCTGTGTCTCGTAGAAAGGTTTCAAATACACAGTAGAAAATGGAGAGCTTATTCAAGCCAAACATTGCCGCAGGCGTAAATAGCTAAAGCTATTTTACATGCGCGAAGTGTTTTAAACTTGGTTTAAAATGGGTCAAGCATAATACCGAGCACAATAAAACACCTACTACAAAGTATAAATTATCCACTTGTCAGTGGAAAACATGGCAATTATGCTACTTCATACACACTTATGTTATCAAAAGTGTTCTTTGCATCATAATATAAAATTATAGGCCCAGAGAGATAAAACAATAGGTAATAAAAAGTTTGAACTTAACACAAAGGATTTAAACCTGAACTGAAGTGGTAAACCAACCATGATAATGCCATTCAGCCAATGCTGCCTTGCATACTGGGGCTCCCATATGAAAAAATAATTGCAGAACTCAGATCCCACCTCAAATCTTTACATGCTTTTTCCAGCTTCATAGTGTTTGGAGTTAGTTTTGGTAGTTTTAACTCAAATAAACAAACTGCATCAGCCATTTAAATTATACTGCATGAACTGAAATATGCCATTGTTTGTGACGGAAGCGAAATTATCTACCCACTACTAAACATTTTTTGACAAGGCTGTACAACAAACCTTTGTTAGCTGATGGCTTAAATCCAATTGGTCGCACTGCATAGATCTGTCATTTTGTTTTCAAATAGCTTTGTCAACGATGCATGTGATAAGTTGTTCCTTCAGGGGCGTTTTCAAAGGTGTGTATAAATGTATGCTAAAGAATAAAAGTTTGTAAAATCAGCTAAAAGTGCTACTGCAGATCCCAGTGTCAGGGTGGGATGTTTTTGGAATCGACATACATGGTAATTGCATTCTGTCCCATAAAACACTTATGCATTGAATTATCTATCCCTCCCCTATAAGGTGTTAGCATATCAGCCCTTAAAAGGCATTCAAGAAAGGCGCAAGTCGCACATGTCTATTAGCATGTTGCATAAATTAAAAAATAAATAGGGGCAGCTGACTCATCTGGTATTACTTCTAGATTAAACTGCTGCCCTCATTAAAATGATATATGAACAGAAAATAATACTCAAGGACCTGAGAATAATTTCAAAGGCCCTCTATCCAGGTACAGGGAAATTGGAAACTCTCCCACAACATGAAAACAGACTGCAGGATCAAACTGAATCTCTTCTAAATCATGCATATCAACTGCATCAGCAGCTCACCTTGGCAATCCAGGATTGGCACAGTCCATTAGGCATGAGTTAACAACACTCCTTGCCTCAATCTTTTTACACACACAATTAAGTCAACATACTCCAATAAGCTATGTCATTAAGTGCTGTTCTTAAAAACCCGAACTTGTCCAGCATATGACACTCGGTCCTTAACCTGTCATATGGTGAGGTTACTCACACAAGGTAGTAATGGCATTTAAATTGCATGAGTAGCACAGCTCACAAGTATAAACTGACCAACAAAATAGATACGAGGTGTGATCAAAACTTTTCTGCAATGGCTTCACAACAATGCTGACGCTGAGATTTCTTTAATTCTTACCCAGACTGTACATGCAGCATTCCTTCCCAATAAAAATGAGAGGTCACGTGACTTCCTGTGACCATGTAGTGACGAGGTAGACGCTCTGAAGTGAACACGTGTTTTACACGTGCGATTTTTCCGCATAGTAAAAATGTCAGATTACGAAGAACAAAGAACGAACATCAAATTTTGCTTTAAACTCAGTAAAACTGCAACAGAAACCTATGAAATGTTAAGAACAGCTTATGGAGAGGAAGTTATGGGCAAAACTCAAGCATTTGAGTGGTTTTCAAAATTAAGTGGTGTGACATAAGTTAAAGATGTAGATTGTTCGGGACGACCCTGTTCCAGCAAAACTGATGAAAATATCAATTCGGTGAGGGAAATAGTCTTAAATGATAGGCGCATTACAAAAAGAGAACTTTCTGACTCATTAGGACTCTGCTTTGGAAGTGTTCAAAGCATTTTGAAAGACAATTTGGACATGAGAAGAATTGCCGTCAAGTTCGTGCCCTGCCTGCTTTCAAATGACCAAAAGGAAGCTGTGTGATTGCCTGCACAGATCTTAAAAGAACAGCTACAAAATGACCCACAGTTTATGGAGAAAATTATTGCTGGCGATGAAACATGGATTTATGGGTACGATCCAGAAACGAAGCAACAATCTTCACATTGGAAGAGTCCATCTCCATGCCCGAAAAAGGCCAGACAAGTTGGATCCAAAGTGAAGTCAATGATGATTGTGTTTTTTGACATTAAAGGCATTGTACATAAGGAATTTGTGCCACAGGCTCAAACAGTGAATCAAGTGTTCTACAAAAAAGTGCTGCAAAGATTAAGGGAGAATGTGCAACGCAAACAGCTGGAGAAATGGAGTGGCAACCGATTCCTGCATCATCACAATGCACCCACGCACAAAGCCCTTTGTTCGCAAATTTTTGGATAAAAATAGGATGAATACTGTTCTCCATCCCGCCTATTCTCCAGATTGGCATCAGCGAACTTTTTTCTTTTCCCGTGACTTAAAATGCGACTCCGAGGACACCGTTTTGAGGACATTAATGTCATACATCGCGAATCGCAGAAGGCTCTGAACATGTTGAAAGAAGAGGACTTCCAGCAGTGGCAGCAGCGCTGGGACAAGTGTATCAACTCCCAAGGAGACTACTTCGAGGGTGACAGTGCAGATTAGACAAAACCAACTGTTGTGTAATATTTATGACATCATTCCGAAAACTTTTTGATCACATCTCGCACATTGCGGCAACAGACAAGCTGAAGAGGAGTATAGGTCAGACAGAGAGGAGATAGTAAAGAAACCAAAGTGTGTCCTTGACTAACAGCAGCTGCCGACATTTCAGCAACAACCAAGCTCAAGAGGAGTATAGGTCAGACACACAGAGAGGAAATAGTAAAGAAAACAAAGTGTGTTCATGAGTACCAGAAGCTGTCGACATTGCGGCAACAGCCAAGCTCAAGAGTATAGATCAGACACCCAGAGAGGAGAGAGTAAAGAAACCAAGTGTGTCCTTGAGTACCAGAAGCTGCAGACATTATAGCAACAACCAAGCTCAAGAGGAGTATAGGTCAGACACCCAGAGACGAGATAGTAAAGAAACCAGTTTGTCGAGTACCAGAAGCTGCTTACATTACAGCAACAGGTAAGCTGAGGGTAGTGAGACACTCAGAGAGGACATAGAATAGAATAAACATCATACAAAAATTTTAAACACATTTATGTCAAGTTTTAAAGCCACTTATATTCTAGTACAAATCGAGTCAAACTTTCCATTCTTTTAAGGGCTGCTTTGCACCTGGCACCCCTTACCCTTTGGCATTCAATTAGCCGTTATTCTTTTCCTTCCCTTTTACATTCCCCTGATTCCTATTTTCGATTGCCTTTCCTGCTCGTCTCCCCCTCTTTTTTTTTAGTTTCCTTAACTATTTGTCCTAGATTTTCCTTGAAAACCCCCCATATTCATGATTCTTTTTTGTCTTAACTATTAATATTTTCATAGCTACCATTTCCTTACTCGTTTTGTCCTTTTTGGATCCCAAACATTCTGTCTCCACTTCACTCTTTACATTCTAACAATAATGTACATTATTTTCCTTCTCTTCGCATATAATACATGTTCCCAATTCACTCCTTCTTAACCCTCTAAGAAACAATGACTTCATTCTCCCCATGCTAAACCTTGCCTTTCCTGTCTGCTACACATAACACAACGTTCTCTTCCCCACTCTCTCTTAATTGTTCTTTATAAACTTAAGGACACTTTATTTTGAAGGCTTTCCCAGATTTATTTCTTTACATCTTCTATCCCATTTCCCACTACTTTCTAAAATCTGTCATTTTCCCCTATAGTTGGCAAATAACTTTATGTTCTGTTTGAAGGTACCTGTACCAATATTTCAAGATTCTTCCCATAATTATTCCTTTCCTCCCTGTTCTTCCTAAAACTACCAATGCTACTTCCCTTGATGCTGACCTGATTAATACTAAAAGTATGAGGGCAGACACAGAAGTACCTCACCTGACATATATATTACGGTTGTATCAAACAAATGACTATGGTAGAAAGTACCACACTAATAAAGCTTAAGTTTGAACATGCTACATTGTTTAGTAATTGTTTGGCAGCCATTAATAGTGAACTCTCTCAGTGAATTTGAAAACATGGATAAAACTGGCCATCGTAATGTGATACAATACTTTCATTTGAAAGGTCTTAGTCGAACTAATATTAAAGCTGAGCTAGATTTTACTCTGGGGGAGTCTGGTCCTTCGTTTACAACAGTAAAATATTGGGTGGCAGAGTTTAAGCAAGGCCGTACTAGCTGCCAAGACGAACATCACTGTGGTCAACCAAATGAGGTGAACATGCCAGAAAATTTGAAGAAAATCCAAAAATGGTATTGGATGACTGTCGACTGAAAGTGCGCGAGCTAGCAGACATCATAAGCATTTAAAAAAATGCAGTACATCGCACACTAACTGAAAATTTAGACATGAGAAAGCTGTGTGCAAGATGGGTGCCACGTTTACTCACAATGGAACAAAAGCAGCATCGTGAGGATGTTTCAGTCGAGTGTTTGGCAATGCTTCGCTGCAATAAAGCAGAGTTTTTGTGTCGATTCTTAACCATGGATGAAACATGGGTCCATCACTTCACACCTGAGACGAAGGAAGTCAAAACAGTGGATTGAAAGAGGAGATTGGCCCCAAAGAAGGCAAAGACAGTTCCATCTGCAGGCAAGGTCATGGAGTCAGTCTTTTGGGATGTGCATGGGATAAATTTCATTATCTTCAGAAAGGAAAAGCAATCAATGGCAAGTATTATGTGAACTTATTGCAGCATTTGAATGATGAAATCAAGCAAAAAATAAAGTTTTGTTTTATCAAGACAATGCACCAGTTCACACATCCATTATTGCCATGGTCAAAATCAATGAGTTAAAGTTTGAATTGCTTCCTCATGCACCCTATTCGCCCCCTCTGATTATTTTCTGTTTCCAAAGTTCAAGAAATGGCTTGGAGGTAAAGGATTTGCCAACAATGATGAGGTAGAGTTTGCAGTTGATGGCTATTTTGCAGAAGTCGACAGTTCTCACTATAAACAGGGTATCGAAGCTATTGAACATCGCTGGGAAAAGTGTATCGAGCTAAAAGGAGACTATGTAGAGAAATAAAGATGTTTTTTCCAAAAATTTTTGTGTTTTCTTTGTTAGGTCAGGTACTTCTGGGACAGCCCTTCTAGTTCTATGCAAAAATTATCTGATATATTAATCTGCACATCTGATCTACTTTTTTGCCTAATTCTGAAGGCTCACCCCCATATTTCTACTGCATACAACATTTTTTACTTTCTCTACTACGTATAGTAAGTAGAAGTATTGTATTTCACCCAAAAATTCGATACCGAGATTTCACCGGAAATACATGTTTTGAGATCCCCTGAATCCAAAAAAAAAATCTGATGTGTTACACTCACATGACTTTCTCTACTCTTGTACAAACTATTTTAACAAACGCTTATTCTCCATATGCTTCATGTTAATGGAGATATCAGATGTCAATCTTATTGATAATTTTCTTGTAGATGCAAGGGGAATATGGTAGGTTTTAAGCGATAGTCAAATATTTTAACGCTGGTTGCTATGTGGCGCATTCCATTCTCTTTGCATGTCCTGGACATAAAAAAAATGAATAACGAATTTGAGAAAAAGTATAAGTATTGGAAAATTTAAGGGAATAACAAGCAATATCTCGCAAACGGTTCACTCAACAAAAGAAATGTATATGACATAAATTGTGTATTTTAACGCGATCTACATTTTTCGTGTAGTAAAATTTTGTCTATCTCTTATGGTTTACCAGTTATGAAAAAGTCGTTCATAACGAAGAATACTTTTGGAGACATTCCCAGAAAATTTGAGATATACATTTTATTTGTCATGACAATATCTTAAACATATGATATTTTAATCAAAATCGTTAGAGCCGTTTTTGAGAAGATTACAATTTTCGAAAAATGTTCCATGTAAAGGGTATCTGGGGTGGGGGGATTTTCTTGAAAACCTTCGTGTCGCATCTCTGAAAGATACTGAACCTAAATACCAAGTTTGGTGTTTATCCGACTCTTCGTTTTTGAGTTATGCTGTTCACAGACACACAGACAGACACACACACACGGACATGTTTCCAAAAATGCTTTTTTTGGATTCAGTGAGTCTCAAAACATGTATTTCCGGTGAAATCTCGGTATCGAAATTTTGGGTGGAATGCAATACTTCCCCTACTTACTATACGTAGTAGAGAAAGTAAAAAGCATTTTTGGAAACATGTCCGTGTGTGTGTCTGTGAACAGCATAACTCAGAAACAAACAGTCGGATAAACACCAAACTTGGTATTTAGGTTCAGTATCTTCCAGAGATGCGACACAAAGGTTTTCAAGAAAATATCCCCACCCCAGATTACCCTTTACATGGAAGATTTTTTGAAAATTTTAATTTTCTCAAAAATGGCTCTAACGATTTTGATTAAAATATCATATGTTTAAGATATTTTCATGACAAATAAAATGTATATCTTGAATTTTCTGGGAATGTCTCCAAAAGTATTCATTGTGAACGACTTCTGCATAACTGGTAAACCATAAGAGAGAGACAAACTTTTACTACACAAAAAATGTAGATCACATTAAAATACACAATTTATGTCATACATTTTTACTTTCTCTACTACGTATAGTAAGTAGGGGAAGTATTGCATTCCACCCAAAAATTCGATACCGAGATTTCACCGGAAATACATGTTTTGAGACCTCCTGAATCCAAAAAAAGCATTTTTGGAAACATGTCAGTGTGTGTGTCTGTCTGTGTGTCTGTGAACAGCATAACTCAAAAACGAACAGTCGGATAAGCACCAAACTTGGTATTTAGGTTCAGTATCTTCCAGAGATGCGACACGAAGGTTTTCAAGAAAATCCCCCCACCCCAGACTACCCTTTACATGGAACATTTTTCGAAAATTTTAATTTTCTCAAAAATGGCTCTAACAATTTTGATGAAAATATCATATGTTTAAGACAATGTCATGAGAAATGAAATGTATATCTCGAATTTTCTGGGAATGTCTCCAAACGTATTCTTCATTGTGAACGACTTTTGCATAACTGGTAAACCATAAGAGATAGAAAAAATTTTACTACACAAAAAATGTAGATCGCGTTAAAATACACAACTTATGTCATATACATTTCTTTTGTTGAGTGAACCGTTTGAGATATTGCTTGTTATTTCCTTAAATTTTCCAATACTTATACTTTTTCTCAAAATCGTTATTCATTCTTTTATGTCCTGGACATGCAAAGAGAATGGAATGCGCCACATAGCAACCAGCGTTAAAATATTTGACTATCGCTTAAAAGCTACCATATTTCCCTTGCATCTACAAGAAAATTACCGATAAGATTGACATCTCGATATCTCGATTAACATGAAGCATATGGAGAATAGGCGTTTGTAAAAATAGTGTGTACAAGAGTAGAGAAAGTCATGTGAGTGTAACACATCAGATTTTTTTTGTTGAGTGAACCATTTTGGAGATATTGCTTGCTATTCCCTTAAGTTTTTCAATACTTATTTTCTCAAATGGAAATTCGTTATTCATTTTTTTGTCTTAGATATGCAAAGAGTATTAATCTGTGGCAAAGGGAATGGTGCTGCACCTAGCAACCAGCTATTAAGATATATGTATGTGCTTAAAGGCTACTGTATTTCTATATTGCCCTTGTAAATATATATTCCCCTTACATCTACAAGAAAATTAGCAATAAGATAGAGTCTGCAAATGTTTATCTCGATTAACATGAAGTAGATGGAGAATAAGCGTTTGTAAAAATAGTTTGTACAAGAGTAGAGAAAGTCATGTGAGTGTAAAACATCAGATTTTTTTTTATTCTACCAATGCTTCATACATTCTTTCCAGTCATTTAACAGACATTTCCAATTTGTAATTACTTATTCTTAATCCTGTCATAGCAGCTCTACCTTTTGCCATGCACTTCTCACCACCATTATTAATCTTACTCCTAAATAATCAAACTCCTTGACTGCCTCTAACTGTTGTCCATTCAGATGCCATGGCTCATATTTTCTTATTTTATTTCCCTTTTTGAAAACTGAAACTCTTGATTTATTTACATTTACTCAAATTCCCCATTGTATGCAGAATTTCTGCATTTCATTTATTGCTCTTTGCAAGCCTATTACAGTTATAGCTTCTACCATTAGGTCCTCTGCATGAAGCAGTTCTGGTGTCTCCTTGTTCATTACTACTGGGCAGTGCCCATTACATTCCTTAACCCTTTCTAATATATTATCTGTAAATAAATTAAACATGATAGGACATCCTGGTCTTAAACCTAGTTTTTGTTCAGCCATCTCCGTAATTCTGTTTTGATCACATCTTATACAAAATTGTATGTCCTCATATATTTTTCTAATTCCCTCAATAAAGTCATTTCTTACCTCTCTTTTCTGTAATTTCCACTCCAGCACTTCTGTTTATAGTATCAAATGACTTCAAAATCCGTAAAATATCTAACACCCTTCCTCTTTTCTTATTTAAATACTTGTTATTGTCTAGATTGTAATATATTATCTGTTGTTCGCTTGCCTTTCCTAAAACCTGCTTGAAACTCAATACAATTTTCCTTCTGATTCTGTCCACTCTTCTAGTGTTTCTGGCATTATTCCTGTTTATATTTTCCCCAGGTTAGACAATATACTTATTCCTCTGTAGTTCTCTGGTTTATTCACTCCAGAGAGGATATATATAAAAAGTGTATCCTTGCATATAAGAAGGGAATGAGAGGTGTCAGTTTGTAATACCAGGTTTGTTTCCTATAAATAATGTGACACACAGCTGAAAGTTACAGGAAAATATTTTTTGTCTGTTAGTATGTATTCAATTGTTTCATTGTCCATGGTGTAGTGGTTACCATGCTAGCCTCTAGTTCCCAAGGTCTCGGGTTCAAAGCCGGCGGAGGATGATGGATTTTTTTTCAGCGGTAAAAAATCCATTGCATGGCTTCCCTGGAGAAGGGAAGTAAAGCTTACTAGTCTTGTGTTGTAGATTTACAGCGCATAAAAGTACCTGAAGCCTGATAAAGAGGCCTCAGCAAAATTACCGGTCTTTCACGCCCAATATACAATGGGACGCTAGGGACCACAGCAGTTGAGTGTCCTCCCCTACCAAAAAAAAAAAGTTTTGTTGCATTTCACAAGATGGCTGCTCATCAACTGCTTCAAAGAAGTGTAACACTACCAAGGTTAGAGGTCGACCACAGCCCATTGAGACTGCAAGTTAAAATGCATATTCCATGCAGACAAGAAAGAAAATGGGGGAAAAAATGTATTGCATGCTTAAGTGAAAATGTTTAGCTATGCAAAAAGTATTGTCTCGCTCTTTATTTGAAGTACTGCTTTGAGATCCAACACACCCTAGGTCATCAAAATTGCTACATCAAACTGGGTCAAATAATCCTTTAGGAACAAATAGTAATATTGATAAAATTCCTTTTCACTTCAGTCACGCATGTAAAATTGCAGGTAAGAAATCATATTGGTTGACTTTATAGGAATTTTTAAAAGTTTACAATGCATTCGTTCAGCTGTATGGGGATTTAATTTAGATTCCTGAGGAAGCTATGAGACTATTTTAAATGAGATACCAGCAGGTTGAATTCCCATGAATACCTGTGATATGCTACTTGTGTAACAGAGAAGTGCATGTTCCTGAATGAGGTTATGAGGATACAAACACTCTTATGGTAAACTAGCACTCCTAAGTATAAACAAGACGATCACTTTGCATTTTCTCTATTATCGAATAGATGTGCTCTAAAATGTCAAAAAACATTCTCGTACTGATTATTGCACAATATTAAATGAAAACTATCAGAAGCATCTGTTACTTCACTTCAGTCTGATTTGTAGGCCTAATGCTGCTTTTTCTGTAACTGTGCCCTTTTTCCTCTAAATTAACATCGTTATGTGGATACTCAAAGAGTGCAGTTTATAATATTCAATAACAGTATAAAAATGCAAGTCAAGGTTTAAAAATCTGTTGCTATATCAGTCACATGATAAAATTATTTTTAAATGCTTTTCACTCAGTCTATACTTTTGGTTAGATGTTAGCTATATAGTTGTGTGTTGAGGGTTTATGGATAAGAGTAGAGATCATGGCACGAATAAATATCTCAGCAACTCTAAAAATTTTTATTATTTTAGAAAAGACCAGACTCTTGCCAAAGAGAGCTTGTGTGCAATCTAAATTATAATTACAGCTTCCAAAAATTAATCAGCTAAGTTGTATCCTTACACAGCTTACACAAATCAAAATTGAAAAAGGGCATTAGTTAAAAATGGAGAGAAGACAATCAAGAGGATGCTGGTTGGCAGAGGAGAATGAGCAGTGAGAAATTTATTAATTACTAAATTGATATTTGACTGTCAGAAGATGTGAATAACACAGTCAACTGACCAAACAACAACAACAATAATAATAATAATAATAATAATAATAATAATAATAATAATAATAATGGATAAACGGATCATGGTAATGACAAAAGATCAAGGAATCAATGTTTTACCTTTTTCTTTGCATTATGTAATCCTAATGTTTTTTTTTTTCAAAAGCTGGATTTCATGTGTCTGGCACATGACTTATCATTTACAATGCAGTTTAATTCCATTTAGTTGGGGCAGGTTTTAGGGCATTATTAACTCTTTTATTGTACTCCTGGGATCCCATATGCAGACTCAAACCTGAGCAGAAAGTCAGCTTATGATTCTTAAAATCATAAAACAACCTGATGAGCCAAATTCATGCACTTTGTCTACAATTTCAATTTCATGTATACATGTCCTACAGATAATTAAAAGTGACTGCATTATTTGTGATATATCTAGATATTTTAAATTAAGCACTATGGGCTTAGTTACAATATGCAGATTTGATTAACAAGTTAATCAAAAAGTGATCATGCAAAGGAAAAGAATAAGGACAAATAAAAAACTAATTTGATGTCAGATAATTATCTGGGAAAAGGATAACATACAGCACAAAATATTTCATATAGAGCTTATCTGCAAAAAATTAACACATCATGTGAGAAAAACGTTGAAAGTACAAGAGGGATACAATACGCTAAAGTGGTAGTCAAGTCTTTAAAAAGTGGGTTATGTGATGGCTTTGAAATCCCACACTCTTTGCATGACATGAGGAAAGAGTAGCAACTCAGCACTTGAAAACAGTACTAAGCATTGAAACATTCAAAACCAATAATGAAGAGTATCTTGGAAATTGTTAATGACACAAACCGATCTTGGAAATTGTTAATGACACAAACCGATCTTGGAAATTGTTAATGACACAAACCGAGATAAATTGCATGTTTTAATAAGCTCTAGCTCTTTTGGAGAAAAAATCCTAGAACAAATATTTTAGCAGTAGAGAGACGTGAAACTATTTTAAAATTGTTTCAACTTGTCTTAATGGAAAGAGTGGCATGAAAAGTACTACTTTGACATGTCAATTTGATACTGGACAAAAGAAAAGTTCCCGGTCCCAGTTGGGAACCAAACCCAGCATGCTCATCACTACACCACAGAGGCAGCCAAAATAATCTCTTTCAGATGTCTTGCTTGTCAGGAATGTTGGTTAAGGCATTATCACCAAGATGCAGTAGGGAGATATAGTGTATGCCAGCACACCCAACAGGCCGGTTTCATTGCAGATACAATGGGATACAGGAGGCGAAGCAATAACAAAAAAAGGCATTTATATGACCCCTTCTCACTCCTAAAACTATTCTTACATTGGCTTATTCCTGTCTATCTTGTTGTCATGCAAGGAGCATGGAATTTCAAAGCCATCACAAAGTGATCTGCTTTTTAAAAGTAGGCTCACTTTAGCCTACTGCATTATTCTTATACCTGCAATGAAATATGTATGTAATAAAAGCTTCTCTCTTAACAAGTAGTATTTGAAAATCTTGGAAATGGTTAATGCCATACAAATTTTATTCCAAAATTGTGTGCTTTAACGAGATTAAATTTTTAAGTAATAAGATTTTGTCTATCACGGTTTACTAGTTATGCAAATTCATTCACAATGAAAAGGACATCACAGTCTTTCCCAGAAAATTTAAGATATACAGTTCATTTGTCCTTAAAATATCTTAAACATTGGTATTTTAATCAAAATCATTAGTCTTTTTTTTGAGAAAGTCAAAATTGTTGAAAGGTTTTCCATGTGAAGGGTAGTATGGATTGGGATCTTCATGTATTTATCCAACTTTTTGGTTTTGAGTTATGTTGCTCAGACATGTGGACCTTTTTCTAAAAATAATTTTGGGGGAAGGCCTCATAACGTGCACTTCCGGTGAAATCTTTACATAACATTTTTTGGGTGGAATGCAAAGCTTTCTCTGGTTACTGTAGGTATGCAATAGAGAAAGCAATATAGCTTTTTAATTCAGGGCACCTCAAAACGTGTATTTCCAGTGAAATCTTGGTCAAATTTTTTGGTATAATGCTATACTTCTACTACTTACTAAAGGGACATGGAGTTGGAAAAATTCAAACCAATAGCAACAAATATCCGAGAAATCGTTAATGGCTACATACAAATTTGAGAAAGTATTGAGGTAAAAATGCCACTAATCATAAAAAAGCTCCAAGCGTTGATAGTATGAAAGAGGTCATTCAGTACAGGAGACAAAGACAACAGTTCCAGCAAAGATTGGACATTGAAGACAGAGACATCATTATCCAGGGCAGCAACACTACAAGACTGTCAAGAAAACAGGTATCACTGCCCTCAAATTCAACAACTCTCATGAAAAATGTGTTACCCTCAGTCACCTGAAACCGTGGCTAGGCTGCACTTTCTACTTGACACATACCAGGTGTCTGGAAAAAAGGTTCAATATTTACGGAGGAGGCAGTATGAAACAAACGAAAAACAGTCTGCATAAAAATTGTTCGTTAACTTATCTTCTGAGTTATGGTCTTATTCTGTACAAGAAGTATATCTTGCATTCTGAGCGCTTTGTCATGAAACGAATGAGAACACATTGCACGTCGTGTTTGCATATGGTGTATCAAGAACAGAGAGTAGTCAACCTACAGTATTCCACTGCATGCTACGTATGTTGTTGTATTAGTCAGGTGCACCTTCATTCCTGGATTGCTTCAGATTTCTGATGGCCTCTTTTGTTAATAGCTAAACTGCTCGCTGGGCAGGATATAGTCGTTCATTGTTGAAAGATACAAAAATGGGGCGTTGCATACCACCTTTAAAGGAATGCAGACTAGCATTTAAATGTCTTAAAAACTTCTTAACCCCCCAAAAGTATATACTTTTCTGAAATTGGATATGAGAGATTTATTAGTGCCTAAAACAAAAAATGTGATTTTTACCATTTCAGAGTACCTTGTCCCCTTAAGCAGCAATTTGCAATACACAGATGCTACTCTTTCAGGCAAATAAGGAAGCTCCGACCTCCATTTATATGCAATTAGGAGAGCCAATACCATCTTGTATCAACTGCCTACAACAGAGGTTAACAATACTAGCAATTTCGTGGAGTGTATGGAATTTCATTATGAAATTGTACATAGCATTAATAAATGTATGCGTGATTTGCAGAATTCATTTGAAATACACAGGGGATGCTGAATTTAAGAAGCGATATCAGTTTACCAAAGCTGCTGTTGCAATAATCTAATGCTTCTGCTAAACAATGTAACCTAAACAGAGGTTATGAAGTCGCAATGTGAGACAGCCTTACTTAATATCCATATGTTTTCTGTTCAGACTTTTCCCATTTATGTTGTTTAAAGTCCTTAGGTCCCTAGAAAATGAGCTTCTGCTGCATTTATTCAGAATAATTTAATAATATCCTAAAAATAAAATGCGGAAATATTTCTGCAATAAATAAATTACATCTCTGCAGTGTTTTCTCAATCAAATTGCTTATTTTGCATAATCACTATGACTGCAATGGATCACTTAACAAGTCACACGTCTTTGCCATTAATTCACAAACGGTTATCAAAATCTTGAATAGAGGTTTATTGATTTTGCACGTAAAACAGCCGTTAAAATCAAACATTTTAAGTTATTGGGTAATTCATTTTTCTGATAACTGCTAAATAGTGTAGTAACTGCATTTGTGATTTGTTTCCATGCATGCATATACACAGTGTGCATATTGTACATACTTCTAGCTACTAACACTTTATGCCAGAAAGTCAGATTTGCAGTTTTAAAACAGTCCATTACACAGCATCTGATTGCCTGCATTCTACAATGTCTTTGTATCTCAGCACCAACTCTTTTAGTTGGTTTCTTTCCTACTCACTGAAATGTTTTCCTTTTGGTATGTTTTCAACCTAACTAATTTAACTGTTTAACTAATACTACAAACCTTTAACTAAATTTACAGTCTACTTGATTTTAAACTAAAGTTAATTAATAAATGTACCATTCAAAACTTGCAAACTTCTACCACATGCTCAACAGCCGTTGTGAACAAAACTAATATGGAATTGGCGGCTGGCTATGCGGTCACCTGCATATTCGTTTATACATTCCTTTGTGCATACGAATGGCTGTGAAACAGCTGAACCATGTTGCCACATGTGCTTCGGAAATAAGTAAGCATTTAGCACTGAGCATATAAGTACTGTCTATGTATACAAAATGGTAATAAGCATTTTCTGATCAGAAGAAAATACTTATTTTTTAAGCATCTCCTTTTCTTATAAGCAACGACTTGAATTCGACCCTTAAACCTTTTATCTTGAGTTTATTTGCCTAATTTGTCTAGCAAATACTAGCGTTTGGAAAAATCTTATCTTTTACTAGCCTTAATAAATATTTTTACTTTCTCTGCTATATATAATAAGTAGGGGAAGTATTGCTTTCCATCCAAAAATTCAATACCGAGATTTCATTGAAAATACATGTTTTGAGGCACCCTGAATACAAATAAAGCATTTTTGCAAACAGGTCCATGTGTGTGTGTCTGTGATGATGTTTAGTGTTTAAGGGCGTTAACTACTTGGACATTAGCACCCTTGTGTCTATAAACAGCTTAACTCAAAAAACAAAAAGTCTGATAAATACGAAACTTCACATTTGCGTTTGATATCTTCCAAGGATGCAACAAAGATTTTCAAGAAAATCCCGCCATCCTAACTATCCTTTACATGGAACATTTTTCGAAAATTTTGATTTTCTAAAAAATGGTATAACAATTTTGATTAAAAAACATATGAAAGATATTTACATGACAAATAAAATGTATATCTTAAATTTTAAGGGATTAGCCTATGAAGTCTTCATTGGGGAGGAATTTTGTATAATGTTGTGTAACTGGTAAATGTTAAGGGATAGACGAAAATGTACTTCACAAAAAATGTATATCTTTTTTAAAACAATTTATTTGAAATAATTATCTTTTGTGGCATAAGCCAATTTTGAGATATCTGTTATTAAAAGTTCGAATTATCCATTACTTGATAATTCCCTTTAAGTCCTTTCAACATTCAGTTGTTTCTTGCGATTTCATGGAAACAGCATGGAATTTAATACCAGAATATAGTGTAGAGTTCTTACACATTTGACTATCACTGTTTCCTTTGTAACTATAATGAAATGTGTAATATAGCTATTTCTGCAAATATTTGATTAAAATGTAGTAGATAGAAAAATAAGATTTAGTATGAATAGTTTGTATACACACTTAAAAAGATAGAGGGCACCGAAAGTCATGTGAATGTATCATATCTGAGTTTTAGTTTCTCTACTATGTATACTAAGTAGGGGAAGTATTGTATTCCACCCAAAAATTCAATACCGAGATTTCACAGGAAATATATGTTTTGAGACCCCCTGAATCCAAAAAAAGGATTTTTGGAAACATGTCCGTGTGTGTGTGTGTGTGTGTGTGTGTGTCTGAACAGCATAACTCAAAAACGAACAGTCGGATAAACACCAAACTTGGTATTTAGGTTCAGTATCTTTCAGAGATGCGACACGAAGGTTTTCAAGAAAATCCCCCCCACCCCAGATTACCCTTTACATGGAACATTTTTCGAAAATTTTAATTTTCTCAAAAATGGCTCTAACGATTTTGATTAAAATATTTTCATGACAAATGAAATGTATATCTTGAATTTTCTGGGAATGTCTCCAAAAGTATTCTTCATTGTGAATGACTTTTACATAACTAGTAAACCATAAGTGATAGACAAAATTTTACTGCAAAAAAATGTAGATCGCGTTAAAATACACAATTTATGTCATATACATTTTTTTTTTTTTTTTTTTTGTTGAGTGAACCCTTTTTGAGATATTGCTTGTTTTTCCCTTAAATTTTCCAACACTTTTTCTCAAATGGGAATTCATTATTCATTTTTTTATGTCCTGGACATACAAAGAGAATGGAATGCACCACATAGCAACCAGCTCTTAGAATATTTGACTATAGCTTAAAGCCTACCAATTCCCCTTGCATCTACAAGAAAATTAGCAATAAGATTAACATCTCGATATCTCAAATAACATGAAGCATAAGCATTTGTAAAAATAGTTTGTACAAGAGTAGAGAAAGTCATGTGAGTGTAACATCAGTCATTGCATTTTAAGACCAGCTGGTCGTGTCATGCGCTTAGCAAAGGAGCAGCACATATTTTGTGGGTTTACTATTCAGGTTTTACACAATCTAACTGCCTCAATCTATAAGGCTATCAATGATAAGAACCTGGTGTATTATTACGATTAAGTAAATCTTATTGGTTACTGAAATATTACACACTCCATTCAAAGCAGCAGAGGTGATATGCAAGAGATTACAAGTCAGTGGTGAAGTATTCTACTATTGCAGCAAAAGATGAGCAATGTAAATCATAATTCTGCAAAACTTCAGGCTGGTGTTTGAGATCTCTATGATTGAAATTAAATATTTTGTAATATTGTGAAGCAATCCCAAGAAAGAATCCCAAATTCAAAGCTAGGTTAGAGTTACTTGGATGAGCATTTTTTTTTTTACTTTCTCTACTACGTATAGTAAGTAGGGGAAGTATTGTATTCCACCCAAAAATTTGATACCGAGATTTCACCGGAAAGCATTTTTGGAAACATGTCCGTGTGTGTGTGTGTGTCTGTGAACAGCATAACTCAGAAACGAACAGTCGGATAAACACCAAACTTGGTATTTAGGTTCAGTATCTTCCAAGGATGCAACACAAAGGTTTTCAAGAAAATTCCCCCACCCCAGATTACCCTTTACATGGAACATTTTTCGAAAATTTTAATTTTCTCAAAAATGGCTAACGATTTTGATTAAAATATCATATGTTTAAGATATGACAATTAAAATGTATATCTTGTGTATGTATTTTCTGGGAATGTCTCCAAAAGTATTCTTCATTGTGAACGACTTTTGCATAGCTGGTACACCATGAGAGATAGACAAAATTTTACTACACAAAAAATGTAGATCGCATTAAAATACACAATTTATGTCATATACATTTTTTTTGTTGAGTGAACCATTTGAGATATTCCTTGTTATTCCCTTAAATTTTTCAATACTTATTTTCTCAAATGGGAATTCGTTATTCATTTTTTTGTCTTGGATATGCAAAGAGTATTAATCTGTGGGAAAGGGAATGGTGCTGCACCTAGCAACCAGCTATTAAGAGATATGTATGTCCTTAAAGGCTACTGTATTTCCAAATTGCCCTTGTAAATATATTATCCCCTTACATCTACAAGAAAATTAGCAATAAGATAGACTCTGCAAATGTTTATCTGGATTAACATTAAGTAGATGGAGAATAAGCGTTTGTAAAAATAGTTTGTACAAGAGTAGAGAATACTGATAGTCAAATGTTTTAGACCTGGATGCTATATGCTGGCCTTAAAATTCCATACCGTTTCCATGACATCATGAGAAATAATTGAAAATCGACTGTACTTCAAAAGAAGGGCTAAGTACTGAACAATTCAAGACATTAATAACGGATATCTTGGAAATAGCTGATGCAAAAAAAGTTAATTAAAATAAATCACGTGTTTTAAAGATATCTAAATTTCCTGTGTAGTACATTTTCGTTTACCGCTTGACGTTCACCAGTTATGTAAGATTATACAAAATTCCTTCCAAATGAACAGGGCTTCAGAGGCTATTTCCAGAAAATTCAAGGTATACATTTTGTCATGGTAACTCTTTAATATGTGGTATTTTAGTCAAAATCTTAAGTATTTTTTAAAAAACAAATAATTTTGAAAAAATCTTCCATGTAAAGGGTAGTTTGGGATGGGAGGATTTTCTTGAAAATCTTTGTGTCACACCTTTGGAAGATATTGAACAAATACCAAGTTTGGTGTTTATCTGATTTGTCATTTCTGAGTTATGTTCATAGACACAGGCCTTTTTCTAAAAATGCTGTTCTTTTTTTAAATTCAGAATGCCTCAAATCATGTATTTCCCGTGAAATCTTGGTATTGAACCTACTAAGCAGTAGAGAAATTAGTTCATCTAAGTACTCTTGTTTGACATATAAAAATTCTTTGAATATTACTAGCACAAACCCAGAGTAAAATGTAAAGGCGCATCTGTGTTTTAAGAATTCAACTTGCATAAAATGTAGCAAAGTTGACTAAGTTTAGAGCAAAAATGATCTAGATGGACATTCCAATCAAGATTTTGCATCCAAGGAAATGACAAGTGTGAACAGTCTCTAACAGAGTATTTTCACAATTAAAAAAAAGAACTTGGAAATTGTTTTAAAAAAGCTAAAAGATAATGTTTTTGAAAAGGTATTGCATTCCACCCAAACATTTGATGCTGAGATTTCACTGGAAATACATTTTTGAGCCCCCTGAATTAAGATTAAGATTAAAATTAAAAAAAAAAAAAAAAAAAAAAAAAAAAAAAAAAGCTCTGTGTGCAAGTCTGTTAACAGCATAACTAAAAAATGAAAAGTCAGATAAACACCAAAACTTGGTATTTAGGATCAGTTGAATGTAGGACACGAACATTTTTTTAAAACAAAATCCCCCAAACCTAAACTTCCCTTTACATGCAACACTTTTTTGGAATGTTAATTTTCTAAAAAATGGCTATAATGATTTTGATTAAAATACCTATATTAATGATGTTTAGATGACAAATAAAATGTATATCTTGAATTTTCTGGGAACAGCCTTTGAAGTCATCTTCATTCGGAAGGAATTTTGTATGATCTTGTGTAACTAGTAAACGTTAAGCTATAAAAGGAAATGTACTACATAAGGAATGTAGGCATTTTTAAAACAAGCATTTGATTTCAAATTACTTTTTTTTGTGGCATCAACCATTTCTGAGATATCCGTTATTAATGGTTTGAATTGTTCATTACTTGGTCATTCTTTGAAGTCCTTTAAACATTCAGTTGTTTCTCACAATTGCATGGAAACAGTATGGAATTTTAAGGCCAGCATATAGCATCCAGTTCTAAAACATTTGACTATTGCTATTCTCTTTGTACAGTAGGAACAATGGTTCTGTGCCGGTGAAAGCTCGATGCGCACTGGTTATCTGTACAGTGAGCGAGCCCCCAATTCTCGAGCATGCGCACTAAGTGCCATTGCTTCAGTCTAGCAGCAGCAGTAGCTCGAGTAACATCTCTCTTGTCAGCTGTCTGTTGATGCTACCTTGAACGTTGTGTTTATAAATTAGTCACTATATGTTTCTGGAGGGGCGTCATTTCAGTTTCTGCATTGGGGGTCCAAGATTGCTTGGAGCAGTTTCACAAATGTTCATGTGGATTGTAACGATGTTTTATTTCTTAAATGTGAAATATTGCTATTAATAGTACAATTGCAATGTTTCATTTGGTAGAGCAATAATGTTGCTCATAACCTAGGGGAGGGGGCCAATTGACCCCCTGCCCCCCTAAATGACACCCCTGTGTTTCTGTAATTAAACTTGGATTGCATATAGTTATTGTGTATTTTAGTGTGTTTATTAGAGGTTCTTGCCTTCTGCGACGTTTTATGTAAGAATAACAAAGGTTAATATAACACAAAATGATGGGGATAAATACAAAGAAATCGCTAATGGAAAAACTAATTCCTACCTTGCCTCTCAGATCTGTCTTGGTGATGCATAACGCACTGTACCATAGTGTGCAGTTGGAAAAGGCCCCATTGCCTCATAACCAAAATACGATGCAGAACTTGCACCATTCTATGAAAGGATGCTAAGTTTGGAGCTTTACAACCTAAGTAAGGGTCAAAACCTATTCTGAAAATTTATGTTGATAGTTTGTAGGCCATGCACACAATGTTTTCCGATTACCGCCCTAGTCTTCGGGGCTTACTCGAATAGAACTCATCTGGGCTGATAAGCAATGGGTAGCTTGGTAGAACACCCTTTTAAACTACATGATGTTATTGATTAAGCTTAGCTAACATGTTGAGAACATTAGCGTAGAAAAGTGGGGAAATGCTTCTCAACACATTAAGTAGGAAGACAAATACATTGAAGAACAACAAGGCCTGTTTGAAAATGTCTTAAAGGTTCTGTAATCCGGGTTAGGAAATATAGTGACAGCGAACGAGAAGAAGACTGATAACGATGAAAGCGAAAGTCTTGCAGAAGAAAACGACGGTGGTGATATGTCTGGTGTAGAGTGTTTATCACACTAATAAAGCCCCTGCTAGTTTATGACAATGCATTTACGTGACAAGGTTTGTGTATGTGTAAATATAAAAGAATGATAGAGCAATCTGATAATAGTGAGAATAAACCAGTCAATCAATGTAATGGTGTTGTATGTTTATGTCGTATCAGCAAAGTCCCACGTCTTCCAGCAGGCAGGCAGACAGAGAGCTGCATGGCGTGCGTTAGACATAGACACTCTTCAGTGCGCGAGGAAACAAGGTCACCGGCACAGAACCATCGTTCCTACTGTATCTATAAGGAAATGTGTAATGTAGCTATTTTTACAAAGGTTTATTTGGATTAAAATAAAGTAGATAGAAAAGTAAGCTTTAGTAAGAGTAGTTTGTGTACCCATTAATAAGCGATATAGGGTAGAGAAAGTCATGCAATTGTAACACCTCAGATTTTTAAAATTAATAACAGCTTTTACCACTTTCTCATTTAGGATATTTACACATTCCGATGATACAGTAAATCACATATCACCATACACTGTAATACATTCTGTATAAATATTGGTTTTTAAATCTTAATATACAGATTAAAAAGCAGAAGTCCCAAAACTGACCCTTAAGGAACTCCAAACTCATTTGAATATTTTTCTGAGAAAGTGTTGTTTATGTCAACCATTGATTGCCTGTTTTTGATAAGCAGTAGTATTAGGCTATTTATCTTACCTCTATTGCCAAGATAAAGAAATAGTTCGAGATAGATTAAATGAATTATGTTACTTTTTTACATTCTAGTACTTATGCCATCCAACCGGCAGAGTGTGATGACTTCAGGAAGTTTATACATCATGTCACTTACAGGAGTTGCGACATATATATCCAACAAAACAGTTTAGATAAAGGTGCAAAATGATTGGTTAGTTCATTATGTATTTGACCAGGGACAAAGTCAACAAAGGTAGAAGCAATTTCCTGGCCATTTACAATAGTTGCATTATTTTACTTCAACTCCCAGCCTATTACAATAATTCTCCAAATGGTTTTTGTTTGATTTGATGCAGTAATTTGTATCACAAATTACTTAAACGTAAATAATGATTGTAATATGAATATGCATTTTTATGTGACATTGATTTCAGATGTTTATTGATTGTAAATATTGTTGGGAAGTAAATTTATAATGTCTTACTGAATCTGTCAATAATAGCGCGCAATAATGCAGAGAGGAGGGTGAGCTGTTTATCATTATTGGAAACGAGGAAGTTACGTAATGTTGGCGCGTTTTCGGTAGAACCTTCTGGAATGTTTTCTCCCTAAAGCATATGTATTCATAATTTTCATTGGATATTAAAATGGACGCTAATGTTGGCGCGTTTTATTAGCCAATGGTAGTTCAGTTATAATCTTTAGGCGTATCTGGATGCAGGAGTATAAATAGAAGCTAGGTTAGAGGTAAAGTCAGTCAGTCGCAGTTCATCGAAAATCTCAATACATTACACGTCGCCTTCAGTTGCTCAGTTCATCAAAAATCTGTGTACACTACACGTCGTCTTCAGTCAGTCAGTTCGTTGAAAGTATTGGTACGGCATACATCGGATATAGATTCACAAGTTACGCGCAGCAGAATTATGAAAGATCTAAAGTATGGTAAAATTAATTATACAAAGTTGAAGTACGTGAATTAAGAGTGATTAGTAATGAAGTTATTATAACCGTTTCAGTTTGGCGAGTATCTAGATCAATGTGTAAAATGTAATAGTTAACGTGTTCGACAATAAATGTGTAAAACAAATTTCTTCATCAGTGTAATTTTTGGATAAAAGATTCCTTTCCGTTTACACAGCCCTGATCAAGAGACATGTTCGACCAAGAGATAATAGCTAGCCGGAGGACAGTAAACAAAACTTAAAATTCTTTCAAACACTAATACTACCACAAATTGCTAACACTAGATGGAGCTACAAACCGAACAAATGAATGACGTCACAAGATGGCTTCACGTTGAGTAAACACACATACACAAACATCACAAGTAAAAACTTTATAAGTAATACCGTTACAAATTGGCTACCACAACGTGGGGCTCAACAACAAAATAAATAACATTAAATACCGCATCAAAGTGGCTCCCATACGTGGGGCAGTTAAAAATTATGTAACCAAACAAAACAAAAGCAGCACAACATAAGATCTTCAAGTTCTAATAATTTACGTAAAAACATATTACGTAAGCACCAAGAATGTTACTATCGCAGATTGCATAATCCGGTAACAAGATCCTGTGGTACTGATTTTTGCAGGCTGAAACATATTTTCTAAAATTGCACCTAAGCTTACAATAGTGAGCATTTATATGCTCAGACCTTGTCTACAGTTTAATGTGGAACAAATTTTTGAGTTCACTGCTCTGACTACATATTTAAGCTGTTATCCAGTTATTGGAAATTTTAGGGTTAGATTTAAAATTTTTAACTTTCTTTACAGGACAGGTCATATCAAACAGTACATAAGATTCAACGTCAAATTTTTGGAATGCATTGTTTACATCAGTTATTGTGCAATTTGATCAATTATGTTGCTCAATATGTTAATGTATGCAAATTGCTATCACTGCAGTCCCTGTAATTTTTATTCACACATTTATGTTAAAATTGAGTCTTTTATTATCAATTTTATCTCAAATCTGACCCCTATCATCAGATATACAGAAACTTACTACCAGGTCCCTCTTGCAGTTGTTTCAAAACTAAAGATAAATAAATGATCACAATTACTTATGAATATAACATTAAATTTGAATTATTGCTTTAAAATAATGTAAACATATGTAAGGAATAAACACTAGTATATGAAATACAAACAGATGGAGCTTCTTTATACATTTTTTGCATTTCCTGAAAATTCACAAAAATGGACAGTGGGTTTTGGAATCATAGGCTTAAATTAGAAAAATAAGCATTAAGTGATAAAGTCATAGAACTGCTACACAGGGAACCTTAAACCTTGCAATATTTAGCAATTTAAAATAATTTTGGGATGCATTAGCTACTAGATTTGCCTACACCTGCACAAAATGGAGGGGAAAAAAAAACCTATTTGATTTGCAACACAATTAGTATCGATGTCTTTATTCAAATTAGGCAAAACAAACTTCAATCTCCATTTTATACATTGTTGCCAAAATAAGTCATTAACTTATTGGCTATTTGTTCCTGAAGCAAGGCTAGGTTTGGATGCCATGTTTTATGTTCATGAGACTCATACCCAGGTAGCTCAAACATTTCTCAAGATTTTTTGGGCTTTCCGAGGCATTCACTTTGTTTACTTTTGCAGGTGTTAACTATCAATGTTTTGAAAAACAATATCCCTTTAGAAAGTTTGGGTCAGTTGTGTATTTTGTTTCAAATTTCATTCAATAAGCAATAATTGCTTGCCTGCACCAAATCATTGCTAATGTGCAAACTGGATAAATATGAAAAGAATTTTCTACAAATGCTCATTAAAATCTTATCCAAGTTCATCTTGTATTCTCCAGATTCCTAAGCACATGGCTAGAGAACTCTGTTATTAAGAGACAGTATGAGCTTGGGCTCAGTTCAAAGAGTTTTTGGGCCAAGTAATCCAAGGTGGCTACAGCACAGATCTTTCGCAACTCTTGTATGACAACTTCGTACCATTATGGCAGGTTGGCAATGATGCAGTATACAACACACTCCTCATACTTTTAGTTCTGTGTTGCATAAAACATTAACCGTAGTCAAGTCTGCCATTCTGTCTCCTGCAAAGACAAAAAGGGAGATAATTCTAGATCTATGCAAACCATGTTTAGCTTCCAGAACAATGAAAGATCACTTTGCTCATCTCACTAAGGGCTTTTCAAACATATCTAGTGAAATAGCTGCAGGCATTAGTGCTGCTCACATATATTTCTCATTCAAAAACAAAGACAAGTTGAAGATGTTGGTGGACACTTATTTCTCCAGGACATCTCAAATTTGCAAAACTGACACTAAATACATAGGCTTTACTCATCGCCTATCAATTTCACTAGCCTTATGTACACATTTCAAATTTCAAAACAGAGTTGCTTGAATTTTCTTCTCTATGTCCATTTTCTTTTTTTTGACAGGTTTAAGATTGCATAAATGTTCTTGTCCTATTATTTTGCACATCCCACAAGCATGCACTAGAATGCATGTCCTCCAAGGTGGTTGTTACAGTCCACATTTTCCAAAAATCTAGAATTTGCATGATGCAATCCAATGGCCTAGTCACTAACTGCAGTATTGTTGGCATCATATGCATCTGCCCACAAACACATCCTGACCTGTTTATAATGGCTATTGCACTTGTTTTTCATCTTGGATGGAAAGAAGGAAAAAAATCTAAGAATTCATATTTTATCTTTTGAAGCTGCAGATAGTAAAGTTTTAGAATCAAATAATAAACCAATATTGTTTAGTGACTGCTTCACTTTAGATCGACTTGACATGTACACTGGCAACATCCACTTCATGGTTATGCCAAGTTCACTTAGCACAGGTATCTTTGAATTCATTACTTTTTCACAGCTTTTTATAATAATCTTTCTCAGGTGAGAAGTTCGGTTTCATTTGATAGGGGTTTACAACTTTGCGTCACTTTTGATTTCATGTCCAAAAGTGTGGCAGATTTTTTCAATTGCTTGAACTTTATGCTCTGAAAATGTTCCATAGCACTAATATTCAAATTCTTTGTGTTTTTTCCAACATAAACTGTCACAATCTTGAGTCTATTTGGTAAATTCCAGAGGTTTTACCATGGGATTTTGTCTTAAGGGAAAGCATTCAGTAATAACTGTGTAGTGCCTAAGTTATATTGTAGTCCTTAAAAGGTTCTGTTTAATCTACGGTATGTCCATGAGTGGTAGGTGAACTTGCAGCATTTCCTTCTATATTGAACCTTTTGTAGATTCGAGGCATCGTTTATAGCTTTTTGTCTACTAAATTTTCTGAGCTTGTTGTTTATCATCTGTTGGAAAAAATTCAGATGAGCACATGATTTAACCTTCTTGACATCAGACATTTAAATGCCTGCACTATGTCACCATGCCTTCTTCATTGCAGAAGACATCTTCCTCTTTCTCAAATTGGTGATTGTGTGGATGATGTCCTTATGATCCTAAGCATACAAAATTATTATTCACGATTATTTTTAGGATACTGGAATTAATCAAAATCATGTATTAATGAAAACTATAATCTCAGAGAAGCATACATTTCTATGCTGTTGTATTCATAAAGGAAGGCATCTGCAAAAGTCCCAACTTTGGCAAATTTTAAGCTAATGCTGTGAAATTTTGTAGTAACGTACACCTTATGCAAGCAAATTTACAAATACCAAGTGCAAAGACTGAAAATAATTACATCTCTAATACATTGTGTTATAGTATTAATGTTATTATTTATTTAACATTATCGTAATCCCACGTTGTGGAAGCCAATTTGTAGTAAAACAAATTGTTTTGAGCCCCACGTATGGGAGCCAATTTGTAACGGACGGTGCTTACGTAATATCTTTTTGTGGTCGAACCCCCACGTTGTGGAGCCAATTTACGAGGGAATTAATGTTGTTTTTTACTTCATGCGTTGCCATCTTGTGACGTCATTCTTTGTTTGGTTTGTAGCTCCATCTTGCGTTAGCAATTTGCGTCAGTATTAGCTTGTTTAATTTCATTTCAAATGTCCTCCGGCTAGCTATTATCTTATCTTGGTAGAACATGTATCTCTATACAGGTTGTGAAACGGAAAGGAATCTTTTATCCAGAAATTACACTTAATGAAGAAATTGGTTTTATAATTTTTATTGTCGAACACGTTCACTAACACTTTTACATATTGATCTGGATACTCGCCAAACTGAAACTGTTTGTAATAACTTCTTACTTATCACTTTTAACTCTGTATTTCAACTTTGTGTATAATTAACTTATAATACTTTAGATTCTCGTAATTCTGCTGCGCGTAACTTGACGAACTGAAGGACTGACTGACGACGTGTAATGTGCTAGGAATTTTTATTAACTGGGGGCGATCTACCTTGAACCTACCCTATTTATACGCCTGCATCAAGATACGCCTAAAGATTATAAATGAACTACTATTGGCTAATAAAACGCGCCAACATTAGCGTCTATTTTAATATCCAATGAAAACCACGAACACATATTGCTTTTAGGGAAACATTCTAGAAGGTTCTACCGAAAACGCGCGAACATTACATAACTTCCTTGTTCCCAGTAATGATAAACAGCTCACCCCCTCGCTGCATTATTGCGCTATTATTGACAGTTTCAGTAAAGCCGTATAAACTTATTTCCCAATAATAATTACAATTAATAAACATCTGAAATCAATGTCACATAAAAAAAAAGGCACATTCATATTACAACCATTATTTACATTTAAGTAATTTATGATACAAATTACCGTATCATATGCCCCACTAGAAACATAATTATAAATATTTACAACTTGTTTGGAAATTTTATAATTGTGTTTTTAGTCTCCTAAATCTTGGAACACACGCTATCACTTTCACTTAACACTTCACACGCATTTAACACACGACATATGTTTTATCTCGCCACTACTTACTGGCTCTAGTTTAATTTAGATGTTAATCTGACATCACAAATTTTTTTTATAGCAAATACTGTACCCTAAATTATTTAATTACTGTTACAGAGTTGTTTACCTTTTTTTAAGTTATTGACAAAAATTTATACATTTAAGATTTTTGTAATTGTTTAACATTTTTACCAAAATATTCACCCTCTATACAAATATTTACATCTCTTAAATCTAGACAATGTTTCACCTTTTCTGTTTGCTACATAAGTATTTATTTATTTTTTTTTTTTTGTTCTGAATTTATTATTATTTTAACAATACTTTTGGAATTGTATTTACGTACTTTTAATTTAATATATTAAGTTTCAATCTTTGCATTCTTAATTTTTAAATACTGTTATAGTTACAGAAATTTAATTTTTTTTTTATTTATTTTAAACATTTCTTTTTTCTTTTTTTGTAATTTATTTCTCTTTTCAAATGACATATATAAATAATTAACCCTCTTACGTTCCAATACATTTCTCTGCAAGTCATCTTTAACTATCCAGCATTTACTTTACATCTTATTGCTATTTACCCTCCTGGATCAAATTGTGTGTGGCTAAACATTACTCGTAGCCGTATCCTAACCTTCAAATTTTTGTTCATGAATAACCTCTTGTATTCATTTGAAATTTCATCCCATGATAACATTTGAAAACAATCTAAAGTTTTCTGAACTACACATCTTTTAACAACTTTCATTTTCAATTCATCTGCCATCTTTATAACTTGAGAATACTCTGACAAATCTGTACTAAACTGTACTGGACTGGAGTTTTCATTTTGAACATCTTGGTACAATTTCTTTCTTTGCATTACTGTCTGATTCTGTATTTCTGATATTTCCCCTCTGAAATTAACCTGCGCCTGATTTACATCTACATTCATAACCTCTTTTATCTCTCTTAGCTCACTTTTTTGGTTAGATATTTCCCTGCTCATGTCTAACATTTTCTTTGAAACTTCACCTATTTCATTTGCTATCATTTCTTGATTTTCATTTTTCATTCTAATCATACTACTATCTAGCTCCATGAATTTCTTTTCAATTTCTTCCCTGTTTTGTTCTAAGCTTTTACCAATATCTTCCCTCAATTCTCTCTTATTCTGATCTAGTTTTTGTTCTAAACTCCTATCAATATCTTCTCTTAATTCCCTATTATTCTTTTGCATATCTTCCCTGTTTTGATCTATTTTCTTACTAAGATCTTCCCTGTTTTGATCTATTTTATTACTAAGATCTTCCTTTAATTCCCTATGACTCTTTTGCATATCTTCCCTCATATTTTTCATATTTATCAGCATTTCCATCATCATACTAGCATCAAAATTAACATTTCCTGCTATTCTATTCTCACTTTCTGCACTAACATTTTCATCCTCAAATCCTAAAAAGTCTGGGCTTCTTTCTGTAACCTGTATTGAATCACAGCTAACTGTTACACTATCTCCCTCCATAATTATTTCTTCTGTATTACTAGCAGTCATTGTTTTCATTATCCTACCACTCCTAAGGAACATTTAAATTTGTTTACCCTTTTTTTTTTCTAAAAAAAATTACGATACTCTAACCTTTATGATGTTGTCTGTTGCCGTTACTTTGATGTCCAGTTTTTTTTGCCCCTCTCTCCTAGGTTTGTATGTCGCTTCTGCGTTGTGTTGTGATGAATCTACGTCGTCTTGTTGTTTTGTAGTTAAATTACCCTGTTGCCTTGTAATCTCGGACTTACAATGTCCAATCATCCATGTAGTCTGTCGTCCCTTTTGTTGTTTCTGGAATCTGCGTCTTGTAGATCATTTCACTGCTGCATTCGTTCCACATCCTGGTTAATTCTGCTCCTTTCCTGGTCACTCTGCCCCACGTTCTGGGTGCCAATTTGTTGTAGTATTAATGTTATTATTTATTTAACATTATCGTAATCCCACGTTGTGGAAGCCAATTTGTAGTAAAACAAATTGTTTTGAGCCCCACGTATGGGAGCCAATTTGTAACGGACGGTGCTTACGTAATATCTTTTTGTTGTCGAACCCCCACGTTGTGGAGCCAATTTACGAGGGAATTAATGTTGTTTTTTACTTCATGCGTTGCCATCTTGTGACGTCATTCTTTGTTTGGTTTGTAGCTCCATCTTGCGTTAGCAATTTGCATCAGTATTAGCTTGTTTAATTTCATTTCAAATGTCCTCCGGCTAGCTATTATCTTATCTTGGTAGAACATGTATCTCTATACAGGTTGTGAAACGGAAAGGAATCTTTTATCCAGAAATTACACCTTGAACCTACCCTATTTATACGCCTGCATCAAGATACGCCTAAAGATTACAAATGAACTACTATTGGCTAATAAAACGCGCCAACATTAGCGTCTATTTTAATATTCAATGAAAACCATGAACACATATTGCTTTTAGGGAAACATTCTAGAAGGTTCTACCGAAAACGCGCGAACATTACGTAACTTCCTTGTTCCCAGTAATGATAAACAGCTCACCCCCTCGCTGCATTATTGCGCTATTATTGACAGTTTCAGTAAAGCCGTATAAACTTATTTCCCAATAATAATTACAATTAATAAACATCTGAAATCAATGTCACATAAAAAAAAGGCATATTCATATTACAACCATTATTTACATTTAAGTAATTTATGATACAAATTACCGTATCAATTGAAAAAGTTTTAGAACACTCCTGTATGATCTTTCATAACTTTGAAACACAACTGGTATCAGCACGCTTTTTCTTGCAGAATATACTCAGATTTCATTGCAAATTGGTTATTGCATTGCAGCAATTTAATTAACTTTGCTGGTTATGTTTGCTTCCCAAGACAGATCTTTCCTGTATTTTCACCAAAATTTAAGTTTCCATGAAAGAGTAAAAGAAAACTCTGTGTTATATTCATATGATTTTCTCTACCTCTACTGTTTGTTAGTGGGTATACAAACTATTCTCATGAAAGCTTATTTTCTACTTCATTTTAAGAGAGATAAATATTTGCAGAAGTAGCTGCATTACATATTTCATTATAAATACAAAGGGAATAGCAATAGTCAAATGCTTCAGAACTGGACAATATATGCTGGCCTAAAATACTCTTTCCACATCATGAGAAACAACTGAATACTGATAGGACTTGAAAACAACAAAGTACTGAGCAATTTGAGCCATAATGGATAGCTCGGAAATGGCTTATGCAAAACATGTGCAAATGCCTACAAAAAATAAACAAACAAAATGAAAGAATTAATAAAAATAAAATGTGCATTTTAAAGGGATTACATTTTTTGTGTAGTGCATTTTCATCTATCACTTAAAGTTTACCAGTTATACAAGATTATACAATATTCCCTATGGATGAAGGGGACTTCAAAGGCTATTCCCAGAAAATTCAAGATATACATTTGGTCCAGTAAATATCTGGTATACAAGGTGCATTCAAGTTATAACATCTCCAATTTTTTTTCTCAGAACTGGAAACAGATAGAAGCATGCGGTTTGTTTTAAAGTAAGCGGGCACTCTTTGCTAATGCGCGACAGAGATGGCAGCATTGTATGTCACGAAGAACCTCTCATGGCAACGGCGAGAGTGAGGATTGTTTTGTATGCTTAAAATGGTAACGTTTTCATTACATGATCAGCATGTAATCATTCGTTATCTCCATTTGCATGGTGTGACAGCGATTGAAATTCATTGCCAGCTAAGTGAGACACCTATCAGATCCTTTGTCGTCCTCCGTGGTGTAGTGGTTACCATGCTAGCCTCTAGTTCCCAAGGTCACGGGTTCAAACCCGGCTGAGGGTGATTGATTTCTTTTAGGCGTAAAAATCCTTAGCATCGTTTGCTTTGGAAGGGAAGTAAAGCCAGTAGTCCCGTGTCAAATTTACAGCACATAAAAGAACCTCAAGCTTGATAGAGGGGCCTCTGAGCAAACTTACTGGTCTTTCATGACTCAAAATGGGATGCTAAGGACCACAGCCGTTAAAGAGCATCCATAAATAACACTAAATTTATTTTAACTATGCTCAAGAAATTGATATTGAACTCAATCCATTAGGTCAGACATACAAGACATATAGAATAGAATTAAGAGACTTTAAGGATGGAAATGTAAATGGCTTATGCAACTTGTTAAAAAATGAAATTTGGGCAGAAGTTTATAATGAAAAATATACTAATAAAAACTGGGATAATTTCTATACTATTTTTAATTACTATCTAGATATTGCATGCCCATTTCAATCATAATCAATTAAAAAAAAACTAATAAAACATGGCAGATAGATAAAAATATTTTAATTGCTAAAGAGAAATAAAACATACAATTAACAAAAGAAGGTACCCTAGTCACAGATCCAATAGATATAAGCAACATTTTTAACACGAACTTTACAAACTGTATTGCTCATCTGTTAGAAAAAAGAGATACAACAATCCAACCAATTAGTAACCAAAAGTATACTAGAAACTCTAAATATATTAGTGAAATATCGAAGGATGAGTTGAAAAAAGATATTAATACAATGAAAAACAAAAACACTTCTGGGTACGATGGTATATCCAGTATATTATTAAAAAAAAATGTCTCATTGTCTTAATAGACCCTTTATTAGGTATGGTAAATTCCTCATTACATTTGGGGTTTACCCCAATTGTCTAAAACACTCCATTATTATACCAACAACCACGCCCCCAAAAGAAACTGACCATGAATCAGTAACCAATTACAGACCCATAACACTAGTGTCAACCTTATCCAAAGTAGTTGAAAAAATAATAGTAATTCAAATCATCTCTTTCTTAAATAAAGATGAAATATGCAATGATCTTCAATTTGACCACCTTCTCTTCGGCGTGAAACCACACTGTCGCTATGCAATGTCAAACGTTACACACGCTGTAGTCGCTCTACCAATAGCCGGTGCCACCATACATGCAGTTACGTGGTGCCACCTTCCGTGTAGTGCAAAGTTAGACACACTGACCAGGTTTCATTTGAATGCCCCTCATAAATCAGGCCTCTCAGTACTCAAACTCTAACAACCTGTTTATAAATTCTAATAAAACCAAGTATATGGTAAATCAGACAGTAAAATAGAAACATTATGAGCTTACTGTGGAGGGAGAACCAATAAAAGAGACAAGTAGTGCTAATTTTTTAGGAATAATACTAGATAAAAACTTAACTTGGGATCAACATACAGAAAAAATCTCAAATAAAATCTGCTCTGGTTTATATGTATTAAAACGACTATCCAATCTAGAGAACCTAGTTATGTCAAAAGACTATTACGGATTAATATATCCACACTTATCATACGGAATCACAATTTGTGACTGAGTGCAGCAAAATACACAAGAACTTTTATTTTACAAAAAAGGGCAATTAGAATAATTCTGGATTTAAAGCATCCGAGTCGTGCAGAGAAGCCTTTAAAAAATTAACATGCAGGATTGAATTGTATAAAACTAAATGTAATTTTGCAGCATGCTATCTTTACAATAAATAACCTTTGGAGATTAAAAATCTTCAAAAGACAAAAAAGTTCAAAAGAGAACTTAAGGAATTTTGTAGAGAGTTGTTTTTATACTCTAGATGAATAGATATTTATTTGGTTCAGTATGATTGTATATACTGTAATTCTGTTACGCATGATCCTACTGTACTCATATACTGCTACATTGCCCAAATCATGTAAGATGATTGGGATGAATAAAGAAATTAAACAGCTTAAAGGAATACAATAAAACAAAGGAAATTATTTCATATAAACACTTCATGAACAAGATTACTCTTATTACTGCCTCTTACCTTGTACCCAGAAGTATTATATTACACCCAAAAATTCTATCTAGAGATTTCAGCAGAATATATGTTTTGAGGCTGCAAAATAAAATAGTTATTTTTTTTTTTAGAAAAAGTTCATGCACAGACATGTATGGGTAAAGATCATGAGTAAAACGTGTGTCAGATAAATAAATGACTTGCTATTCAGATTTTCAAGAAAATCCTCAAACTACCCTTTACATGAGAAAGCTCTAATGATATTGATTGGAATATCTTTGACAAAATGCACATCTTAAATTATCTGGAAATAGCCTGTATAGTCCTCATTCAGGTTTGTATAACAGGTAACCCGTAAGAGAGACGAAACCTTATGTACATCTCTTTAAACAAATAACATTTTGGTGGCATCAGCCATTTCCAAGATATCCATTATTGGTTTGAATTTGTAAAACAGTGTCATCTTTTGAAGCGGTTACCATTCAGTTGTTTCTCACATCATGAAATTTCAAAGCCAGCATATAGCAACCTGATTTTAAACATTTGATTATTGCTTCCATTGTCTGTATCACACCTGTACTTTACCAAATAGGTAATGAAACTATTTCTAAAAAACTTTATCTCCATTGATACAAAGTAGACAGAAAGACAAGCTTTTACAAGGATAGGTTGTAGAAGCATACATACTTGCCAATTCCTGAACTTTTGTGTCCAGCAAAGTGTAATAATTTTGTGACATCAAATTTACAGTGTGAAAAATGTTCAGTGCAGTAAATGTACAAAAATAAATGGGAATGCCCTTTTATAAGAATTCTGGTGTGCCGATGAACATATTAAACCAAAGACCGCCACTTCCTAGGTTATACACATTTCTAGTCTATATTTTACACTTCATAGCAACTATAAACAATTTATGTGAGGGAAATAACACTTTGAATCTGCTCACAAAGCCATACAATGCCTCTGGTCCTTTACTTATTTGCAGCCAAACTGCAAAAGCTGGCAAGTATGGCTATATAACAGTGGTACGGAAATCCACATAACACATTCAATGAAACAAAATAATAGCATACTTATACTGAAGATATGAAATGATACCACATCCCTGTGAGGCTAATGTATCTATACTTGAGTAACAACACTTAAACTAAATTACAAGGAGTGGCTGATACACCAAGTACAACCATCACTTGACTGATTATGCTACCAACTTGCTCAGCTAAGACAGTCCACTTAACAAGTATTTCCTGCAAAATGCTTCATCTGCCCTCAATGACAGTCAATACAGGACATGAAAACATGTGATTTAAAGCGAAAAAGTGTTATAACAAATAAAATCTTAACATAATACTTTATGGGAAACACAGTGAAGTAGTTAGAATATTAATAAAATCAACACACTCTAACTTCACTCTTTCAAGATGATTACCTTGTACGCGTTTCGAAGACACCTTGTCTTCATCAGCTAAGAGCCACCAACAAGTCTGTTGGTTCCGGTGTAGAGGTCGCTGTTGGGCTTCCTGACGTCATTTTCGGCTTCATGTAATTAAAGATGGGATCCTTTTCCAGAGGGAAATTGAAATTCATTGGATGGCTTTTGCTTTTTGTATGAGGAGTTTTTCCCATATTGTCAACTCTATTGGATTTTGGATCAACTTTATTAGATTTATTTATTTCATTATGGATGTTGTGGTTTGAACGCCAGAAATGATATGCAATGGCAGATTTTTCAGTTTCTTTGAGTCTTATATTTTTAAAATGTTTTTTCAGTCTCACCCCTATGCTCCTTTTTATTTTGTCTACACATTTAAGTTTGCAATCACTACAATTTATCTGGTAAATGCCTGGCATTTTAGTTCTAGGAATTATATCTTTTGTGTTATTCCTTAATATGTAATTTAAACTATGTTTATTGATGGATACTAGTTTGATGTTCCACTGCTTGATTATCTCCTGGAATTTTTTATGCGCCCAAGGATGAAATGTGAACTTTTTAAAACTGTCTTCTGTTCTTTTTTTGTAGTGTCGTGATTTTCTTTATTTCTTTATCTTTTTTAAATTTTTTAATTTTCTTGTATACTATTATCTATTCCAAACCAGAGTGCCTTTCACTGAAAACAAACTCTTTGTATTATCCGCGCGAAAGTAGTTCGCAATCCCCGCCCATAATGTCTGCTTGTTCCCTCCCGCGTGCTTGTTGAACACTATTTAATCTATAAAAAGGCGCCCTGCGTGAGAATCATGGTTCAAAATGCAACCTGAGGTAACAATCGATTTTATAAGTATGCGACAATGAACACTTACGTTAATCACAATCCTCGGGCAAAAGTGCAACACCCAAATCCGAATTCTCCGAAGGTAACTCAGCTGACATATCGGAATCAGAACTACTCTACAAAATAATGACAAGCTTATCCACAATTCCACAGCACTGTCGCACTTAAAACTTTATCCTCTTCTATGTTGTATTATGTCTGTTTGTATTCCGAGTTGAATTATGAAGTATTGTTTGTTTTAGCCACTTTTTAACAGTTTCCCTTCTGTGTTTGACCAGATTATTCGCACTACACGCACCTTCCTCTGCCATATGAGCTCAAATACCAACTGACTAAATCACAAGATTTGACCTGAGCTGAGCATATGTGTGTTAGCGCAGAGGTCGTATTATGAATGACTGTTCGCTTATCATATATCCTGTATTACGCAAAGTGTTTATTCGGTACTCAGATAGCACCTCTGGGAATTCATTGCTGCATTCCTTGTATATGTAAGAGATTGGCATTCGTGTATACGGTTGGTATTAACAAGCAAGATGCTCTCGGCGTTAGCGCAACAGCAGGCGAAAGTCATATTTTGTAATCTCTTAACATCTAGTATATATCCATTACATTTAACGACGAGTTCTTATGATAACCGCAATAAAATGTGCAGTTCTATACCTTTCCTGCTCGAATATTTCATAATACAATACATGTATTAAGGAACTACTTATGTTGGCGTAAGAGTATATTCTTGGGTTCGTGATAAGCCGAAGCACGTGCTTCTGTTTACATCAGAGGGAACTCTGGTTTGGAATAGACTATAGTTCTTTTGCAAAGCCATTTTTGTAGGCTACATCTATAATGTTTTGGAGCTCTTTACTAGCACTTGTAAGATGGTTGATAGATACATATTCAAGTGTAGATGAGACAGAGCAGAGATCCTATAGGTATTTTGTCTCCAATTTTTGTTTCTGTGCGATAAAGCTAAGTGCTTTTGAATCACACATGTCTAAGAAATTGCTAGTTAAAAATTTCATCGTACAGAAAAAGAATACATATAAAAATCTGATGTGCTGCATTCACATGACCTTCTCTAATCGCTGTAGTTTATTGGTGGATAGTGGATATAAAAATTATTCTTACAACAGTTTATTTTTTTTATCTACTTCAGCTTAATCCAGATAAACCTTTCCAGATATAGCTGCATTACACATTTCATTAAGGATACAAAGGAAATAGCAATAGTCAAATGTTATTTTAAAGAGAACTATATATTTTGTGTAGTACATTTTTGTCTATTGCTTAATGTTTACCAGTTATACAAGATTATATAAAATTCCTTCTGAATGAAGTGGACTTCAGAGACTATTCCGAGAAAATTCAAAATTAGCAGTTTGTCATGTAAATATCTTTAATATATGGCATTTAAATCAAAATTGTTAAGAGCCATCTTTTAGAAAATCAAAACTTTCAAAAGATGTTCAACGTAAAGGCAGATAAAGAACCTCAAGCATGATAGAGGCCTCTGAGCAAAATCTCCAGTCTTTCACCCCAAAATAGAATGGGATGCTAAGAACCATAATAGTTTAAAAGCATCCATAAATAAAACCCAATTTTTACATACATACACACACACACACACACACACACACACACACAAATCCCTTGATTCAAACCTGGGATGATATCAAATTTGGTGAATAAGAAATATTCTGATTGAATATGAACTGGAGTTACAAGCAGATTAGCAAGGGCAAAATTATCAGGATCTCCTAGAATGTAACCCCCCCCCCCCAACACACACACACATATATCCCTTACAAACAATCCAACAATAGACGTATGTCCATGTGCCTTCTTAAAAGCCTGATAGACACAACACTAACCTAGAAGTATACCAATAAGCCTTCCTAACAGCCTGATATACGAAGTGTGATAAAAAAATAACAGGAACTTTTCAATTTTGTGAGCTTTATACATATAATGTTCAAAACTTTTGTTTTATCTTGTTGGTACACGTGTTCCTAATGTATGTTTGCATTTTCAGTTGTTTTGAATAACTAGTTTATTGTTGACAGTCAAAAAGTTATAAATGTTTTTAAATGCTCGGCAAATTTTTACTTTCGAAAAAAATGGATCAAAGAATTTGCATCAAATTTTACTTGAAAAATGGAATAAAGTGCAGCACTGCATTCAAAATGTTGACACTGGCTTTTGGTGCATCTACTATGAGTAAGACACGAGTTTACGAGTGGTATAAACGTTTCAAAGAGGGTCGAGAAGACCGCCCTGGATGCCCTAGCACACCAATTACAGACAACAATGTGGAAGAAGTAATGAAAATGGTTCTGGAAAATCACCATTATCAGAGGGGTTGCTGATGATGTTGGCATATCCTTTGGCTCATACCAAGCAATTTTTTGGGAGGAGGCGGATATTTTGGGCATGAAACGTGTTACAGCAAAGTTCGTTCCGAAATTGATGAATTTCGACCAAAAACGATGTCGCATAGACATTGCTGAATAAAGTCGAAAATGATCCAGAATTTCTGAAGGTGGTGACGAAACATGGGTATGACGTCTAAACTAAGGCCCAATCGCCCTAATGGAAGCTGCCTGAAGAGCCAAAATTGAAAAAAATTCGACAAGTTTGATCACATGTGAACGATCTTCTGTTTTCTTTGATTACAGTGCCTTATGGTCGTATGGTCAATAAGAAATAATACCTAGAAGTTATGTGCCATTTGCATGAAACAATCCGAAGAAAACGGAAGGAATTGTGGCAAAACACTCGTGTAAATTGCATCACGACAATGCACCCATTCACACCTCAATGCTTGTTTGTGTGACTTTTTGGTAAAAAACAACCATTATGCTGCCTCAGCCACCACATTCACCAGACATGCCACCCCCTGCGACTTCTTTCTATTACCGAGGCTGAAGAGAACCATGAAAGGATGACGTTTTGCCAATATTGATGAGATAAAATAGAATCGCTGAAGGAGCTGAAAACCATTACGAAAAATGAGTTCCACTAGTGCTTCCAAGATTGGAAAAATTGCTGGCATTAGTGTATTATATCTGAGGGGATTACTTTGAAGGGGACAAAGTTAATTAAATAAAAATTCTTTAAAAAAAACATTTCCATTACTTTTTTATCCAACACTAACATAGTATACCCACATGCCTTCTTAACAGTCTGATATACAGGGTGAATCACCTAAAACTTGCACTGCAAATATTTCGGAAATGGAAAGTGCTATTGATGTGCAGTTTTCACGGCATTGATTGGCAGTCAAGGGCTCGTACATTTAGCCTATAAACAGATTTTAATAATACTGAGAAAGTGTATTTTTTGAGCAAACATACAATTTTTTTAAATGGAACAATGCCTAGTTACATAAACAGAATAAATGTAGGGTAAATTAGAATGTCAATGGTCTTTGTTGCAGGATTCTAGTGCAAGTGGTTTACGAGAAATCGTATTTTGAAAAGTTTCACTCCGACAATTGTTTGTCCCATTCAACCTGCTTAGTTGCTAGTACGATGTTATGTTTGTATGCATTGTTTTTTGTGTTCATTGATTAGAATGCGACTTTCTGGTCAGTTAGTTTGTGACAGTTCAAGCAGTAAGTCATGAGTGGAAGATGGGGTTTACTAATGCAGAAAAAGCCGACGTGCTTATGGTGTATGGAGTGTGTAGCAAGAATGCAGTTTGTTCCTGTACGGTGTATATGGAAACGTATCCCAATAGATGTCAACCATCTTGGCAATTATTTATCAACCAATTACGTGAAAGTGGTACTGTAATACCTAGAAAATGTAACAGAAACGAACAAGTGACTGGAGAAGAGGCAGAAATTAATGTTTTGGCTGCCGTTGCAGTAGATCCACAAATTAGTTTCCACACAATTGCACGTGGAAGTAGCATAAGTCAGGCAAGTGTACTGCACATTCTCCATTAACATAGGTTCCATCCCTATCACATCTCTCTTCATCAAGAGCTGCAGGGAAACAATTTTGAGAATTGTGTTAACTTTTTTACATGGGAATTAAGACATGATACTCCAGATTCACCATGTATCTTGTTTAGTGATGAGAACATTTACTAATCATGGCCAGGTACACCGCATAAACATGCAATATTGGTCTGTTGACAATCCCCGTTGGCATCCATGGTGTTTAAACGTGTGGTGTGGGATAGTGAACCATCAGCTCATAGGCCCTTTGTTCACACATAGAAGGAACAATGAACTCGCAATGAAGTATCGCAGCCTGCTGACAGACCATCTGCCACAGATGCTAGAAGACGTTCCTTTGCAGACTAGGAGGAACCTGTGGTACCAACATGATGGCTGTCCAGCCCATAGTGCATGAAGTACTACAGCTTGTCTTAACGGATTGTTTCCAAATCGTTGGATTGGACAAAGAGGACCTGTACCTTGGCCGGCTCGTTCACTGGATCTGACCACTTTAGACTTTTTATTGTGGGGAAGGATGAAGACAGTCTAAAACGATGTGCCAACGACACCAGACGATATGAAACGACGTATTACTGCTGCCTGTTCCGAAATTTCTGCTGAAATGCTAGAACATGTGCAGCAGTCTTTCCATAGCAGACTGGAAGCGTGTATTGAAACTGCCAGTGGTCATTTTGAACACAACCTTTGAAGGGCTATGTTCTCTTTAGTTGTAAGAATCTACAGAAGTATTGTAATTCCCTTTTGTTTTTCTTTAGTTTGTGCTACCACAGGTTGTACAAGTGTCGCTGTATAAAAGTTTCAAAATAAGATTTCTCGTAAACCACTTGCACTAGAATCTTGCAACAAACGCACTGACATTCTAATTTACCCTACCTTTATTCTGTTGATTTAACTAGGCCTTGTTCCATTTAAAAAATGGAATGTTTGCTCAAAAAATACACTTTCTCAGTATTATTAAAATCTGTTTATAGGTTAAATGTAGGAGCCCGATACCAATCAATGCAGTGAAAACTGCACATCAATAGCACTTTCCATTTCCAAAATATTTGCAGTGCAAGTTTTAGGTGATTTACCCTGTATACAACACTAATAAAGAAGTACGCCCACGTGCCTTCTTAATGGTCAGATATATACAGCACTAACACAGAAGTATACCAATGTGCCTTCTTAACAGCCTAATATATAGAACAGTAACACAGAAATATACCCATGTGCCTTCATAACAACCTGATATATACAGCACTAACATAGAAGTATTCCTGCTCTAACATTGCACTTGACAGCTAGCATTTAAGTTGGTACACTCGCCAAAAAAAAAAAAAAAAAAAAAAAGAAAAGCTTCAACCGTTTGACTTCCTAAGCCAATCACAAGGCAGCATTCCGGATGGTCGACAAAGCGGAACTGGAACTAGAATCGGCTCTGTTGCCGGATGTAACTATTCCCAACCACGTGCTTCAGTTTGTGAATCTCTAGCACGAGCATCGAGTTGTTCTTTGCACGTTACATATTGTTCATTGTTATTTATATTTGCGGTTATTGTTTGATAGTTTTGTTATTGTTCGTTTATACATATATATTTATTTTATGTACGAGGGCTGATCAATAAAGACAGACTGATTTTTTTTTTCCACAGTATTTATTAATCCATTTCAATGTTGACATGATCTTTTTCAAAGTAGTCCCCTCCTACTTGAATGCACTTTTTATAGCGTCTCTGCCAGTCCTCGAACACAAGGTACAGGCCATTCTTTGTCAGGTCTTTGAGAATCGCTTCACTTTTCTTCAGCACGCTTCAGTGCTCTCAAATCGAATGCACCGGAGCTTTGCCTTTAGTGATGGGAATAAAAAAGAAATCACAGGCGGCAAGACTGGGGTTATAAGGCAGATGCGGTATGCAGGTGATGTTGAATTCCTGGACTTGATTTGCAATGTGAGGTCATGCGTTGTGATGAAGTCGCCACCCATTCTGATGAAGTTCTGTATGTTTCCTTGCAATGTGCTCCCACAGTGTAGCCAATACTGGCGTGTAGTACGCTGCTGTAGCAGTAGTGTGAGGAAGAACAACAATCACAGCAGCTGTGTTGATGTTGACTTCAGTCATAGCAGAAGCCGAAGCACCAGGCCCACCTTGCATAGCACAGAGGACTCGCCCTTCTTTGAATTCCTTGAACCACCTAAACACTGTTGCACGAGATAGTGCATCTTCACTGTATGCTTGCTTCAGCTTTTCCAAAGTTTCAGAAGCTTGTATGATTTAAATGAAAACAAAATTTTATTGCTCCTCCCGTGTCGAGTGGTATGCGAAATTCAAGTAGGGTCAACAATATACAGCATTACTACCAACCTACTGATACAAGAGTGCTGCCACCTATGGACATTATACATGAAACCCTGCTATTTTCAAATATTCATGGTAGAGACAGGAAACACTCAAGAAAGCTACAGGAAAAAACCAGTCTCAGTCTTTATTGATCAGCCCTCATATATTTCCATTCATATTATTTATTTAAACAAAACTTAAGTGCAACGATGTCTAAAAAACACTGACCGCCGAGTGATGATTCACGAAGTGAAAATCCTTTGCGCCGAGGTGTGCCACTAAATAGCCAGGTATTGGAACTATTAAGGAGAACCCGGGAATTCTTTGAACAGGAAAAGGAGTACGTGAAGCTTCGTGGCAATCCCTCTATTCCTGCTGATAAAGCTGTACAACGAACTGCCGCAGCTCTTGGACTAAGCACGAGAACTGTTATTTACAAGGCTACGGTGGACGCGGGCTCGTGGAAGAAGAAAGTAGATCATGCGAATAAGCTAATACGAAAAGCACAAGAAATAGATGGAATTATTAGTGACTGAACCATTGATGACATGCCTTGGTGAAGATAACATCAATGATGCTTCCGAGGATGACAATGGAGATTTGGATGGAATTGAGCCATTGCAGTTTTAAATGCGTGAGTGAAAATAACTTTGTTATGGCATGCTTATAATTTGTTTTAATTCTCCTCATTGTAGCAGGAAGTTTGTATTACTTTGTTTCTATATTGTCAAAAGTGCGTAATTTATTCTACATATGCTGCAATGTTTATGTATAGTTATTTTCAATTAACAATAATAATAATACAAAATAGTTATTCATTGACGTTCGCTACTTACGTACACTTTTTGTATGCGACTTAAGACACGATAGAAAGGAGAACAATCAGCTGTTGTTTACTAGCCACTCTGGCAACGTCGCAACCACAATGTAGCCAACCTTATGCAAAGCCACACGAACTGTTAAGTGCAAAGATACAGCAGCGGGGGTGTATGTGCCTTCTTAACAGTCCGATATGCACAACACTAACCGAAGTATACCAATGTGTCTTCTTAACAGTCTGATATATATAAAACACTAACATGGAAGTATATCCATGTACCTTCTTAACAGCCTGATATATACACAACTCTAACACAGAAGTATACCCATGTGCCTTCTTAGATGCCTGACACAGCACTAACACAGAAGTATACCCATGTGCCTTCTTAGTAGCCTGATATACACAGCACTAATATGGAAGAATACATGCCAGACCATTATCATGGTTTGTACATTAAACTCAACAAAGTTTATGGTTTCAGCATGATAGATTTTTATACTGTACTTCACATTCCAGTAGAAGAAACTAATCCATAATTAACAGCAATAAAACCATCTGTTTTGTATTGTTGGAAAGGAATGCCAGTATTACAAACTTAGTCAGGCATGTTAACAACAATGGCTCAGAGCACAAAGTATAAATTTCAGTATTGAAGTTATCAAACTGACAATAACTAAAATAATGTAATTATGTATGCAAAAACCTTGATAAGAGTTATCATTACAAAAAAGAGCCCATAATAGGCCCTTACACTACAAAAAGTCACACAATGAAAATAGGCAGCATAAAATTAGCATATTTTACTCCAGTAAGCCTTAAGCTTATTTATATATTATAGAAAGACTGCAATTCTAAACCAAGCAAAATAGGCAAATCCCAAGATCTAGTTTTAACGGTATTCCTGCCTGATTGTCTTTAGAGATGGATCACTGGCTTCAAACAGGAATTTTGAAGATAATGTTACATTTGAAAAGGAAGGGAAACCATTAGATGACTCAATTAGTTTGCCAGATCAGCCAATGATAAAAATGTGATAACATAAGCAACACACTCCAGCATTTATCAGATCAGCTTTCTGCACGATTAATTTCTGAATCAGCTGCTCATTTTCAATAGTTTGTAAAACACAAACAACTGGAGCATAGACTTGCCAATTAAGAAACGAAAAAATTTGATGTGATACTTTCACAAGACTTTCTCTACCCTCTATTGTTTATTAGTGCATATACAAATTATTCTTACTCAAGCTTATTTTTATATCTACTACATTTAATCCAAATAAACCCTGACAGAAATAACATATTATACATTTCGTTATAGATACAAAGAGAGCAAGAACTGGACGCTATATGCTGACCAAGTTCCATGCTGTTTCCATGCATGTTTCCAAGAAACAACTGAATGTGAAAGGAGTTTAAGAAAATGACAAAGAAATGAACAATTCAAACCTTTAATAACATAATGGCTCATGCCACAAAAAAAAAAAACTTATTTTAAATAGTGTTTTAACGAGATCTACACTTTTTGTGCAGTAAGTTTTCGTATATTGCTTAATGTTTACCAGTTATACAAGATTATACAATATTCCTTCCAAATGAAGACTTCACAGGTTATTCCCAGAAAAATCAAGATATACATTTTGTCATGTGAATTTCTTTCATATATGGTAGTTTATTCAAAATTGTTAAGAGCTACTTTTTAGGAAACCCAACATTTTTTAAAAATGTTCCATGTAAAGGGTAGTTTGGAGTGGAGGATTTTGTTTAAAATCTCATCTTTGGAAGACATTGAGCCTAAATACCAAGTTTGGTATTTAACTTTCATTTTTGTTATGGTGTTCACAGATGCACACACATTATCCATTATTTGGTTTCAGGGTGCCTCAAAACATGTATTTCCAGTCAAATCTCGGTATCAAATTGTTTGGTAGAATGCAATACTTCCCCTACTTATATGTAGTAGAGAAAGTAAAAAGTCATTTAAATATGGGATTTACAGAAAGACCTTAGACAGCCACTATGGGAAAATATGAATTTTATTGACCAATAGGTTTGTGTTTCATTTCAAGGGAAACCATCCCAAGAAGTGCAACAAAATTTTAACTTTGCAGAAAATTGTACCACCACTTACTATAACTAACAATGACGTACTTATTCTATGCAATGGCGTGCTTGAACACAAACCTTATACCAGGGCATGACAAACAGCCAGGATATTTTTCTAATGTAGTGGATTATTTTATATACTTTCTTTCAAACACTGCTGTGGTGACAGCTAACCTAATAAAAATTCAAACAAAACTGGCATACTTATACTCTTTATACAGGACTATAGGGCCTCTTGTGACCATGCATATGTCTAGAGCCTTTCACATGGAAGTACCTATGCCACGCCTCAGTAGGGTCAAATTCCTTTATTGATGGTCCATTCATTTTGATCAAATTATTCAGACTTTAACTTGCAATGAAGGTCTAAGATTATTTTTCAAAAAATCCATTTTACTGGTCTCAGAACACAGAGTATACACTGGTTCAAACAGATACCATTCACAGCTATTCCTAGCATTAGTTATTGCCAAACTAAGCAGCTCACTCGATTTCTTCCCCTTCCCCAACACCTTAAATTCACACCACTCACTGAAAATATCTTGTATATATTCATATCAGATGGTGAAATTTGTTTTTCAAGTGATGAGCTAGAGAGGATATCCTCCAGTTGGCCAGGCAAAGGTGTTAAACACTGCCTGGACCCTTTAATGCTTTCCTTGTTTGAAACCTTTCTTGTAATTACTTTACTGCATGATGAGTAAGGTTGTCCCTTTCAGTTTCAATAGAGCTCTTGTGGTATACTGAGTCCATGCAGCTGTACTTCTTGAAATATACCATTTATTTGCAATGAATGTAGCTTCACTTTCCCCTGCAACTTTCTTTACTGATATTACATTATTATTTACATGGCATTCCACTGTGCTGAGGGAAAGTTTTCCCCTTTGAAACGGAAGAGATAAATTCTTAATTACACTAAGATAGTCTTAAAAGAAATTGATGTGGAAACTGAAATTAGTTAGCTGCCACAATGCTTTCCAGGTGCACATTTCCAATCTTTCAAAAGAGCCAAGAGAAAACGTACTCTGCTGGCCAACCATCGTGCAGTGTTGAGATACTGAAATTTCTGTATAAGCAATGCAGACTGTCTGCAACTTGTTTCAGTTCCTGCAACCTCTTGGGAGAGTGCTGTTAAAATTTTCAATCTTGTTAAAACAGAATTAAGATAAATATATTCTGCTCTTCAGAGAACCTGATACACTTAAATTCAATCCGCGCGCTACTCAATAGATGCTAATGACATGATTTTATTCTCTGTACTAGACTATTTTTAGAACCAATCATACTTGTAGCACCATTAGAATTAGTTGACACCGATTCATCAAGTACTTGTGTTTCAAGTTCTTTTTAATTGCATTCAAAAAGATATCTGCAGTTGCACTTTCAAGAGATTGTGCTGATCGTACATTACTTTCTTATTGGGTCAACAAATTCCACATAATTTTAGTAGCTGACATTGAGTGGTATTTGTTTACCAACTGTATTTCAATTATTATCCACTGTATGTAGTGTGTCGGCTGTTTTTGCTGCCTGGGTTTGGTCATCCTTCACCTAGCTTGAGGGGTTTGCTTCTGCCAGTGGGAACGGACGCATCTCTTCTTTGCAAGTTTCTTGTATGGCTTAGTAAGCCAAATGTTTTAATTCCCAGCAGCCTTGCTGGTTAAATCATTTATCTGCCTTTGCCATTTTTCAATAAGCTTATGTTTCAGCATTAAAATGTATATGCAGAGTGCGAGTTTCTTTTGGCATTTTAGGCAATATTTAATTGCTTTTAATTCTTGTGATTTTATTAAGCTTTATACAAAGTTACCTAAATTGTGGGTTTGGCCAGAGTTCGTATAAATTGTTAATCTAAGTGACTTACTTTCCAGCATCACAGGAATTATTTCAGTCATGCTTTGTTTAATGGCTAGGCAAACAAGTGAATTACTCTGGCCAGTCCAGTCCAAGGTCACACATGGTAATTGCCACTCTTGCTCTATACATCTCCCTCATTCTATAGTTTACCCTCCCTCCCTCAAAGCTTCTGACCAAGTTACAAGACTCTGCTGCCTCAACAATAGTATTGTTAATCCAAGATAGGAACTGGGTGCAGTGGGGAATATGCCCTTGAGTGGACTGGCAAAAATGAACACACTATAGTGATCAAGCTAACTGGGGCAAATCTGTTATGTAGCTAAGTTAAGATAATGCACCTAATCTTTCTCTCTGCAATAAATGTTATTTGTGTAAACTCATGTAATAACTAACACATGGCTTCTGAAAATGTTGTGTTCATGCTGGCAAACATTTGTGAATGAAACCCAAACTACCAGAATTTGATTGTAGTGAACAAACACTCAAGAGGGCAGTCCGTGTTACCTTGTCCTGCACACATCCCATATCCAGGGTCGAAACACTTCCTAGTTTAGGCATCTCCATTTTAATGTACGAGATACAGCTGTACCTTGTATACATCTTACATATATTCAACACTTGCCTTGTTTGTGGATTCATTAAGCTGTCATAATGAGCACCCTGCATCTCAAAAAACTGTTCATTTGTATTACTTTCAATATACATGATCCTTCTTTCATTGGTATACTCCTCTTCAATTTCAAGTCCCAACTTTCTATTTAGCATTAACATGTACTTGAAGTCAAAAGATGACGTTCTTTGCTATGTGATAAGCCAAATTAAAATTATTTTCAAATGATCAAACATCTTTTACTCCAATTTCTTCATACATGTTGCCACTGGAGCATTTTTCAGTGCCAAATGAGCAGAGTAGATAGATATTTTATTTCACTTCGTTAGTTACATAAATTAATTCTCATATAAGTTTTATAATACATAATTTTATCTCTACACATTACCCTTTACATATCCTTTTCACTAAGTTGCTGCATTACTAAGGGCCCGCAAACATCCAACACCATGGTTGTTGAGTCATTGGGTCCCATTTAATTTATGATTCAACAATCTACATTTTTTTTTCTATTCCCTATTTCTAATTTTTTTCAACCATTTCTCACTACACATAAATACTTTCCTATTTCAAATAAACTTTCCTTGGATTTAACTCTTAACAACCTTTTACCTATAATTTCATTTGGTAATCTAGACCAACTGCTTCTTTGTAATTTTTTCCTCACATTCATTGTTCCTTCACATTCTAACATTAAATGCCAGTAATTGTTAAATTTGCTATTACATAATGGGCATTTGCCTTCATTTTCTCCTTCTCCTATGCCTTTTAACCTCACCACCCCTGACCTAGGCCATGCAAAGCCCTCTCTTGCTATTTTATTACAAACAACATAGTTTTCTCTTTCCCATGTCCTTTTAATCTCTGTATATACATGTAATGATCTTTTTGAATTAAAACTACCAATTATTTCCTGTCTTTCCATATCTTCAATCCTCAATCTAACTCTTTTCCAACATCCCTTCTCACGTGATTGACTATATTTCCAAATATCCCCACACCCTATTTCATTGAGAATTGCTTCTAGGCGCTTATACCAAGTATCCTCTTTATTTAACTTGCGCTGAACCTCCAAACATTGTTTTAAAATATTATTCTCTGATTCCTCAATTCTCAACCAATATTTCACTATTCTTTCAATAATTTTCGCCTTACTACCAAATCTCCCTAACACCATTTGTGCAACCCCATTAGGTGAGGCTCTTGGTAGACCCAGAATTATTTTACAAAAGCTCCTATGCACTTTATTTACCTGTTCCCACCCCTCAATACCCCAAATCTCTGCACCATACAGCATTTTTGCCTCAACTACTGCTCCATATACTCTTTCTATCCATTTTACGTGCATCCCAGGTATTTTATCTAAACATGCTCTAATAACTTTCATTGCCACTTTTCCTTTTGTTCTCCTCATCTACCGTTGCTACTTAGTCTTACTCCCAGATAATCAAAATTTCTGACAACCTCAATTTCCTTACTTTTCCAACTCCATTTTTCGTCCTTTCTCAACTTATTACCCTTTTTAAATACCATTATTTTTGTTTTGCCTGTATTAACCCTAAGACTCCACTTGTTACAAAAACTCTATTGCTCCAATTGCTTTGTTTAATCCCACAGTAGTTATTGATCCTGCAATCAAATCATCTGCGAATAGTAACCCGTCATCTCCTCATTCCCAATTATTGGAGAGTGGCTATTTTCAAATTTAATTATCTCTAGAATATCGTCAATGAACAAATTAAATAATATAGGGCTTAACTTGCAGCCTTGCCTTAAACCTATACAATTTTTAATCTCCTTCGTCCTTACATTTTTATCAAATCTTATAAAAAAATCATTATTTTCATATATTGTTTGTATTGTTCTTATACACTTGTTACTCATTCTTTTCATACCCAATTTGGTCCATAAGGCTTCCCTATTTATTGTGTCGAAAGCTTTTTCTACATCAACAAATAAGATATACAATCTTCCCCTTTTGTTTGATAAATATTTATTTACTAATTGAAGATATTATAAAAATATTTCTATTGCTCTCTTGTTTTTCCGAAATCCCACCTGTAGATCAGATACTTTTCCTTCTTGCTCCGCCCAACTTTGCACTCTTTCAGCCAAAACCCCTGTATAAACTTTATCTAACACGGATAACAAACTAATCCCCCTATAATTTTCTGGGTTATCCACCTCCCCTTTATTCTTAAATATTGGCACCACTATTGCAGTTTTCCAACTCCTAGGAATCTTCCCCCCTTCAAAGATTGCATTTAATATCCTAACCAGCAATTCTAATCGATTTTCATTTAGACTCCAAGCTTTCCAAAACTCCCCTGGTATGCCATCAATACTGCATTCTTTGTCCCTTTTCAATCTATTAATTTGTTCCCTCACTTCCCCTATATCTATCAGCTTATCCAATTGCTCAACATAATTGTTATTTTCCATTACCCAAATTGTTTGGTTATCATGTTGGCCTCCTAGCAAATTTTTAAAATACTTGAACCATTCTTCCACACTTATATTATTTTCTCTTGATCTAACCTTATACATTCTTTTCACCAACATCCATATTGTTTTGCTATCATTTGCTTTTGCTGCCTCATGTAACTTTATACTCATCTTCTCGGCCCATTCACTCCTCTTTACTTCCAACAAGTTTCTGTATCCCCATCTTGTAATCAAAAACTCCTCTCTTTCCTTTTGCCCTACTTCCTGCCTCCACCTTCTTAATTCCCCTAAAACTCTTTGTTTTGCCCTCCTACATTCTTCATACCATCCCTTCTGTTTCCTATCTATACAATCTTTCACTTTCATCCTTACACCTGCATATTTTACTAACATTTCTACCTTTAAAACGGCTTTGTCCGTTTTATTTTCTTTCAGCAGTTCTTCTACCTCTTTCTCCCTTATTACCCCTATGTCTGACTCTAATTCCTTCATAAAAACTTCTGCCTCCTCACCCCTCCATTTATATTTATCAATTTTAACTCCTTTATGTTCTCGTTTTAGTTCATTCTTATATGTACTTATAAAACAACCTCAATGGGAAATGATTACTAGAACATACTGTATTCAAGACTTCAAAATCTGCAATATTTATATCTAAGACTATTGAGTATAACATATAGTCAACTACACTCTGACCATTATAATTGACACAGGTAAATTCCCCCATTTCATCTTTCCCTTTTACCCCATTACACATCTCCATATTGAACTCCTCACAAAATTCCACCAGCTTTTTTCCTTCACCATTTATTACTTTATCTTTACTCATTCTTCTTACCATCTCTTTTTCTCCCCCCATTAATTCATACTCAGGATCTATTAGCTTTATTTGACTTACTCCTATTCTGGCATTGAAATCACCCATTATCAAAGCTACTGTCCAAATATCTGTTTGACAACTCCAATATTCTGTCCAATTAAATTGAATAAGTTTAGATTATAAAAATCCGAGGCACTTGGCGGGTTATATACCACTGCAAGACACATCTGTTTCTTCTCCTATGTTACACTTAATACGCACAACACCGAATTTTCTCCCAAATCTTTACACACTTTCACTTTGCACTTCAAATCTTTCCTAACAAATATCCCTAACCCACCTGACATTCGTCCTCTTGCGCTCTTCTTTGTTCCACTTTTCCCGTAGAACTCAAAGTCGCTTATTTCCACATGAAAGTCATTTGCCAACCAAGTCTCTACCACCCCTATCACATCACCTAATCTTAAGATCTGCATTATTTCTCTATTCTTTAACTTTTCAAACAATCCTTGTACATTCCAGAATATAACCCCCAATGCGAGCAGAGTATGCTGGTACACATCTTGTGTGCTGAGAGGACTTGAAAGTATCAAGCTTAAATTAAATTGAGTTTTATGCATAGATGCTCTTAACTGCTATGGTTCTTAGGGTCCCATTCTATATTTGACATCAGACTGGTAATTTTGCTCAGAGGCCCCTTTACAAATCTATGACATGGGACCACAGACCTTACTTCCCTTCCGAAGGAAGCCATGCTAAGGACTTTTATGCCCCCAAAAAATCCATTGCCCATTGCCGGGTTTGAACCAGCATCGAGCTTGGAAGGTTCTTTGAATCCTTTCACAACCTTGGAGTTTTGGTCTAAATGTGGGGGGAAATTAGCATTGTTCACAAAATGCTGCTCCTGTGTCATTGTTGTATTAGAGCCATGACAGTCGTTTGCACCACTCTGCTTTAAATTTTCTTTTTTATGATTTTTGGAGCTTTTATATGAATTTCCTCCTGCCACTTTACTTTTGCCCTTTGAAACCTCACACTGCACCAAATCTGACTGCATACACACATTTACTACATTTTAAGTTAAAGGTAAACCTATTTTGCACTGACAAGACAGAAGAAATTTGTAAACAGCCTTTGTCTATTACTCTTTTTCCACTGTCAGTTGTCAACATGTCGAAATAACAGAGTACAATGCATTACTGTGCTTTGGAAAGCATATCGAGTGAGGTCGCGCTGCAGTAATGTGGATAACCAGCATTCAGGAAGTCCCGGACGATCGATCACTCTGACCCATGGATTTTTAATGGTTTCTCAGAGTTGGCAAGTGAATGCTGAGGTGGTTTCTTCTCCACCAAGATTTCCTTCTCATCTTTCAGGTGTGCGTTTCTAGTTTCATGTCATATGGTGGTGCCGGACAGATGGCAGAGATGCTTGCGCAATGGAAAGAGTATTCCCTGTGGACACCAGGGAGTCCTTGATTTGTGGTTCATTCATTGTCCTCCCTTGGCAGCTCCAGCAGTGAGACAGGTCTGTGAGACTTGTTGAGAACTGATCTCTAGGCCTGTCTGCCTCCTGTGGTTCCTTCACCTCATCCCTTCCTCCTAGGAGGTGTCCCCCTCTGTTGTAACACATACACTATGGAAACACAAGAGGCAATGCTGTCGGTTCTCACTTGCTGCCAACATATCGATAACTTAACTGTACAATGCTGATTCACTAATCAGGGCAGAGTTCAAAACAGTGGGATGAATGACAGAATAGCACACAAATATTCAATTAATGGCTTTAATCTTTTAGCTCATTTACTGAAATAATAGTGATTGCATTGATTGTTGCTCAGAATGCACAAGCATGGAAAATGTATTTTAAAAACAGGTACTGCCTTAAAATATTTTAGGCACCATGGCAACCTAGCACCTGGAATTTGTCGTGCTCTGCCTCATACAACTGATACTGTTGACTGTTTGCTTGATTCAGGCAACATTCTTTTAACACTTGCTAAATGAATCAGCAATGTCTGTTGACGTGAAAGATACTGATAAGCTGCATCAGGTGTACCAAATTTGCACCACAAATGGATGGAACGACAGTGTCACATTGTTTACTTACAAAGGTAATCATGTGAGATCACTACAAACCAACGTATCAGCAGTGAAATGAAATATTTAATCTTTTGGACGAATTCTTCACATCAAATAAAAATAGCAGGGAAAGTGTACAGATCTATGCATTAATGGTCAAAGGCAATAAGAAAGAACTGCAACAGCAGACATTGGCATTCTTCAAAGGCATGCGTTCCTTCAAGAAAAATGACAACTTACGACTATTATTGTGTTGAATAAGCAAAAATATGAAGTGTTGCAATTCTTAAGTAATGCATAAGATAACGGAAGCCACCATCAGTACCTCCTACTGCACATTGAAGTAAGATGTTTGTCTTGAGGAGAAGCGCACAGAGGTCACAGCGTTTTTGCTGGATTGCTGACAACTGTCCACATTGACAATGATTTTAAATTATCAAGACTGAGCATGCATTGGCCACCACTTTTGACAAAATTAATGAACCTAAAGAAAAAACCCACAGAAAAATATTCAGGCACATCTCAAAGTATTGAAAGAGTCATGTGAATATTATTTTCCAACAACGCAGAGGAGGGGGCTTGACTTCTAATTGGTACAGCATATGTTCGCATGAACAAACTCTGTGGAATACTAGGTCCTCATAGATTTGACATCTCAATGCAAACTAAAAATCATGTTTCTTTAGGTTTAGATCAAACTTCTCATACAATCTATCCCCACCCATCCACAATATTGGGTAGGTCTTAGCCTACCCAGCAAATTTATACAAGGCTCCCCCACAGAAATTGATTCTAAAAAATCTGATGTGTTACTCACATGACTTTCTCTACTCTTGTACAAACTATCTTTACAAAATCTTATTCTCCATCTATTTCATATTAATCGAGATAAACATCTGCAGAAACGATCTTTTAACATGCAAAGAGAATTACACTTTACACACAGCGACCAGTTCTAAAAATATTTGACTATCCCTCAAGGCCTACTTTGTTCCCGTTTTGTATTTGCAACGGCAATATAAAAATACAGTAGCCTTTAAGCATAGACATATCTCTTAATAAATGGTTGCTATGCGCAGCTCCATTCTCTATGCCACAGATTAATACTCTTTGCATATCCAAGACAAAAAATTGAATAATGAATTCCCATTTGAGAAAATAAGTATTGAAAAATTTAAGGGAATAACAAGCAATATCTCAAAAATGGTTCACTCAACAAAAAAATGTATATGACATAAATTGTGTATTTTAATGCGATCTACATTTTTTGTGTAATAAAAGTTTGTCTATCCCTTATGGTTTACCAGTTATGCAAAAGTCGTTCACAATGAAGAATACTTTTGGAGACATTCCCAGAAAATTCGAGATATTCATTTCATTTGTCATGAAAATATCTTAAACACATGATAGTTTAATCAAAATCCGTAGCCATTTTTGAGAAAATTAAAATTTTCGAAAAATGTTCCATGTAAAGGGTAATCTGGGGTGGGGAGATTTTCTTGAAAACCTTTGTCTCATCTCTGGAAGATACTGAACCTAAATACCAAGTTTGGTGTTTATCTGACTGTTCGTTTCTGAGTTGTGCTGTTCACAGACACACACACACGGACATGTTTCCCAAAATGCTTTTTTTGGATTCAGGGGATCTCAAAACATATTTCTGGTGAAATCTCAGTATCGAATTTTTGGGTGGAATACAATACTTCCCCTACTTACTATACGTTGTAGAGAAAGTAAAAATGCTTCCACAAGTTAAACTGATTGGGAGCCCCTGCTTTAATACAATTCAAATACTTAGTATTGTACAATTCAAATACTTAGTATTGAAGTTCTTGGTTCACTTAATAATTAGCATCCTAATTTCAATATCTCGGAAAACTAATTACAATGTGGATGAGTGTGAAACCGGAATTATAAAGGCAATAATTATCATAATATTCTGAGAAGGATAGTGATATAAAATAAGTAATAATATATTTAAAATCAGTGTATGTATAAAAAGGAGCAGCATTGTGAAAATTGTTGACTGTAAAAGCGACAGGCACAGGCACAGTTTAGCTAATTAGGGACCAGTCCCAGGTATAAAGGGTAAAATAGCTGAAGCCAGTTTCTCTTGGAATTCATGGGTGCAGCTGCACTTAGCCTGGTGAAGGCCACTCTAGGCTTCAGGACACCGTGTTGTGACGAGCGTTTGAGGGGAGAGTAGGGGAAGTAAGTAGCTTGCTTTTCCTTGTGCAGCGTGGGTAAAAAGGCATTCTGTCCTGAGTGCTTCATGAGAGCGGGATGACATTCTCGTTGTGTGGAGAAGAATGGTGGCGAACATGCTAGAGGGTAGAACGCTTAGCTGTAGTTAATATTCTTCGGTCTTGGTAAAGACCCAGTAGCATCGTATGCACTTAAAAGAGATTGGCAAACCGCAGTATTATTTTCAATAGTGAATAAATGTGTTCTAAGACAGCGTTCGTGTTTCTCTGTACACACCCACGCAGACCCTGAAATTAAGGTTTCATGCTGGAGCAGCCATGGCAAAAAGAAGAACCATCTAGGAGGGGACAAGCAGAACCGTGAGGCAAAAGGTTTTGCTTCATTGTTGGATGACATAGCGTGGCTGCGTCAAGTGCATGGTTACAACAGGACTATTCTTTTTCGCTGCATGCCTTAACTGACAGTTGTGAGATGCTTTATACAAAACCGGATCAGTCATATCTTTGTGGCCGCACTAAGATAGTTCATGAACTTCACAACAATGTATTTTATTTACTAGACAGTCCCTGGCAACCAGCGACTGTCATAGATGACAGCTACATGTTCCCCTTATGACGAACATTTTTCTGCTGTAAGAGAGTTGTGTTGTTCAGTTCAAAATCATTGGAATTTGCTATCATGCCTTCTTAGCAATGCACGATATGCAATAACTACAAAATGACAATGTATCAATTTATTCCATTGTTAAGCACATTCTAGTTAGGGCTGCTGTTTGGTCAACAATGGCTAGTTTCAAAGATGTCAAAACATTTCATACAGCTTTCTTTCCAGAACCTGCCATACTCTAAAACATGTTTCACCACAGCAATCTTATCATGTCCTTTTTCAGTTTCCAATGTTGTACTCTCAAGATTGTTATTTACACAACTGTACTTCTGTTTTAAGTGTGAATCTTCGCCATCTGAAAATATGCGCTGTCTGATTTTTAATTTCCCTATATCAAGTAGAAGTATTGCATTTCACCAGAAATACACATTTTGATATTGCCAGATTAAAAAAAGGGGAAGTTTTTTTTTTTTAAAGGTCTGAACAGCACGACTTCTAAATATGAAATGCAATGATTTTCAAGAAAATCCTATCCTTAACTACCTCTTACATGTAAATTTTTCAATCAAAAGGTTTGTTTTTCTCAAAAATGACTCAATTTTCCGCTGTTTCTTGCGATTGCATGGAAAGAGCATGCACCTTTATGGCCAGCATATAGCATCCAGTTCTTGAACATTTGACTACCACTATTCCCTATATATCTATAATGAAATGTGTAATACAGTTATTTCTTCAAAGGCTTCTCAATTAAAATGTAGTAAATAGAAAAATAAGCTTTCATAAGAATAGTTTGCATACCCAATAATAAAAAATAGGTCATGAGAATGTATCATCCTATTTTTGTTCTTGTAGTCTCCATGGATGGAACCAAGAAATTTGTCACATGAAATAATAACACAACAAAGCTGTCACAATCCTCATCATGCTATATGACTGCCATCAACAATGTCATTGGTAATTGGGCCAAAGACTGGATCTCAGTTTGATAACCGCTGGTTTAATTTTCTGCTAAATTAATTTACACGATTACAGAAACAAATGTTATATTCTTCTTTTCAAAGCTAAGAGATCCTGTTTATAGTAAGGAACTGTGACAGCGATTTTTTCAACTCGTCTACATCACTTAGGGCTGGGTCTACAATCTGTCAATAAAGTTATTTACTGGATTTCATTGACACACTACAGTCTCTGGACAGCACTGCTCAGAAGTTACCTTTGCTGATAGGTTTTAACATTGACTGACGATTATCACAATAGAAATCGTAGCAAAATGTATTTATTGGACGGCAATAAGGAAAATGTTTCTGCATAACAGGAGAAAGACTAAGACTAAAGAGAGGAAAGATCATTTCCAAACATTGGACAAAGACAAAATTCATAAGCTTGCTTATATAAGAGACTAGCTGGTTTAACCAAAATTTCACAGGTAGCTTTTCGAAGGACGTTTTAATTAATTTCATATACCTCCTGTTCTTTATGAAATAATTGTATGGATATAATTATCTAGAGAATTTTATGGTTAATTCTCCCCTTTATCCCTAATAATTGCAATTTCATTCAGATCCAGCTATTCCTAATAATGGATTAAAAAACCTCAATATTCATACACATGACTTCCTTAACCTCTACCCCAACAATCTTCACATGTTCTTTGCAATGTGTTCGTATTCTGGTACACAAGCTTTGGAAACACTTTAGTATTCTAGTCAGTTATGAATTGAAATACTCAGCTTTGAGATGGCGAAGAGGAAACATCGCAGAGCTGCCAAGCCTGCTAAGGCAGGAATCTCCTCTTCTGCCCCGGCATCTGCCGAGGGAATTTTGCCGCAGCCTGGGTCAAACTTCGCCTCGGCCGCAGCTTCGCCACCACGCTGCCGATTCTGGGAACTTCCCAGCCACCACAGAGCCAGCCTGTGCCTCAAGGAAGGTACAGTGCTGTCATCAGAGGGGTCCCGAGGGACCTGCTAATCAGGTTCCTCAGGCCACCAGGATCATCGGAGCACTGGGACCCACGTCGCAGGGAGTTTGCAACTACGAAGCAGCCTTGAGGATGGGCCTGCCCTTGTTAGAGTGGTGCTTACGCATCGAGGCCAGCCAAGTGGAATGCCAGGCTCCCTACAGGCGCTGCTGTGCCTACAGGCACAATGAGACATCCTGCACAGTACAACCCAGGTGCCGCCAGCACAACAGCATCGTGCAAGCAGCATGACCTTCACCGCCGCCGCTACTGTTCCACATTTGGAGGGTCAACACACTTCACCGGTCAAGCGCTCTGCCCCTCTGCATCCCCGCAGGAAGTCGTCCTCCGTGGACTAGTGGTAACGTGCTAGCCTCTAGTTCCCAAGGTTGCAGGTTCAAACCTGGCAGAGGGCGATGGATTTTTTCGGGCGTAAAAATCCTTAGCATGGCTTCCTTAGGAAGGGAAGTAAAGCCGGTGGTCCCATGTCGTAGATTTACGGCACATAAAAGAACCTCAAGCCTGATAAAGAGGCCTCTGAGCAAAATTACCGGTCTTTCACGCCCAATATGGAATGGGACGCTAAGAACCATAGTAGTTAAAGAGCGTCCATAAATAAAACTCAATTTAAATTTCCACGCAGGAAGGTACCACCGAAGCCAACCTCGCCGCAGACAACCACTCCACATTCGCTGACACCATCACCAATGCCGATCGAGGAAGTCCAGGGCCTATGCGACGCTGTTCAGGATCTTCACGCAGAGTTCCTGAACATGTCGGCGAAGCTGACAGTCCTGGAGGAACTCGTCAGAGAACTTCAAGCTACATCAGCTGCTCAGCAAGGTTTTCTAACTGAGCAGTTGACACCACATCAAGACTCAACGCCATAGACGACACCTTCTGGAACTCTGCTCTAGGTTCCAGAGTGAAGAAAGACCCAGAGAGTCGCACGCTTCTTGCAGCAATGCAAGGAGTTCAACCAGTAACAGCATCATCAGTACCATCCTCAATCCTAACTTCCATTCTCTTTCAAATCCTCACCATTCCCACCAGTGTTGCAGTCAGGTTTCATGGCAGCAGCCATCGGCCTTCAAGTACTAATGCAGGTGCTATGCGGGACTGCACGAAACCACGTTTTATTCCACTTTTCCTTTCGTGGAGGAGTTTTTAGTGGGTATGCCAACTATAGGTGAGTCCCACACTCTCAGTCCCGACTCTCATCGGGGCGGGGGTTAAGTGATTAAATCATTTTCTCCCACACGGGGGGGGGGGGGGGGGGGGTTCATATTTGTCACCAAGACTTGGGCTTTTCAATGGTGAAAGAATTGTCAAAATTGGCTGAGTGATTTTTAAGATTAATAAACATACACTAGTTGTTATAGCAGAGATTTTGGCTTAGCAGGAGCAGCATAAGGAAATGAGAAATACATCGGCAAATAGTCACTATACCCCCGCTGCTGAATCTTTGCACTTGACAGTTCATGTGGCTTTGCTTAAAGTTGGCTATATTGTGGTTGCGATGTTGCCAGAGTGAAACAAGAACAGCTGATAGTTCTTTCTATCGTGTCTAAGCCACATACAAAAGTGTATGTAGTAGCGAACGTCAATGTATAATAACCATTCTGTATTCTTATTCTTAATTGAAAATAACTCTGCATAAACATTGCAGCGTATGTAGAATAAATTACCTACTTTTGACAATATAGAAACATAACAATGCAAACTTGCCTGCCACATTGAGGAGAAATAAAACAAATTATAAGCATGCGATAACAAAGTTATTTTCATTCACCGATTTAAATTAAAACTGCAATGGCTCAATTCCATCCAAATCCCGTCATTTTCACCAAGACATATCATTAATGGTTCACACTTACTAATAACTCCATCTTTTTCTTGTGTTTTTCATATTAGCTTATTCACGTGATCTACTTTCTTCTTCAACGAAGCCGCGTCCACCGTCGCCACACCTTCCCACAAAAGCCTTTCCACCTCGGTAATGGTAAATTACTTATTGTTCTCCCTCACATAAACCTTAATGTCACACCACACTAATTCGATTGGTTGAAGTGACAGTGTACGGCTTTATCAGCAGGAATAGAAGGATGCCCGTGAAGCTTCACGTACTCCTTTTCCTGTTCAAAGAATTCTCGGGTCCTCCTTAATAGTTCCAATGCCTGAATATTAAGTGGCACAAAGGATTTTCACTTCATGAATCATCACTCGGTGATCGACGTCATTTTTCAGACATTGTCGCACTTAAATCTTGTATAAATAAATAATGACTTAAATGTATACAAAATAGATAAATACATATATGTATAAACGAACAATAACAAAACTATAATACAATAACCACAAATACAAATAACAATGAACAATATTTAGCTTGCAAAGAACAACTCGACGCTCATGCTAGAGATTCACAAACTGAAGCACGCGGTTGGGAATAAATACATCCGGCAACAGAGCTGCTTCCAGCTCCCGTTCCGCTTTGTCATCCACCATCCGGAATGCTGACTTCTGATTGGCTTAGAAAGTCAAACGGTGAAAGCTTTTCATCTGTTTTTTTGCGAGTGTACCAACTTAAATGAGAGCTGTCAAGTGCAATGTTACAGCGGCGGGGGTATAACTACCTGAACTCTGACGCAACTGTCTCCCTCCAGGTTACAGCATTAGACATTTTATTCTTGTGCAATCTCATATTTCTACAAGGTTTAACAGGCTTTGCAGTTTTAGCCTGCTTTGTTTCATCACTTCCATTTTATTCAAACGGTGGAAAAAGAACCCATGTAATTAACACGAACTTTCATTGTTATCTGCTTTGCAAAGCAATTATTTCTTTTCTAGTTTACGAATTCCCCAATGGTGGCATTTGTCGAATTCAGAATGCAAACTTAACACACCACAGGTTATCCTATGTCTGATATCCAGAGGAAGTCGTGAGATTGTAGAATGAGTGCGCTGCTTATTGTCCAGAAGTTTATTTGGAGAGTAACTATAGACAAGATTACTGGAACATTGTAGTACTGACCCTTAGTGTTTCCTCCATTACCATTCTTTCAAATCATGTATGTATCCAGAATCTGTTGATGGTACTATAACACAGGATTAATCTTCATCCGAGTGACAAATTATAGAATTTGATTTACAAAATCAATGCAAGTTGTGATTCATGCAGTTTGTACAGGTTTTATTGTAAAAGAATGAATTAAAGACATTCTTACTACGTTGCTGCATGGTATCAATACATACATGTAGCATATTACAATAGGGTCCAAATGGGTAAATTTACAGTGGCCAATGCTTGCTTCTCTATATTTCTCTTAAAGTAAACTGAAATCTTTGGTTTCAGCACTGATTTGTTCATTGATATCCTTTATTTACCCGATTAACCTTAAGTCGAAACATTAAAAAGTCAATTGTAACACAAGTTGAAGTTTATAACCTGAAGTATCTATTTACTTATCCTATTTTTACACGACTTGCAAGATTTTTTTAAAAGCTATTTCGTTCTAAGAACCTTTTGGCATTGATCATTGTTTTCTTATATGCTTTGCCAGCAGCAGCTGATTGAGAAACCCCGACACTCTTTAGCTTCTGCTTGCTTTTTAGTTTTATTACTCCTGTCTCAACAAATTCTTTCTTTAAATTTTGCATTTTTCATCTCCTTTATGCCTTTCCATAAATGATTTGTCTTTTTGGAAGTAGAAGAAATTCTGCATTACTGTATTGGAAGTACACAGATATGTAATCAAGGAGTTGCTTACAATATTATAGGTTAAAATCAAATAAATATGAAGCAAACAGAGTACATGCTCCAAAAGAGACAAAAGAAATCTATAAACTTTCAAAGGAAAGAGACTTGGTGACATCTGCTAAGCAAGTCATTCCTTTTGCATTTTCTGAAATGGCTGTACTATACAAGAGATAGAAAACATTTTGGGCACTTTTGACAAGATTTGTTTCTTCACTATCACTCGAGAAAAAAATATTGGGGATAAATATCACAAGGATCTTCCATGCATAAAATTTCAAGTGCTTCATTGACAGACTAATACTTTCTGCATGCTATGGCTTCTTTATGTCAACACCATGCCCAAATACACATTCTGAACAAACATCCATAACACTGATGAACATTGAGTAAACAGTGAAGAGAATTAGAAAAATAATCTAAATTGCATAACAAATGAGAGCTAAGCTGCTGTATGTCATTTTAAAAAGAAAGGACTATCAGAGACGAAAGTAACCAAAATACCCAAATTAGAGGTTTAGGAGATTAAAGCATTTGCAGAACCTGTAACCCATCCGCTGTCCCTTTTTAAGTTTCTTTCATAGCAAAATTACAGAATGTACACAAAGGACTTCATCTTATCTTGTTGCAACTGTACAAGCGGAATCCATGATAATGGGTTATTTGAATCCCATTTATATGCACACACTAACCAGGTATCTAACTTCACGCTAAATTTTGATACCACTAGACCTTGCTATACTCTCTCTCCCTCTCATACAGGCATCGTTACCAAATCTGTCAAACTTTGAGATCATCCCTTACACACACACTTAGGCAGGGGCGTAGCATCAATGGATGTGAAAGATGTGTTACATACCCTGTAATTTTCCTCAAACTGGTGGCAAAATTGGTGTTCATTGTAATTTTGTAGTACACAACGTTCTGATGTCATTAAAAATCGAGCTTTCCTAAATATTATAATTTCAATTTGCGGCATGCTGTGATAACTTGAACGCAGTCTGTATCAAGACAAGGCTGTGGTAAATGGTACCTGCCGTCAGCTGGAGGAAACTGGCGCTGTGTGCTTGACCCTGGTGACCCATGGTATGTACTCAGTTGGAGTACATCTCGTATTAAAAATCGTGCTCATACAATTGCATTTATAAACATGAATAGGGAATAATTCGCGAGTTGTTTTGTTTCTTGTGTGTTTCTTCAATTGTGAAAATTTGGGTGGGCTTTGGACACTTGGTTACTCATTATCAAAACAAATATAGGTTAAGATTTGTGCGGGTTCTGGGAGGAAGGTATGTACACAGGCAGTGTACATCCGAGAGGTCACAAAGTGCAATAGCAAACAATACATTGTTTCAGTGCGGTTGTAGCAATGAAAATGGAAACAAACTTGTGTGATCAACAAGCTCAAGCTAAGAAGTTTCCAGTCATTAAATTTCTCTGAAAAGGAAGTTGTATTAAAGCAGGTCCTCCAAAGCCCATACTCAGTATTGCAACTAAGATTAAAAAATGTGTAAGGCATTTCAACATCAAAGTTTATGAAAGTGAGTCATGGTTGTGTTTTGTTGGTCATGTCTTTTTTCAAATGAAAAATGCATCTGGTATTCCAACGGTTATAAAGATTTAAATAAACATTTATAAGGCAACCAAAAACCAACAAACTTTTTGGTAAAACTCCCAGAATAGAATTTTCTTTGGATAGTATAAGCTCTCAGTTGAACAGCATAACAATGAACTGAAAAGGAATAGAGCTTTATTTTCTCACATTGTACGGGCTATAATTGATTTTTAGGAAAGCAAGCACTTGCTCCTCATGGTCATAATGAGTGAAGGATCTTCAAACAGGGACAACTATATTGAGTATGACCTCTTGAAAAGAGCAGTTGGAAAAGTCGACTGTTTTTCGTGCAACTTCACCTGATATTCAGAATGACTTAATTTATTGTGAGAGTGCAGTCATGATGCGTGAAATTGAGAAGGAATTTCTAGTTCCTTCTTTGTTTCATTGATATTACATGAAACTCCTGACATAAGTAGTGAATAAACTCTACCGTTTTGCGATACATAACTGTTGACGGAAATGTTGGAGAGGTTTATTTGCTTTGCAGATGTAAGTTCTGAGAGAAAAGGAGATTCTCTAGCTGAGATTAAATGTTATGGGCAATTCTGTTTAGTTTGGGTCAGATTTTAACGAATTTCACAATATACGTTGAGTTGCATACCCGAGTCTGATAATCAGGCTACGCCACTGCTCTTAGGCATTGTTACCTAACCTCGGGCCAAATGTTGCTACCACATCCTGTCATCCTATTTTCTCTCACACACACACACCTAAGGTGTCATTACCTAATCTCAGGCTTAATTTTGATAACACAGGACCCTGTTATTCTGTGCATACACAAACTAACCTAGGCATCCTACTAAATATCCGAGGGAAAATATATTTTGAGAGCCAAAATAAATTTTCCTTTGGACACTTAAAATTCAAACAAAATGGAAACTATCACATCTACAGAAAACCCCAAAGTTTAGCAAATTAATTGTTCAGATTATGACCAAATACACATTAATATAACAAAAGGGAATTTCAGTATCAGGATAGGAGCACTTTAGAAGAAGCATTAAGTTCAAGGAAAACAGATAATTCAGCTGTAGCCGATATTAACCATATTATATCAAACAAAGCTGTTAAAATCCACCAGGAAGGAAAGGAAAGGAAAGGGAAAAGAAAAAAAAAAGTGGTAGAAAATCCTTACCAGAAAGCACAAAGGGTTTTGAATTCTGAAATTCTAGCTCAAAACTGAAGAAATGACCTGCTGGATCCATCATAGAATAATACTGGAGTGCATAATGGCTTCATTGCCAAATGGTAAGCATTACACTAAATTCTAGCCGACATGAACTACTTTAAATGGTTTAAGTCTACACCACATCTTGTGGAAACACGTTCCTGCTGTAAATGTGACAAGTGAAACCTAGGAGTGTTAGTCCTACAATTCAAGTTGCTTTCCTGTGAAAGCTCTTCCAAAGTTAAAATTATGCTGCTCCACTGCATATACTTCATTTTAATCCCCATAGCCAATATTCTATTAACTTATGTAAAGCTTTTTCATCTGTTTAAAACTAAAATGCCACCAAAAATCTATTTGGTGTATCACATGATAAAATACGATCACTCAGCATGGCAGATCCATTACCTTGTCCAAGCTTGGTTTGTCCGCGTGCTCCTATATTGTACGTGGTCCTGCCAATGCATTGTAATCCAAATGTAAGACAACTCTATAAAGAATCCTCAGGATTCTCTATCAAATATTATGTTGACATTATGAATTCCTTAGATAATGTGAACAGATGCAACTGTTTACGTATGTTTAGCAGTACAAGCAACACCAGACACAATGTCAGAGAAAGTTGAATACTGCACCTATTCTACTGCTGCATGCATTACTAAATGATTCACTACCAAAGCTGCTAAGTGTTTCTGCAGTTAAAGCTCAACATACTAACAGCTTTTCATATCAACATGATAAATTCAAACAATTACACAAAACCTTAAAACGTCTCAAATTTCTTTGCTTTTTCGGGGCTGGAACACTTTTCACTAACATGACAATTACAGATGTCAAACCCGAAGGTTACTTGATTACTCTCAAGATGGCTCTGTGGTACACCGATATAAGGAATGAACTTAACCTGATATTGACACAATGCAAGGTTATGTAACAAATAACATGGTTTGAGAGAACAAATGTATTCATTTGATAAGTACTTCATACATCAGCATTGTTGAAACTAACAATGCTTGTAGCTCACTAATTGTTATTGCTGAAAATGTGCTCTAACCTGCTCTAAACCGAACTTTAATATTTTCTTCCTATACCAATTAGCAGGTAGCAATGACAATATTCATTGAATTTAAAATACGTTATACTATTATGCTGATAATTTTATTTAAGCCTAAACTGACCTACAATTAATTCTTCCCTTAAAAAAAAAGTTGCTTTCACTCATCTTTGCGCTCACTAACACTACTAATATTCATTAAAATATCCCTGTTCACAATGTAATCAAACACATGCTTGACTGGAACAAGCTGTTCAGTGTTTGGGTGTGTCGCCAAGAGCAGAAACTGTAAAATACCATCAGTACTGTTGTTTCCCATTAGAGTAAACCTCCTGTTATACTCACTGCCAAAGAAGAAAGGAATTGACATTTTGCGGATAGAGAGGTGACTTTGCCACTTATCGCGACCACATGAGAGCCTGTTAGAATTGTGTACGAAGGCAATTGAGATGCGCCTGCATTGTAGGGCAGGTATTACTAATATCTGAATATGAAGACAATTCTAAAATAACGAACCCACATGCAAAGACATATCGGTAAAGATCAGCATCAACAAGAGAGATACCTGTGAAATAGAGATAATTCTAATGAGAAAATGCTGCTGTGCTTGTCCTCCAATTGGGATACCTTTACAAAATACATTTTATTTCATTAGAGTACGCTGAATTTTTCGTTTGGCTTGCTGTCTTTGTCACAATTTTTTGATATTATACAGCAGTTGCAGCGACAGGGTGTAGCCGTGGGATCTGCACGTCTAAAACTTCAATGATTCATGTTCGCAGTAACAACACATCGCATATTTAGCGCATTTCACTTTTTATTTAGGTTGGCAGTTCCCACTTGGAATGTGATTTAGTGAAAAAATGGCTATGTTTGTTGTGTTTCTAATGCGATTTGCCTATAAAAGTAAAACACCTAAAGGGACGGGCAGGTGGGCACCAGATATTAAAGCGATCACATCCACTTCTAAACTCGCTCCTAAGGTAATTTATTCGCTTAGTTCTAGTTTGTCCTAATTGTTATGGCAACTACTATGACACATACATTACCTCCCATTCATTTAAAGCTTTGCCACATGATTAGTAACTGTCAATCCCTTTCTTGATTGGCGCCAACTTAGGTCTGGAAGCAAATGATGGAAACCTAGTTTTAAACTCCCCTCTAAACATTGCAAATACCAACAAATCATGACATCTTTCAGAAGCAGTAGTAATTTAAACATTTTTCCAGATGTCACATGCGAACTAAAGGCTTTTTGACAAAATGGTAAAATTGCCATACAAATCTCATTTTGGCTCTCAACACTTCCAATTATTCAAAACCATACAATATGAATATATGCTCATCCACTTACATCAACTCTATTGTGCAAGGTTAAAAATATAAATTCTTGGTGTAATACAAATAAAAGGTATTTAATATGTTTAAAAGCTAAAACAAACCCCCACATAGCAATCTTGTATTTGATGTACTAATAAATCTAACAGGCAAAAATCACACACTCGACAATCAAACATGGTATTACTGGTATAATGCAAACAATGGCATTCGTATTAAAATCAGAAATTTATATCAATTTTGTCACTTTAAGGGGAATAGCAGTTATATACCGTTGGCCAATAGATTGGATATTGCATTATTGGAATTCTGAAATAAAACACGTGGGAATGAAAATGTGGTTTTTATCTTTACTGTCATACAGCTATTTTATTGTAATTAAAGCTGCTGCTTAAACTGAGTTGATATATTCACTACTTGGAAAAACAGTACAATTTATGAATTTTCAACTAGGGTGCATTATATTCCATTATTTGTATTCTGTTTAATTTATAAGGGAATCCTTTATACTTCATTAAAATGGGCAATGTAGCTCGTATGGTTTCTGATCAAAATGAAATCCTGTTGTACAACTGATGAAATGGGACCTTCAAACATGGCCACATCGAAAACCGAGCCGGTATCTTTCATACCATGCATTACGTGCCTTTCACCACCACCTGACAGCTTTTAAACCAAGGCTGCTTATTTATGCTGCATGTTCACTACACGCCTTTATATTAATTTTCAGTTATTGCCTTGTTAATCGATTTACAATCGTACCAGTAAACTCGTAACGCAGTTTCTTACGCTTAATGGCTGAAATCGATTGGGACTAATTTTAGCCACAAGATGGCAGTGCTTCTGTATTAGAAATCTCCTACGCTTCTTCTTCAGTAGGACTAGTTTAAATAACTAGTAACACTGCAGCGTTGCCCCAAATGAATTCTTTGCAGTTGCTTAATTATGCAGAAACACTTTCAACTTCGGCAGTATAGCTCAAAATTTGGAGATGGCGTACAAGCGCCATTTTGTCAAATGACCTTCAAATAACCTTTAAAAACTAACTTACCATATTTCACGGTCTGTAATCCAATACGATGCCGGAATTATTTCTTCATAGTTCTTATATATATAATCTGAAAGCACAAAACCCAAGAGTTAGCCAAAAGTCTTGGGATATTAACTTTAAAACTGCTTTCACTTGGCCTTAATTCACTCGTTAACACTACGGTTTATCGCATAAATGGCTTGAATTGCATTTCTTTTTCCAACCCGTTTATATAAACAATTCCCTGTAAGATTATTCTTATACTTTGTATCATGTATATCCATGCAATTCCTATCTCCATGCCCAGTTTCCTTAAGACCGGAGTAAAATTTCCATGCGCAATAAGCTCAACTACCCCACCCATGTTGACGTCATCGTCATTTGCTCTATTTTTTTTCCTCCTACTGCTTTGACCTATTTCATAACATGTACACTAAGGCTGGTTAATTTATACATACACTTTAAAAGAATTATAGGTCTATTTTCTCACTAATAAAATTTACGGTCCACTAAGACTTTCTTTTCAACATTGCATAGTTAAAATATTGTTAATATGCTTTGATGAGGGACGCCCTATTTCGAAGTCTGTCACGCAGCTATCTGCTAGCCTCATTCAGAGCATCATCTGAAAACGAACAAAAATAATAAAAAATAATATTAATAGCAGCATTTTCCTTACAAAAATAATTATAATCAATAGTCCAAAAGACAAAAATTATTATTCTAAGACTTATTACTAACACTTACCTTCACTACTTCTATCAACGTACTGTAAGTGAAGCTTTAGTACGTCATCAATACTATCACCAACCAATGGGAATACAACATCATTTTAATATTTGCTGTATTATAAAAATATGCTTTATTTAAAAGAGAACGTCAATAGAAACGTCCCCGAACTATTAATAAAACATTGTGAACACTAAAAATCTTTTAGTATTTCCAAAAGTTGAACGTTTGCTATGAACATTCACTGTACTACGTTCAGAAACCACTACACAACGCAACATTGCAATTCAAGATAACTAATAATGGAAGGACACCGCATGAATGTGCATAGTTGCGATACAAGATAAAGCCTTCAAGGCAATAAAACAATTGTGACCGAACAAGTGGTTCACGAGTTCAGTGTCCAAATCACCAATATAATATAGATATGAGCATTTGCTTCATTGGCACTTCAAATTCACCCATGGCGAAGTATCTCCTCATTATAACAACAAAAATAAAAATCAAACATATAGTTTGAGTCAACTTTGAAGACCATTTACCTCAGAATCCCAACATAAAATAATCTCCAAAACTTCAATATAATCTCCCCACAAAACTACATAAAATTCTTATCTTGTGGGAAGCCCCCCCCCCCCCAAAAAAAACTCATGTAACTGAACATAGTTGTAGTTTGCTGATGTACGAGTGTCTTGCATTTCGATATGGGTATTAGGAAAAACTTGTTACTTTCATATAGCGGAAAGGGATGTATGTAAAGTCTTATATCAGCGTACACACGAAACGGTGGAGATCTAATCCAGCGTGTAATTCTAATATCCTATGAACGTGCCTGCAGAGGAGTTGAAAAATGGAACTACTCTTACTTTGACTGGATACATGTATATCACTTAAGTATGTTTATATTTAAATATTATAGGAAACATATTTTTAATTAATTATGGTACTTAGGTTCAATTAGTGACTTCCTGACAACTTTTAATTAAGAATTTGGTGGCTTTTGGGTAATACTATTTGCTACCTTGATAAAAGAAAAAGTTGCTCAGTTCGCAGGAAAACTAAATATGAGAATAGATAGTATCCATATTATTATATACATCCATGAGCCTAGCTCAAGAGCAGCTCTATACCTCTTGACCTATAGCTAGTGTTTAGATGCGTGATCTCACGATTCGCATATTTCTCTTGACAACACTAAGTAATCTATTTAATTATTTCGCTTGTGTATTCCCTTATTCTTTTTTTCGTACAAGGATATTAATCAAGTTAGTATAACTAATCATCATATATACAACATTTTGAAGTGTATTATAAATGGTTTAATGCAAGTTTGTTACTTTTAAATAAAGAGAAAACAGCGACTCTAAGCTTCCATAATAAACCTACTAAGAGTGCTATATATCCAAAAATTAAAATGGGAAAGACGAGATAATGTATGTAAGAACCAACGAATTTTTGGGTTTGATATTGGATGAAAAGTTGGGAAATGCATATAGACAGCCTGATTAAAACACTCAGTAAGATGTGCTTCTTAGTAAGGTCAGTCAAATTATGTCCAGTGTACATACTCTTAGGGTAGTTTATTTTGCATAGTTTCATAGTTTACTGGTATATGGCATAATCTTCTGGAGGAATTCTAAAAACAGCATTAAGGTCTTCAGGATGCAAAAGAAAGTACTAAGAATTATGGCTGATATCTCTAATACAGCTAGCTGCAAGCCATATTTTAGAAAATATAAAATGTTTCCATTACCATGCATGTTTATATATGAAACACTAAACTATACAAAACAAAACTTAAATTCCTTTAAAACAAATGCTAAAGTTCATTCACATAATGCTAGAGCAAATATATATATTTGTAAATTCATACAGAATCAAAATCTGTCAAAACAGCTTCACGTATGCTGGTCTACGCTTATATAACAAACTACCACAATATATAAAGGATACTGAATCCAAACAAAAATGTAAGAAGGTTTTATTTAATTATTTAATGGAATATAGCGTTTATAGTGCAGATGAATTCCTACATCATGAACTAGTTAGTGTAAAATGTTAATTTGTAAATGATTTTTTATTACTCAAATCTGTAGTCTTTCATGCATGCTGTTATTCTTTTCCTTTGTGTTTTAAAATTTTGTTGAATAATATATATCTGCATTTGTAATTATTTATGTATCGTGGTATATTTTCTTTGTGTCTTAAATTTATGTGTCATATAACATATGTATTATGCTTTTAAGGATGAAATAAATACAATAAATACAATACTTGCTTTTAACTTCATATTTCGCTTTCTGGCCCTAATGGAATTGAATATGCGAACAGGTTTTGAAATAGCTTATACTAACAATGCTAATCATAGTAAATAAAGTCAAAATTCAAATCTTCCTAAATCAAATTCCAAATAAATGTACAACTACAGAGATTCTGGCCCTTTATTTGTGACTATGGTGAGCAACAATGGCAAATTAAGCAGGATGAATTGCTTGAAATATCGTAAAATGTTGTTTCGGAAAAATCTAAAGTTTCATTCTGTAAAATCTGCTGCTGGAAACAAACTGGAACGTTTATTTGATTCTATCTCTGAGACGAGCAAATTTCGGCATTTTCCTCCATTTTGTTGAACCATTTAATGTCAGACCTTTTATCCCATTTTCAATCTTATGACAAAATGAGGTATGAGAGTCGATAGGTACTATACTAATCTTCTTGAAGATGGAGGAGAAGAAGAATAAGAAATACGACAAACGTCTAGAAAAAATGTTGGATGTTAAACAGTGATTACGTATAGGTTCCACGTAACATTCAGAGATCAGATGCAACTCAGCGAGTTTTTCTTTATGGTTCCTTCTGTCAAACAGACTAAGCTCCAGGCGTGAAGCTATAAAATGTTCACAAAAAAGTCGTACGCTAATTCTGTTCTAAACATAAATGAGAAACCAAAGCAATTAAGGAAAATTTGACCCCCCAGGTCACCTGACAAGGAAGCTTGTAAAAACTATACCTCCAAATTGTTAGTTTTTCCTGATGGCAGACCACAATCTTCAGCTTCTCCATTTCTTCTTGTGAAAATCTGAAGTCTTCTGGAAAATCTAACTTAGAATAATTTGTTTCTGCTGATGTTAATTTGCCCAATTTTAGAAAGGAGAACGATATTTTAAAAGAAATTCATTTGATATTGCAGAATTATCTTCCAAATATTAATACACTTAGAGAAGAAGCATTATCCATTAATTAAAAATCGTAAATACCTTCATCAAGTGGTCAATAACCGATCTTATCATACTCCATTGGAATTCCAGAAGTGTTACCAACAAAAAACAAGAATTGAAGGATTTACTTAACTACCGTAAATATTATTTTATTTTAATTACAAAAACCATGTAAAGGGACAACTTCAGATTTAATATCCCGAAAAATGATTCGTTCAGATCGCACATTTAAAATGGGTGGTAGTATTTTGATTCAAATAAAGAATGGCTTATGTATGATTCAATACGAAATTATTAACAGAATCTGCTTCAAGAATTGGTGCAAATCGTCAGTGATTCCTCTCCTGATTTAGTGTTTTCCTCAGGACACTTAATGAACTATACTGAGTGAGAGGTGACAATTTTCCGATTAATTTCATCATAAGAAACACCCGACAAAATATTGTTGAAAATGTTGTCAAATTTCCCAGATAAATATAGATAGAAATCATTTTAATGACCTTCTTAATTCCACTCTGCATAATAAAGGAATTGTTAAAGCCGAAAATTCGTTCCAGTTCACCTATAATTCTCTACATTAGTACCTGGACGCTTTTCATGCCTTCTTTGCCACCGTAGACTGTAGAAAAGGCACTTGATGATAATAACATTACAGGTGGTCTCTTTATTGATCTAAAAAGAGCATTTGATATGGTAAGCCATTATCTCTTATTGTAAAAATGGAAATAATAGGAATAAGAGGTATCTCACACTTATGGTTTCAAGTCGTCCTCCGTGGTGTAGTGGTTACCATGCTAGCCTCTAGTTCCCGAGGTCGCGGGTTCAAACCCGGCGGAGGGCTATGGGTGTTTTGGGCATAAAAATCCTTAACATGACCTCCTTCGGAAGGGAAATAAAGCCGGTGATCCCGTGTCGTAGATTTACGACACGAAAAAGAACCTCAAGCCGGATAAATAGGCCTCTGAGCAAAAGTAACGATTTTTCACGCCCAATATAGAATGTGACGCTAAGGACCACAGCAGTTAAAGAGCGTGCATATATATAAAACTCAATTTAATTTAACTTATGGTTTCAAAGTTAACTAAAAATCGTGAACCAATATAAAGCAATAAAAAATGTTATATCTGACTTATAGAAAAGAAAATGTGGTGTCCCTCAAGGAACGGCGCTGGGGCCCAATCTCTTTCTAATATCTATTAATGACATTATCAACATTAACTTGAAAGGAAAACGTACAGCTTTTTCTGATAATATTAAATTGAGTTTTTATTTATGGATGCCCTTTAACTACTGTGGCCCGTTTTTTCTTACTAGGTACTTTCGTATTCATCAGTTCTGTTCGACCTCCCCAGCCAGAGAGTTGATTTCTGCACAATGTTCACTAACCAGTGGTTCGTCTGTAGTGTTACTGTTGTTTTAGGGTATATTTAATCTGATTTTGGTTGTTTTGTTTATTTGTTTTGGTAACTGGAACTACAATCAGTTTATTATTTTTTTACTTCGTAAGGAAGCGGTAGCGCCCTATTAGACGGATAACAGTATCCAGTTACCTAACGGAAATCCTTTGTCCTAAACTGCTGGTTAGCTGGTCTCTATGGCACGAAGTTTTACCATTGTCTAATGAAAGTTTCGAAGTACCCAGAAAAAAACGTGCAGAATTACGACATATAGCCATTTGACATACCGCCCTAGCTTAAAATTAAATTTAGTTTTATTTATGGACGCTCTTTAACTCCTGTGGTCATTAGCGTCCCATTCTATATTGGGCGTGAAAGAATGGTAATTTTACGCAGAGGCCTCTTTATCAAGCTTGAGGTTCTTTTACGTGCCGTAAATCCACGACACGAGACCATCGGCTTTACTTCTCTTCCGAAGGAACCCATCCTAAGGATTTTTATGCCCGAAAAATCCATCGCCCTATGCCGGGCTTGAACCCGCGACTTGAGAACTACTGTCCATTCCAAACCAGAATTCCCTCTGATGTAAACAGAAGCACGTGCTTCGGCTTGTCACGAACCCAAGAATATACTCTTACGCCAACGTAAATAGTTCCTTAATACATGTATTGTATTATGAAATATTAGAGCATGAAAGGTATAGAACTGCACATTTTATTCCGGTTATCATAAGAACTCATCGTTAAAGGTAATGGATATATACTAGCTGTTAAGAGATTACAAAATATGATTTTCGCCTGCTATTGCACTAACGCCGAGAGCATCTTGCTTGTTAATACCAACCGTAATGCATGACTGCCACTCTCTTACATATACAAGAAATGCAGCAATGAATTCCCAGAGGTGGTATCTGAGTACCGAATAAACACTTTGCGAAACACAGGATATATGATAAGCGAAAAGTCATTCTTAATACACTAACACACATATGCTCAGCTCAGGTCAAATCTTGTGATTTAGCCAGTTGGTATTTGAGCTTACATGCCAGAGGAAGGTGCGTGTAGTGCAAATAAACTGTTCAAACACAGAAGCGGGAAACAGTTAAAAAGTGGCTAAAACAAACAATACTTCATATATTTAACTCACTATTACAAAAATACCCGACACTTACATTATTGCATATTACGAAACTAATATCGGATTCTACAGGCGTTTCAGTGAGAAGTGTGACCAAAGCGAGCAGGGAATATAAACAGACATAATACAACACAGCAGAGGATAAAATGTGGGAACTTGTTTTAAGTACGACAGTGCTGAGGATAAGCTTGTAATTATTTTGGAGAGTAGTTCTGATTCCGATATGTCAGCTGTCATCTTCGGAGGATTCGGATTTGGGTGTTGCACTTTTGCCCGAGGATAATGATTAACGTAAGTAAAATGTACATTGCCGCTTACTTATAGAATCGATTGTTACCTCAGGTTGCATTTTGAACTATGATTCTCACGTAGGACGCGTTTTTTTATAGATTTAAACAGTGTTCAACAAGCACATGAGAGGGAACAAGCAGCCATTAGGGGCGGGATTGCGAACTACTTTCGCGCGGATAATACAAAGAGTTCGTTTTCAGAGAAAGGCACTCTGGTTTGGAATGGATATTAGAGGCTAGCATGGTAACCATACGCCGCGGAGGACGACGAAATGTTGCCCTAATCATCAAATGGGAACCCTGGCTAGCTACGTACCATACACTTCGTTGGGTCCCCCACCGTGTTACTCGGCAAGACCGGGTTATGGAGGGCGGCGCATCTTACTTCTGCTTGATTCGTCCGTGCAATTCCTATTTTGTCTAAAATTTTCAGCTTCGAGTAACATTCTTAGGCCATAAATTTACACTTTCCACATCTCCAAATCTTGGCACCTATAACTCATTCATTACCCGTAACATTTGGAATGTTAATATACAGCTATATCCACGCAGATCGCCAATTGTTTCTGGTTATCGCGTTGGAAAATCTGGACTGTACTTCATATTGTTTCCGAGCTACATGCGTTGATCTCTTCCTACCTGCTTCTACCGATGAGCCCACACAATTCGGGCCACCGCCCCATCACCATCACCGTCGCCCTCGCCATTGCTTCCACCCCATGAGCACACCTCCACCCTCACCGCCATCCCCACCATCACCACCACTATCACAGACACTGATGTCATCCTCCATGGCGTAGTGGTTACCATGCTAGCATCTATTTCCTGAGGTCGTAGATTCTAACCCGGCGGAGGGCGATGGGTATTTTCCTTAGCTTGGCTTCCTTCGGAGGGGAAGTAAAAGCCGGTGGTCCCGTGTTGTCGATTTACGGCACGTAAAGGAACCTCAAGACTGATAAAGAGGCCTCTGAGCAAAATATTACGCCTAGTGTAGAATAGGACGCTAGGAACCATAGCAGTTAAAGATGTCCATAAATAAAACTCAATTTCAATTTATTTATAGAGACTGAGATCTCCGGATCGTTTAGAACTGACTCTCTATGGTCTCATACAATAAGGAAACTGGACTAGATTCCATGAGCAGTGACCACCGACCAATAATTAACTACCTATTCCCCGCAGGATGTGGTTATGTAAACACACCGTGTTCTTGCGCCCGAATATTCAATGCTGGACTCAATTTAAAAGAACTACAGACTGCTTTACAAAGAAAATTCACTGACCTGGTGAAAAGTCACCCATTTGATGTAGTACACAACATTTTAGTAAACGTATTTTCATAGTGCAGACAAAACTTGCAGGGGTGAATCCATGGTCGACCTCATGCTCCTCGTACCAAACATCAGAGTGTTCATGTGTCACGCATTTACCACTACTATGATCCTGTGGGTCCTTATAGACTGTAAATTTTGAGTTTTGTGATGCTATTTTCATTGTTTGCCTTAATGTTGGCATGAAGTATGTGTTATAAGAAACTGGAAAGTTGTACCATTTTGTGGTGAACAGAATAAGAAAAACAACCTGTAAGTGTGTAATTAATTTTGTTTGATTTTCAGGAATGTTATATGACAGTATTGTTTTGGTAATTATGTGCTTTGTTCTGTTGCATTCGTTTGGTTTGATTTTGGGCTTCATTATGATGCTGTGATCTTTTTCTTTGCAGAAATTGTTTGCATGAATATTGTGTGTGTGTGTGTATGTTTGTGAGGTTATATGAATAGCATATGGAAGATTTGCCTCGGTGGAAGTGCCAAAGAGTAACCCCGATGGTGGTAGTGAGAGATGAGATGAGTTAATGTTAGCCTCGGTGGAAGTGCCGAAGAGTAACCCCGATGGTTGAAGTGTGAATGTTTGAGTTTTCAGAAGGGTTAACATGTGCCTGGAAATTCGATGTGATGAGTTGAGAAAGAGTTTGCTTATTGATGTTGCTGCAACGTGCCCAGTATAGCGTGTGTGATGTATTTACACAAGAGAGTACATGCAATGAAGTGAATGCAATGAGAATAATTTTTTTTGTGTTTATGCAACAAGTGTAGTACCATCTTATATAACGAGGTTTAATACCATCTATTTTCCAGCTTAATTTTGATTCGGTAGATGTGGATGCAACAGTATAATGCTATATTATTTGTGTCATTCCTGAAATGTTAATGTTATTTCTTTAATTTATGCCCATGTCAGGTATTTTTGATTTTGCACCTAGTTGAATGAGACACGTCAGTGAAGATATTTTATTTTCTCAGTAATTACTGTGTACGATAAAGGTGAAAACCAAGATGATGATGATGATGAATGAAATGAGGATAATAATGATCATAATAAGATAGTAATGTGGAGGAGAATTTATGTTATTGACAGTAAAGCATGAGTTTTTGTAGTTGAAAGAATGTAATGAGGTGTAGTTTGACGCATGTAATGTGGATTTATTTTTGAAGTATACAGCAATGCACATAGTAGTTTTGGGTAATTATTCAGGTGAGTGTTGTGTATTATTTGGGCCATGGTCAGTATGAATGATTTCATTTCATTGTCATGTATGAATGTATTATAAGTGCACTTAATCCTTCTCTTTATTAGTAGTGCCAGCTGGTCAAATATAATATTGGGATCCCAAATAATTTACTATATTTGTGTTGTGTTATTCTGTGTAAACAATGGATGTAAGTGATATAATATTTATGTATTCTGGCCCTTTTATGTCTCCTTACTTGGATTCTAAAGCGGTTTTTGTCAAATTTTGGATGGTAACCCTTGAAAAATTCAGTTTTTATGTTATTGAGTAGTCATTTTTTTTCTTTGCCCAATACTAAAAATTGATTGTTTGTAAACTTTGTGGCATTTTCAATTCACATTAGTGTAAATGACATACTATTTTTTATGTATGATGATCTTCTGGGAGTACAAGTTCTATTCTTTTGTGATTTATGTTATAGTGCTATTGCTGATTCCGGAGCTCGGGTGTCCAGAGGAATAACCCCGCTCTACAGACACGCCAGAGGTTGCAGATACACCATAGGAGAGCGGTCTTTCGTCCCTACACTGCAGTGGCATCAGGAGCCATTATCTCGGGGGGGGCAGTCCAAGTCAGCGATTGCCCCCCCCCACATCTTCAGCGACTTGCAAATCAGGAAACACTCTGCAGCTGAAATTTCGTCGTTGTGGGTGATGTGGAAATTCCACCCACAAACAGTTACGTCGGAACAACTTGGTGCAGTATAGTGCGTATGTAACGTGACAGTACGGTGTAATGTGCGTGTGCGGGGTACTCATAACTAGTCAATACGTCTTGAATTCAATCATCGGTGACTCCATAATGTTTGAATCTGCTTCACATATCTGTAAAATATGTATTACCAAACCTTTAACGTCTTCTCTGAGAGACATTTCTGCTCCATCTTACCTTTGTAAATACCCAGATATGGTTTTCTGTAGTCCAATTGTCTAAACTATTCATTTTGTAAAGTATGTCATAGTTTTTTTCTCTCCTTTCTTGTAATTCTTTGTCTACACAAAAAAACCTCCTTGTTTCGACGGGGACGTCGATCTGGGTAGCCAGGGGGAGATGTGACGTATGAGCATTATTGCGTATGTGACCTGGTGGCCCAGATCGGATATTGCGCAAGAGTGGAGGGGATGGAAAAACCAGTTCTAACGTAGCGTACCCACGCCGAGGTTAGCGTGGTTCAGACACAGTCGCGTCGAGTTACTGCTAGGAGCAAGGTCGTAGTGTGTGCAACTGTCCATGCGAGAAGCATGGCGTCCCCACCGACAGGCAAGGAGGTATTGTAATTTCTTTTTATCCTAGAATATATTAACCATCCGGGCAATTTTGTTGTGAATTTCTATAGTAGATAGACCCTTTCCTCATCCACATCATGAACTAATGATATTACTAGGGACATTTTAGTATATTTTTCATAATTTCATTTAGCTATATCCCCCGCCGGACCTCGCATAATGTGTAATAGAACTTTAGATTTGTCCACGGTACCTATCGCTCTACCCCCCATTGAGCTAGAATAGTAAAGAGGTTACGACAATATTTATATTAATATAAGTGGAAGTAAGTCCGCACCCTTTAGAAAACAGGTCAGGTACACTGAGGTGGTAAAAGATGTGGACGTTATAGAAAACCGTTTAGTCATATACCTGTCTGATGCGATGATTTTGTGTTTTTGTGCGTGTTTTAGATACATTTTAAGGTTGGTTTCCAGGCCGTGCTGAGCTGTAGACCGGAATCTCGGTTCATGTTATCTTTCTCGGACGAGAGGGCTAAAGCCTCCTTCACCCTCCGTTTCCAGTAACCTCACGTTAGTTAATACAGTTGTTCCGCCGAAGTTGGCCCTGTTGGAAAAAGTGTTCCGCCAGACCCGATTTTGCGGCTGTTTCAGATGTATATCTCTTTTGTGTTCAGCAATCCTGGTGTATTTTGTCCTTGCAGTTTGGCCTGTTTAGAGGGCACCGCATTCCAAAGGAATGCGATAGACACCTGCTACTCTCAATTTAAGGTTGTCTTTGACCGGTCTGATAAGGTTTCTGATTTTGGGCGGAGATAAGTGGGCCGTCTTGATATTTTGTTTACCTTACAGTCTGCTAATTTTACTTGATAAATTTCCAGTAAAAGGAGTACAAGCTGAAGTGGTTGAGTTTTCTGTAGTCAGTCGTGTGCTGATGGCATGTTTGCATGTGTCTCTTTTGGTGCAGGGTTTGATGTCTATTGCATAGCCGTTCTGCCAGAAAATGTGAGGTGCTCATCTTGTAGATGGTTGTAGTCCGAAATGACGACTGCTCTGTGGGCGAAGGTATTCAATACGTACTCGTTGGGATTTGTGATGGAGGTTGTTGGCATTTAGATTGAGGTCCGTATGGGTCAGTTTCCGGTAGACTGCATGCCTTAGTTTTCCTTTGTTTTTTGAGGTCACGATGTCAAGAAACAGCAGGATCCCATTCGTCTCCACTTCCATAGTGAACTCTATCTGCGGCCGACGACTGCTCAGGTGTGTTGGGAAGTTCGGTAGCGTGTCCGCATGCGGCCAGATAGCAAAGGTATCGTCCACGTATCTGAAAAAATGAGTAGCTGTCAAAGGTGCCGTCTCAAGAATCTTATGTTCTAGAAGCTCCATAAAGAACTTGGACACTGCTGTTGAAAGCAGTGAGCCCATTGCTACCTCGTCTACTTGCTCACAGTATGTACCATCAAGCACTAAATAAGTTGAAGTCAGCGTACGCTGCAAGACACCTGTAATATTTGATGGTAGTTGTTCTGAGAGTAGTTGGGCGTTTTCCGGTAGTGGAACATGGGTAAACAGTGAAACCAAGTCGAAACTGACTGATAAATCAGAGGGTGAGATTGTGATGTAGTTGAGTGTATGTACAAATATGGCGAACGTCTTGTCATGATGAAGACAAGCCCCGATTGATGGCTGTAACAGCTTCGCTAGGTAGTGTCCCAGTTGGTGGGTGGGACTGCCTTTGACGTCAACAGTAGTACGCAATGGGATATCAGGCTTGTGGATCTTAGAAAGTTCGTACAATCTAGGTGGTCTGGAGCCTCAAGGGCTAACCGAACTTTGAACATTTTGGCATGGTTGGATTTCTTGATAAGTTCCGCTGTCTATCTTTGTATTGTACTGGTGGGGTCCTTTTGCAGTTTATTGTAGGCCGGATCCTGAGCAAGCTTCTGTGCCTTCTGGTTCAGAATACAAACACCGCATGATAATTAATTAACATTATACAACATGAATATATATTTAAGCTCCAACCTTAGTGGAATTCTTAAGTTAAGGCTATAAATATTATGACTAGCAGGCACTCCCTGCACATACTTTTACACTAGAATGTAAGTACTTATATTTCCACAATAAAAATGCATGTACTCCCACAGGTATTATTCAGGTTTTGTAGACAATCCCAGTAATTAACCATTGACGCGTTCGCATGCAATGCCCGCAACCTAGCTACACACATACTAACCAGAGTATTATGCAGTCGTCCTCTATGTTGTAGTGTTTATCATGCTAGTCGTTAGTTCCCGAGGTCTGGTGTTCAAAACTGGGGGAGGGCGACGGATTTGTTTCTGGCGGAAGGGAAGTAAAGCCGGTTGTCCCGTTTCATAGATTTACGGCACGTAAACGAACCTCAAGCCTGATTAAGAGACCTCTGAGCAAAATTACCGGCCTTTCACGCCCAATGTAAAACGGGACGCTAAGGAGTACGGCAGTTAATCAGTGTCCATAAATAAAACTCAATTTAATTTAAGTTTGGGGTGCTTTGCGGAACCCGGCAAATGCATGAAACCACGTACTCACACAGAAATACGCGACTAACACGTGGAGGGGTTTTCTGTGAGTATTTCGCGTTTGAGCGGCGAGCTCCACATATCCCGCAGGAATTGCACACCGCCTACGGGTTAAATGCAGTAATGCATTTTCGCCGTTCTAGGAAAACTGGAAGATTCCTAATTTTGCATCATTCAGCTACCCTGGAGCGATGTACGTTCCCTAAACATAGTTTATAACTAACTCCACAGCTGGCTGAAAGCGCGAGAAAATCTATAGCATCAGTTTGAAGATTTATAATATATGGCTCCAACGTGTGGCCTCTGAACTATCAGTTAAAAATAAAATTATTGGCAACAGAAATGGATTATTGGAGAACATTGAGACAGACCTTATATTAGATGCAACTTGTTATGTGTAGGTGAATACGTATTTAATAATTACCAACTAAATACGAAATAAGCATATGTAACTTGTTATGTCCAAGTGATAGCTTATATGACACATTTTTCCGTGAGAAAAGAAAGTCGCATGGTTCGACACGGACTAGCCGTTACTTAAGTACAAAAAAGCGGTGCAGCAAGGAAAGATCTGACCGTATCATAAAATACCACCTCCAAGGTGGATGTGCTTTCCCGAAGGATGGATACGGAGCCTTTGTTTACGAACATGTACGTGACATCAAAATAAGCGAACATTTTATTTTGGAGTGTATTCGCATAAACTAGTTACAGGGCGTGAGAAGCTTTTTTACTTCATGAGAACGCGCATAAACGATAAACAACCAATTAAGAGCCGAGGAAATGTCATATGAGTGCGTATAAACGTAAAAATTAAATAGGGGTGGGGGAAATTACTTACATGGCAGAAAACGAATTTGCAACGGAAGACACTCTTAATATACACCAGGTGGATTCCGGACGTATTTGTGCCGTCTACATGCCGACCAGAGTCAAAGAGTGGAACGTCCGGACTCAAAAGCGCGAGCATACTCAACGATTACGGGAGAGTTCAGAAACAAGAACACTCATCACTTAGATTCATACAAGACGAACACAGTGGCGCAAATAACATAAACTGTAGCAAGCGTGAATAAGATTAGGAAATAAAACACATGCTAAACTATCGGCGAGTAGTTTACTGCAGTAGTTTGGTACTAATCCAGGAGGCAACCACTCCCTGACAACCTATTAGCAAGAGAGCCACCGACTGACAACAACTGTGAAGCGACCTGACATGAATCCAGAAGCTTCATATCCCTCCTGCCAGGATTCCTATATCAACACAGCATCCATCTCCATAACCCTAATTATGAGGTGTTGAATATAAAATAAATCCAACAATCGGAACACTCTCAAGATCTACTAGGTTATGTAAAAGAGAAAAAATTATACATGAGATTACGAAAGAAAATATTATAGTTCAAAACTGAATTGTAGATTTTATTCAACGGAATGGTACTGGCATTTTTGGAAACATGTCCGTGTGTGTGTGTGTCTGTGTGTGTGTGTCTGTCTGTGAACAGCATAACTCAGAAACGAACAGTCGGATAAACACCAAACTGGTATTTAGGTTCAGTATCTTCCAATGATGCGACACGAAGGTTTTCAAGAAAATCCCCCACCCCAGATTACCCTTTACATGGAACATTTTTCGAACATTTTAATTTTCTCAAAAATGGCTCTAACGATTTTGATTAAAATATCATATGTTTAAAATATTTTATGACAAATAAAATGTATATCTTGAATTTCCTGGGAATGTCTCCAAAAATATTCTTCATTGTGAACGACTTTTGCATAACTGGTAAACCACAAGATATAGACAAAATTTTACAGCACGAAAAATGTAGATCGCGTTAAAGTACACAATTTATGTCATATACATTTTTTGTTGAGTGAACCATTTTCGAGATATTACTTGTTATTCCCTTAAATTTTTCAATATTTTCTCAAATGGGAATTCGTTATTCATTTTTTGTCTTGGATATGCACAGAGTATTAATCTGTGGGAAAGGGAATGGTGCTGCACCTAGCGACCAGCTATTAAGAGATATGTATGTGCTTAAAGGCTACTGTATTTCCAAATTGCCCTTGTAAATATATATTCCCCTTACATCTACAAGAAAATTAGCAATAAGATAGAGTCTGCAAATGTTTATCTCGATTAACATAAAGTAGATGGAGAATAAGCGTTTGTATAAATAGTTTGTACAAGAGTAGAGAAAGTCATGTGAGTGTAACACATCAGATTTTTTTATCTGAAATGTTAATCCTCCACGACTACTTATTATCACACAAAAGTATTTGCAGGGATAAATAAAACTTAAGGGGAGAGGTTCAACGAGATTGTTCTGAATGAAACATGAAGTAGTTACACAAGGAAAATATTTGATATTTGGTTTTACACGTTCATCAGGAGTTTAAAAGAATGAAGACACACAAAATGAAAACACACTTGACGGTCGACTGCACAGCTTAACAATCAACAACATATTCGAGTCTTTATGAGTAACGGAAGGTAATAAATTCACCTTATTTCATTGTAATATTACATGCCACATTTTGCGAGTGGACCACTCTACCAGTTGTACCTTGGTGTTACTGTTAGTGTGCGCTTATCTATTTGGGCCATGTGGAAGGGCATTGTCCTTCAAAACACGGAAATTTAAGGAGTAACTAATCCTTAAACCGACTATAGAATGTCTTGGAGAATGTTTTATGTAATTCCCAGATCTTCTCGAATTAAAGAGCAGAGGTAGCTATAAAAATGAGGTGTTCCAGCATAGGCAATAATAGAAGCCCACGGGTGACTTAGTTCTGCCATAGGCCAGTCTTTTATTACGGTATGGCTGGCGTTTAACCATGTTTCGGCTAACCAATTATTTCCCTCAAATTCCTCTTTTGTATTTATATTAAAATGCTCTTAGGGCTTCAGTATAGGATCTTTCGAGTGTTATCATACTCTTATTTATTGTCTTGAACTTAAATCAAAGATTATGGAGGATTCTGTTCAAAGAGCTAAGACATCACGTAATTCTGCTTCTTTAAGTGAAGAAACAAATTTCCGCATAGTAGGATGTCCATTTAGGATGTAGTAGGCGTAGATGTGTATTCTTGTTATTCAATTGAATTTCTCTGGAGTTAAAACTCAGTAGTTAGGCATAAAAAAGCTAACAAAAGAATAACGCTAAACAAGTTGGACTTCCAGGATACCACTAAGGCGATAACTGACCTGAGAAGTTCATAAGTTGCCAATGTAAGCATATGGACTGAAGCCAGTAGGTTTAAACACTCCGGATGCTTTCTGTTGAACACCTGACGCGCATTGTATATTTTGACTATGATCATAAATGAGGATCACATCAAAATCAATCTGGCACATCATTTGTCACCAGTTTCATAACAAAAATATCCAGAATTCGCATAATTTTAATACATGATTTGTGCTTCCGTCGTATTTTCATATATCTTGTCCATGTTTTAAGACTTTGCCACCATGGGCGGTGGCACGGCTCGACCCCTCCTTCCTGTATAGTGCTTACCATGCTAGCCTCTAATTTCCGAATTCGCGGTTTCAAACCCGGTGGAAGGCGATGAATTTTTTCGGGCGTAAAAATCCTTAGCATGACTTCCTTCGGAAGTGAAGTAAGACCCGTAGTCCCGTGTGTAGATTTACGGCAGTAAAGGAACCTCAAGACTGATAAGGAGGTCTCTGAACAAAATTACTGGTTTTTAGTGCCCAATATGGAATGGGACGCTCAGGACCACAGCAGTTATAGAGCGTCCATAAATAAAAACCGAATTTAATTTGACCCCTACCCCTTGAGCCAGACCTGGAAATAAGTATATATATTTGGCGCCAATAAAGAAAGGGATTGACAGTACCTAACCACGTGGGGGAAAGCTTTAAATGAATGGGAGGGAATGGATACGTCATAGCAACTATTAGAGAGACCAATTAGAACTAATATGTTTACATAGCAACGATAGACGCAAAAATCTTGTTTCTGATATTGTAAACTTGATTAGCAACGCGTCTGGCGAGCGACCATTGCAGTAACATAAACTACAGTCTTATCTTCTGCTGTCGCTGCAATTATAAACAATGTCTTCATTTAGCCACAACTTGCAATGTACAGTGCCATCAGTTTAAACGGGTCCACCCCTCACGGCACTGTGACGGCGGGGCACACAGCGTCCATACACCAACACCCCACTCCCCGTGCGGCTGGCAGTAGAACAATTCATGCGGAGTCGGCCAAGACAGCAGAGTATTGGTCGCGTTGCCTATAGGCTGTGTAACAGTGTATTGCTTGAGTCATGCTGCGATTTAGTACCGAACAACGAATATTCATTTGTAGTAATTTCATAAAATATGCACACATGCTCAACTTCGTAGAGCATTTAGGAAAGGTTTCCCGTCAATGATCCGCCTAATAGACTCACAGTGCATAAAATATTCCATAAATTCAATACTATAGCATCGGTATCAGACATAAAAAGCTAAGACGCCACGTGCTCACAGGAGAAAAGCTTGATCATATCGGTACTCGATTAGAACGATCGCCTCAAAAGTCTCTCTCTAAGTTAGCACAGCAAGCTGGTGTCAGCTATGGATCAGCACAGACCATAAAAATGGTAAAATTGCGTCCATACAAAACAGCAGGGCGCAAGGCTTAAAAGACAGGGAGCCCCAGACAAGAATAAGGTTTTGCGCCTGATCGCTTGAGTCCGTGCGTGTCGGTATCATAAACCCGCAAGTAGTTTTATTCAGCGACAAGCGTGAATTCATTTCAATGAACATGTTAACACGCAAAATAATCGCTACTGGACAGACCGATATTCACACGGGAAAGTGCGTTACATGATCCTAAGGTCGGCGTATGGTGTACCTGAGTGCGACGAGAATCAGTGGACCTATTTTCTTTCACGGAACCATTAATGCCGAACGATACGAAGCCGTAATTTTGGAACCGTTTTCCGCTCAATTGACTGATAAAAAACGATCATATGGAGTGTTTCAACAAGGTGGGGCTAGATCCCATACAGCTCGGATTTCATGGCGTACTATTGGTGACGTGTTTGATGATAGAGTAATTAGTGTGGGGAAGTGGCCCCCTAGGTCCCCAGAGCTAACACCCTGCGATTATTATTATACTTTAAAAGACAGGATATATAAAACCAATCCCCGAACATTAGATGAGCTGCAACATAACATACGGGAAGAAATAGCCAACATCACACAAGAAAAGTTACAACGTGTGAATGCAAAGCTGTTTAGACGCTGTAACGCTGCCTCGCAGCACAAAGAGAAGTATTTCAGCATCTTCTTTGAAACAGGTAAGCAATGTAGACACACATTAAGTGTTCGTAATAATGAATAATGTTACTACGTTAGCCTTCCGCGTTCTACTGCCTGCCGCACGGGAGTAGAGTGTCGGCTGACGGGGGCTGTGTCCGGAGGCGCCAGCCCATTTAAACTGATGACACTATATTTGCATCAGTTTAGAGATTGCCTGTGTATTGACAAGTTATTCTGCATGATCCTATTTGTACGGTTATTTTTTTGTGTTTACATGTGTTTGAGTCCTGTATTTTGCGTGTGTTGTGAGCATTTGCAATTGTGTCAACACTTTTAATGAATATTTAACATCCAAAAATTGTGACAAAGACAGCGAGCCAAACGAAAAACTGAGCGTGCACGGTAACCGAATAAAACTGTATTTGGTAAAGCTATCTCAATTACAGGACAAGCTCGGGAAATAATATGCTCTGTTAGAGAATTGAGCGTCATTTTCTCATAATATATTTAATATCAGCGTTTCACAAGCATGTCTCTTTTGTTAACGCAGAATATCTTTACACAGATACATGCTTGTATGCTCTATTCTTTGCATGTGGATTCATTATTTTATAATTGTCTTCCTATACGAATATAAATAATATCCACACTTAAATGCAAGCGCAACCCAATGGCCTTCGTACACATAATTCTAACGCGCTCTGCACGTGGTCGCGATAAGCGGTAACGTCTCCTTTCTCTCTGCGAAATGTCAATCCCTTTCTTCTTAGGCAGAGAGTATAGTTAGAAACAGTAACTAATGTAAAACACATGTAAGGTTTTAGTAAGGCGCTATGTGTCAGGAGGTCGCACATTAATATATGTTCATAATTAATTTTTAGGGATTACATGTTGGCCGTTCTTCAGAAATTCCTATATTGTTCCTAAAATATAAGCGTAGTGCGTTAAATCTACGATGGGAAAAAAGTAGCCACAGATTGACATACAGTGACATCTGTTGGACATATAAGGCATCACTTCCGTCGGTAATGTGGGGCCAAGAAAGGCAACTTACGCAAGTAATATTATGAATCGTACCCTTGTCTGTTGGCCTGCCCTAGTGCACGATTGGTTCATTAATCGTCGCCTTGCCTGCCGTCTATTCTCACTCACGATTCTTATATGAATCGTACCCGTTTGTACTTTGCAGTTTGCAGCCAAAATACGCAATCAGGACCTTTTTTGTTACGATGGGGGCTATGATCTTCTTCCTTGGCATGTAAAAGACAATGTATGTAAAAGCGCTTTCCGCGTTATTTTGGATAATACACTTGGAGTTTCCTGAATTTGTCATAGAAATCAACCTGTGTGATTCCACTTAAGTTACGATTACATAAGGTAAGTAGTATGAAAGGCTCTTGAGTCCGTTCGTTGACCCCTGATGACGTCATCACCGCAGGGCATGTAACATAAACAAGGCCGCCGCCGCCGCTGCTGCTGCTGCGTCCACGTGTTTTTGCGTCGACCTTGGTGTAGTTAGCACGTGATAAGGCATGAAGGCCGCTGCGACCACACCTAAAAAGGTGTTTATTAGAACCCGGCTTTGGTCTAGCTAGCACTTTCTTGGCATTGAAGCCTCAATTTATCATCTAAATAAAAGATTGCACTAGCTGATCCTTTTCTTTAATTACTACTGATTTTTCTAGGTATAATTGAGGATGGGAGGGGATTTCTCCTATATTCGGATGTAAAGGAAAAAAGTTGGAAAATAAAAGACGTGAAGGTAAGTTCGTTTTTTTTATTCATTCTTATAAGATACAAGTGTCGAGTTTATTTCGTCACAAATAACATCGTAAAGGACGAAACATGAAGCATTTTCTTTTGGAAGTACATAAGTGCTACTACCTGAAGCACTGTTAACATAGTCTTTTATATCTGTTGTGGCTAAGACATATTTTGCAAGTTGATGTTGCAACACATTTGCATTGCACAATAGAAAGTTTACATCATCTAAACAAAGGATGACGTGTGAGTCTTCGCATTGTATGCTGGCACGATGCCCATTTATGGATTTGAGGCGAAACTGTTCTTCAATGCATCTGTACGACTGCCCTTTGCAGAGATGTTCCAAGTTTAGGTAGGTGATTCAGCAGAGTCGCGAAGTAGTAGGACGAGAGGACGACTCTTCCCTGCTTTACTCCGCCAATTTCCACGTGAGCTTCGTAATTTCTTCTTTTGAAGAAACCCAGGCTGATGTATTTGGAGTGATGTTTGTTGAGAAAGTAGGTCCTGCGATGCAACACGGGTTCCGGAGGAGGAGTCACCCGGCGCAGTGGCATTCTGATCTGTTTACCTCTTGAGCTCATCTCGTCGACTGCTCCACAGCTGAAACAAAAGAAGCATCGTGTCTGTTAGAGCTATCAGCAGGACATCTGGTGTTAAGTTTTTTAAGCTTATAATGTTTCAACCAATTGAACATGGCGTGAGCTTGTTTGCATGCACAGTGAGTGTTTGAGAACTTATGACAAGGAAATCCGCAGTGTAACTGATGATAGAGATTTTCTGGCTTGGGGCAACTAAATTCTTTTCTTAAATTGATCAACGTTCTATCGCAGAGTGCGGAAAGAACTTCACATTTATCCTCGTCATAAGCGAAGAGAGAGATGTGCCCCGCCACCACCTCTTCCAGCACAGTTTTTAGCATGCTATAAGGGACGTAATCATCATTGAAATGCATTCCATTTTTATTTTCTTTGTTAAATGCATCTAATTTACTATTCCAAGGGTATGGGCTTGCAAAATGAAAGGTTTGAACAATCCATTTTCCAATGATCGCCAATTCCTTTATGATTAATTCTTTGCCGTTTCCTCTGAGCGCTGTATAATCTACGACAAGACCTCCTTCCATCTTGCACAAAGACTGGCCGAAAAATAAATGAGCTACTTACCTTTATACCCGGTAGGCATCGCTGTTCCTTGTTGCACCGTCAGACTGGAAACTCTCTGTGGAACATCTCCCTGGCCTGACGATCTGGATCGGCAGAGTTGAACATGCTACGAACTCGTTCATGGTGTATCCTCTGGTGCAGACGTAGAGAGTATAGAGGAACGCGTACTGGCCGCAGATGTCGGAGTAGAGGCTTTGAAGTTGGCAATGATTCACAATAAAGTGAAATGGCATAAAGCTTTTCAACGATTTTATAAAGGGAGGGAGGCCGTACGAATCGAAATACCATGCAAAAGAATTTGAATTTTGAGTTACAGCTATCCAGTGTGAACTAGGTAGGTTGTGATGATCTAAATTTATTACGAATGTTGACGGTTTAGTAAACTCTGTAGGCAACATGTCCGATGCAAAAACGCCTGCAAAATTTGGAATGCCTCGAAAAGTTTGTTCTATTTGTAAGGTGTTCATAATTAATAATCGGTGTGCACTCTCAAATCTTTGTCTATCTGAATAGAATTTTCGTACTCACAGTACATGATACACGTGATGGCTTGTGTTAACTTTGTTTTAAATCTGAGCTCTATTCTTATATTTCCGTTATTTAATAGAGAAACATGACCTTCTGAAGCGGCACTGTCTGGCGTTAAATCGAAAAGCACTAGGAAATAACCCATTATATACATATCGTGCGTGATTTGAATTCCGCTGTTGGTGTGATGGATGCCAGAACCGGAAAAGAGCGTTTGGTAGGCTAACGTTGAACCTTTTTCGTTAGAGGTATCGATATAAAGACCTTCTGCCGGAATTTGCTGGCCGTTAACGTAAATCGCAAAATATTCCAAATGGAAGTGTTTAAAATTGAAAGGGTTTGTGGTGTGAGTTCCGGAAAGATTTGTATTTTCTGTCATACCTACGAGTATCCTTTTAGGTAGCGGACCTAATACAGCATTGTCTATAGAGATGGTACTTTGCCCTGCTGCGAAAGTAAAGGACCTGACATCGACTCGCGTTATATCGTATCTCGCATTTACTTTTTCTAAAGCATTCATATGGGCCATTAAGAGGCTAGGAGCTGGTTTTATCTTTTTCACGTATAGAGTGGCATCTAGGAATTGAAATCTAGCATGTAGATCCGCACTTTCACTCATTATATAAAACGAGTCCTTCGCTTTAGTCAACTTGATTTGAAGTGTAAGTCCCGGTAGTAATAAAGTGGGTGAATTGAAAATATCCCCATGTAATCTACCAAACATGACTATTTCTTTAGACGCATTGCTCCTGTGATGACGTTCTTTCCATCCGCGATTAGAATCTCCGGCTTCCAGCGTTCCGTTTTTCGAAGCATCGGCCCCGGAGAGACCGTGGAGAGCCGTGTCGATGTACCAGAAAGCGTTAGTAAGATGGCTTTTCGATGCATCGTGACCGTACGTTAATAAGGTTTCTAAATAGCTACGATAATGATAAAGATCTTCAGACGGAGTGATGGATGTTCCATTTAGGGAAACGCTCAACTGACTAAACAAGGAGTGCAATAAATTGTTGACACCCGTCGTTTTATCTGTTGCTGCTAAGTTGGAACCATCCGGCTTTACAAATTTTCCTTTTACCATCAAATAAACATTTAAATCGATGTAGTGTTCCTTATCTTCAGGAATAACAAATTCCAATATGGATTGATCTACTGGTGCGATGGGTTTGATTAGGATAGTGAAGTTTCCTAACACTGCCGACTGAATTGGTTTTTTTGCAAAAATATCAAATTCGGATTTTGTGCAGGCGATCATGTTGCTATCTTGGGTGCATGTGCTGGTGGTATCGTGTTGCACCCTGTATTTAATAAAAAATGTCTCTAGCTTTTTTGGCTTTATATGGAGCTGATCTCTTTCTCTTGCCCTTTCCTTGTTGTAACCTACCAACTAACTTTTTTGTACCTTCCGTGACTCGTTTTGCCGCGATATCTTTGACTTTGGTACCTTCCTGTCGTGCAGCAATATCGGTCATGATGTTTGCACCCGTGGTGAGGGCTTCCCTGCCCAAAGTTTTTGCCCCGGATAGGAGGATGGGCTTAACAATTCTGAATAGACTACCCAAAAAGTTACCTATGCCTCTACCTTGCTGTACGTATGGGCTTCCTACGTACAACGGTCCGATGTACTGACCGAGGCGCCCTCCACTCTGGTTTACATAGTACGCTGTAAGCGGGTCCATTGCCAAATGCATGGATTTTAAATTTAGAGGCCTAATTTATATTGACCCGCTTAAAGAAATCCATTGGGAATGAATTTAAATTTAAATATTAAATTCCCAACGGTTTTCATTTACCCACCTAGCTATACCTAGTGCCTCCGATCTGGCACACCTGACGGTGTTAAACTGATGCCACCGACAGGCAGGTGCAGTAACTAAAAATTCAATATTTAGGTTGCACCCTAGGTTTTCTATATTGTAGACTCTAAAGTCATCTTCTGCTGTGGGTTGCAATACGTTACCAAGCATGCTCCCCTTTACAAACAATATTCCATTTGGAATTTTGGGAGCAAACTCGACGTGGCCTGAACTCCATGGTATACCGTGAACATTTTCGGATAACCATGTGTTCGTTCGTCTAAACTTTATTGGCCACGCATTTTGCGGAAGATTTGGTTTACGGATCAGTTGGTGCAACACCACCTGTTCCGTCTCAATTTCCACGACGGCCAATTATTTTATTATAACGTTTCCCTCGGGATTATAAAATCCTTGAAAGGCCGAAGAGTATTCAACGGCCATCTGAAAAAAAAAAACAAAAAAAATATTTAACTTTCTTAAAATGCAGCACAGCAATGGTAGGCATAAAGCTACTGCTCAAGCGAGCCAGATCACCAAACTTGTTAACCATTTCAAGTGCTACGGTTTGAAAATGATTAAGTTCTACCGGAACGTAAAATATGTTTTCAAACTTGTGATGACTAGTGTACGAGGGAAACTGAATAATTCTTATGCACCTAACGTAGGAGCTACCGAGCAGCTGCGGTTAGATGAGATTGCAGTAAACAAAAATGTGTTCGGTTCCAGAAAGAAACTGAAAAGAGCTTTTTCTGTGCGATCTAAGGAAAAGGGTTTTCACATCGTTAGTTACTTCTGTGAGCATATTTTGATTAACAATGTTATAGAATCGAGATTTGGCAGAGAATTTTTTATGGTGTCCACAAGATCGCCTAGACCATAATATATTCTGGTAGGAAAAAATATTTTTCCGTTTTACTTTTAGTAATCTTTAAATGAATACTGTTAGCCTTTCCGCTTGGTTTTTGTGGAATGGAATGTGTTGGGACCCATACTTTCTTAGCGCATTCCAATTGTTTTATCTCTCTCTGATGAGAAATGAGATATCCCTGAAGCTCCGACAGGAGCAATTCCCGATGTTCATCGTCTGTTACCTGATTCTTTAACGAAGCGTACAACTCCTTAAAGCCCTTAAACTCCATTTTTTCAAACACAATTCTACCAGCTCTTGTTATGACGACATTTTTGGTCAGTTCTCCGGCTTCGTTAAGTATGTTCTCATCTATGGACTCGTAACCGTAAGAATACGAAAGCGCTGCGAGACCTACAACCCACTTATCTCTCTGAAGATTGATCGGTTGTGCTAAATCGTTACGAAAACTAGCATGCAAATTCTCGGGATATAAATCGACGCTAGAATCGCTCAACACGGTTACGTAAAACTCATCCATGATGCATCGATCCAGCTGTCAAAGTCGGGACCATATCCTTTCCAGCGGACGAGATGCTGCGTTCTGCCATTCCTCACCCTAGTTTTTAGTATTTTAACAAAATACTTATACAAAGTGGATTTGTTAATTTTTACCGGAGTTAGTTCGTAACTGTAAAATTGACCTATGGGAGTTCCGTTCATATCGTGTAGTTCGTACACGGGTTGCGGCGAAGGTTTTATAACCTTTACAACTTTGAAAATCTCCGTTGAGAAATTTTTTTCGTAGCCTTTGACAAATTTCATCTTTTCTTTGCTTATTCTCACAGTTTGTCCTTGGGAGAACTTGACGGGTCTGGGTTTAATGCTACCTCGTTTTCTCTCTAGCCTTTTCCATATTTGTAACACGTTTTTCTCATTCACTTCGGTTGGAGCCACTCCTATTGACGAATGGATGGTGCGATTATATGCGCGAACAAATTTATCGAGATCGTCTATATATCTGTACGAGTTCCTGTAAGTAAAATACTTGTATATTTTAGACTTAATGGTACGATTAAATCTCTCGACCATGGCGCACTTTACATCGGGGTTTCTGCAAACTTGATGCTCGATGTCCTTCTCTTTTAAAAGCTTCTGAAATGCAGATCTTAAAAATTCTTTTCCTCTATCGGATCTGACTGCTAGAGGAACGGAATCTAAGATGGCTTCAAAGGCCTTTGCAGTTTCCGTACTAGATTTTGATCTTATTGGTTTTACACGTGCAAATCTGGAAAAAACAATCTACACACGTTAGGAGATACTGAACTCCATCGTTATACTTTCTAACGCTTTTAAAATCGGCCAAGTCGACTTCCCACACATCGTTAACGTTATTCACCGTGTAGTGGTTCCTCTGAAATTTTCTCTTGTTGGAGAAGCCAATCCTCCGTTTTACGTCTATTTCCCGTAAGAGATGCAAGTTTCTGCACGGTGGAAAAAGCCGAAATTTGTTCGGGATCGTAAAAATACTTCTTATTCATTGCTAATAATCCGTCCACGTCTTGGACGGAAACAACTCGGCAATTATTTCTTTATATTTGCTACCTCTGTTTGATTTTATCTCATTAAAGGCTTCGTTATTCTGCAGGTGACCGTTGGTTAAAAGAAGAATTTGTCTATATTTACTCTTATCCGAAGAGGTGACATTCGAGAGATCTACCTTCTTCCTAGTGAGCAATTCCCAGAGACCCAGAGTTCCCTTAAAATACCTATCCTTTACATACAAATCGTTGTCTTTTATACGAATAATGGAATCGCCAATTTTAAAGGTGCCGTCCCTATCCTTGTAAATGCCGAATACGGTATCCGTTGCCCTAGGAGTGTGCAAATATGGAGCTAGGTAAGGATCTGCTATGTACCCAAAGGTTCTATTTGTAAACTGTTCTACTTCTTTTTTCTCGTGGGCCGGCAATGGCAGAGGCCTTACTTGTTCTTCGTCAAACTCTTCTTCTTCTTGCTCTTCTTCTTCCTGCTTCTCGTAGACCGTTTCTGGAGGGAAGACGAGCCTCTTTTTGACCCGAGGAGAAGGGGAGTTTCGGGGAAGTGGCAGTGGCGGCGGCGGCAGCGGTTGCGGCGGTTGATACGATCGGCGGCGGTGGCCACTGGATTTAAATTTGATCAGCTCCTCGTACGCATCCCTTTTTCTCCGCTGCTCCTTCTTCTTCTTCTTCGACATCGCCTTTTTCTTCAAGCAGTGGGTGTCTATGTAACGCTGAGAAACTAAAAATGATTTTTGCAGTATCTAACGCTGTATTAGAGACGAAAGTCCGGTCAGTACGGCAGTCAGCAGAGGAATCAAAAATCCTCCCTTTTGAATTAAAAACCTTCTCTTATTGTTAACCTTTAGAGATTTATCCACCACTCGCCTCAGACTATTTTTATGTCTTCCTAGATTGCGAATGGTGCACTTGCTTAAATTACAATTGCCCTTTAGAACATTTAGAGCGCATTCTGCAATAGTCAACACTAACTCTTTGTCGGACTTCTCCAAAATGGCTTTCCTAAGCTTAGGCTTGGCGCTTTTAAGCACGTGCAGCATGTGATAGTTGGATCTTATCCGCTTGCTCATGCTGATATGCTACGACAGGGAGCTCCGATGGAAAGATGTTGGTTCTAAATCGTAATCTGCTATCGGTCTCCTGGCAGAGATCGAAAAGCATATAACCGTGAGGCTTCTCCGTAGCATCCAGATACGCCTCGAAAAGCGATTTCCAATTTTCGGGTTATATTTGTCTGGCTAGATGAGCCACTTGATTTTTATCTCTTACGTTTTTAAAAACCACAATGTATTTAGCGTTTAACGAGATGTCTCTGCAATACCTGCCTTGATGAAACAAATTTTAAGTGATTAAAATTACGTTTATGTTTCTATGATGACTTCCCTTCGTGAACAGGTCGCACACCTCTCTGGAATATGCAGAGTTTAAGAGATCGTCTAATATTACTAGTTTTGGCTCTCCTTTCTGGTTCTCAAACTCCGGCACACCTACATGAAATTTTACGTGTTTTAACTTTGGCACGGCCGATTTTTCGCTATAACACCACAATATTTCTTTAAATTTTTAACAGTGCACAAATGCTTCAAATGTTTTACTAAATTTACACAAAATGCGGTCTTACCAGAACCCGAACTACCTATAACGATCAGCGTAAAGGGGTGCTTAAATTTTACTACGGGAAACATTACATCGTCGAAACATCTTTACTTTTTCCCTCAATTCGTCCGTTAACCTGTTCCTTGCGTAATCGACATCGAAGGGAGGATATTGAGCAAACACTCCTAAGCGAATGAGCGCTATCTCCTCGTTCGTACAATATTTATGCCTCTCTGCCTTCTTCGGTTTTCCATGTACTTGGATACTGCTCGTTCCACCTCGGAATCCATAATGAGTGGAGGCGGCTCGTTCAGTCAGGCTTTATATATCCGAAAGGGACGGAATCGTTAGAAATTCTTCTTCTCTTGTGAAAACAAATTCTATAGATTTTATCTTCCGGTTCGGAGACGATATACACGCCATGGGATATTTTGCGCTTTATTTTCTTTTCCATTCTAACTTCAATGTTTCGATCCACGTTTTCTCCAAGTATTAAATCTTTTATTGAATCAAAATTGATCAACTGTAAAGAGGCGTAATTCAATGTTATCCCTCTCACTTTACAAACAGCTTTGAATCACCATTTGGTACGCGTATTTTATACGCGTAATTTTTTGGGCCTCCGGATACGAATTCTGAAATGTAGGAATCCGTTCCATAGTCCGCTAGTTCATCCGTCATGTCTCCCAGGTTATCGCCGCATTCGACGCTACACTTCTCGCCTTCCCTAACCGTAAACAGTATCGAATCCGTATCTGTGTATAATATGTCCCTATTCAGTGCCTCTAGGTAGGTGTATAACTTAAGCCTTGCACCTGCGGTAACGTAAGCTCCTAACACTTCATTGGTGTGTGCCAGTGGAGGGCACTCGACCTCTTTGGCATATTTCCACGAGAGCAAGACTATCTCGTCGCTCGCAAACATTAGGTTCCGCCTCTATGCCGGGCGTGGTCAGGAACGTAAACAATTCCGCGGGCTCCCTAATCATTTTCGTGCACGACCGATTGCTTTGTTCGGTGAGCTTTCCCCAAAAATTGTTTAGACACAATTTTGCTAGAGACCTTGCACCTGGATTTTTTCTAATTGTCGACTTATCCAAAAGAATTCCTCGCTCTGAAAAAAGCTTCGAACGTATTTCTCCTTATCCTCCTCGCTCTTAACCCAAGAGGGATACCCGCTGGCCTCTGCTTTTAATTTTAAAAAACTATTAATGTAATCTAGAAAGAGCCCTCCTTTATTTTCATTTTTATCATACTGTTCCATTTTGTATTCGTAAAATTCAAAAATTTCTCTCACTTCGTAACCCATTTCAACGGCTTTACGTACCTCGTCTACGATCCAAGTACCAATTAGCTCCCCGTCGTGGCTACATTCACCGTCATTTTCCTCCTTCGCACAGATGTAACAAAGACCAAATATTAACTTTTGTCGACATCTAAAGGGCAAGACAGGGTGATAAAGACTTCTATTTTTTGCCGAAACCCTACATTTTATAACCCCCTCTTTTTTAAGCATTTCCGTAATATTGGCGCAATCTTCGCCAATGTGAACTATGGGATGACCTACGGGAAACTTAAAATATTTACATATATAAGGATACAGAGACATCACGTCGTAATGCGTAATGCGAGTTTTTTCGTCGGCTTTGCAATAGATTTTCAATGCTTCCGTTCTACCTCCGTAGAGGGAATCCCTAAGAATGAGTGGAACATTTTTCACAACGGGATCGTTGTGTAGAGCCGGATGTTGTTTTAGAATGTCCTCAAATTCACACTCCCACATGACGTGACAGACGTAACCTACCGACACAATTTTATCTATTCGACTCATGGTGAGCTCGTATCTATCTGCAAGCGTCTCTGTTCGCGTGTCTACGACGGGCACATCTCTATTAGTAAGACACGCGTGGCCATGGTGGTAACACCCCATGAATTCAAACACCTCTCTCGTCTCCTCACAAAAACCATCTAATTTGAAGTTATGTAATTCGGGTATTCTCACCTCTCTACCATTACCTGCATGTTTAATGCAAATCCCCCTTTTAATTTCTTCATACCTAAGCCACATGAGAGTTTTTATGGATTGTTTATCGGCTTTCCTATAACCTCCACAAGGAATAAGTCCTATAGTTTTCGGTTTCAAATGTTTTTTTCTAAATACTTTGTTGCATGCCGAAGCTATCGTAATAGATTCTTGAAATACGTCAATACTTCCGATATCTAGGAAAGTATTTCTAAATATAGAGCACGCTTCTCTCAACACTCCAACATCTGCCATACAGTAGGCTTCAATCTCTTTTCTAAAATAAAAAATGCCATCTTTTTCCTTTTCGTACCATTCGAAAAATTCTCTGCGTTCGTCTTGCTTCATGTAATCGATGCCGTAATGAACGGGGTCGGGATAACAACCTACATAGTTCATATTTTCAGGAGTATTAAAGTAATGCGGAAAGTGGCCTTTTGTCACACAATCTATTCCAAAAGCTTTCGGTAAACTTCTCAATTTCATGGGTAAAAAGTTCAAACTATCCAGAAAGGTTATGTGTTCCATTTTCATGGATAAAATTTTAGCACCATTCATTACTAAATCCGGTACCCATCCCTGTTTTATTGCATAATCTAAGATGAACATGAGATCGTAGGCTCTGGCATTATGTGCAATTGCAATTATCCTTTCACAAAAAGGTCTATTTTGGCGCAAATATTTCATAAATTGCTTGATGCAGCCATTGCCCCAAAATGAATGCCTACGCTTTCCACACTGACTGCACCCTTCGGTCATATTCTTGTTTTTTCGCAAAGAAAACAATAGTGTTCTAAGCAGAGTAAATTTGGAATATGAAGATATGTATTCTCTCCTATTTGCGTGTTTTGAGTACATTCTATGTCGTAAAATACGAATAAGACCTTTTCCGATGATGGTTTTTCTGCCCTAAGCGTTGGCATATAGCAAAAGTGGCCCGGCATCTCGTTACTTTTACAGCTTCTACAATATGACATATAGCACTGATGATTTGGCTTTAACCGTTGACTACAAATTAAACAATGCCGCTTCCATTCGCAAACTATTTGAGTGCCAATTTTATTCTGCACATGATTATTCATGCAGCTTTGGCTTCTAAAGTGCCTATTGCATTTATTACAGTATATGTAGTTTCCTTTAAAAATGCAGGGCGGAAGTGAATTACATCCGGAGCATCGATAATTGCATTTATGCGTCTTTGCTCCATCGTAACTCATTCCCTTATTGCATCCTTCGCAAACATATTCTTTAGACACGGTACCCGTGAGACTTACAATCACATTATAGTGTTTTTCCTGTGCATCATACAGGAGATTTAAACGTTTTTGTGAATTTGTGTTCGCATCATATATTATATTTTCGCAACGCAATCCTTCATAAACTATGATTCTGTATTCGGAAAGATGGTCCAGAAATTTTTGCAATTCTGCTATTCCTCCACCATTGCTTAGATCAACATTTGCGGCCTTTAGAAGCTCATGGACTTTGGAATAGATTTTTCGACCTTTTCTATAACTTATGTAATTTGGGTCTCTATCGAAATGTGCTATAGCTACCAATAGAGCATGAGCTAAGAATTTTGTTCTGGTTTTAATTCTAACGATGGGCCTTTTTATGTGCGTCAATGCGGATAAATGTCTACCTTTTGTTTTGATTCTACCATGTCCTAAAGGCATTTCAACGTGATCTACTTTTATGGATAAAGTATCTGTGGCATAAAAATTAGCGTTAGATTGGCATACTTTCTCTATAACAGCCATTAATACATCCAGAGATACCTGATCGCTTCTGCGGAAGCTTAGTCCTATCGGTTTATCTTGTACATTCACAGAGTTGCTTATTGACAGACCCACCATATCACTGGGTTCCGTACCATCTAAAACAATATCCAATACAGCTTGCATGCTATTTCTAAAGTAAAGGATAGGATTTTCATTTTTGGAAGCAGGATTTATCTGAATATCGTAATGCCTCCCGTGTGCGTTGAACCTTTTATACTCTCTACGTATTTCATTTAGGGCGTTAATATTTTCCATGCTAAAAGAACAGACCAAAATAGTATAAGCGTGCGTAAAAGCTAATTGAATTTCCAAAGCCTGATAACTTTGTGTTACTTACATTTTCTGTCGTGCAGTAGCAGGTTTAACAGCAGCAGGATTTAACGTGGAACTGTTGGTGGCCGAGATTGTCTCTCCCGTCTTATATACCTAATAGATGCAGTTTTAAAATGCAACTTTCACTTGTCGTCCTTGGTGCTGATGCAATGTGCATCTGTATATAAGGAGGCCATACGTTGCATTGAAACATCAGTTTACTCCTAGACGCTGCAGCAATCATCAACAAGGTAAATTATTTTACTCTATTTATTATTCTTAAAAGAAAAGTAAAACTATTTCAAATAGTTATTGGTGCATACTTATCTTCTTTACAGAATGGATTTCCTTACAAGATTTAATCAAGAAAAGAATATTAAATTGATGCAAATTAGGGATCTATTAATGAATGTTCCATATAAAGTGATCGGAGCTACAAACGTCGCCACCAAATATGGACCCTCAATATCTATTAAACTTCAGAAAAGATCTGAAGACCCATTGGAGGTCTTTCTTCCAAGAAAATATACCAACGTGTTTAAGGAAACGGACATTGATGATACTAATGAAAAACTTTCGCTAACGTTTTTATTTTTAGGGTTTACTTCTAATAACGTTTATGATATTTTATTTCAGAGGAACTAAAAGTTCTATCTTTTCAGAGGACCCTACAGATCAAGTTACTTAGATCTAATATTAAGAGACCCGTAAGATGCACTGAAGAATCCGTTGGTTTAGACATTTTTTCACCTAAAGCGCATGAAATACAACCTCTGCAAACCTTAATGATCCCAACAGGAATTTCTGCAACACCCGCAAAAGACACTTATCTTCGCATTGCTGAAAAGTCTAGCTTTTAGGTTTATCAATAAGAGGAGGGTGTATAGATAGAGATTTTACAGGGGAAATTTGTGTATTAATGTTAAACAACTCAAATAAAAACAACATATTCTTAAAAATAAAAACAATTGCTCAATTGATATGTGAAAAAATATGTATACCAAAAATAAAATATGTTAAAAAGTTAAGTGTTACCTATAGGGGTAACAATGGTTTTGGCAGTACGGGAAAATTTTAGTAATTTATTTTTATTTTTGCATTTTTATAGATGGATACTTTCATCTTTAGCTCCACAAGGGAATTAACAAACAGATATAATTTACTACAAAAAGAAACCGTTTTCAAAACCTTTTTTGAAGAGTTTGTACCTGTCCGTTTTCCAGAATACTGGTCTACTATTGTTTGGATTATGCACTGGCTATCAAAAGAAAATATTTGCTGTGCTCTGGGAGGCACATTTGCGTGCTATATGGCCGGAATAGTGGACATAGAACCTAAATGTGTTTGCTTATATGTTGCTATAAACAAAAATCAGAAGGAAGACGAGATGTTAAGATTGATGTTATGTCCAAATGCTAATTACGTTACAAATAACGTTAATTTTATATTTAGCCATTCAAAAAATGTAGTCTATTTTATTTGCCTACAAAATCTTTATTTTGGAAAGTGGAATGCGAAACACATGAGTTTATAATTAAGGTAACCTACGTTCATACCAAGGAACCTGTAACCTTGCAAAACAATTGGGTGGATTTAATGTATTTTCGTTTTAGAAGTTTTAGGTTTGACTTTCAAAAACGTGTAATGTTTGGTTCATTTCACAACGATCTGTTTTCTATGCAGTATCTTTGTGATCCCATAGCAAAGTTAAATGTTTGGGGGTCAAACCCGAGCACCACGTTACAAAAATATAAAAACCTGTTTCATTGTAGTAACACAAATACTTGCAATTGCAAAATCTGTATTAGGAGCCCTCCTTCTATAAAAGGTTTAGCATGGAACATTTTATTTGAAAACGCAAAATTAAATTTTTTGCATGCAGACACACATAATAATTTTATGTATATAATTTTTAATGCATACGAATTCAATCTTTCAATTGAACAAATAATTCTATAGATTTTCCTATTGAAATTAAAGCCTTTGATTACCCTATCGACACTAACAAACGATGCCACCTTTTGTGTTACAGAGAAGAACACTATAGAGCTTTTAAATATAGAAAAGTCATTAAATATGAAGATTCATTTATTGACGAAGTGGTTTACTCAAAAGATAATTGGTTTTGTTGTATATGCTCTAAATCATTATTTGTACTTATTAATATGTAAAAGAAATATAAAAGTTTGCTTTATGTACTCAAAGGTATTGTACTTATTAATATGTAAGAAAAATATTAATTGTGTATGCTCTAAACCATTATTTGTACTTATTAAAATATAAATTTTGCTTAGCTAACTATATGTACTCAAAGATATTGTACTTATTAATATGTAAAACAAACATTAATTTTTTTTTGTGTATGGTCTAAACCATTATTTGTACTTCTTAATACGTAAGAAGATATAAATATTTGCCTCAAATATAATGTACTTATTAATATGTAAAAGAAAATATTATGTTTGCTTATTCTAACAAATGTACATATTATAAAATATATATATGTTAAACTCATAGCTTACCTTATTTATTCCTGTTCCCATCTGTTCCTATTCCCCCGTCAAAGTCATAATCTTACAAAGACAGTGCAAACTTTATATACATTGCAACAAGGAAATGAATCTAGTCTTAAGAAAGTAAAAGCGCGTGACCTTATATGCAAGGCGCTGCATTCAGAAAGAGAAATCTAGTCTTGGCACGCGTAACCTTGTATGCAATGCGGTGCAGCCAGGAAGAGAAATGTCAGTTGATCTAGACTTGGCAATCATTTACTTGCTACTGTGTATTCTTATAAGCCTACTTCACTTCAAAACGATATCGCAAGGCCTTTCCTAAGGTAAGGAAAAATTTTGTTAGCAAAAAAATTGATATTTCCATTGCAATGGTATCAAATAAACAATATTACTGATATCCAATAAATGTTATTTACTTATTCATGCTTTTTATCAGTACTTTATAAAAAATAAATTTATATTGTGTTGTCGCGACCGAGACCAACACAGCGGGTTTTAAAAGCACCTGTTTAGGTGTGGTCACGGCAGCGGACTTGTCTGCGGCCTAAACCAAGGCCGACGTAACAACACGTGGACGCAGCAGCAGCAGCGGCGGCGGCGGCCTTGTTTATGTTACATGCCCTGCGGTGATGACGTCATCAGGGGTCAACGAACGGACTCAAGAGCCTTTCATACTACTAAGGTATTATGCAAAGTAATTATGAAGATTATTATTATTATTATTATTATTATTATTATTATTATATTCTTAATTTCGATGATTAGGCATTCCATTCGATTCTTTACTTTACTCCTCTCTTTTTCTGGGGTATCCGATGTCTCCTTTTCCCGACGGTTTGTATTTGTTAATTAATAGTGGTATTCCTTCTTCAGTCATGTAGTTCATATCGCTTTCCAATTAAGTTAGTTTTCTTCAATTTTGTGATATAATTTATAAATATTCAGTTCTCTAATTTTATCGTTTCATTTCTTATTAGGTCTAATCTAGTGCATTCTCAAGTTCTTTGTAAAAATCTCATTTCCGCTGTCTGAATTTTACTTTAGTTCAATTATTATTATTATTATTATTATTATTATTATTATTATTATTATTATTATTCGTCACTACTACCGAAGTTGCACACGAAAATAAACTATATAATTTTTATAAATACGTGAAAAGGTATAAACCCGGTATGCAGAGAATAATAATTTTTTACATAAATTTTTCATCAGCATATTCGAGGTACTTTTAATGCATTAGAATTGGCTTCGTTATATCGATGCATGTTCTTATACTTTTAATGTAGATTATAGTATAGTAATTAATTCCTTTAAATTATATAATTTTAAAAGCTATTCAAAAATTCCATATTTTTCCTCCATTTTGCATATATTCTAGTACTGTTTATTATAATACTTACTACACTGTAATCATGCAATACTGTGTAACAGATCTCTCAGTAAAGTACTGAAAATTACTTCTATTGTTTATACTGCAGCCTCCGTTCATCCATTGGCATTGCTTACGATTCATTTTACTGCGCTTTACCGTTATTTACGCAATTTGTTTTTAAGAATTAATCTTTCTCGGCTGAACTCGATACTCCTAGGTTATGCCATCAGCATCTCAAAGAATCTTGTTGATCTACCAATTCATATTATGAATTCTAGCGATTTTTTAGACCTGTGTAATTCACTCAATACTTTGATCATTCCGGTGTTCTACGAATCGACAGAACCTGGCATTACTTTTTTTTTATGCGGTGGTATTTTTATGCTGTTTTCGTATACCATGATACAGCATCACAATATTTGCCGCTGTTTCCTTGCTCATCATCGTACTCACCAAGGTAACTTGAGTATAGGGAAGGTAGGCCACTCCGGCCATTTCGCTCTCATTGGCTGCGCGCCTGTGACGTCATCTGGAAGGTAGAGCAGGCGCGCTCTTTGGATAGTAATTGAAAGAGAACGGTTTAAACCCGTTTGAACACGTACAATTTAAGGCACGGATGTTATACCCATTGTGTAAATGGTTAAGCAGTAATTAAGGAAGTGTAACATAATGCAATGGCATATGTTATGAAAGATACTTTAACTGAAAATGCATAGGAAATTTTTCTCAACTCATTCTACTATTTACAGACCAATTTTATCAACACCACCATCCAAACTATTACTAAAATAAAAAGTAACAAATTATTATTTGTTTAATCTTAAAAGTAGATTTAAATTTAGAAGTGGCTGGCCATGCTGCTGTGGCAGAAAAAATAGATGTCACCCACTGCTGACATTTCCTTGTATTTCTTTTTTCCACGGTTGCAGCTTTTAACTTTGTATTCAAATGCCGTATCTTAATAAATGTGCAGGTCCTGACGTATATATAAACAATTCTTTTGTCGAAATCAGGGAATTTAGAGCAAATTATGTCGCTAAGTGTTTTCATCACTCTTAACACATTTGAAATATGAAAGCCATGGAATCATATCATCGGGAGACAGACACGGCACTGCACACCACGTAAACTTTTCAGTAGAGGTAAACCAAGTAATTCATTTTTTAAGTCCCATTGATAGTCCTCAGGCCGAAAATATACTGAGCAGACTCGATCATTATCAGTGTTGATTTATCATTCCGTTTACAGCGAGACACCCACATGCGCCTTACTTTATTATTTTAGGAAATCTATGATAATAATTCCAGCGGCTTTTGTTCCTATATTAGAACATTACGCAACAGCACAGTTAACTTTTTTTTAACATTCATTTTGAACACGAATGCACACCACACTTGTATTTCCAAATCCATCCACAACTAGAACTAACTTCTAAGTAATCGGAAAGAGGATTCTTATTTAGTGAGCAACAATGCTCACCAAACAACGTTTGCACCTGTGGGGTACAAAATTGTTGCTCATGATTGGCCAGTACAACGCATTACAGAAAAATATTATTTAAAGAGTTGTTCTGCGTTTCCACGAAATAATTATATAGGCGTTATTTAAGAATGGTTTTTCCCCAGAAAATAGGGAATATGCTGTTTTAGAAATTAGTGCGTGAACACGTGCAATCAAATGCACCTAATAGGGTAATTTGGCACGCTTTATGATACCTGTTCACGCTGTTTCAAATGCACACGGACTCGGACACAATGTCTCCAAAACTTTCAAGAAGTTCAACAGAAAGATAACAGAAGGCGAAATCTAATAATTTTGGCTTTGCCTTAGGGTAATATACCACCTTAAATACCAAATCATGCGGAAACTCAGGTATAACGTGGACAAAAGGCTGATGACACTTTTGCATGCCTATGCAAGTGCTGTTTTAAAATCCGAAATAAGAAGAACCTTTTCTTTGCCATTTTAAGGGAAAAAACACTCGGTCCATGCTGAGGAATATCACTGTAATGATATAACATTGTGATGGTATTCAACTAGAAAGTGTAATCTGCGATAAAATTACATTATTTTACAACCTCAAAAAAGGAGTTTCAATAGCTTACTTTTATCTCTGTGGTCATCTCTGAAAACGCGTAACATATATAACTAAAATTATTTATAGCTGTTTAAAGTGTGAAAATATGCACAATATATACTGTAATTATAAAACTCAGATTTTCTACATTCACATGACTTTCTTTGCACACTCTTCTACAAAATATTCATAAAGAAGTTTATTCTTCTATCTAACTTGTTAAAGAGAGATGAACTGTAATTACATATTTAGTTGTATGCGTAAGAAGGATTTAGAAAGCTAAACCAATAGTTAAATTATAAAGCGTGTCGTTATGTGATGGCTTTGAAATTCCATGCTCTTTGCATGACAACGAGCGAAAAAAGCCGAATAGCGACTTACCACTTAAAAAGTTTAAGTATTTGAACATTCAGAAAAATAACACAGAATACCTTGTACATGGTTAACGCCACAACATTATTTATTTGGCATAAAGTGTGTGCTTTAACGAGATCTATTTCTTTTTAAAGTAATTTTTTAATCTTTTAACCTTTACCAAATTATGCAAGCCATTCAAATGAAGTTTTCACAGGTTAATTACAGGAAATTCGAAATATACGTTTTATTTTTCATGCAAATGTTTTAAACATAAGCATTTTAATCAAAATGGTATTAGTCATTTTTGAGAAGAGAAAAGTAATGGATAATTTCCCATGTAAAGAGTAGTTTGTGATACGGAATCTTCTTAAAAAATCAAGTCGCATCCTTGGAAGATGCTGGAATTAAATTCCAAGTTTGGTATTTAACCGACTTTTCGTTTTGAGTTATGCTGTTCACACGCACGCACAACCTTTTTCTAAAAACGTGGTTTTTAGATTCAAGAGTCTCAAAACACGTGTTTCCAGTGAAATCTCGGTATCGAAATTTTGGGTGGAATACAATACTTCCTCTACTTACTATAAGTAAATAGGAGGGAAAGTAAAATTGCAGAAATAATGCATAGCCTGAAGGTTCTATTTTATTTTAATATAATATAGTTTTTCTTCACCCTTGTCTCTCTCTCCCTACCTCTATTCGTTTATTACGTGTTTAAAAGGCAATAATACTTGCTATCTTTTGCAAGAAATGCATTGCAATTATAACTTAAATGTTGAAAAATTTAAAGCAAAAAAAATGTGTTGTTTAACAAGACAAGCTGTTAGATAGAGTATATGGATAGTTTTGTTTCTTCCTCTGTATTATTTTTCTATTTTATATGTTACGGAATGAGAGTTTTGTTTCAAATAAATTTGCTTGAGGTGACCATATCATGTCAGAAAGCATGACAGGATTTGAATTATATCGTAAAGCCTGAGCTTCCACATGGGAATAGCAATGCCTGCTACCTTCCACGTGACGTCACTAGCAGACAGCTCGACAAGCAGTGAATGCGCGGGAAGCGGGAAGAGGCCCCCCTGGTACTCACTGCAACATTCGTCCGGGCTCGGCTTGGCAGCCAAAGCGCAAGCGAGAATGAATCGAGAATGTCCTGATCACGGTTACTAGCGCTTGCAGAAAGCGAACCGAAGTTGCCCGACGAAGTTCGAGCGAATGCCGAAAATGAACGAAAGGGAACGATCTTCCAGTTCAAGGGGGAAGGTAGTCCATTCCGGCACATTTTGCTCCCATTGGCTGTGGTCAAATACGTAACGTGAAAACGTTGGCGCGCGCATTTCGACTGGCAATTGAAAGTGAATACATAAAGCCATGCGTTTCAAAGCAGGAATTTGTACATACATAGTACAAATCGGTTTAAGTTCAGTACCTTCCAAAGATGTGACACAAAGATTTTCAAGAAAATTCCCCACCCAAAATAACCCTTTACACGGAAGAATTCTCGATTTTTTTTTTCTGAAAAATGACTCAAACGATTTTGATTAAAATGCCATTGTATTCAAGATATATACATGAAAAATAAAATGTTTATTTTTAATTTTCTGGGAACAGCTTGTGAAGTCCTCTTCATTCCGAAGGAATTTTGTATACTCTTGTGTAACTGGTAAATTTAAGCAACAGAGGAAAATGGGCTACACAAAAAATGTCAATGGGATAGATGGATCTGTTGCATCCCAGTTTTATATGTTATAATGTTTTATGTATATGCAAACTCCACCATCTTCTAAATGTTTTCTTATACAGGGTGAAAGATATTGCTTGAACTGTAATAAAATGGCTAATAGACACAGGCACAAGGAACATAAAACACTGTTTCATTTTTGTAGGTTTAATGACAAAAATTGTATTGGACATATTTGCACTACTCATTATATAGAATCCATGATTAACGTACGCTTCAAGCAGTACCTTCCACCCTGTATACTGTCCTCCCAAATAATACCCATGCAGTAATAATGAGAATTTCTCGTTTCAAGTGATGTCTTTCTCAAACATGTCTTCAAGGTAATAGAAATTACATGGGAAATTGAAATTTAAGCATAACAAAGTATAAAGTTATAATTTCGAGCTTATTCAAAGTGAATTAATCATCATAATAGTATCAACCTCATGTAAGCACTTTATGTAGGGCAGATTGCATGTGATGGTGATTAACACTTATTTGCTATTGTTGTCCTACTGTAATGCGCGTCGAGAAGTTTACTGTTGAAATGGTGATGGTTTACAAATTCTTCTCTCTTAGATAAGACATGATGGGGAGGGAAACATCCCCCCCCAAAGGCTGTTCTTGGCATTGGGTATATTCCTACTTACTCTGCATACTTCATAATTGTATGATGTGTTCAATTTCCCTTGAGCATTGCTCACAGTGGAACCAAATGAACAAACACAAACATCACTGTATGGGCTCAATTTGCTTTTTTCCCATATGACCTGTCAATAAATTTAAGGTTCCCATGTGCTGTAGGACCTCCACTGTGTTATATCAAATGTTATATATAGAACCTTTCCCACGAAAAGGAATCAAAGTGTATTTTCTATTCAATAACTGTAAGTTTTATTAACTAGGACTGGCTTTGTGTATGCATAAGTGACTTAAGTGCAATTACCTATAAGATCATTCCAATAGATTGTAATAACAGACATTCAAGAGGTTAGAATTTAATGAACATTTTAATTGGGTAGGCCATTCAAATGTATATTAATGTAGGCACATGTTCCTCAAAATACCATACAAATGTGTTATACAGTATTATTAAATATGAATGTGAATGCAATGTCTCTAAATAATAACAATGTCTCTTTGTGTTTAACCATTCAAATGTATATTAATGTAGGCACGTTCCTTAAAATACCATACAAATGTATTATACAGTATTATTAAATATGAATGTGAATGCAATGACTCTAAACAATAACAATGTCTCTTTGTGTTTAACCATATCACACCCACTCTTCATAATTGTCAATCACTTTAACATGTCGTTTAGTGTGCCAGTATTAATTGTTTTTTCATATGTTGACTGCAGAAAGAATGTAACAGCACATGCTGGTTTATAAATTTGGGGGCTGGATGAGACTCGTTCATTAGTATTGCTCTCTGTCCTCCATAGTATTTTTAATTTTAATGTCCCTTTTAACTTCACAGGTTTACAGAGATTGGAGACTGGTGGGAGGGGGGGATGAAGATGGTACAATTGATGGAATTATGGTGGGGAAAACCAGAGAACATTCATTCTAAGTGCCATTTTATCTACCATAAAATCCCACCTCTGATCCCTAGGATTGAATCCAAGCTTTTTTGTGAGAGGCCATAGTGCTGCCCAATTAGAAGTGTGAATATGAGACAACATTTAAAACAGAGATAGCATTACTCAATACTATCAAGTAATGAAACCAAGAAGTTGTTTTACAAGCCAGCTCCCACTATGACTTCACAAATGAGGTGTATGTAAATAAAGTAGATACTTAAAAAAGAATAACTATTTCAGCAGATATTTTGCCATGCAATACATATTACACATTTATATAATTTAAGTTGGGTGTTTTGTCATAAATATGGTAGCTGACATTTCGATATGTAGAAATCATTCGGCAATAATGTGGTAATACACAAGTTTTATGTAAGTATTTGTGCTTCCAAGGCCAGCGCTTAACCGAGTTACCCAGATTGACAAAAAAATTCCCAAGGATATACAGTACATATGGAGAATTTTCTGTTTATGAAATGCTTTAAGTTATTTTGCAATGAAAAGAGCATTATGTCCTAATTTATTTATTTGGTATAACAGCAGGAAATAGTGTTTGAGCACAACACTAATACACATCTAAAATCAAACTATGGATCCAAAACTATTATCATTACATCACATTCAAAATTGAAATAGGTATCAGACATAACCTTTGAGCACGAGTTCTCTTGTTCGTTTTACGATATTAGTGTGCAATCCATAAAAATAAACTTTTCGAAACACAGTCCCTAATTCGAACACATTTCAACACTAATTAGCACAAACACACATTTTAACACCTTAACATACTAAGTATAGTTTATATTTAAGGTTAGCTTGTTTTCGCTATATATATATATATATATATATATATATATATATATATATATATATATATATATATATATATATTTCAATTCTTCATTAAAACCAACCAACTAAACTTTCGATTCATAAGCTGTCTTCTACCTTACTAGGTTTTCAGGTCATGTTCCAGTTTTAAACATCGAATGCGCGTTATTTGGTACTCAATATTAAATAAGGTATCACTATAAACTCCTACATTTACACAATTGCTCGCTGATACGAAAATTCTGGTTTATTTTTATATTTTCGGCATTGCTATTTTATCAGCTGACTTCCATCTTAGTTTAGTTTCAAGCCTCAGCAATCAGCGTGGCAGAGGTCGCGACACCTTCCCCCTTGAACTGGAAGATCGTTCCGTTTCGTTCATTTTCGGCATTCGCTCGAACTTCGTCGGGCAACTTCGGTTGGCTTTCTGCAAGCGCTAGTATCACGGTTCTTTTTGAACGACGATTCATGTACGATTCTTGCGATTCTTTCTGAACGACGATTCATGCACGATTCTTACGATTCTTTTTGAACGACGATTCATACACGATTCTTACGATTCATTTTGAACGACGATTCATACACGATTCTTACGATTCATGCACGATTCTTGCGATTCTTTTTGAACGACGATTCATGCACGATTCTTGCGATGCTTTTTGAACAACGATTTATGCACGATTCTTGCGATTCATTTTGAACGACGATTCATGCTAAGACTGACACGTTTCATACGATTCTTTTCTTCTTTCATATGAACGATTCGTTCATGAATCGCCCCATGTAAGTAATATATCTGACGTCAGATAATCAGAAAGGAGATTTATGAAAAAGGAGAATCCCAGATTAATCTGTGATACCAGGATAATATTGAAAATTGTAAGGTGGTACCGGCAGGGAGGGAAAAGTGTATAGTAAAGACAAATTGCTAGAAGAAATAACAGATCACATCAAGCTAGATCTTGGAGTTCATGGAATTACACACGGGCCTGTAACAAAGATTGTAAAAATGAGTTTTCGTTATTTTGAAGCAGCATCACACGCCTCAGTTTACAACAGATTTCGACCATCATCTCCACCAGTGCTAATGAAAAAAATTATGGCCTACATCACAGAAAAGGTTAATATTGGTGCATTAACGTTAACAAAAGTGCGACATTGTAGGTTCACAGTTAAGGCTGAAAGTCGTATATAATTTTTTTTCAGATACCTCAACCGTTGGAGGAAGCAATTGACGTCGGGTGTGGAGGCGGACAAAGCACCAATATTTTGGCGCCATACTTCAAGAAAGTTCAAGGGCTTGATCCCAGTGAAAAAGCAATTTTGGAAGCAAACAGGCGCAACACTTTATCAAATGTAATCTACAGGTGAACAGAAGCGTTTATGATTACTTCTGTTATAGCATAACACTTTTGACATGCCACACCTTCCTCAAAAAATAAAAAAGGGCACAGAGTGGTTGAATTAATATTCATCTTTGGCATGTACAATAATGGGCTATTCTGCTCTTACACGGTGGTCATTGAAAGTGCTTATAAAAGCAAAAGGAAACTGAATAAATTACCTTAAGAGTGAGTTTAGAAGTAGATATAGTCTCTTCAATAGCTGGTGCCCACCTCTTTTAGGTGTTTTACTTTTATAGGAAAATCGCGTTATGAACACAACAAACGTAGCCATTTTTTCGCTAAATCACATGCAAAATGGGAACTGCCAACCTAAATAAAAAGTGAAATCCGCTAAGTATGCGATGTGTTGTTGCTGCGAACGTGAATCATTCGAGTTTTAGACGCGCAGATCCCACGGCTACGCCCTGTCGCCGCAACTGCTACACTCCTCTCCTTCTAAAAAACATTCCTCGGCTACGTTTTGAGGCTGAGGGCCCTCAATCCCTCGGCTACGCCTTGAGGCTGAGTATCTTGCCGGCTTTGGCGGCATTAGTTTTTTATATGTTGCCAGCATCGCGTTAGAGCTAGCGTATGACTTAGAGTGATACCTGTAGGACATATAAGACACCACCTACCGGCCAACTAGAGCAGAATGTCCCAATACTACATTATTTGGATACGACCGATATCACTATATGTATGCAACACACACTGCACATATTTTATTCATTTCAAACCATCGTTACGTATAATTAAATAACAGTTAATATGGTGCTTTAGGTATTAATTAATGACATATTTTGTCATTTTTGTTCAATATTTGTCACTGACAGCAGTTGTGTTGTATGTATTTCACTGAGGCATCATTGGAGCGCTGCTTGCATTGTGATTGTGCTGCTAACATTTGAATTCCAAACATAGTGGGGAGTGCGTGGTGCTGGCAACATGGATAGATTATAGAAAAGCATGCAAGCAAAGGGATTTGTTATTTAGCCTAGGTTTCTGATTCATGGAAGGTTACTTTAGGGTTATATAGAAGCTCAGGTTACTGATTCACAGCAGGTTATGTTAGGTTTAATTCTTTTTATATAAAATTACGTTGGTCACACCAAAGTACGAGAGCGAAGCAACGTGCATTTCCTACAGGAGATAGGTTTATTTTTTAAAAATATAAACTTAGGTTAATTAGCTTCTTTATGTGCATTCCTTAATGATGCTTATGATTCAGTATTTATATTCAATGAATCTGATTTTCTACACCTTTACTCTTAGTCATGTTTTTGCTTATTTCAATATGTTGGCAACACTGCATTAGCGCCATTTCCACTATTACGTTGGTAGCACTTCTTTCCAAATGTCCCAGAAACGACTACGTAAGGACGGTCGCATAAAAAGAGCGGAGTGGGTGGTTGAGTGGCCATAATATTAGCACATCTAGTATGCCAAAATGCTCCCAATTAAACAAAGATTTTTCTATTTTGGCCATAATGCAATACTACAGTGGAACCCCAATGTTAATTTATTTCACTCAGTTGGCTATGCCACATCAATATGCAGTAGTTTTAGGTAAAACAGAAGGTCTTGTTCGGCTCTGTAGCATAGAACAAAATAAAAATGTCTGGATAAAAGGGACTGCTGGTTTCAAAAAATGTGGGGTCTGTAAAGTGGTATTTTGTAGCTCAATATTTTATACAATTGTTTGTTTTCTTAGAAAATGGAATATTATGTGGCACAAACGTTCGCAAATCTTCTCTTGCAGTTCTTCCAGCGTAGTGTGGTAAAAGTATTGTTTAAAATATTTAATAGTAATTTTTAGCCAACATTTTTGGTAAGTATAATATTGTATTAACAACCATTGTTTTGCATTTTTAAAACAAATGAGAATGGCAGCAGTTAAATTTTTTTGCTAAAGTCAAGGACACATTAGTGTATTCTGTTTTGCTGTGCAGTCAGATATTTTTATCTACCATAACTTTGTTTCTGTTGCTATACTAATAACACTCATTAATCTGAATTGCTCAGTATGAGTGAATAAACATAATGAAAACATGTATTGTTTGTTTGCATAGTTTAACACATTGGAATACAACAAAATTAATACAAACATGTTTGTTAACATAAAAAATTTCTACCATTAGCATCCCATGCACATGCATTCCACCTGAGGCACAATGGGAACTTTCCTTTTATTGCCAACATTATAGATCAAAACACTGTGACCAAAGCACGCAAGTGTGTTCCTTAGCAATAAGCTTAGGTTTCTGATTCACAGGATGTTAGGTTTGGCTTTTTAATATATAAACATAGATTAATTAGCAACCAGTGGTTACACCAAAGCACATGAGCGAAACGAGCGTGCACTCCATAATGTTGGCAGAACCCACCTCAAAATGTCGCCAGATTTTGCTATATAAACGAGGCAACTAGTCTGGGTGGGCCAGCTTCCTTCGCCGAGACATCTCCTACTAAATCAACTCCTCATTACTTCTGGATTCCTCTACATATTGAATTTCATCCATTCTGCAAGTATTGTGCATGTTATAGCCTTATTGGAATATATGGAACTTTGTCTGTAGCTGTAGGTGGCATGTTATACTTGTGTGTACTGTAATATTTTTAGCTTTTAGCACGGATTCATGTTCTTTGAGGTGCAAGTTTTGATATTTAAAAAGAATAGAAATTATTAGCAGATCCTGGAAGAACAATAATAACACAAAAATGTCTCAGTGCTCAACTATTTGCAGACAGCCAGGTGCTGATATATGAGACAATATAAATAGCAGAAATGAGTCAGCGTATTGAATACAGCCATTCCATCCTTCTATAATGACAAAACTAATTACGTTCAGGAGAAAAGAAAAGACTTGGTCAGATCCATAATTGTAATGCAGAATACAGTTGCAGAACAAGGCACACATTTTAAGCATGTAGGTTGTGATATATGTTTTAATTACGATAGTGAAATTTAAATAAATTAAACAAATTTCAAGCAATTTGTGGACAATACAAAGAATGTTCAAAAGTAAAACAAGAAATAAAAATGAAAGATAAGATCCTATAAACTATGAATTTCAAGGACATGTAAAAATTTCAGTTTATTTGTGGTAAGAGAGGGAGGAGGAGAATCTACTATAACACTACAATTAAATTCTTGCAGGTTTCATTGTCTATATTGTGTGTGCTCTGTTTTATTAATCACTTTTATTTCTTTGGGTAACTTGTTATATAGTTCTTTTCCCATATTTTTAACACAAGCTTTGTTTAGTGTACCCCAAAGTAGGAATCTGAAGTAACCATTTCTTAAACTGTATATGGTTCTTTTACTTCTAGAAAATTTGTTATAGTTCCATTCTAATATATACATGCAGCAATTAAAATAGCAAATTGTTTGAACATTAATCTGTATGTCTGTCTATTATTTACTTTTCCCATTATTCTAATTGTGTTTTATTATAGTTTGAAAAACTTTTTGATATCCTTTTGATATTGCTGTGATACTTCCCCATGTTTTATGTGTGAGTATATAAAAGCATAGTAAACCTATTTAAGAGTTTTGTTATCTGTGGTTTTTCTTATGCCAGTGTCTTTATTTATCTTTTTAGACAGCAAGACCTAAAAGTAGAACTTCTAACACAGTGCACACGAGCTAAAATCTTTAGATTACCGCACTACTGTCATAATCTGCAGTTTCAAGTCCAACACATGGCAATTACCCTTTGTATTTCCAGGCGTTTAAATAACTCGACTTGGTTTGATTAGCTTTTTCGTTTCATTACGTTTCATATGACTAATTTCTCGTGGCACTCCCATCTGTTCACAATACAAATCATCATACTTCAATTTATCCCAATTCACTGTAGAGTTAACCCATACCTTATACTGCCAGCTTTCGTGATCTAAAACGTTACTCTTTTATCTAACCTACATAGAAATTAAAGGGCAAAAATTATGAATTCAGAAGCAACTGAAATGGAAGTGAAATTACAGAAGCAGCAGAAAGAATAACACTAATAGTTCTTTACAAAATGTCCAGAAGGCAATATGATATAGCATTTAATTGCTTCTTTGGCTGGTGTAAGGCAAAACATGATGAAAATAATTTCACTGAAAATGACTGCTAGCGAATCAATAACTCATCAAAACATCTGACATCTTGCTTTTTTAACACCATTTCTCATTTCAAGAATGCATTCTAAATGTGACCTCTGTTAGTTTCAGAAATCTTTATAATATTATTGATATTTTACAAATTCGAGTGCCATCTGCGAGTGTATTACTTATAATGTTTGTGTATATGTGTTTGTTTACTTCATGTGAAGCCATCTTGTGACGTCATTCTTTGTTAGGTTCGTAGCTCCATCTGGTGTTAGCAATTTGCGGCAGTATTAGCTTTTGTTTGATTTCATTTCGAATGTCATCCGGCTAGCTATTATCCTGTTGGCTTGAGCACGTATCTCTATACAGGTTGTGTAAACGGAAAGGAATCTTTTATCCAAAAATTACACTGATGAAGAAATTTGTTTTACACATTTATTGTCGAACACGTTAACTATCACATTTATACATTGATCTTAACACTCGCCAAACTGAAACTGTTGTAATAACTTCTTACTGATAATTCTTTTAATCCACGTACTTCAACCTTTTGTATAATTAACTTTACCATACTTTAGATCTTTCATAATTCTGCTGCGCGTAACTTGTGAATCTATATCCGATATATGCCGTACTAATACTTTCGACGAATTGATTGACTGAAGACGACGTGTAGTGTACACAGATTTTTGATGAACTGGACGACTGAAGGCGACGTGTAATGTACTAAGAATTTTGATGAACTGAACGACTGAAGGCGACGTGTAAGGTATTGAGATTTTCGATGAACTGCCCGCGATCTACCTCTGACTTGGCTTTTTTTATACACCCACTCCCCGATATGCCTAAAGATTATACCTGAGTTACTATTGGCTAATAAAACGCGCCAACATTAGCGTCTATTTTAATATCCAATGAAAATTATAAATACATATGCTCTAAGGAAACATTCCAGAAGGTTCTCAACGGAAAAACGCACCAACATTACGTAACTTCCTCGTTTCCAATAATGATAAACAGCTCACCCCCCTCTCTGCATTATTGCGCGCTATTATTGACAGTTTCAGTAAGGCATTATAAACTTACTTATCAACAATAATTACAGTCAAGAAACATCTCAAATCAATGTCACATAAAAATGCATATTCATATTACAATCATTATTTACATTTAAGTAATTTGTGATACAAATTACTGCATCATATGCCCCACTAGAAACATAATTATAAATATTTACAACTTGTTTGGAAATTTTATAATTGGGTTTTTAGTCTCCTAAATCTTGGAACACACACTATCACTTTCACTTAACACTTCACACGCATTTAACACACGACATATGTTTTTTTTTGTTTTTGTTTTTTTATCTCGCCACTACTTACTGGCTCTGGTTTAATGTGTTTAGACATTAATCTGACATTACAATTTTTTTTTTTATAGCAAATACTATACCCTGAATTATTTAATTACTGTTACCAAATTGTTTACTTTCTTAAGTTGTTGACAAAAATTTGTGCATTTAAGAATTTTTGTAATTACTGTACATATTTACTAAAAATATTCACCCTTTACACAAATATATTTACATCTCTTAAATCTAGGCACTGTTTCACATGTTCTGTTTGCTACATAAATATTTTTTTTTTTTTAAATTATTTTTAACCCATTTTTGTTATTTTGTATATTATTTACGTACTTTTACTTTTAATATCATATTAAGTTTCAATTTTTACATTCTTAATTTTCAAATACTGTTACAGTTACTAAAAAAATGTTATTATTTTTTTTTTTAAATTTTTGTTTCTTTTTTCTTTTTCTTTTTTTTTTTCTGAATTTATTTCTGTTTTCTCATGACATATATATTTAGTTAACCCTCTTACAATCCAATACATTTCTCTGCAAGTCATCTTTAACTATCCAGCATTTACTTTACATCTCATTGCTATTTACCCTCCTGGATCAAATTGTGTGTGGCTAAACATTACTCGTAGCCGTATCCTAACCTTCCAAAATTTGTTCATGGATAACCTCTTGTATTCATATGATATTTCGTTCCCTGATAACATTTGAAAACAATCTAAAGTTTCCTGAACTACACATCTTTTAACAACTGTCATTTTCAATTCTTCTACTATCTCTTTAATTTGAGAGTACTTTAACAAATCTGTACTAAACTGTACTGGACTGGAGTTTTCAATTTGAAAAGCTTGGTACTTGTTAATTTCAGAAATAAGCTTTTGATTATTTACAGTCAAAACTTTAACTTCTTCATACAATTTATTTCTTTGCATTACTGACTCATTATGTATTTCTGATATTTCCCCTCTGAAATTAACTTGCGCCTGATTCGCATCTACATTCATAACCTCTTTCATCTCTCTTATCTCACTTGAAATACTACTCATTCTACTACCTGACTCTGTACATTCTACATCAACATGTTCACTTTTAGTATTAACCTCACTTTCTTTGTTACCTATTTCCCTGCTCATGTCTAACATTTTCTTTGAAATTTCTCCTATCTCACTTGCTATTATTTCCTCATTTTCATCTCTCATTTTTGGCATACTACTATCTAGCTTCATAACTTTCTTTTCAATTTCTTCACTGCTTTGATCTACTTTTTGCTCTAATATCTCATTACTCCTACCAATATTTTCAATTGATTTCCTATGATCTTTTTTTATAGCTTCTCTCAATTCCTCAAAACTCTGATCTACTTTTTGTTCTACACTCTTAATAATATTTTCACTCAATTTCTCATTATTCTGAGTTAGTTTTTGTTCTAAACTCCTATCAATATCTTCCCTGTTTTGATCTATTTTCTTACTAAGATCTTCCCTCATTTCCCTATTATTCTTTTCCATATTCTCATTAGTCTTTTTCATATTCTCATACAAATTTTTTCAGCATTTCCATAATCATACTAGTATCAAGATTAACATTTCCTGCTATTCTATTCTGACTTTCTGCACTAACATTTCCACCCTCAAATCCTACAAAGTTTGAGCTATTTTCTGTAACCTGTATTGAATTACAGCTAACTGTTACATTATCTCCCTCCATAATTATTTCTTCTGTATTAATAGTAGCCATTGTTTTCTTTATCCTACCACTCCTTAAGTACATTTGAAAAATTTTTTTACCTCTTTTTTTTTTTAGAATAAAAATCACACGTTTCTAACCTTTCTGATGGTATCTGCTGATGTTGCTTTGATGTCCAGCTTTCTGCCCCTCTCTCCTAGATTATATGTCGCTTCTGCATTGTATTACGATGAATCTACGTCGTTTTGGTGTTCCGTATTTAACTTCCCCTGTTGCCTTTTAATCTCGGAATTACGATGTCCAATCATCCGCGTAGTCTGTCGTCCCTTTTGTTGTTTCTGGAATCTGCGTCTTGTAGATCAATTCACTGCTCCATTCATTCCACATCCTGATTAATTCTGCTACTTTCCTGGTTACTTTGCCCCTTTCCTGGTCACTTTGCCCCTTTCCTGGTCACTTTGCCCCACGTTCTGGGTGCCAATTTGTTGCGGTAACATTAGTTGTTATATTTATTTTGTTGTAGCCCCACGTTGTGGTAGCCAATTTGTAACGGTATTACTTATAAAGTTTGTTTGTGTATGTGTGTTTACTTCATGTGAAGCCATCTTGTGACGTCATTCTTTGTTAGGTTCGTAGCTCCATCTGGTGTTAGCAATTTGCGGCAGTATTAGCTTTTGTTTGATATCATTTCAAATGTCCTCCGGCTAGCTATTATCCTGTTGGCTTGAGCACGTATCTCTATACAGGTTGTGTTGATGCAGTAATTTGTATCACAAATTACTTGAATGTAAATAATGATTGTAATATGAATATGCATTTTTATGTGACATTGATTTCAGATGTTTATTAATTGTAATTATTATTGGGAAATAAGTTTATACGGCATTACTGAAACTGTCAATAATAGCGCGCAATAATGCAGAGAGGGGGGGTGAGCTGTTTATCATTATTGGAAACGAGGAAGTTGCGTAACATTGGCGCGTTTTTCCGTTGAGAACCTTCTGGAATATTTCCTAGAGCATATGTATTCATAATTTTCATTGGATATTAAAATAGACGCTAATGTTGGCGCATTTTATTAGCCAATAGCAGTTCAGTTATAATCTTTAGGCGTATCTGGATGAAGGGGTATAAATAGAAGCCAAGTTAGAGGTAAAGTCAGTCAGTCCTTCAGTTCGCCGAAAGCATTCATACATTACACGTCGTCGTACACTACACGTCGTCTTCAGTCAGTCAGTTCGTCATACATCGGATATAGATTCACAAGTTACGCGCAGCAGAATTATGAAAGATCTAAAATATGGTAAAGTTAATTATACAAAAGGTTGAAGTACGTTGATTAAAAGTGATCAGTAAGAAATTATTATAACAGTTTCAGTTTGGCGAGTATCTAGATCAATATGTAAAAGTGATAGTGAATGTGTTCGACAATAAAAATTATAAAACAAATTTTTTCATCAGTGTTCTTTTTGGATAAAAGATTCCTTTCCGTTTACATAACCCTGATCAAGAGACATGTTCGACCGAGAGATAATAGCTAGTCGGAGGACAGTAAACAAAATTTAAATCAGATAACAGTCGCATTCTTTCGAACACTGACACTGCTGCAAATTGCTAACACAAGATGGAGCTACAAACCAAACAAATGAATGACGTCACAAGATGTCAACACGTGATGTAAACAAACATTTGTAAGTAATACCGTCGCAAATTGGCTCCCATACGTGGGGCAGTTTAAAATTATGTAACCAAACAAAACAAAAGCAACACAACATAAGATCTTCAAGTTCTAATAATTTACGTAAAAACATATTACGTAAGCATTAAAACTATTACAAATTGGCGCCCAACGTGGGGCATAGTGACCAGGAAAGGAACACGATGACCAGGAAAGGATCAGCATAACCAGGAAGGAGCAGAGTGACCAGGAAAGGAACCAGGACGTGGAACGAATGCAGCAGTGAAATGATCTACAAGACGCAGATTCCAGAAACAACAAAAGGAACGACAGACTATGCGGATGATTGGACATCGTAATTCCGAGATTACAAGGCAACAGGGTAATTCAACTACAAAAACATCGAGAAGACGTAGATTCATCATAACACAACGCAGAAGCGACATATAACCTAGGAGAGAGGGACAGGAAGCTGGACATCAAAGTAACAGCAGCAGACAGCATCACAAAGGTCAGAGTATCATAATTTTTTTAGAAAACAAAAACAATGGCTACTAATAATATTGAAGAAACAATGATGGAAGGGGATAGTGTAACAGTTAGCTGTAATTCAATACAGGTTACAGAAAATAGCTCAAACACTGTAGAATTTGAGGGAGGAAATGTTAGTGCAGAAAGTGAGAATAGAATAGCAGGAAATGTTAATTTTGATGCTAGTATGATTATGGAAATGTTTAGAAATTTTGGTGAAAAATTAGATCAGATTAAGAAGGAATTGAGGGGAGATATGCAAAAGAATAATGAGAAATTGAGGGAAGATATTGGTAAGAGCATTACAGATCAATTAAGGGAAGATATGCAAAAGAATAATAGGGAATTGAGGGAACATATTCGTAGGAGCTTTGAACAAAACAGGGAAGATATTGGTAGGAGTAATGATGTATTAGAGCAAAAAGTAGATCAAAGCAGTGAAGAAATTGAAAAGAAAGTTATGAAGCTAGATAGTAGTGTGCCAAAAATGAGAGATGAAAATGAGGAAATAATAGCAAGTGAGATAGGAGAAATTTCAAAGAAAATGCTAGACATGAGCAGGGAAATATGTAACAAAAAAAGTGAGGTTAATACTAAAAGTGAACATGTTGATATAGAATGTACCAAGTCAGGTAGTAGATTGAGTAACATTTCAAGTGAGATAAGAGAGAGGAAAGAGGTTATGAATGTAGATGTGAATCAGACGCAGGTTAATTTCAGAGGGGAGATATCAGAAATACAGAAGGAGTCAGTAATGCAAAGAAATAAATTGTACCAAGATGTTCAAAATGAAAACTCCAGTCCAGTACAGCTTATGACAGATTTGTCAGAGTACTTTCAAATTAAAGAGATAGTAGAAGAATTGAAAATGAAAGTTGTTAAAAGATTTGTTGTACAAGAAACTTTAGATTGTTTTCAAATGTTATCAAGGGGCGAAATTTCATATGAATACAAGAGGTTATTCATGAACAAAAATTTGAAGGTTAGGATACGGCTACGAGTAATGTTTAGCCACACACAATTTGATCCAGGAGGGTAAATAGCAATGAGATGTAAAGTAAATGCTGGATAGTAAAAGATGACTTGCAGAGAAATGTATTGGAACGTAAGAGGGTTAATTATTTATATGTCATTTGAAAAGAGAAACAAAAGAAAAAGAAAAAAGAAATAAATATTTTAAAAAAAAAAAAAACATTTTTTTTTTTAACTATAACAGTATTTGAAAATTAAGAATGTAAAGATTGAAACTTAATATGATATTAAATTAAAAGTACGTAAATACAATTCCAAGAGTATTGTTAAAATAAAGTACAAAATAACAAAAATGGGTAAAAATAATAATAAAAAAAAAAAAACAAAAACAAATACTTATGTAGCAAACAGAAAAGGTGAAACATTGTCTAGATTTAAGAGATATCAATATATTTGTGTAGAGGGTGAATATTTTGGTAAATATGTGTAATAATTACAAAAATCTTAAATGTATAAATTTTTGTCAACAACTTAAGAAAGTAAACAATTTGGTAACAGTAATTAAATAATTCATGGTACAGTATTGGCTATAAAAAAATTTTTTTTGTAATGTCAGATTAATGTCTAAACACATTAAACCAGAGCCAGTAAGTAGTGGCGAGATAAAAAAAAAAAAAACATATGTCGTGTGTTAAATGCGTGTGAAGTGTTAAGTGAAAGTGATAGCGTGTGTTCCAAGATTTAGGAGACTAAAAACCCAATTATAAAATTTCCAAACAAGTTGTAAATATTTATAATTATGTTTCTAGTGGGGCATATGATGCAGTAATTTGTATCACAAATTACTTAAATGTAAATAATGATTGTAATATGAATATGCATTTTTATGTGACATTGATTTCAGATGTTTATTAATTGTAATTATTATTGGGAAATAAGTTTATACGGCATTACTGAAACTGTCAATAATAGCGCGCAATAATGCAGAGAGGGGGGGTGAGCTGTTTATCATTATTGGAAACGAGGAAGTTGCGTAACATTGGCGCGTTTTTCCGTTGAGAACCTTCTGGAATATTTCCTAGAGCATATGTATTCATAATTTTCATTGGATATTAAAATAGACGCTAATGTTGGCGCGTTTTATTAGCCAATAGCAGTTCAGTTATAATCTTTAGGCGTATCTGGATGAAGGGGTATAAATAGAAGCCAAGTTAGAGGTAAAGTCAGTCAGTCCTTCAGTTCGCCGAAAGCATTCATACATTACACGTCGTCGTACACTACACGTCGTCTTCAGTCAGTCAGTTCGTCATACATCGGATATAGATTCACAAGTTACGCGCAGCAGAATTATGAAAGATCTAAAATATGGTAAAGTTAATTATACAAAAGGTTGAAGTACGTTGATTAAAAGTGATCAGTAAGAAATTATTATAACAGTTTCAGTTTGGCGAGTATCTAGATCAATATGTAAAAGTGATAGTGAATGTGTTCGACAATAAAAATTATAAAACAAATTTCTTCATCAGTGTTCTTTTTGGATAAAAGATTCCTTTCCGTTTACACAACCCTGATCAAGAGACATGTTCGACCGAGAGATAATAGCTAGCCGGAGGACAGTAAACAAAATTTAAATCAGATAACAGTCGCATTCTTTCGAACACTGACACTGCTGCAAATTGCTAACACAAGATGGAGCTACAAACCAAACAAATGAATGACGTCACAAGATGTCAACACGTGATGTAAACAAACATTTGTAAGTAATACCGTCGCAAATTGGCTCCCATACGTGGGGCAGTTTAAAATTATGTAACCAAACAAAACAAAAGCAACACAACATAAGATCTTCAAGTTCTAATAATTTACGTAAAAACATATTACGTAAGCATTAAAACTATTACAGTGTAAACGGAAAGGAATCTTTTATCCAAAAATTACACTGATGAAGAAATTTGTTTTACACATTTATTGTCGAACACGTTAACTATCACATTTGTACATTGATCTTAACACTCGCCAAACTGAAACTGTTGTAATAACTTCTTACTGATAATTCTTTTAATCCACGTACTTCAACCTTTTGTATAATTAACTTTACCATACTTTAGATCTTTCATAATTCTGCTGCGCGTAACTTGTGAATCTATATCCGATATATGCCGTACTAATACTTTCGACGAATTGATTGACTGAAGACGACGTGTAGTGTACACAGATTTTTGATGAACTGGACGACTGAAGGCGACGTGTAATGTACTAAGAATTTTGATGAACTGAACGACTGAAGGCGACGTGTAAGGTATTGAGATTTTCGATGAACTGCCCGCGATCTACCTCTGACTTGGCTTTTTTATACACCCACTCCCCGATATGCCTAAAGATTATACCTGAGTTACTATTGGCTAATAAAACGCGCCAACATTAGCGTCTATTTTAATATCCAATGAAAATTATAAATACATATGCTCTAAGGAAACATTCCAGAAGGTTCTCAACAGAAAAACGCGCCAACATTACGTAACTTCCTCGTTTCCAATAATGATAAACAGCTCACCCCCCTCTCTGCATTATTGCGCGCTATTATTGACAGTTTCAGTAAGGCATTATAAACTTACTTATCAACAATAATTACAGTCAAGAAACATCTCAAATCAATGTCACATAAAAATGCATATTCATATTACAATCATTATTTACATTTAAGTAATTTGTGATACAAATTACTGCATCACATCTAAAAAAATAGTATATGTCACACATATTAAACATGATTTCATTTTGCTTGTAGCATTGCAAAACGAAGGCCATAAGCCGAGTTTTGCTAACATTCCTACTCACAAAATAAAATCATACTTGATTCATGATCTATTTTGGTTATATATGGCTTCTAGTTTAATTACTGCTAGAAAACTAGTGTACAGTACTTCTCCATCTACTTCAAACTTTATCCTATTTTATAACATTTTGTTAATTCAAAATTTCATCGAAGTTTTTTTTCTTTTTTTGGGTGATTTAATATTATATCTAAATTTTAATAATATTGCTTTATAAATTTGGTTAACACACTTGCTTCAACTTACCTTTAATTACTAAAGTTATATCATGTGCATATCCAATTGCTTTGGATTGCTATTACATTAAATTCTCACTCATACTTGCACACTCTAGGCAGCATAGGGAGTAATCACAGCCTGGATTTTGATCACCTAAAACAGTGATATATTTAATGTATTAGAATTAGTGTAAATATAATTTATACAGGTGTATAACTGCTATACAGGCAGATAAAGTAGCTGTAAGAATAATGATGAGATAACTTATACATGCTTATAACTGCTATACAAATAGAAAAAGTAGCTGCAAGAGTAAAGATGAGATAATTTATACATGAGTGTAACTGTTATACAAATAGAAAAAGGAGCTGTAAGAATAAAGATGATATAATGTATACATGAATGTAACTGCTATACAAACAGAAAAAGTAGCTGTAAGAATAAAGATGATATAATTTATACATGAGTGTAACTGCTATACAAATAGAAAAAGTAGCTGTAAGAATAAAGATGAGATAATTTATACATGAGTGTAACAGTTATACAAATAGAAAAAGTAGCTGTAAGAATAATGATGAGATAATTTAGAAAATTAATAAAAAAAATATGAGGGGCCATTTGCAAGTGATTTACAGTGGTTCTTTGTACCTTATTTATTAATAAAAATGATTCGCTGTACATGGAGTCTGTCAATATACTTGCTACTGACATCTATACACCATTGTTACTTTCCTGGCAACTTCATTATTGTGTCACAGAATCATTGTTTGCAGTACTATGCACCCTCTTGTGGACAGCTGCCTGCAATTCCTCATTATTGCTAAACCTTTTACTTTGCAGAGCATCTTTCATGTTGTCAAGTAAAGCATAATCAGATGGAGCAAGATGTGGTGAATATGACAGGTGTGGCACAACAATGAACCCCAGTGATGTCAACTTTGTAGTTGTGGGGCTGTACATTGTTGTGCTGGAAGAGCACTCCTTTCATCAACTTTTACTGTCACCATTGCTTAATCCTGAGTTGTGTAAGGGTGTCACAGTACACCCTGCTGTTGACAGTTATTCCTTGTGGTAGCCTGCTCGTTAGCAGTATGTCACAAATGTCCCAAAAGACAGATATCATCTGCTTACCTGCAGATAGAGCAGCACAAAATTTCTTGGGTTGGTGACTCCCAGGATGTTTCTATTGCATGGATTGTTGTTTTTCCCCAGGCATATGGCAGTGACATGATTTGTCACCAGTTTCTCCAAAAAATCTGGAACTTCATCCTTCATTTCCAATACTCAACGATCTGTTCTCCTTCTGAGCCTGTGTCAAGTTCCATGGAACCCATTTGCATACGTCTTTTTCATATCCAAATCGAAGGTTATGTGCCTATCAGCCATAATAAATTCAGACATAATCTCAATGTTCCCCAAAGACAGCGATGTCGACGGATGACCAGTATTCAAACTCTTGCATGCAGATTCCCTTCCACTGGCGAACTCAGCGATCCAATTGTAAACAGTCTTTTGTGTAAGAGGAGCTTGACCACATACCGCAGTTAAACATTTATGAATATCTGCTAATTTGACACCTTCCTTCCATAAAAACCATGCAGTCCATCTTTGTCCATGGTAGTCACTTTTCATCTTGTTCATGGCTTTCTTCACTTAACAAGCATTGTCCTTTCAGTGTACACTACAATCTAGCATGTATATGGTACACTAGTAGCAGTTCATTGTTCCACGAGAGGATGTGATCATAGATTCAGTGGTATTTTTAAAACAATGTAATTGTAAATCATTTCTGAATGTTCTTTGTATGTTTGTTCAATGTCCTTGTTTGAAGAATGTGAAAAGAAAATTGTTTGTGAAGCAGGTCTAACAAAACTGTTATCTCATTTGAGTTCTCAGATTATACAAAACTGGTTGCAAAAAAAGAAAATTTATTCACAGCCAACAACATGACAAGGACAATAGCAACGTGACACAAAAAAGGGAAAACTGACTTGTCTCATCTCTAGTTTGGAACACAATTGTTAACTGTAATTATAACTACCAGCCACAAGTCACTCTTTCAAGACTAGCCATTAAATAAGAATGTGACTTTTTTCCAAGTATGCGAGTAAAGAATGTACAATGTTACTCTTTTCTCTATTGAATATTCACATTTCTGATGCTTGAAAAGTTATCCCTATGTAAAGTGTCAGTAATATAGACTTATCTATATACTCAATGTGAATGCAAGAAAATGAGTAAATAAAGACCCAAGGGCAAAAAGATTACAAAATAATGACTTAAAATTGAAGAAAATATTCTAAGCATAGAATATGGCATAAAATGACTAAAATATGATTTAATAAATATGCATTTTCATAATGTGTGAACACGTACATGTTAGAATGTGTATGATGTAATAATTAAAATATGACATTTCATCACAATCTGAGGCCTGGAATTCCCACCTTCCAGTTGGGAATCAAATCTGGTAAATTTGGATTTAGAGGGTAGTATGCTAATCACCAGACCACAGTGGCTGTATTGATTTGAAAATGCTAAATACAAAAATGGGCCCTGTTCGAACCTTGTGGAACTCCTATTTCAGAAACTAATGGCAGCAGAACTTAATTACCAATGAAAAATAAAAACACTTTATGAAATTCCTTTTATAGGGTAGTTAAATTATATTCAAACCCACTTGTGGCCTCTCTCTATTGCGCGGGACAGCTGGCAGTCGCCGGGGAAATTATGTTGGCAGAGGCGGACTAAAACCCTTAACTTAAAATAGATGCTGGAAATGTCTCGTGTAAATATTCTCACTCACTCTCCGAAGCTCAGCAGCAGGAATTCTTGTGATTTCTTGCAGAATGTTTTCTCTAAGTTCCTGTAGCGTGCGAGGATTGGAACCCGTATGTGCTGTTGCAGAATCTTGCTGGAAGAAACCATACGATTTCTCTTCTTCTGACTAGCGATTGCAAAATGGCCTCTGAATTAACCTCTGATTGGTTCCAGCAAGATTCTGCAACAGCAAATATGGCTGCCGAATCATTACGTGCAATAAGAGCTATGTTTGATGACAGAATAATTAGTGTTCATTTGTTGCTCCCTCATTCTCCTGAACTAATGAGTTGTGATTTTTATTTATGGGATTCTTAAAAAGGCAAAGTGTATCGTTCCAGTCCTCGCACACTACAAGAACTTAGAGAAGACATTGTGCAAGAAATCACAAGAATTCCTGCTGCTGAGCTTCCGAGAGTGAGCAAGAATATTTACACGAGGTATGCTGCCTGTTTGAGAGCAGAAGGTCAACATTTACAGCATTTATTATAAGGTAAACATTTTAGTCTGCCTCTGCCAGCTGTCTCGTGCAAAAGAGAAAGGCTGCGAGTGGGCTCGCAAATAATTTAACTACCCTTTATGTGTCAAGGACTGCAGTAGCTTACAACGAAAAGAATAGTCAAAAATAAATACTAAGCAGCCTAATTCCTTTCACTGTTTGATAAGAGTGAAAGATCCAAAAGCAAGGCGCTCTCAAGTAAGCCTAATGCATGCAAAGGAGAAGTACAGCTGCTACTGAAGAAGCAACATCATGATCATGGCATCATTCAGCGTTATAGTAAGCACACTGCTCATGCATTACATCATTTATCTTTTGCTTTTCTTTCTTTCAAGTTTTTAAATAATATACTAGGCACTATCATTCATTTATATAGAACCCAAGCCCTTTTGTAGCACGTCTCTTAGAAGTATCAAGTAGCACTCATCTTGAACACTGGAATAAATAAATACTGCAAGGGAAGCCCATTATTTAATTTCAGGTCTAGGCAGTATGCAAAGTATGACTATTAAATTTAACTAGATCTAAAATCACAGGTGCTGTTGGCTATCTTACACTAGTGGCACTATAGACATTTACGCTTAATGACAAGACCTCTTATATAGGAAATGTGAGAAGGAAGTGGTGTTGGCTATCTTACAGCTAGTGAAACTATGTAGACATTTATACATAATGACAAGACCTCTTATAGAGGAAATGTGAGAGGGCAGTGTTGTTGGCTATCTTACAGCTAGTGACACACTACGTAGACATTTACACATACTGACAAAACCTCTTATAAAGGAAATGTGAGAGGGAAGTGTTGTTGGCTATCTTACAGTTAGTGACACACTACGTAGACATTTACACATACTGACAAGACCTCTTATATAGGAAAATTGAGAGGGAAGTATTGTTGGCTTTTAGGCAGATAGTGACACACTGTGTAAACATATACACTTAATGACAAGACCTCTTATATAGGAAATGTGAGAGGAAAGTGTTGTTGGTTATCTTACAGCTAGTGACACTGTAGACATTTGTACTTAATGACAAGACCTCTAATATAAGAAATGTGAGAGGAAACTATTGTAGGCTATCTTACAGCTAGTGACACTGTTGACATTTACACTTAAGGACAAGACCTGTTATATAGGAAATGTGAGAGGGTAGTCTTGTTGGCTATCTTACAGCTAGTGACACTATAGAAATTTGTACTAAAAGACAAGATCTATATAGGAAACGTGAGAGGGAAGTCTTGCTGGCTATCTTACAGCTAGTGACAATGTGTAGCCATTTACACTTAATGACAAGATCTCTTATATAGGAAATGTGAAAGGGAAGCATTGTTGGCTATCTTACAGCTAGTGACACTGTGTAGACATTTACACATAATGACAGGACCTCTTATATAGGAAATGTGCGAGGAAACTATAGTTAGCTATCTGACAGATAGCGACACTGTGTAGCCATTTACACTTAATGACAAGATCTCTTATATAAGAAATGTGAAAGGGAAGCATTGTTGTCACAGCTAGTGACACTGTGTAGCCATTTACACTTAATGACAAGATCTCTTATATAAGAAATGTGTAAGGGAAGCATTGTTGTCACAGCTAGTGACACTGTGTAGACATTTACACTTAATGACAAGATCTCTTATATAGGAAATGTGAAAGGGAAGCATTGTTGGCTATCTTACAGCTAGTGACACTGTGTAGACATTTACACATAATGACAGGACCACTTATATAGGAAATGTGCGAGGAAACTATAGTTAGCTATCTGACAGATAGCGACACTGTGTAACCATTTACACTTAATGACAAGATCTCTTATATAAGAAATGTGAAAGGGAAGCATTGTTGTCACAGCTAGCGACACTGTGTAGACATTTACACTTAATGACAAGATCCCTTATATAAGAAATGTGAAAGGGAAGCATTGTTGTCACAGCTAGTGACACTGTGTAGACATTTAAACTTAATGACAAGATCTCTTATATAAGAAATGTGAAAGGGAAGCATTCTTGTCACAGCTAGTGACACTGTGTAGCCATTTACACTTAATGACAAGATCTCTTATATAAGAAATGTGAAAGGGAAGCATTGTTGTCACAACTAGTGACACTGTGTAGCCATTTACACTTAATGACAAGATCTCTTATATAAGAAATGTGAAAGGGAAGCATTGTTGTCACAGCTAGCGACACTGTGTAGACATTTACACTTAATGACAAGATCTCTTATATAAGAAATGTGAAAGGGAAGCATTGTTGTCACAGATAGCGACACTGTGTAGACATTTACACTTAATGACAAGATCTCTTATATAAGAAATGTGATAGGGAAGCATTGTTGTCACAGCTAGTGACACTGTGTAGACATTTACACATAATGACAAGACCTCTTATATAGGAAATGTGAGAGGGAAGTGTCATTGGCTATCTTACAGCTGGTGACACTGTATCTACATTTAAACTTAATGACAAGGTCTCTTATATAGGAACAGTTAGAGGGAAGTGGTGTTGGCTATCTTACAGCTAGTGACACTGTGTAGACATTTACACTAAATGACAAGACCTCTTATATAGGAAATGTGAGAGGGAAGTGTTGTTGGCTATATTACAGCTATTGACACACTACGTGGACATTTACTCTGAATGACAAGGCGTTTTGTATAGGAAATATGAGAGGGAGGTGGTGTTGGCTATCTTACAGCTAGTGACACTGTGTAGACATTTACACATAATGACAGAATCTCTCTTATAGGAAATGTGAGAGGGAGGTGTGTTGTTTTCTATATTACAGCTGGTGACACTGTGTGGAAATTTACACTTAGTGACAAGATCTTTTGTATACGAAATGTAAGAGGGAAGTGTTGTTGGCTAACTTACAGCTAGTGACACTGTGACGACATTTAAACATAATGACAAAACCTCTTACATAGGAAATGTGAGGTGTTGTTGGCTATGTTACATTCAGTGACACTTTGTAGACATTTACACATAATGACAAATCCTCTTATATAGGAAATGTGAGTGGGAAGTGTTCTTGGCTATCTTACAGCCCGTGACACACTACTTAGACATTTACACATAATGAAAAGACCTCTTATATAGGAAATGTGAGAGGGAGGCTGTGTTGGCTATCTTACAGCTAGTGACACACTGTGTAGACATTTTCACTTAATGACAAGACCTCCTTAATAGAAAATATGAGAGGGAAGTGGTGTTGGCCATCATAGAGCTATTGACCTTGTGTAAACATTTACACTTAATGATAAGATGTCTTATATGGGAAATGTGAGAGGGAAGTGGTTTTGCTATCTTACAGCTAGTGACAGTGTAGACATTTACACTTAATGACAAGACCTCTTATATAGGAAATGTGAGTGGGAAGTAGTGTTGCTATCTTACTACTTGTGACACACTGCATAGAATTTGCACTTAATGACAAGACCTGTTATATAGGAAATGTGAGAGGGAAATTTTGTTGGCTATCTTAAAGCTGGCGACACTGTGTAGACATTTACATTTAATGACAACACCACCTATATACCAAATGTGGCTGGGAAGTGTTATTGGATATCTTGCAGCTCATGACACACTACGTAGACATTTACACTTAATGGCAAGGTCTCTTATATAGGAGATGTGAGAGGGAAGTATTGTTGGCTATCTTAAGGTTGGCAATACTGTGTAGACATTTACATTTAATGACAACACTCCCTATATACGAAATGTGAATGAGAACTATTGTTGGCTATCTTAAAGATGGCGACATATTACATAGACATTTACATTTAATGACAAGACCCCCAAAATAGGAAATGTCAGAGGGAAGTATTGTTGGCTATTTACAGCTAGTGCCATTGTTTAGACATTTACATATAATTACAAGTCCTCTTATATAGTAAATGTGAGAGGGAAGTGTTGTGGTCTATCTTACAGCTAGTGACACAGTGTTTAGACAATTACACGTAATGACAAGACCTCCTTAATAGAAAATGTGAGAGGGAGCTTGTGTTGGCTATCATACAGCTAGGGACACTGTAGACATTTACTCTTAATGATAAGATCTCTTATATGGGAAATGTGAGAGGCAAGTGGTGTTGCTATCTTACAGCTAGGGACACTTTGTAGACATTTACACTTAATAACAAGACCTGTTATATCGGAAATGTGAGAGGGAAGTGTTTTGGCTATCTTACAGCTAGTGACACATTGTGTAGACATTTACACGTAACAATGAGACCTCTTATATAGAAAATGTGAGAGGGAATTTTTGTAGCCAATCTTACAGCTAGTAAAAACACTACTTAGACATTTGCAAATAATGACAAGACCTCTTATATTGTAAATGTGAGAGGGAAGTCTTGTTGGCTATCATACAGCTAGGGACACTGTGTAGACATTTATTCTTAATGATAAGACCTCTTATATAGTAAATGTAAGAGGTAAGTGTTGTTATCTCACAGCTAGTGACACTGTGTAGAAATTTACACTTAATGACATGGCCTCTTATATAGGATATGTGAGAGGGAAGTATTGTTGGCTGTCTTACAGCTAGTGACACACTAGATAGACACTTAATCTTAATGACAAGATCTCTTATATAGGAATTGTGAGAGGGAAGTGTTGTTGGCTATCTTACTGCTAGTGACAGTGTAAACATTTACATTTAATGACAAGGCCCCTTATTTAGTAAATGAGAGGCAAGTGTTGTTGACTATCTTACAGCTAGTGAGAGACTACATATGCATTTATGCATAATGACAAGATCTCTTATATAGGAATTTTGAGAGGGAAGTGTTGTTGGCTATCTTACTGCTAGTGACAGTGTAAACATTTACATTTAATGACAAGGCCCCTTATTTAGTAAATGAGAGGCAAGTGTTGTTGACTATCTTACAGCTAGTGAGAGACTACATATGCATTTATGCATAATGACAATACCTCTTATATAGAAAATGTGAGAGGGAATTGTTGTTGACTATCTTAGAGCTAGTCACACACTACGTAGACATTTACAAATAACGACAAGACCTCTTATATAGTAAATGTGAGGGAAGTGTTGTTGGCTATCTTACAGCTGGAGATACTGTGTAGACATTCACTTAATGACAACACCTTTTATATAGGAAATATGAGAGGTATGGGGTGTTGCTATATTACAGCTAGGAACACTATATAGGCATTTACACTTAATGACAAGAGCTGTTATATAGGAAATGTGTGAGGGAAGTGTTGTTGGCTATCTCACAGCTAGGAACACCGTGTAGAGATTTATATTTAATGATAAGGCCCCTTATATAGGAAATGTGTGAGAGAAGTGTTGTTGGCTATCTTACAGCTAGTGACACTGTAGACATTTACACTTAATATCAAGACATCTTATATAGGAAATGTGAGAGGGAAGAATTGTTGGCTATCTTATTACAGCTAGTGATACTGTAGACATTTACACTTAATGACAAGACTTCTTATACGGGAAATGTTAGAGTTAAGTGTTGTTGGCTATCTTATAGCTAGTGACACTATAGCCATTTACACTTAATGCAAGTCCTTTTGCATAGGAAATGTGAGAGGGAAGTGTTTTTGGCTATCTTACAGCTAGTGACAGACTGTGTAGACATTTACACATGATGACAAGAACTCTTATATAGGAAATGTGAGAGGAAACTATTGTTGGCTATCTGAGAGATAGCGACACTGTGTAGACATTTACATTTAATGACCGGTTCTCTTATATAGAAAATGTGAGAGGAAACTATTGTTGGCTATCTGACAGATAGCGACACTGTGTAGACATTTACACCTAATGACCAGATCTCTTATATAGCAAATGTGAGAGGGAAGTGTTGTTAGCTATCTTGCAGCTAGCGACACTACGTGGACATTTACACTTAATGACAAGACCTCTTATAGAGGAAATGTTAGAGTTAAGTGTTGTTGGCTATCTTATAGCTAGTGACACTTCAGTCATTTACACTTAATGCAAGGCCTCTTACATAGGAAATGTGAGAGGGAAGTGTTTTTGGCTATCTTACAGCTAGTACCACTGTAGACATATACACTTAATGTCAAGACCTCATATATAAGAAATTTTAGAGAGAGGTGGTGTTGGCTATCTTACAGCTAGTGACAGACATTTACACATGATGGCAAGAACTCTTATATAGGAAATGTGAGAGGAAACTATTGTTGGCTATCTGACAGATAGCGACACTGTGTAGACATTTACACTTAATGACCAGATCTCTTTTATAGGAAATGTGAGAGGGAAGTGGTGTTGACTATCTTACAGCTAGTGACATTGTGTAGACATTTACACTAATTAACAAGACCTCTTATATAGGAAATGTGAGAGAGAAGTGTTGTTGGCTATCTTACAGCTATTGACACTGTGTAGACACTTACACATAATGACAGGAACTGTAATAGGAATTGTGAGAGGGAGGTGTGCTTTTCTATGTTACAGCTGGTGACACTGTGTGGACATTTACACTTAATGACAGGAGCTTTTATATAGGAAATGTGGGAGGGAAGTGTTGTTGGCTAACTTAACGCTAGTGACACTGTGTAGACATTTACAACTTAATCGCAAGACCTCTTATATAGGAAATCTGAGAGGGAAGTGTTGTTGGGTATCTTACAACTTGTGACACTTTCTAGACATTTACAACATAATGAAAAGACCAGTGATTTAGGAAATGTGAGAGGGGGCATTGTTGTGTATCTTACAGTTAGTGACAAACTACGTAAACATTTACACTTAATGAAAAGACCTCTTATATAGGAAATGTGAGAGGAAGGTGTTGGTGGTTATATTACAATTAGTGATACACCACATAGACATCTACACTTAATGACAAGACCTTTTATATAGGAAATGTGAGAGGGAATTATTGTTGGCTATCTTACATATAGTGACTCACTATGTAGACATTTACACTTAATGACAATACGTTTTATATAGGAAACGTGAGAGGCAGGTGAGTTTGGCTATCTAGAACTAGTGATACACTCCATATACATTTACTCTTCATGACAAGACCTCTTATGTAGGAAATGTGAAACGGAAGTGTTGTTGGCTAGCTTACAGCTAGTGACACTGTGTAGACATTTACACTTAATGACAAGACGTCATATATAGGAAATGTGAGAGGGAAGTTTTGTTGTTTATCTCACAGCTAGTGACACTGTAAAGACATTTACACTTGATGACAAGACCTTTTATATAGAAAATGTTGTTGTTGGCTAGCTTACAGCTAGTGACACTGTGTAGACATTTACACTTAATGACAAGACGTCATATATAGGAAATGTGAGAGGGAAGTTTTGTTGTTTATCTCACAGCTAGTGACACTGTAAAGACATTTACACTTGATGACAAGACCTTTTATATAGAAAATGTGAGAGGGAGGTGGTGTTGTCTATTTTACAGCTAGTGACAAGCTACATGGACATTTCAACTTAATGACAAGACCTGTTATATAGGAAATGTGAAAGAGAGGTGTTGTTGGCTATATTACAGCTAGGGACACTGTGTAGACATTTATACTCAATGACAAGATGTCTTAAATAGGAAATGTGAGAGGGAGGTGTTATTGGCTATATTACGGCTATTGAGACACTATGTGGACATTTACACTTAATGACAAGAGCTGTTATATAGGAAATGTGACAGGGAGGTAGCATTGGCTATCTAAAGCTAGTGAAACTAAACATTTAGGCTTAATGACAAGACCTCTTATATAGCAAATGTTAGATGGAAGTCTGGTTGGCTATTTTACGGCTACTAACACTCTAGCCATTTGCACTTAATGACAAGATCTCTTATATGGGAAATGTGAGAGGGAAGTCTGGTTGGCTATCTTACAGCTTGTCACACTCTGTAGACACTTACACTTAATGACAAAAGCTCTTATATAACAAATGTGAGAGGGAGGCGGTGTTGGCTATCTTACAGCTATTGACACACTGTGTAGACATTTACAATTAAGAACAAGACCTCTTATATAGGAAATGTGTGAGGGAACTGTTGTTGACTATCTGACAGGCAGAGACATTGTGTAAACATTTAAACATAATGACAAGACCTCTTATATAGGAAATATGACAGGGCAGTGTTGTTGGCTATCTTACAGCTATTGACACACTGTGTACTCATTTTCACTTAATGACAGGACCTTTTATATAAGATATGTGAGAGGGAAGTGGTGTTGGCTATCTTACAGCTAGTGACAGTGTTTAGACATTTACACTAAATGACAAGACCTCTTATATAGGAAATATGAGAGGAAAGCGTTTTTGAGTATCTTACAGTTAGTGACAGTATGTAGATATTTTTACTTAATAACAAGTCCTCTTAATTAGTAAATGTGAGAGGAAGTGTTATTGGCTATGTTACAGATAGTGACACTATAGACATTTGCATCTAATGAGAAGATGTCTTATATGGGAAATATGAGAGGGAAGTATTGTTGTCTATCTTACAACTATTGACACTGTGGACATTTACACCTAATGACAAGACCTCTATATAGAAAATGTGAGAGGGAAGTGGTTTTGGCTATCTTACAGCTAGTGACACTGTAGACATTAACATTTACTGAAGAACCTCTTATATAGTAAATGTGAGAGGGAAGTATTGTTGGCTATCTTACAGCTAGTGACACACTAACATAGACATTGACACTGAATGACAACACCTCTTATATAGGAAATGTGAGAGGGCTATTGTTACAGCTAGTGACACACTACGTCGACATTTACATTTAATGACAAGACCTCTTATAAGGAAATGTGACAGGGAGGTGGTGTTCAACATCTGGAGCTAGTAATACACTACATAGACATTTACACTTAATGACAAGACATCTTATATAGGAAATGTGAGAGGGAGGTGTTGTTGGCTATATTAAAGCTAGTGACAAACTATGTGGACATTTAAACTTAATGATACGACCTCGTATATAAGAAATGTGAGAGGGAGGTTGTTGTTGGCTATATTACAGCTAGTGACACTGTGTTGACATGTACACTCAATGACAAGAATTCTTATATAGGAAGTGTGACAGGGTGGTGTTAGCTATCTTGCAGCTAGTGACACACTACGTGGACATTTACACTTAATGACAAGACCTCTTATAGAGGAAATGTGAGAGTTAAGTGTTGTTGGCTATCTTACAGCTAGTTACAGACTGTGTAGACATTTACACATGATGACAAGAACTCTTCTATAGGAAATGTGCGAGGAAACTATTGTTGGCTATCTGACAGATAGCGACACTGTGTAGACATTTACACCTAATGACCAGATCTCTTATATAGCAAATGTGAGAGGGAAGTGTTTTTGGCTATCTTAAAGCTAGTGACACTGTGTATACATTTAAACTTAATGACAAGATGTCTTATATAGGTAATGTGAGAGGGAAGTGGTGTTGGCTATCTTTCAGCTAGTGACACTGTGTAGAAATTTACAGTAAATGACAAGACCTCTTATATAGGAAATGTGAGAGGGAGGTGTTGTTGGCTATATTACAGCTAGTGATATATAATGTAGACATTTACACTTAATGACAAGACGTCTAATATAGGAAATGTGAGAGGGAGGTGTTGTTGGCTATATTACAGCTAGTGACACTATAGACATTTACACTTAAGATCAAGACCTCCTATATAGGAATTGTGAGAGGGAGGTGGTGTTGGCTATATTAAATCTAGTGACAAACTACGTGGACATTTAAACTTAATGATAAGACCTCGTATATAAGAAATGTGAGAGGGAGGTTGTTGTTGGCTATATTACAGCTAGTGACACTGTGTTGACATGTACACTCAATGACAAGAATTGTTATATAGGAAGTGTGACAGGGTGGTGTTAGCTATCTTGCAGCTAGTGACACACTACGTGGACATTTACACTTAATGACAAGACCTCTTATAGAGGAAATGTGAGAGTTAAGTGTTGTTGGCTATCTTACAGCTAGTGACAGACTGTGTAGACATTTACACATGATGACAAGAACTCTTATATAGGAAATGTGCGAGGAAACGATTGTTGGCTATCTGACAGATAGCGACACTGTGTAGACATTTACACCTAATGACCAGATCTCTTATATAGCAAATGTGAGAGGGAAGTGTTTTTGGCTATCTTAAAGCTAGTGACACTGTGTATACATTTAAACTTAATGACAAGATGTCTTATATAGGTAATGTGAGAGGGAAGTGGTGTTGGCTATCTTACAGCTAGTGACACTGTGTAGAAATTTACAGTAAATGACAAGACCTCTTATATAGGAAATATATGAGAGAAGTGTTGTTGGCTATCTTACTGCTAGTGACACTATTGTAGACATTTACACTAAATGACAAGACCTCTTATATAGGAGATATGTGAGAGAAGTGCTGTTGGCTACCTTACAGCTAGTGACACTGTGTAGACATTTACAGATAATGACAGGACCTCTTTTATAGGAAATGTGAGAGGGAGGTGTGTTTGACTATATTACAGCTGATTACACTGTGTGGAAATTTACATTTAATGACAAGATCCTTTGTATAGGAAATTTGAGAGGGAAGTGTTGTTGGCAAACTTACCGCCAGTGACACTGAGTAGACATTTACAACTTAATGAAAAGACCTCTTATATTGGAAATGTGAGTGGGGGCATTGTTGTGAATCTTACAGTTAATGACAGATTACGTACACATTTACACTTAATGAAAAGACCTCTTATATTGGAAATGCGAGACGGAGGTGTTGTTGGTTATATTACAACTAGTCACACACCACATAGACATTTACACTTAATGACAAGACTTTTTATATAGGAAAAGTGCGAGGGAAGTGGTGTTGGCCAATTTACAAAAAAAAAAAATTGAGTTTTATTTATGGATGCTCTTTAACTACTATGGTTCTTAGCGTCCCATTCTATATTGGGCGTGAAACACCTGTAATTTTGCTCAGAGGCCTCTTTATCAGGCTTGAGGTTCTTTTACGTGCCGTAAATCTACGACACGGGACCACCGGCTTTACTTCCCTTCCGAAGGAAGCCGTGCTAATGATTTTTACGCCGAAAAAATCCATCGCCCTCCGCCGGGTTTGAACCCGCTACCTTGGGAACTAGAGGCTAGCACGGTACCACTAGTCCACGAAGGACGACGGCCAATTTACAGATAGTGACACTAGATATTTACATTTACTGACAGAGACATCTTATGCAGTAAATGTGATAGGGAAGTATAGTTGGCAATGAAACTTTGTAGACTTTTACACATAATGATAAGCCCTCTTATATAGGAAATGTGAGAGGGAAGTATAGTTGGCCATTTTACATATAGTGACACTATATGTAGACATTTACATTTAATGACAAGGCCTTTTATATAGCAAAGGTGAGAGGGAGCTGGTTTTGGCTATCTAGAGCTAGTTATACACTACATAGACATTTACACTTAATGACAAGACCTCTTATATAGGAAATGTGAGACGGAAGTGTTGTTGGCTATCTTACAGCTAGTGACACTGTAGAATTTTACACTAAATCACAAGACCTCTTAATAGGGAATATGAGAGGGAAGCGTTTTTGAGTATCCTACAGTTAGTGACACTATGTAGACATTTTTACTAAATGACAAGACCTTTGAATTAGTAAATTTGAGAGGAAGTGTTGTTGGCTATGTTACAGCTAGTGACACTATAGACATTTGCACTTAATGAGAAGATGTCTTATATAGGAAATATGAGAGGTATCTCTTGCTTGCTATCTTACAGCTATAGACGCTGCGTAGACATTTACACTAAATAACAAGATCTCTTAGATAGGAAATGTCAGAGGGAAGTATTGTTGTCTATCTTACAACTAGAGACACTGTGGACATTTACACCTAGTGACAAGACCTCTATATAGTAAATGTGAGAGGGAAGTGGTTTTGGCTATCTTACAAATAGTGATACTGTAGACATTTACATTTACTGAAGAACCTCTTATATAGTAAACGTGAGAGGGAAGTATTGTTGGCTATCTTACAGCTAGTGACACACTAACGTAGACATTTACACTGAATGACAACACTTCTTATATAGGAAATGTGAGAGGGAGCTTGTTTTGGCTATATTACAGCTGGTGACTCACTTTGTGGATGTTTACATTTAATGACAACACCTCTTATAAGGAAATGTGGAGGTGGTGTTCAACATCTAGAGCTAGTAATACACTACATAGACATTTACACTTAATGACAAGACATCTGATATAGGAAATGTGAGAGGGAGGTGTTGTTGGCTATATTACAGCTAGTGACAAACTACGTGTACATTTAAGTTAATGACAAGACCTCGTATATAAGAAATTTGAGAGGGAGGTGTTGTTGGCTATATTACAGCTAGTGACACTGTGTTGACATTTACACTCAATGACAAGAATTCTTATACAGGAAATGTGAGAGGGAGGTGTTGTTGGCTATATTACAGCTAGTGATACACTACTTGGACATTTACACTTAACGACATGACCTCTTATATAGGAAATGTGAGAGGGAGGTGTTGTTGGCTATATTACAGCTAGTGATATATAATTTAGACATTTACACTTAATGACAAGACGCCTAATATAGGAAATGTGAGAGGGAGGTGTTGTTGGCTATATTACAGCTAGTGACACTGTGTTGACATTTACACTCAATGACAAGAATTCTTATACAGGAAATGTGAGAGGGAGGTGTTGTTGGCTATATTACAGCTAGTGATACACTACTTGGAGATTTACACTTAATGACAAGACGTCTAATATAGGAAATGAGAGAGGGAGGTGTTGTTGGGTATATTGCAGCTAGTGACAAACTACGTGGACGTTTAAACTTAATGACAAGACCTCTTATATAGGAAATGTGAGAGGTAGGTTGTTATTAGCTAAATTGCAGCTAGTGACACTGGAGACATTTACACTCAATGACAAGACGTTTTATACAGTAAATGTGAGAGGAAGGTGTTTTGGCTATATTACAGCTAGTGACACACTACTTGGACATTTACTTTTAATGACAAGACCTCTTATATAGGAAATGTGGGATGGAGGTGTATTTGGCTATATTACAGCTAGTGACACACTACTTGGATATTTACACTTAATGACAAGACCTTTTTTATAGGGAATGAAAGAGGGAGGTGTTGTTGGCTATATTACAGTTAGTGACACACTACGTAGACATTTACACATAATGGCAAGACCTATTATATAGGAAATATGAGAGGGAGGTGTTGTTGGCTATAGTACAGCTAGTGACACTGTAGACATTTACACTTAATATCAAGACCTCCTATATAGGAAATGTGAGAGGTAAGGGGTGTTGCTATATTACAGCTAGGAACACTGTGTAGACATTTACACTTAATGACTAGACCTCTCATATAAGAAGTGTAAGAGGGTTGTGTTAGCTATCTTGCAGCTAGCGACACACTACCTGGACATTTACACTTAATGACAAGACCTCTTATAGAGGAAATGTGAGAGTTAAGTGTTGTTGGCTATCTTATAGCTAGTGATACTGTAGTCATTTACACTTAATGCAAGGCCTCTTACATAGGAAAATATGAGAGGGAAGTGTTTTTGGCTATGTTACAGCTAGTACCACTGTACACATTTACACTTAATGCCAAGACCTCATATATAAGAAATTTTAGAGGGAGGTGGTGTTGGCTATCTTACAGCTAATGACAGACTGCGTAGACATTTACACATGATGACAAGAACTCTGATATAGGAAATGTGCGAGGAAACTATTGTTGGCTATCTGACAGATAGCGACACTGTGTAGACATTTACATTTAATGACCGGTTCTCTTATATAGCAAATGTGAGAGGGAAGTGTTGTTGGCTATCTTAAAGCTAGTGACACTGTGTATACATTTAAACTTAATGACAAGATGTCTTATATAAGAAATGTGAGAGGGATGTGGTGTTGGATATCTTACAGCTAGTGACACTGTAGACATTAACATTTACTGAAGAACCTCTTATATAGTAAATGTGAGAGGGAAGTATTGTTGGCTATCTTACAGCTATTGACACACTAACATAGACATTGACACTGAATGACAACACCTCTTATATAGGAAATGTGAGAGGGCTATTGTTACAGCTAGTGACACACTACGTCGACATTTACATTTAATGACAAGACCTCTTATAAGGAAATGTGACAGGGAGGTGGTGTTCAACATCTGGAGCTAGTAATACACTACATAGACATTTACACTTAATGACAAGACATCTTATATAGGAAATGTGAGAGGGAGGTGTTGTTGGCTATATTAAAGCTAGTGACAAACTATGTGGACATTTAAACTTAATGATACGACCTCGTATATAAGAAATGTGAGAGGGAGGTTGTTGTTGGCTATATTACAGCTAGTGACACTGTGTTGACATGTACACTCAATGACAAGAATTCTTATATAGGAAGTGTGACAGGGTGGTGTTAGCTATCTTGCAGCTAGTGACACACTACGTGGACATTTACACTTAATGACAAGACCTCTTATAGAGGAAATGTGAGAGTTAAGTGTTGTTGGCTATCTTACAGCTAGTTACAGACTGTGTAGACATTTACACATGATGACAAGAACTCTTCTATAGGAAATGTGCGAGGAAACTATTGTTGGCTATCTGACAGATAGCGACACTGTGTAGACATTTACACCTAATGACCAGATCTCTTATATAGCAAATGTGAGAGGGAAGTGTTTTTGGCTATCTTAAAGCTAGTGACACTGTGTATACATTTAAACTTAATGACAAGATGTCTTATATAGGTAATGTGAGAGGGAAGTGGTGTTGGCTATCTTTCAGCTAGTGACAATGTGTAGAAATTTACAGTAAATGACAAGACCTCTTATATAGGAAATGTGAGAGGGAGGTGTTGTTGGCTATATTACAGCTAGTGATATATAATGTAGACATTTACACTTAATGACAAGACGTCTAATATAGGAAATGTGAGAGGGAGGTGTTGTTGGCTATATTACAGCTAGTGACACTATAGACATTTACACTTAAGATCAAGACCTCCTATATAGGAATTGTGAGAGGGAGGTGGTGTTGGCTATATTAAATCTAGTGACAAACTACGTGGACATTTAAACTTAATGATAAGACCTCGTATATAAGAAATGTGAGAGGGAGGTTGTTGTTGGCTATATTACAGCTAGTGACACTGTGTTGACATGTACACTCAATGACAAGAATTGTTATATAGGAAGTGTGACAGGGTGGTGTTAGCTATCTTGCAGCTAGTGACACACTACGTGGACATTTACACTTAATGACAAGACCTCTTATAGAGGAAATGTGAGAGTTAAGTGTTGTTGGCTATCTTACAGCTAGTGACAGACTGTGTAGACATTTACACATGATGACAAGAACTCTTATATAGGAAATGTGCGAGGAAACGATTGTTGGCTATCTGACAGATAGCGACACTGTGTAGACATTTACACCTAATGACCAGATCTCTTATATAGCAAATGTGAGAGGGAAGTGTTTTTGGCTATCTTAAAGCTAGTGACACTGTGTATACATTTAAACTTAATGACAAGATGTCTTATATAGGTAATGTGAGAGGGAAGTGGTGTTGGCTATCTTACAGCTAGTGACACTGTGTAGAAATTTACAGTAAATGACAAGACCTCTTATATAGGAAATATATGAGAGAAGTGTTGTTGGCTATCTTACTGCTAGTGACACTATTGTAGACATTTACACTAAATGACAAGACCTCTTATATAGGAGATATGTGAGAGAAGTGCTGTTGGCTACCTTACAGCTAGTGACACTGTGTAGACATTTACAGATAATGACAGGACCTCTTTTATAGGAAATGTGAGAGGGAGGTGTGTTTGACTATATTACAGCTGATTACACTGTGTGGAAATTTACATTTAATGACAAGATCCTTTGTATAGGAAATTTGAGAGGGAAGTGTTGTTGGCAAACTTACCGCCAGTGACACTGAGTAGACATTTACAACTTAATGAAAAGACCTCTTATATTGGAAATGTGAGTGGGGGCATTGTTGTGAATCTTACAGTTAATGACAGATTACGTACACATTTACACTTAATGAAAAGACCTCTTATATTGGAAATGCGAGACGGAGGTGTTGTTGGTTATATTACAACTAGTCACACACCACATAGACATTTACACTTAATGACAAGACTTTTTATATAGGAAAAGTGCGAGGGAAGTGGTGTTGGCCAATTTACAAAAAAAAAAAATTGAGTTTTATTTATGGATGCTCTTTAACTACTATGGTTCTTAGCGTCCCATTCTATATTGGGCGTGAAACACCTGTAATTTTGCTCAGAGGCCTCTTTATCAGGCTTGAGGTTCTTTTACGTGCCGTAAATCTACGACACGGGACCACCGGCTTTACTTCCCTTCCGAAGGAAGCCGTGCTAATGATTTTTACGCCGAAAAAATCCATCGCCCTCCGCCGGGTTTGAACCCGCTACCTTGGGAACTAGAGGCTAGCACGGTACCACTAGTCCACGAAGGACGACGGCCAATTTACAGATAGTGACACTAGATATTTACATTTACTGACAGAGACATCTTATGCAGTAAATGTGATAGGGAAGTATAGTTGGCAATGAAACTTTGTAGACTTTTACACATAATGATAAGCCCTCTTATATAGGAAATGTGAGAGGGAAGTATAGTTGGCCATTTTACATATAGTGACACTATATGTAGACATTTACATTTAATGACAAGGCCTTTTATATAGCAAAGGTGAGAGGGAGCTGGTTTTGGCTATCTAGAGCTAGTTATACACTACATAGACATTTACACTTAATGACAAGACCTCTTATATAGGAAATGTGAGACGGAAGTGTTGTTGGCTATCTTACAGCTAGTGACACTGTAGAATTTTACACTAAATCACAAGACCTCTTAATAGGGAATATGAGAGGGAAGCGTTTTTGAGTATCCTACAGTTAGTGACACTATGTAGACATTTTTACTAAATGACAAGACCTTTGAATTAGTAAATTTGAGAGGAAGTGTTGTTGGCTATGTTACAGCTAGTGACACTATAGACATTTGCACTTAATGAGAAGATGTCTTATATAGGAAATATGAGAGGTATCTCTTGCTTGCTATCTTACAGCTATAGACGCTGCGTAGACATTTACACTAAATAACAAGATCTCTTAGATAGGAAATGTCAGAGGGAAGTATTGTTGTCTATCTTACAACTAGAGACACTGTGGACATTTACACCTAGTGACAAGACCTCTATATAGTAAATGTGAGAGGGAAGTGGTTTTGGCTATCTTACAAATAGTGATACTGTAGACATTTACATTTACTGAAGAACCTCTTATATAGTAAACGTGAGAGGGAAGTATTGTTGGCTATCTTACAGCTAGTGACACACTAACGTAGACATTTACACTGAATGACAACACTTCTTATATAGGAAATGTGAGAGGGAGCTTGTTTTGGCTATATTACAGCTGGTGACTCACTTTGTGGATGTTTACATTTAATGACAACACCTCTTATAAGGAAATGTGGAGGTGGTGTTCAACATCTAGAGCTAGTAATACACTACATAGACATTTACACTTAATGACAAGACATCTGATATAGGAAATGTGAGAGGGAGGTGTTGTTGGCTATATTACAGCTAGTGACAAACTACGTGTACATTTAAGTTAATGACAAGACCTCGTATATAAGAAATTTGAGAGGGAGGTGTTGTTGGCTATATTACAGCTAGTGACACTGTGTTGACATTTACACTCAATGACAAGAATTCTTATACAGGAAATGTGAGAGGGAGGTGTTGTTGGCTATATTACAGCTAGTGATACACTACTTGGACATTTACACTTAACGACATGACCTCTTATATAGGAAATGTGAGAGGGAGGTGTTGTTGGCTATATTACAGCTAGTGATATATAATTTAGACATTTACACTTAATGACAAGACGCCTAATATAGGAAATGTGAGAGGGAGGTGTTGTTGGCTATATTACAGCTAGTGACACTGTGTTGACATTTACACTCAATGACAAGAATTCTTATACAGGAAATGTGAGAGGGAGGTGTTGTTGGCTATATTACAGCTAGTGATACACTACTTGGAGATTTACACTTAATGACAAGACGTCTAATATAGGAAATGAGAGAGGGAGGTGTTGTTGGGTATATTGCAGCTAGTGACAAACTACGTGGACGTTTAAACTTAATGACAAGACCTCTTATATAGGAAATGTGAGAGGTAGGTTGTTATTAGCTAAATTGCAGCTAGTGACACTGGAGACATTTACACTCAATGACAAGACGTTTTATACAGTAAATGTGAGAGGAAGGTGTTTTGGCTATATTACAGCTAGTGACACACTACTTGGACATTTACTTTTAATGACAAGACCTCTTATATAGGAAATGTGGGATGGAGGTGTATTTGGCTATATTACAGCTAGTGACACACTACTTGGATATTTACACTTAATGACAAGACCTTTTTTATAGGGAATGAAAGAGGGAGGTGTTGTTGGCTATATTACAGTTAGTGACACACTACGTAGACATTTACACATAATGGCAAGACCTATTATATAGGAAATATGAGAGGGAGGTGTTGTTGGCTATAGTACAGCTAGTGACACTGTAGACATTTACACTTAATATCAAGACCTCCTATATAGGAAATGTGAGAGGTAAGGGGTGTTGCTATATTACAGCTAGGAACACTGTGTAGACATTTACACTTAATGACTAGACCTCTCATATAAGAAGTGTAAGAGGGTTGTGTTAGCTATCTTGCAGCTAGCGACACACTACCTGGACATTTACACTTAATGACAAGACCTCTTATAGAGGAAATGTGAGAGTTAAGTGTTGTTGGCTATCTTATAGCTAGTGATACTGTAGTCATTTACACTTAATGCAAGGCCTCTTACATAGGAAAATATGAGAGGGAAGTGTTTTTGGCTATGTTACAGCTAGTACCACTGTACACATTTACACTTAATGCCAAGACCTCATATATAAGAAATTTTAGAGGGAGGTGGTGTTGGCTATCTTACAGCTAATGACAGACTGCGTAGACATTTACACATGATGACAAGAACTCTGATATAGGAAATGTGCGAGGAAACTATTGTTGGCTATCTGACAGATAGCGACACTGTGTAGACATTTACATTTAATGACCGGTTCTCTTATATAGCAAATGTGAGAGGGAAGTGTTGTTGGCTATCTTAAAGCTAGTGACACTGTGTATACATTTAAACTTAATGACAAGATGTCTTATATAAGAAATGTGAGAGGGATGTGGTGTTGGATATCTTACAGCTAGTGACACTGTAGACATTAACATTTACTGAAGAACCTCTTATATAGTAAATGTGAGAGGGAAGTATTGTTGGCTATCTTACAGCTATTGACACACTAACATAGACATTGACACTGAATGACAACACCTCTTATATAGGAAATGTGAGAGGGCTATTGTTACAGCTAGTGACACACTACGTCGACATTTACATTTAATGACAAGACCTCTTATAAGGAAATGTGACAGGGAGGTGGTGTTCAACATCTGGAGCTAGTAATACACTACATAGACATTTACACTTAATGACAAGACATCTTATATAGGAAATGTGAGAGGGAGGTGTTGTTGGCTATATTAAAGCTAGTGACAAACTATGTGGACATTTAAACTTAATGATACGACCTCGTATATAAGAAATGTGAGAGGGAGGTTGTTGTTGGCTATATTACAGCTAGTGACACTGTGTTGACATGTACACTCAATGACAAGAATTCTTATATAGGAAGTGTGACAGGGTGGTGTTAGCTATCTTGCAGCTAGTGACACACTACGTGGACATTTACACTTAATGACAAGACCTCTTATAGAGGAAATGTGAGAGTTAAGTGTTGTTGGCTATCTTACAGCTAGTTACAGACTGTGTAGACATTTACACATGATGACAAGAACTCTTCTATAGGAAATGTGCGAGGAAACTATTGTTGGCTATCTGACAGATAGCGACACTGTGTAGACATTTACACCTAATGACCAGATCTCTTATATAGCAAATGTGAGAGGGAAGTGTTTTTGGCTATCTTAAAGCTAGTGACACTGTGTATACATTTAAACTTAATGACAAGATGTCTTATATAGGTAATGTGAGAGGGAAGTGGTGTTGGCTATCTTTCAGCTAGTGACAATGTGTAGAAATTTACAGTAAATGACAAGACCTCTTATATAGGAAATGTGAGAGGGAGGTGTTGTTGGCTATATTACAGCTAGTGATATATAATGTAGACATTTACACTTAATGACAAGACGTCTAATATAGGAAATGTGAGAGGGAGGTGTTGTTGGCTATATTACAGCTAGTGACACTATAGACATTTACACTTAAGATCAAGACCTCCTATATAGGAATTGTGAGAGGGAGGTGGTGTTGGCTATATTAAATCTAGTGACAAACTACGTGGACATTTAAACTTAATGATAAGACCTCGTATATAAGAAATGTGAGAGGGAGGTTGTTGTTGGCTATATTACAGCTAGTGACACTGTGTTGACATGTACACTCAATGACAAGAATTGTTATATAGGAAGTGTGACAGGGTGGTGTTAGCTATCTTGCAGCTAGTGACACACTACGTGGACATTTACACTTAATGACAAGACCTCTTATAGAGGAAATGTGAGAGTTAAGTGTTGTTGGCTATCTTACAGCTAGTGACAGACTGTGTAGACATTTACACATGATGACAAGAACTCTTATATAGGAAATGTGCGAGGAAACGATTGTTGGCTATCTGACAGATAGCGACACTGTGTAGACATTTACACCTAATGACCAGATCTCTTATATAGCAAATGTGAGAGGGAAGTGTTTTTGGCTATCTTAAAGCTAGTGACACTGTGTATACATTTAAACTTAATGACAAGATGTCTTATATAGGTAATGTGAGAGGGAAGTGGTGTTGGCTATCTTACAGCTAGTGACACTGTGTAGAAATTTACAGTAAATGACAAGACCTCTTATATAGGAAATATATGAGAGAAGTGTTGTTGGCTATCTTACTGCTAGTGACACTATTGTAGACATTTACACTAAATGACAAGACCTCTTATATAGGAGATATGTGAGAGAAGTGCTGTTGGCTACCTTACAGCTAGTGACACTGTGTAGACATTTACAGATAATGACAGGACCTCTTTTATAGGAAATGTGAGAGGGAGGTGTGTTTGACTATATTACAGCTGATTACACTGTGTGGAAATTTACATTTAATGACAAGATCCTTTGTATAGGAAATTTGAGAGGGAAGTGTTGTTGGCAAACTTACCGCCAGTGACACTGAGTAGACATTTACAACTTAATGAAAAGACCTCTTATATTGGAAATGTGAGTGGGGGCATTGTTGTGAATCTTACAGTTAATGACAGATTACGTACACATTTACACTTAATGAAAAGACCTCTTATATTGGAAATGCGAGACGGAGGTGTTGTTGGTTATATTACAACTAGTCACACACCACATAGACATTTACACTTAATGACAAGACTTTTTATATAGGAAAAGTGCGAGGGAAGTGGTGTTGGCCAATTTACAAAAAAAAAAAATTGAGTTTTATTTATGGATGCTCTTTAACTACTATGGTTCTTAGCGTCCCATTCTATATTGGGCGTGAAACACCTGTAATTTTGCTCAGAGGCCTCTTTATCAGGCTTGAGGTTCTTTTACGTGCCGTAAATCTACGACACGGGACCACCGGCTTTACTTCCCTTCCGAAGGAAGCCGTGCTAATGATTTTTACGCCGAAAAAATCCATCGCCCTCCGCCGGGTTTGAACCCGCTACCTTGGGAACTAGAGGCTAGCACGGTACCACTAGTCCACGAAGGACGACGGCCAATTTACAGATAGTGACACTAGATATTTACATTTACTGACAGAGACATCTTATGCAGTAAATGTGATAGGGAAGTATAGTTGGCAATGAAACTTTGTAGACTTTTACACATAATGATAAGCCCTCTTATATAGGAAATGTGAGAGGGAAGTATAGTTGGCCATTTTACATATAGTGACACTATATGTAGACATTTACATTTAATGACAAGGCCTTTTATATAGCAAAGGTGAGAGGGAGCTGGTTTTGGCTATCTAGAGCTAGTTATACACTACATAGACATTTACACTTAATGACAAGACCTCTTATATAGGAAATGTGAGACGGAAGTGTTGTTGGCTATCTTACAGCTAGTGACACTGTAGAATTTTACACTAAATCACAAGACCTCTTAATAGGGAATATGAGAGGGAAGCGTTTTTGAGTATCCTACAGTTAGTGACACTATGTAGACATTTTTACTAAATGACAAGACCTTTGAATTAGTAAATTTGAGAGGAAGTGTTGTTGGCTATGTTACAGCTAGTGACACTATAGACATTTGCACTTAATGAGAAGATGTCTTATATAGGAAATATGAGAGGTATCTCTTGCTTGCTATCTTACAGCTATAGACGCTGCGTAGACATTTACACTAAATAACAAGATCTCTTAGATAGGAAATGTCAGAGGGAAGTATTGTTGTCTATCTTACAACTAGAGACACTGTGGACATTTACACCTAGTGACAAGACCTCTATATAGTAAATGTGAGAGGGAAGTGGTTTTGGCTATCTTACAAATAGTGATACTGTAGACATTTACATTTACTGAAGAACCTCTTATATAGTAAACGTGAGAGGGAAGTATTGTTGGCTATCTTACAGCTAGTGACACACTAACGTAGACATTTACACTGAATGACAACACTTCTTATATAGGAAATGTGAGAGGGAGCTTGTTTTGGCTATATTACAGCTGGTGACTCACTTTGTGGATGTTTACATTTAATGACAACACCTCTTATAAGGAAATGTGGAGGTGGTGTTCAACATCTAGAGCTAGTAATACACTACATAGACATTTACACTTAATGACAAGACATCTGATATAGGAAATGTGAGAGGGAGGTGTTGTTGGCTATATTACAGCTAGTGACAAACTACGTGTACATTTAAGTTAATGACAAGACCTCGTATATAAGAAATTTGAGAGGGAGGTGTTGTTGGCTATATTACAGCTAGTGACACTGTGTTGACATTTACACTCAATGACAAGAATTCTTATACAGGAAATGTGAGAGGGAGGTGTTGTTGGCTATATTACAGCTAGTGATACACTACTTGGACATTTACACTTAACGACATGACCTCTTATATAGGAAATGTGAGAGGGAGGTGTTGTTGGCTATATTACAGCTAGTGATATATAATTTAGACATTTACACTTAATGACAAGACGCCTAATATAGGAAATGTGAGAGGGAGGTGTTGTTGGCTATATTACAGCTAGTGACACTGTGTTGACATTTACACTCAATGACAAGAATTCTTATACAGGAAATGTGAGAGGGAGGTGTTGTTGGCTATATTACAGCTAGTGATACACTACTTGGAGATTTACACTTAATGACAAGACGTCTAATATAGGAAATGAGAGAGGGAGGTGTTGTTGGGTATATTGCAGCTAGTGACAAACTACGTGGACGTTTAAACTTAATGACAAGACCTCTTATATAGGAAATGTGAGAGGTAGGTTGTTATTAGCTAAATTGCAGCTAGTGACACTGGAGACATTTACACTCAATGACAAGACGTTTTATACAGTAAATGTGAGAGGAAGGTGTTTTGGCTATATTACAGCTAGTGACACACTACTTGGACATTTACTTTTAATGACAAGACCTCTTATATAGGAAATGTGGGATGGAGGTGTATTTGGCTATATTACAGCTAGTGACACACTACTTGGATATTTACACTTAATGACAAGACCTTTTTTATAGGGAATGAAAGAGGGAGGTGTTGTTGGCTATATTACAGTTAGTGACACACTACGTAGACATTTACACATAATGGCAAGACCTATTATATAGGAAATATGAGAGGGAGGTGTTGTTGGCTATAGTACAGCTAGTGACACTGTAGACATTTACACTTAATATCAAGACCTCCTATATAGGAAATGTGAGAGGTAAGGGGTGTTGCTATATTACAGCTAGGAACACTGTGTAGACATTTACACTTAATGACTAGACCTCTCATATAAGAAGTGTAAGAGGGTTGTGTTAGCTATCTTGCAGCTAGCGACACACTACCTGGACATTTACACTTAATGACAAGACCTCTTATAGAGGAAATGTGAGAGTTAAGTGTTGTTGACTATCTTATAGCTAGTGATACTGTAGTCATTTACACTTAATGCAAGGCCTCTTACATAGGAAAATATGAGAGGGAAGTGTTTTTGGCTATGTTACAGCTAGTACCACTGTACACATTTACACTTAATGCCAAGACCTCATATATAAGAAATTTTAGAGGGAGGTGGTGTTGGCTATCTTACAGCTAATGACAGACTGCGTAGACATTTACACATGATGACAAGAACTCTGATATAGGAAATGTGCGAGGAAACTATTGTTGGCTATCTGACAGATAGCGACACTGTGTAGACATTTACATTTAATGACCGGTTCTCTTATATAGCAAATGTGAGAGGGAAGTGTTGTTGGCTATCTTAAAGCTAGTGACACTGTGTATACATTTAAACTTAATGACAAGATGTCTTATATAAGAAATGTGAGAGGGATGTGGTGTTGGATATCTTACAGCTAGTGACACTGTGTAGACATTTACAGTAAATGACAAGAGCTCTTATATAGGAAATCTGTTAGGGAAGTGTTGTTGGCTATCTTAGAGCTAGTGACACTGTGTAGACATTTACACATAATGAAAGGATTTCTTTATTAGGAAATGTGAGAGGGAGGTGTGTTTGTCTATGTCACAGCTGGTGACACTGTGTGGAAATTTACACTTAATGACCAGATCCTTTGTATAGGAAATGTGAGAGGGAAGTGTTGTTGGCTAACTTACCGCTAGTGACACTGTGTAGACATTTACAACTTAATGACAGAGACCTCTTATATAGGAAATCTGAGAGGGAAGTGTTGTTGGGTATCTTACAACTTGTGACACTTTGTAAGCATTTAAACTTAATGAAAAGACCTGTTATATAGGAAATGTGAGAGGGGGCATTGTTGGATATCTTACAGTTAGTGACAGACTACGTAGACATTTACACTTAATGAAAAGACCTCTTATATTGGAAATGTGATAGATAGGTGTTAGTTGGTTATATTACAACTAGTGACACACCACATAGACGTTTACACTTAATGACAGACTTTTTATATAGGAAAAGTGCGAAGGAAGTGGTGTTGGCCATCTTGCAGATAGTGACACTGTAGATATTTACATTTACTGACAAGACATCTTATACAGTAAATGTGATAGGAAGTATAGTTGGCAATGTTGCAGCTGATGAAACTTTGTAGACATTTACACATATTTATAAGCCCTCTTATATAGGAAATGTGAGAGGGAAGTATTGTTGGCTATCTTATATATAGTGACACACTATGTAGACATTTACACTTAATGACAAGACCTTTTATATAGCAAATGTTAGAGGGTGCTGGTTTTGGCTATCTAGAGCTAGTGATACACTACATAGACATTTACACTTAATGACAAGACCTCTTATATAGGAAATGTGAAACGGAAGTGTTGTTGGCTATCTTACAGCTAGTGACACTGTGTAGACATTTACACTTAATGACAAGACCTCATATATAGGAAATGTGAGACGGAAGTTTTGTTGGTTATCTCACAACTAGTGACAATTTGTAGACATTTACACTTAATGACAAGACCTCTTATATAGGAAATGGGAGAGGGAAGTATTGTTGGCTATCTTACAGCTAGTGACACTGTGTAGACATATACACTTAATGACAAGACCTCTTATATTGGAAATGTGAGAGGGAAATATTGCTTGCTATCTTACAGCTAGTGACAATGGTAAGAGATTTACACTTAATGACCAGACTGTTTATATAGGAAATGTGAGGGGGAAGTATTGTTGTCTATTTTACAGCTAGTGACCCTGTGTGGACATTTACACTAAATGACAAGACCTCTTGTATAGGAAATGTGAGAGGGTAGTGGTTTTGGCTATCTTACAGCTAGTTACAGGCTACGTAGACATTTAGACTTGACAAGACCGCTTATATAGGAAATGTGAGAGAGAAGTAGTGTTGGCTATCTTACAGGTAGTGACACTGTAGACATTTACACTTAGTGACAAGACCTCTTATATAGGAAATGTCAGAGGGAAGTGTAGTTGGCTGTCTTACAGTAGGGAACTGTGTAGACATTTACACTTAATTACAGACTCCTTAAGCAGCAAATGGGTACGGGAGGTGATGTTTGCAACAACACACTGCACAGACATTTATTATAGAGTCCTTATACTGTAAATGAGGAAGAGAGGTGGTATTTGCAACGAAATACTGCAGAGACATTTACATACAATGACAGACTGCTTATGCAGGAAATGTGGAAGGGAGGTGGTGTTTGCAACAACACACTGCGCAGACATTTATTATAGACTCCTTATACTGTAAATGAGGAAGAGAGGTGATATTTGCAACGACATACTGCAGAGGCATTTACATACAATGACAGACTGCTTATGCAGGAAATGTGGAAGGGAGGTGGTGTTTGCAACAACACACTGCGCAGACATTTACACGCAATGATAGACTCCTTATACAGGAAATGAGGAAGGGAGGTGATGTTTTCAACAACACACTCCACAGACATTAACACACAATGGCAGACTCTTTATGCAGGAAATGAGGAAGGGAGGTGATGTTTTCAACAACACACTCCACAGACATTAACACACAATGAGAGACTCCTTATACAGGAAATGAGGAAGGGAGGTGATGTTTTCAACAACACACTCCACAGACATTAACACACAATGAGAGACTCCTTATACAGGAAATGAGGAAGGGAGGTGATGTTTGCAACAACACACAATGAGAGACTCCTTATACAGGAAATGAGGAAGGGAGGTGATGTTTGCAACAACACTGCACAGACATTGACACACAATGGCAGACTCTTTATGCAGGAAATGAGGAAGGGAAGTGGTGTTTGCAACAACACACTGCACAGACATTGACACACAATGACAGACTCTTTATGCAGGAAATGAGGAAGGGATAATGAAACGTTCAACATATACTATCTGAGTGTGAAGGTTTTGCCAGGCATAGATATCCTTAGGTTCCCCTTTCTTGCTATCTGGGGACAAAAGAAAAGCAAATATAAAGGATGTGATCCACTTTATCAGGACCACTGGACTTGATTGAGAGCCCAGTTTAAGAGGTACAAAGGGGAGCCTGTATGCGGTCCTCAGAAGATGCCAGTCATCATCATTCATATTAATGGAATGTCACTATGAGTATAGAAACTTTAATTTGCTATTACAGGTTTTCTATGCATGCAGCTAACAAGATAATGTTTCAACACTGATCTGTTTTAGAGTGAGTAGCGCAGAAGAAATTGATTGCCCTGATTCATCAGTGCAACTGGTTACAGCTGGTCAAGCTTGTCATTGGTTTGATTTGCCAAAGTTTTATGCTGAGGCTGGAAGAATATTAGTTCCAAATGGTGTCATTGCACTGTATGGTTATATGCTGCCACGGCCAGTTTACCAAGAAATAGAACTAGGGGACATCGTGGACAAGGTAACATCTCTTGCTCAACATTATATGTGGCTGGACTAATGGGAAGCATGCTGTTTGAGTCAGATAATCATAGCCCCATGCATATTAAACAACAACATACAAGATGTTGGAATTATGTCCACACATCTCTTACACCGTTTAACAACATTTCTATTAACATTCATTAATTGTTCACGACCATGTGGGTCAACAGAGCGATCATTAACATTATCCCACATCCAATTGCACAAATAAACTCTACTCACATTATCACAATTCCTGAACTACAGTTATCTTATAGGGTTTTAATTTTAAAAGTTTGGTGGCATTCCAAGATGAGGCTTGTGAAATTCTTCATTCCTCTGCAAATTTTCTCAGAGATTTCTTTGGTCTTTGTTCTAACTTTTCTCGGATGCCGTTGAGTTTCTCCTCTGTAAGAACATGATAGTTACTTATCAAGAATAGGTTCCATTTTCTTAAATCTGTTCACAATATTACAAACTGTTTCTCTGTGAGGCACACGAATAGTAGGGAATCTATCTCACTTCTCTGCAAGAGTTTGTTGTCACCTAGGAATCATACATGAAAATTCTGTGTGCCGGCATTATAACAGCAGGGAATCTGTCTCACTTTTCTACAAGAGTTTGTTGTCACATAGGAATCATACATGATGATTATTCTGTGTGCTGGCATTATCACAGCAGGGAATCTGTCTCACTTCTCTACAAGAGTTTGTCACATAGGAATTATACATGAAGATTCTGTGTGCTGGTATTATAACAGTAGGGAATGTGTCTCACTTCTCTACAAGAGTTTATTGTCACATAGGAATCATACATGAAGATTATGTGTGCTGTCATTAAAACAGCATTAAGACATTATAACACTTGTCTCACAATGTATCAACTTGTGTACAGCTCACGGAGAGGAAACAGAAACAGAAAAGTGCAGGGTAAGCAATTCCCCACAATAAAGCCACACGTGCAAATGAACTCAGTATATGTTCTAATGTAGTGTACTTATATGTTTAGAGTTAATATTTTATGAATAATTATGTTATGGCTCGGAACAGAATATCAGGTAAACTATACTATAGGCAGCTGAGAACATGAGAGGGAATGGAAAAGGTGGGTAATTACATTTTGGTGCTGGAGATGTAACGAGGCTTGGAATGTAATCACTATGCAAAATGCCTTTTTTTCTGGATGATAAGTCAAAAGTTATATGCATGTTACTGTGTTTTGGGGAAATGATAGAACCAGGTTTTGCCCACCTCCGTGGTGTAGGGGTAGCATGTCTCTTTCACATTCAAGAGGTCCTGACTTCAAATTTTGGTTTGGGCGAGTTATCCCGATAAGGTATTTCCTTATCTTGAAACATGAACGACGAAAAGTCTCTCTATGGACTCGGGCAACATTTGAGCATCATCTCATTGACGTCTGTTATGACCTAACTACATAAAGGACAATAAATCTTTTTTTTATTAAAAAAAGTTTTTATTTTGTTATTTTAGGGTCCAGTTGCCTGTTTGAATTATAAATGCCAATTATTCTTTTTTAAATCAACTTAAATTTTTGCTGCAGTTTGTTTTCAGACATTGTATTACATTCAGGGAACAATAGATGAGAAGCACCTTAATGTTGGAATGTGAACGTGTTCTGTCTGCTAAGGGTTCAGTGTTTCTCTTTGGTGCAACTTAGTTTTATTGTGTAAGGTTTCTGAAAAGACTATCATGAAAGAAAAAGTATTTTATCAATCTGCACTTGTTAACAACAAAGAGTGGTGATAAAATGTGGCACTACTTCCAACAGTCACAGTTTTCTTTGGATTGTGTAACTCAGCAGTCTTCTAACACAAGAACATTTACAACAATGCCTTGAAGTGATGTGAAACAACAAAAATGTTCAATTTTATGATTTATAATACTTGTTTTGATTGATCCTTCTGGTTCTAGTAATTAAACTATTCAGAGTTCTGGAGAAACAATTGTAAGGAAGTTTAAGAAAGCAGTTGAGCTTGTTCAACAATTTTGAAAGTAAGTTGAGGCAGTATTTTAATACCTGAATAATTTCAATTGTATTATATAATAAGTAAATTCAATAACAGCCCGCCTTGAAACAATATGTAATAATTATTTAAATTGTATGTAACAGTCATTGCAAATGCTTATTTTTATTGTAAACATGTTTTATTAATGTTATGTGAATACATTATATACTTTAATAATGCAAGAGCTGTGAGAATAATAAGTTTTAAGTTGCTAACAATGAGGTAATAATGAGGTAACCTTGTGGCAATAATGAGTTTTAGAGTTTAAAATATTACTAGTCACGATTAAAGCAACGGTAAGGTAAATTCAGTTACAGTTTAAAATTAGCCAATCAATAGCAAGGAAAAAGTTTAAGTAAAATGCAGATATTCTATTGGACTAGAATTAGCCAATCAGAGACTTGAAATACCAAAGCTTACGGGTTTTAACCATTGAAAGTTGCTCAGTTGCTGGCAAGCCTTTTTAGTGAACAGATGGAAGATGTGTTCTCTACATTGAATCGTAAAATATGTATACACGCTAAGTGAAAGTATTGAAGATTCTCTTAGTTCAGAGAAATACAGTTACAGTTTAAAATTAGCCAATCAATAGCAAGGAAAAAGTTTAAGTAAAATGCAGATATTCTATTGGACTAGAATTAGCCATACAGAGACTTGAAATACCGAAGCTTATGGGTTTTAACCATTGAAAGTTGCTCAGTTGCTGGCAAGCCTTGTTAGTGAACAGATGGAAGATGTGTTCTCTACATGTGAATTGTAAAATATGTATACGCGCTAAGTGAAAGTATTGAAGATTCTCTTAGTTCTTAAAAAGTGTAGTGCTTTATAAAAATGTGCAAGAATTAATAAAAGAAGTGAATTTTAAAAAGTTAAATTCTGTGATGTCTACAATCATTGTCACACCACACCCTAATTAAGATATACGTGACTCTACAAACAAGACTGATGCAGCCGAGGCAAATTCAAACATAAATAAAAAACAGAAGCAGTGTTAATAACAAAGTTAAATATTATATTGTAAAACTTGGAGTGTAATAACAAAAACACATCTTGATATCAGCTTCTCGTAGGTAGCAGCATATTGCAAATATCCAGGAACTCCTTAAATGCAACTAAATAAATATTTACATAAATAAAAATTATGTAACAAAATAAATCAACTTCTCAAAGTTGAAGTTTGTTATAATAGCATCGGTTTCAGTGACAACTCGACTGTAACATGTTTTTTGTGCTAAGGATGTATTCCTCAGAAATGATGTGTTTCTCAGTCTTGCTTAATATGACAAACATCTGTCTCACATATAACATTATTTTCATCCGGAGTTTGCTGTATGGTTTTCTAAGAACGAATATATTTTAGGAAATCTGGCAAGCTGGCAAATTGTTTACCCTCCCATTCTGTCATTAGCCTCTGGAATGCAGGTGGATTCCTCGTCTCAATAATACAGATGGTAATAACCGCAGAATGCATTAACAGTACCTCAAGTCAGCTTCCATAGTACGAAGTGCAGCAGTGCCAGTAAAAGAAAAGTTTTAATGTTGATTGTGATTATTTGATGTGATCTACATCCTAGATTAGACTAGCTTTCTCTTAGGCTGGCCTAACTCACTATAGGATCTACAGATTGATATGATACGATGACACTCATTTATAACATAATTTTTAAGGCCTCTTGGATGTTACAACCAAGTTCTACCGACCTTCCACACATCAGCCTAAAACGCTTATTGTGCAACTCCATTGGAAAGGATGCCTTCATTGTTTCTAAAATCTGTTCCCTGAACAAGTTGCTGTCAGCATCCTTTCCTAGATCTTCCCTGGTTATGGAAAGAGTAGTCTCTTTGTTGCCAGGAATGGGCAGTCTAAGAGGCAGTTTCCTCGTCCTCTTTGCACATTCTACAAATGTATTCATCCTTTTACAGTCCGTCCTGCTTTACGTAGATGTTTCCTGAAGTGATCATGTTCAGAAATTAGTGCAACTACTTTTCTTATTGCTGCTCTATCCATCTCAGGAGAGATGAGGAAAGAGTGTTACATGTCTTGTCTAGGATAGGTTTGCCACCAGTTGGTATGTTTCCCTAAACCATGTTTTTACTGAGGTTTTAGCAGTATTCAACTCCAACATAGGGTATCTCAGTACCCCTTTTAGCGAGCAAGTTCTACTGGGTGTTGCCAATTTATTTATGGACGCTCTTTAACTACTATGGATCTTAGCCTCCCATTCCATATTGGGCGTGAAAGGCCGCAAATTTTGCTTATCAGTCTTGAGATTCTTTTATGTGCCGTACCAATTTCTTTCTGAATAATTCTTTTACTCCCTTCCTAAATTAAAATGGCAGCAATGCTGAAGAGTATAGCTCCTCTAATAGTATGTAAAAATGTTTACATTGTATTTCAAATAGAAGTCTATGAACATAAAGTCAAAAGGGAACAGACTGAAAAAAATATATCTATAGCAGTTTTTGTGTGGTGTTCTGTACTTTGAAACATTATAAAGTCATCTATGCTATAACTTCCAACCTAGCAGCCAAGTCAAACTATATCCCCGCCGCTATAACGTTGCACTTGACAGTTCGTGTGGCTTCGCGTAAGGTTGGCTACATCGTGGTTGCGATGTTGCCAGAGTGGCTAGTAAACAACAACAGCTGATTGTTCTCATTTCTATCGTGTCTAAGCCGCATACAAAAAGTGTACGTAAGTAGCGAACGTCACTGAAATATAACTATTTCGTATTATTATTGTTAATTGAAAATAAGCGATATAAGCAGCTTTGGTATGGTCGGATACTCCTTTCTATGATAATAGGCATAAATGTGTCTACGTATGGCGTCTAATTGGAAAGCATCAATATTTGTGACTGGACGAGGCTTCTTTTCTTTTCTTCCCTGGAGTTGATAGAAATACCTGTTGTGTTCCAGATGGCTCAGGAATTTTGTCCTCTTTCTCTTGTAGTTTCACTCCTTTGTGAACAACAGTTCTCGTGCTTAAACCAAGAGCTGCTGCAGTTCGTTGTACGGCTTTATCAGCAGGAATAGAGGGATTTCCGTGAAGCTTCACGTACTCCTTTTCCTGTTCAAAGAACTCCCGGGTTCTCCTTAATAGTTCCAATGCCTGACTATTAAGTGGCACACCTCGGCGCAAAGGATTTTCACTTCGTGAATCATCACTCGGCGATTGGCGTCGTTTTTCCGACATTGTCGCACTTAAGTTTTGTTTAAATAAATAATATGAATGAAATATATATAAAATAGATAAATATAAATAAATAAATGTATAAACGAACAATAACAAAACTATCAAACAATAACCACAAATCTAAATAACAAATTACAATGAACAATATGTAGCTTGCAAAGAACAACTCGACGCTCTGCTAGAGATTCACAAACTGAAGCACATGGTTGGGAATAGTTACATCCGGCAACAGAGCCGATTCTAGTTCCGGTTCCGCTTTGTCATCGACCATCCGGAATGCTGCCTTGTGATTGGCTTAGGAAGTCAAACAGTTGAAGGTTTTCATCTGTTTTTTCGCGAGTGTACCAACTTAAACGCTAGCTGTCAAGTGCAACGTTATAGCGGCGGGGGTATAGCACATGGGAAACTAAAGAAACATATTGTCACGGTTATAATTTTATTTTTATAAATATGATTATATAATACAGTTTGAGATATTCAGGACAAAGTTTAAGTAACTCCAGGAAATTGATTTTAGCTTTCTTGCGCATCATTTCCCAGATGATGAAGTAAGCAGAGATTGAGTGACATGCAGTTTAGGGTACCAGGAGCACTATTTATATTTTGAGCCTTGGCAACCCTGAATGTTGTAGGTGCCATCTGATGTTTCCAATGAAAAGTTTGACATTTTTTACCATAATCTACTTCAAACATTTTGTCAATAGAGCGTCATTTGTTTTGTTTACATTAACTTGAAAATTGTGTCAACAAAAACATGGAATTAACTCGTGAAAATGTTTGTGCAATGATTTATTACAAATTTCGACGTGGATTATCAAGACAAGAGTGCATCGATCAACTAACTTCCACATCTGGCGACGAAGCTCCATCCTTTGCCACTGTGAAACGCTGGTATAACAAAGTTAATCGTGGCCACCGTTCGCTCGTTGATGAAGTTCGTGAAGGTCATCCAAAATCAGTTGTTGTCAAGAAAACAATGATGCTGTGTAAACATTAATAATGGAGTATCGTCATGCGACATATTGTGAGATTGTGGCAACCCTAGGCATTAGTTCCACCAACATATATAAAATATTGCATGATTATTTAGCCGTGAAAAAGGTTTGCTCTCGTTGGATCCCACATAATTTGACGCAAACTCAGAAAGATGCTCGTGTCGATTGGTGTACAAAAATGTCCAAGAAATACACTGGCGGTGCCTCAAAAGATGTATATAAGATTGTAACAGGTGACAAATCATGGATCTATGAGTATGAGCCGGAATGTAAACAGCAGTCACTGTATGGGTGCTTCAAGATAAAGCAAATCCAACAAAAGTTGTTCGCACTCGAATCACTTCGAAGCAAATGGTCGCCTGCTTTTTCAGCAAAACTGGCCATGTGGCAACAGTGCCTTTAGAGGAACATAAAACGGTCAATGCCATTTGTTTGCCGGAAGTCTTCGGTGAAGTAAGGAAAACCAACAAGAACCGTAGGATCGTTCTTCATCAAGACAACGCGAGCGCACACACATCTCGTCTAACAATAGAGTATTTTGAGGCTCAAAAAATCGAATTGATGGGTCATCCGCCATACAGTCCTGATTTGGCACCCAATGACTTCTTTTTGTTTCCGAACATCAAGAATAAATTGCGTGGACGATTTTTTGGCAGAAGAAACCGTTGATACCTTCAAAAACCATGTTTTGAAGGTGTCTCAAGAAGACTGGAATAAATGCTTTGATAAATGGTTCAAACGGATGCAAAAGTGTATTGATCATAGAGGAGAATATTTCTAAAAACAATAAAGCAGTTTTCAATCAAATTATTTTGTTTCAATTATTAGGCTCAAAATATAAATAGTGCCCCTCGTAAACGAACACTTCATATCCGACATGTAGGTGAGCTACGTAATTTCTGCTGACATGTGCTTATGTCAATTACCAGTTAGGCACTAAGCAGCATTTTGTTGGGTATTTAAACTTGGAGATTTTTTACCGTGCTCTCTCGACCAACCACACACCTAGCAAGAACCTTTGCTGGTCAGTTTCTTAAATTCATTTTAGTGCTAATTTGCAATCTCTACTCCCGACAATGATGGACTTCCTCTGACATGCAGGTAAATCCACCAGCTGTTCAATTCTTACTTTTTGAAATGTAGTTTAGTTTACATTAGATAAATTAAAGGTTAGAAAGATCGAAAACAGAAGTCACATGTCTTATAATGGCATCCTTTTATCACCTTTGCTACTGCAACCTGTAACCCTTGTGATGACTGATGAGGGTGTCGTCAGCTGTAGGCCGCCATCTGGATATGTCATATCATATGGTGAATGCATGAGATGTGTGAAATGATCCTCATAAATTCATCTTTTGTGGATAAGGGAAAACCCTTCAAAAAGCTTTATCCAGTAACTCACCCAAATAAGATTTGAACTTAAGACCTCTGAATGTGAGACCATAGAGCTAGACACCTTCACAAGGGTATGAAATGTAATATGTTTATGTGTAAAAAAAAATCTTGTATGTTGTATGCACATGACTATCTCTACTCACACAAACTATTCTTAGAAAAGCTTATTCTTCTATCTATTTCATGTTAATTGAGATAGACTTTAATTATACACTTCGTTTTGGCCATTTTATTTATTTATTTATTTGTTTATTTTATTTTTTAACCATACAATATACACAGTAAAGAGTGTTATTGTAGATTACATTAAAATGATAAAGTATTTAAAATAAAAATTATATATACCAGTGAGTAATACCAATCATAACTACATACAATACAAATACTAAAAAAAAAATTAATTATATGCACAATACTTATCAATTTATACAAATTATAATAATTACAGAACAAAAAGTCTCATGAGGTATGTTATATAAAAGCATTCAAGTTAATAATGCATATTTAAAAATAGTTTGTTCTATGGCTTAAAAACCCTTGTGAATTATAAACATAGTGTATTAATGCACAGTAGAATCTTGTTTGATTTGGACGTCATAGATGGGAAAACATGTTAAAGAAAACATAAAATCTGCAATTTAAGAATGTAATTATGTGATAAAATCCAATAATATATCTTACCTCCCAAATGGATGTGAAATATGGACACTATTTACAATGGATTGAAATACATATTTATGGCTGATTGTTTTGTTGCTTTAAATGCCAAAATTTTACTGTCCATCTTGTTTAGTAAAGTCATTACATTGTCATCAACTTTGAAACTACACACATATCACTTTACTATGTCCATTGCCTGCATCGCTTCTGACACTGTAGGTACTGGCTCATCATCACTTTCATCTCCCACTTGTTCTTCAAGTATTTCATCTATCGAATTTCATTGTCAATGTTTACATATGCTTCAAAAGACACGCCAGTGTCGGCTACTATTTGGCTACATTCTTCACTCTCAGAAAACTCATCTTCCAGCGCGATGTCATCACCAAGAACCTGGAAAAAGCCAGCTTTATTAAAGTGGTTCCTAATGGTATCTTGCATCACAGAATCCCAGGTAGTTGTAATGAAATGCATGGCATCTAAGATGGTGATTTTTCTTGTCGATTTTAGTGCAGGCAACCTTCTCTGTACCACCCTCTTCTGATACGTTTGCCTTGTGCAGTTTGCTGGGAGGAAAATGATCTTTACGTTTCTTAAATTTGAAACAGTTGGTGAATGAGCGGCACACTGATCAATGAAGAATACAATTTTCCTGCTTCTTATGCCCAGTCAGCACAGCAGAGGAGCATTCCTGAAGTAAGGGACGATGCAAGAGGTAGGGTCACAACTAGATACAAAGCAAAATTACAGAGATTCAAACCAATGGGGCGATCGAGTTCTAGATAGGGATTCACAATAAAGGTGATATTTGGAACGTGGAAGATATAAGAAGTAAAATAATTAGTGGAAAAGTGTATGAGGTATTAAAAAGGGCCGATATAGTAGCAGTGGCAGAGACATGGGTTGTTGAAGGGGAAAGCAAGAAATTAGAAGAATATGTTTACATAGGCAGAAGTGCCAGCAGAAGAAAGGACAAAGGGAGGTCCTCAGGAGGCCTGGGTATGTTTTTTAAGAAGTGTAGTGAAATAAGTGTGTGAGAGGTAACAAAAACATCAGAAAGCAACATTCTATGGTTAATAATAAGCAAGATAAAATATAGGGAAATGAAATATGCTCTTGCTGTTATTTATAACTTGCCAGAACTTTCACAATGAAACGTTATTTATAAATCTGGGTCAGGATATGGAGGAAATAAAGAAGAAAGACCCGAGTGTGGAATTTATATTAATGGAGGATTTCAATGCAAGAATAGGCGAAGAAAAAATTAATATGTTGCTATTAATAAGCGAATGTGAATGGGAGAGAGATGTAACAACTGTGAGGAAAAGTAGGGATAAAATATTTAATAGGGAGGGTAAATAGTTACTAGAATTTTGTGAAATTAATAATCTGTTAATGTGTAATGGTGCAAAGGAGGAAGACCGAGAAGGGGAATTTACATTTGCAAATGCAAATAGGCAGAGTGTTATAGGCTATATATTAGTAGTGAAGGGATGAATGAGCACTTAATTAATTTTAAAATATTAGATGAAGTATTGGGAGTAGCACTTTGTGTTAATATTGATACTAAGGGTAAACAATCACATGGCCAGAGTATATTATGTAGTGAAGGGGTGAATGAGCACCTTGTTAATTTTAAAATATTAGATGAAATAGTTGGGAGTAGCCACTTCCGGTTAATATTGATACTAAGGGTAAACAATCAGACATTAAAACATGTGTGAATGAATCTGCAAAGAATCAGAATCTTTAAATGGAAAGATGAGTTAGAGGAGAATTTCTGGAAAGACATGAACTCAGAGGTGGGGAAAATTCTGATATGGGGCTTTGCAGATGCTACCAAGGATATGATACAAGAAGCACTGAAAATACTGGAATTGTTACTAAAATGAGGAGGCTCAAATGTGGAGATCAGACAAAATGCAAATAAAAAAAAAAGTACGGATGGTTTGATGAGGAATGTGTGACATCAAAGAGGGAAGTTTTCAAAGAGTTGAGGAGGACAGATGAGGATAGGGATAGACACAATTTTTGATAAGCAAATGGGGATACAAACGTTTGTTGGAATTAAAAAGAAAGCAATTGCAAGATAAGGTGGGAAAGCAAACGGGGCAGGCGATAAGGGAGGAAGATAGTAAAAAAATCTGCGGAACACTGAAACATATTTATAAGAAAAGAGAAAGGCAGAATACAATCACACCTAAGGAATGGTTGGAATATTTGAAGAAGATTTAAGGAACTATAAAGTGCCTGCAGATAAAAAATTATAACTTGGACCAAGAAATAACTAGTATATAGGTAGAACAACATTTAATTTAATTTATCTGCCAATTAAAATTGCATGTTTTCCTGGCATTGTCAAGAAAATGTTAAGTACAAAAGAAGTTACATTAAGTTCTACCTATACACAATCCTACTCTTACAAGCTATTACAAAGAAAATGTACGTACAAAGTTTATCCTTAAGCTAATATGTTCAAAGTTTTGCCTAATAGAAAAATTTAATAATGTATACTACAAAAAGCGTAACAATACTAAAATTTAATAATTTATAAACTCATCTGTTGAATAATAACATCTTTGAACCATATATTTTTTCACTTCTCTTTTAAATTGTTTTATAACATTTATTTGTTGCATGTGTGTTGGTAGTTTATTAAAAAACATACAAACAGCAACAGAGGGTTTCATCTTGAACAATTGTAATCTATGTGAAGTTATATGGAAATGTGTGTGAAACCTGGCTGTTAATTTTTGTATGATTTTCATTATTACCTCAAAGATATATAGAGAGTGAGAATATTTAATTTTCTGAAATAATTTCTACAAGATTCCTGTGGCTTTAGACCTACCGTTACCCTAATTGCTCTTTTCTGTAATATAAAATGTCTTTTATAGTGCTATGTCCCCAAACTGTAATTCCATATAATAAATGTGGGTATATTAATCCATAATAGATATTTATTAATATGTTTATATCAACAGTTTTTGTCATTCTCTTTAATAAGAATATAGTTTGTTGCAGACTTTATCTATTTATTTATCCCATGTCTAATATTATTCCTAAAAAGTTAGCATTGTTTACCTCATTAATTTCTTCATTATTTATATTAATATTTAGTTGGGTTTCATTTCTGTTTTGGATTGTCTGAAAATTGATGAATCCTGTTTTCTTTACATTAATGTGCAGGTTGTTAAACTTAAAAAATTCCACAATTTGTTTTATATTTTGCTTTGTATAAGCATCTAATTTCTGCAAGCTTTCACCGGTGTTTAATATAGAAGTGTCATCTGCATATGCTATAATTTTCCTGTTTTGTGTCAACGGTATAGCTTATGAACAGCAGGGGTCCTAATACTCAGCCCTGTGGTACACCGTATAGGTATTTGAGTAGTATTCCTTTATTTACTGATTACTTTTATGCGTATTTAATTTGTGTTCTGCCCCCTAAGTATGAATTATTAGTTTAAATGGTGCAAATCCCATATTGTTGCAGTTTATTTACTAATATTTCATGGTCTATGCAATCAAAAGCCTTAAATCCATGTTGTTGTTGTTCACCAATGGCACTGGGGGTTAATTGATCTGCATCATTTTCCCTCTGGCTTCCCAGTATAAAGTCTGTAAGTTGCAACTTTTAAGCCTTTGCATTTGGCTAGATGTTGTTTGTTCAGGATGACATCATCTTCACAGAGAGTGCACTTGGGTGTAGGTAGGCATCCTATCTTGTAGAGGTGTTCTGCGAGGCAATCATGGCCAGTTGCCATCCTAAATAAGGCCACTGCAGTCTTTCTTGGCATTTTTTGTATATCAACTCTATCTTTAATATTCTTATAATCTTTATCCTTTAATTTATCTTCTTCATCAAGTCTCTGCTGTCTTTTGAAATGTTGTTTAATTGTTTATTTATTTCTATTTGTCCTACAGGTTTTATTTGTTGTATTGCACCTTTCTTTGCTAATTGATCCGCATGTTCATTGCCCAAAAGTCCGACATGAACTGGGATCCATTGTAGAGTCACATGATTTCTAGTTTCAACTGCTTTAATTAGGCTTCTTATTTCTTTAATATTTCTTGTTGTTTTATTATTGTAATTTACTATTCCATCTATGACTGATTTTGAGTACCCGGCGGAGGGCGATGGATTTTTTCGGGTGTAAAAATCCTTAGCACGGCTTCCTTGGAAGGGAAGTAAAGCCGGTGGTCCCGTGTCATAGCTTTAGGGCACGTAAAGGAACCTCAAGCCTGATAAGAGGCCTCTGAGCAAAATTTCCAGTCTTTCACGCCCAATATAGAATGGGACACTAAGAACCATAGTAGTTAAAGAACGTCCATAAATAAAACTCAATTTCTCAATTTCATTGATTTTGAGTCTGATAAGATGACTATTTTTTGTTTTATGCATGATCTATATAAAATGTTCTGTAATGCTGCTTTTATAGCTGTTAATTCTCCATTATAGTGTTTGACGTTTCATCTGTTAGATACTGTGCAAAATGTTTACATATACTCCTGCACCGGCATTTTTTTTTATTGATGAGGGATCCATCTGTATATATTCGGAGTCATTTCTTTTTCTGGGTAGCTTTCATTTTCTGTAGTTATTGCTATGGCTCTCATTTCATCTGGTATATTGTTTTGTTTGTGTATTATATAAATCCATGTATATGCAACTATTTTGTTCCCTATTTTCTAGACTATCAATAAGATGTTCAACTATTTCTATTATTGCATCTTTTGTTGATATCCGTTTCATAAAACCATGTTGAGAGTTATTTAAAATCTTGTGTTTTTCTACAAATGTTATGATTTGTTTAGCAATTTTTCCATTATTTACAATTTGGTTATATTCCTGAATTTATACTTGTATTGATCAATTGTACTAATGGTTTTAATATGCTGGGAGCACATTGTTTTAAAACAATGGTTTAGAGTCCATCTTTGCCTGTTGAACTTTTACTTTTCATTTATGTATCACATTTAAAAGCTCTTCTTCAGATATCTCTGAAAGGAACATCAAATTTGAGATACTATGTTTATTTAGGTTTGTCGCAGTATTATGTTCGTGTTATCTTATTTGCTGAGCGCCTGTTATTGTTTTACTATTTTGAATTTTGGGTTTTTTGTCCTCCGGCTAGCTATTATTACTCAGTCAAGCAAATATCTCTTGATCAGGGCGTGTAAACGGAAAGGAGTTGTTACTAAAAGATAACACTGATAAAAGAATTTGTTTTTACACTTTTATTGCCGTCACACTCAATTAATTTCACATATTTAATCTTGATACACGCCTGACTGAAACTGTTATATTTTCGAATGTAACTACAATCACTTATTTGCCACGCACTATTAATTCGCGCATTTCACATTTTGTAACTAACTTTACGATGCGAGAGATTCTGTAGAATTGCATAACGTGTCCTTTGTGAATGCTTTCTTAGAACTGCCTGACGTGTAACTTGCGAGAGAGATTTCTTAGAACTGTGTGACGTTTACCTTGTGAATGATTCTGTAGAACTGCTCGATACTTGCCTTTAACTCAATAATTTATATTCCCTTACCCCGATATGCCTAAACATTATAATAGAGCTGCTATTGGTTAATAAATCGTGCCAACATTAGCGTCTGTTTCATCAGCCAATCATAATTAGTAAAACATGTGCTCTAGGGAAGGTATTCCCTGCATTTCTAAAGAAAGGCGCGCTACCCTGACGTCTTTGTTTGTCCCTTCTAATTGATAAACAACTCACCCCCTCGCTTCATTGTTACCCACTCCGTCAGTTTCAGTGAGGCCGTGTAAACTTATTTCCTAACAATGCTTATAGCTAACAAACATCTAAAATCATTGTCATACAATAATGTTAATTTACACTACAATCACTCTGGCATTCACAGTGTTGTGATATAAAATACTGCCTCAGGTTCATGCAATTTAAAGTGGTATCTTTTTTACATAGTACTGTGTTAATATTTCCAATAAAGGCAGTATTAAATAGACTACTTGTTTCTGCAGGATTTCTAATTATGTTTTCTTTAATTATTTCAATATTTTCATGCTGACGTTTTCCTTTACCACATTCATTATTTATAACATTCCATGATTTTTCAATTAGGTGTTTTATGTATTCTGATTTAGATTGTTTTATTAATTTTCTGTAATTTCTTTTAAAGCTTATAAATGTTTCTTTATCTATTTTTGTAATTCTATATTTATCATAATAATTAGAAACCTGAAAAAGAATAAAGCAGTAGACAAGATGGAATTCCTGGGGAATTTTGGAAAATGTTTAGCAAAACTGATGAGGGTATGAGAATAATGGTGAGGTTTCTGAATAAAGTTGAATAGAATAAAGACAGACCTGAAAACTGGAAAGTAAGCATGGTGGTACCTTTGTACAAGGTTAAGGGAGATATAAATAAACCAGGTAATTGGCCTTCTGTCGATATTAGAAAAAATGTATGCAGGAATAATGGCTGAAAGGTTACAGGAGCGGCTAGAAAGAGAAAACAAAATATCTGAGTTCCAAGCAGGATTTAGAAAAAGGCCTATGGATTATATAATAGTAATACTAACAATTATAAATAAATACCTAAGTCACAAGCGAGGAAGGGTTTATATGTTATTTTGCTGATTTGGAAAAAGCATTTGACACTATCAACAGGGAGGCTCTAGAATGAAAGTTAGAAAAAAGGGTGTAAGTAATGTGTTCATTAGAAATCAAGAAAATATACGAAGGGGTAAAGTTCTGTATCAGATGTGATAGAAACGGAATAAAAGACATAGTGTATCAAAAACTAGGGCTAAGGCAGGGGTGTAAGTTGAATACTATACTATTTAACTTATTTATTGATGACATTTTAGAAAGAATTGGGAAATACAATCCACATAGTCCAGTGATACAAAGCAAAGAGATACCAGGGTTACTTTGGTAGGTACAATAACACTTGTGGGATACAGAAGCAGTTAATGAAATTAGTAATTTTTGCAGAAAGTGGAGTATAAGATTAAACGTCAAGAAATTTAAAATAATGGTATTTAAAAAAGGAAGTAAATTAAGGAAAGACAAAAAAATGGTATCTGATGAAGAAAGACTAGAATTAGTGAAAACATTTGATTATCTAGGAGTGAGAATAATAGTAATGGAAGATGGGAACCACATGGTCAAAGGAAAACTAGCTGTGAAAGGAGTGAGAGCATGTCTACAGAAGATACCAGAAATGTCTGTAAATTGGTTTGAAAGTTTGATAGAGTCAGAGATGTTATATGCAGTTGAAATTTGGGGTTTATCACAAACTGTAAATAAAATGATGCAATACATAGGATGCTTTGTAAAGAATTATTAGGTTTGCTGAAATCATCACCAAGAGGAGTAGCATTGGTAGAACAGGAAGAAAAGGAATAGTGCTGGAAAGAGTTTTGGTACAGGAATCTGAAATTAGATGATGGTGATATAATCAAAACATGCACAAAGTACCAAACTGTATTATGGCACAATAATTGGGGGAAGAGATTGGTATGGGGGGTGTATGGCAGAGGGGTGAAAATAATTGAATCGGATTTTGGAAGAAAGTATGAAAGAGATTGAGAGGCAAGAGACATGGGCAGGCTTTGAGAATAAAAGTTCTTTGAGGTTGTACAAGATAACAGAAATAATGGGGAAGGGAGAAGTTTGTTGATAGTTGTGACAAGCAAGAAGAGAGGGATTTTTCAGGGGTGTTATGTGTGTGCTCCATTGCTTGACGCAGTGTGAAGAAACAAGTAGGTAGAGGGAGGGTATTTGGGATAAACTGGAAAACATCACAGTGGCAATAAAAATATTGACAGAAGTAGGAGTATGAACGAATATTTAGGAAGAGTAAGGAGTAAATGGATTAGAAAACCAAAAAGAGAAAAAGATGGGAGGGAGTCAAATTAGGCCTGAATGCATGCAGACGACCTAGGAGCCACAGCATGCTGGGCCTATAGGAAAGTGTATCAGTCTCAATTACAAGAAATGTATTTAATTGTTGGTAAATAAATATTCTGTTCTATGATCAACATAAAGCAGTACCCTTTATCTCTAGATGATCACATATATACAGTAAAAGTAATATGGTGAGAGAATTGATCATTGCATACTTGGTGGAGGATACGTGACATTCTGTATTGAGTGATCTGCTTTCTCTGTGTCCAGCATTTCCTCTAGCATTTTTGGCGATAGCTGATGATCAACATAAAGCAGTATGCTTTATCTCTAGATAATCACTTATATACAGTAAAAACAATATGTAATGTAATTTATTTGCAACCAGTTATCAACTTTACATCGATTTTGGACAAGTCAGTCTTATTTCTAAATTATTTACAATTACAGATTTCTTCTATTTATACATTCATAGCTCATTTAAATCATACAGAACCGTATTTATTAGATACTCTTTTAATTTACGTTGAAATTGTATTTTTGAAGTATTTGCAACAGTTTTTAATTGTGATGGTAATCTATTAAAAAGCTTTATTCCTCTTAAGCTAACATCTTTCTCAGTAATACCTCTGTTGAAATTATGCCTGTGGAAATCAGAGTTGCTCCTTGTGTTATATTCATGTAGTTGATAATTTCTTGTTAAGTTCTGTTTATCAATTATATACAATATGTAATGTAATATTTATTTCATCATTATTACAATAATACAAATAAAGCTTACATCTAAAACTTATGTCTAGTGCACCAGTTTTCTAGCTCCCCCATATTTAGCCCCTAGGCTGTATATATGGGATAAAGCTACTATACCATCTCTCCACTTTACAAACTATGCTCGTTCAGCTGTACCTTTCTTAAGCTCCTTATCCACTTATCCCTTGTGTTGCCTAAAAATGTCCCCATTATTTTAATTGTTTCTACTTTTGTGCTTCCCAACATTCTTAATGCTACTGCTTCTTTGTTTAACTTGTCCCATTTTTTATTCCATATAACCTCTCTCCACCTTTTAACCTTATCACATTCTATTAGCCAATGAAAAGTACTACCCGATTCATCACACATAATACATCTCCCCGAACAATTATATCCATTTCTTTTTAAAAATATTACTCCTGTGCGCATCCACGCAAGACCTATTCTACCAAATTGATTACATATATCTACATACTTCTCCCTTCCCCAATCTCTTTTAACTGATTTATACAATATAGTCCTATAAACATACAGAGAATAAATGATAAATATTTTATTATTGATAAATATCACCCTGCATGAGTCTCTTGGTTTTAATTTAAATATAAGTCGGATGCACTTTTTTTGAAGAATAAATATTTTATCCATGTGTTTTTTTGCAGAACAGCCCCAAATTTCTATTCCATACACTAAGTGTGAATAAATACAACCAAAATAAATGAGTTTCAAAATATGCATATCCCCATACATCTGAAAATACCTTAATAGAAAAATTGATTTGCTGATGGCACTGCAGGTACGGTTAATGTGTTCTACCCATTTCAGTTGATTATCCACAACTATGCCTAAAAATTTATGTGATTTTACTTCCTCTATAGTATTACCCTGGATTTGCAAACTCATATTAGAAATATTTTTGTTTATGGTATTGAATTGCATCATTTTTGTTTTTCCCATATTGCATTTAAGATTGAGGACATCAAAATATTTTAATATCAAGGAGGCAGAATTGTTCATAGTTATATTCAATCTATGTTCTCACTCCAGCAGACGGCAGTTGTATCATAGGTAACAATGGATGTATTTAATGGTTGGGTGATTTCATTAACGTATATGATGAACAATAAGGGGCCTAATACTGTCCCTTGAGAGGCACTCCATATTTAACTGTTTCTATTTCTGACTGTAGTTTGTTAATAAATTTACCTTTTTTATGGTTGATTTCCGTTAACTGTTTACTCCCTATGAGATATCTACCAATTAATTTATTTGGCAAACCCCTTATCCCATAATTTTCCAATTTGTTCAATAGGATCTTGTGATCAACACAATCGAAGGCTTTAGATAGGTCAAAGAATAGGGAGCTAAACTTGTGATTACATTCCAGTTTTTTTGTAACTTCATTAATAAATTGGCTTATAGCCTTAATTGTGGAGTTTCCTTTTTTAAAACCGTGTTGAAAATTTGAAAATAATTGATGTTTATCAAAATAAGAAATTAGTCTCCCCAATATGACTCTCTCAAAAAGTTTGGCTATCTTAGAGGTTAGTGTAATTGGCCTATAAATACTAACATTATTTTCATTTCCTGTTTTAAGTAATGTTTCATTACTCCTAATTTTAACATCTCAGGAAATTCCCCTTCTTCTATAGAGCAATTGATTAGATATGTTAATGGTTTAACCAAAGCATTCTTACAATATTTCAAAATTTTTGGACTAATCTCGTCCCATCCGCTGCTTGATTTATTTGGTAGTTTATTAATTATTTTATTAATTTCATTTTCTGTTACTGGCCTAATAAAGAAGGGAGACTGAATAGAGAGTGTCGTAACAGCAGTCATGTCTGAATACATAGTTGAGTTTGATGTTTGAGCAGCACGTTTGTAAAGAAGTCGTTAAATTCATTACTTACAATTATGGGATCATGCACCAAATTCTCTTTAATGTTAAGTTGGATGTTTTTGTGCATTATTTTGTTCTTACTGGCACTGTTTATTAAATTCCAAGCAGATTTGTTAATATTTTTTCACTTTTCCATTTTTTTTCTGTATGTTATTGCTTTTACATTTTTTAGTTCCTTTAAATAATACCATTTTAGGGATATACTTGTTTTTATAGTGTATAGTTGAAGTACTCTTATACAAAGCATATATGTCTTTCAGTTTCTCTTTTAACTTAACTAGCTCTAATGGCAATACAATTCTTTCATTTTTGACCTGATTTACTGTACCTTGTTTCAATGGACAAGAATCATCAAAGTGTATTTTAAAAATTTTATAAAAGTTATTCCATTTATTATTTATATTATTACAGTTAAAAATAGAATCCCAATTTTCGAATTTTAATTTATGTACCAATTTATGTATATTTTTATTATTTATGTCACGAAATATCCTAACTTCTTGTGGCTCAGTCATATATTTATCTATTTTAAATTGAACAAATTGAGCATAATGATCCGAAATGTGAGTATTTATTATGGAGTATGTGCATTCTTGCATATTGGATGCTACATGTTCAATAGTAGAGGATGTACTTAAGGTTACTTGCGTTGGTTCTTGGATTATATCCTTAATATTATACATATTTAACACGTTTTTAAATTCTTTGTATGAATTGTCGAGGTTATCTAGGTTTATATTGAAATCACCTCCAAGAATGACTTTTATATTCCTGTTCATGTATTTATCTAGCAATATTTCTAATTGGGAAATGAAATCTTTATTGGGGGCTGAAGGTGACCTATACAATCCAATTACGAGTATGTTCCCTTGATTTGTTTCTAACTTTATAGCAGTTGCCTCAAATGATTTCTCTATACAAAGATGTTCTAAATTTATTTGTGTAGCCTTTATTTCTTTCTTTGTAAATATCATAACCCCTCTGCATTTATGATTTGATCTAAAGTATTTACTAGCTATTTTGTAATTGTCCACTTTACAAATATCCTCTCTACCCATACCATGTTCACTTATAATACATATATCTACATTTAATTCATCCAAAGTATGCGTCAGTGCTACAAGCTTTTTCCTCGTATATTGTATATTTAGATGAAAGACATTAAGTGTTTGTTCATTACATTTACCAGGCATGTTAGAAACATAATTTACCTTTGTTTCACTAACTTTTATCGAGTGCTTACTTTCTCATCCACCGTGTTCGCCTTTAGTTTCCCTTTTTTATGGAAGATATTTACATTGCACAGCAGGTTTCCAAATATATATGAGCCTGTGAGGTTTAAATGTACCCCATCTCTAGCATAGTCTTTTTCTTTTAACCAACAGTTCCCATCCACCATTACACACTGTGTTACACTACACATCCAGTCATAGTTGCTGTTTATTATTGATGTACACTTAGCACTCACATCTTGGCGCTGTAGTACTCCATTCACCAGTATTTTTGTCCTTGGCACTTACTTCTTGATGTACCACACTATATCCATAGTATTGCCCATTATTTCTTCTGCCATAGCCCCTCTTTGGATGTCGTTCGTTCCCACATGTAGAACAATTATTTCTGGTTGCATTTCCCTCAGATCAAGTTTGTGCTTGAGTTCTGTACTACGTATTCCAGGATAACAGTACACATTGTATCCTTTCTCTTTGCACAGTTTGCCGGAAAATTTCAGCAGAGAGTCCCCTAATACTAAGACACATTTGTTTTTCGTGTTTATAGGACTTCTGTTTTCTTCCTAGCCGAGTTTGGGTTGGATTTCCTATGGGAGCATCTTTGGTGGATGTATTCAATATCTCATATCTGTTTGTTAGTATTAGGCTATTATCAGACTTCCTTTTGTTTGCCTTACTTGCTTCAAAAAACCTTCATCGTTCGCATCTTGATGCAACGTCCATAAATTCTTCATTTCTGTTTGCATTCTCTTTCCGTTAGTTTTGTATGCAGTAGGTGTGTTTTCAGTGTTGCATTTTCATGTTGTAAAGTTATTATTTGTTCTTGTGCCGCTTTTAAATCTCCTTATTAAGAATGTCGATAATCATATGGAGTGAAGTCACCATTTCACCTCCATTCTTGTTTTCCCGTCATCGATGTACCCATGCGATCACTTTTGTGCAGTCGTTTTTCGTTAGTAGTTCCATCCCTTCTTTCACCTTCAGTTTCACCGTCATGTTTTTCGATGTAGTTTGTCTTGTCGTTATTTCCTATGGATTTTACCTTGAAGTTACTGTTACTTTCACCAAATTTTTGTTGCTTACTGCAGGTTACCATTCCACCCACCGCCGCCATATTGTTGAAAATGGTGAGAGAATTGATCCTTGTGTACTTGGTGGAGGATATGTGACATTCTGTATTGAGTGATCTGCTTTCTCTGTGTCCAGCATTTCCTCTAGCTTGTTTGGTGAGAACTGATGATCAACATAAAGCAGTACCCTTTATCTCTAGATGATCACTTATATACAGTAAAAATAATATGGTGAGAGAATTGATCCTTGCGTACTTGGTGGAGGATATGTGACATTCTGTATTGAGTGATCTGCTTTCTCTGTGTCCAGCATTTCCTCTAGCTTGTTTGGTGAGAACTGATGATCAACATAAAGCAGTACCCTTTATCTAGAGAATTGATCCTTGCATACTTGGTGGAGGATATGTGACATTTTGCTTTCTCTGTGTCCAGCATTTCCTCTAGCTTGTTTGTTGATGCCTGATGATCAACATATTGAAAAGTCTTAGAGAGATCAAGAAAGAGCTATGCAACCATCTTTATTCAGCTTTACATTTAATGTCTCGCATCCAGACCAACATCAGTTAGTAATTTGTGTTTACCAATAAAGTAGAACACTTTCTCCAAGATTTCATTTTCAGTAGTGCAGATGACTTAACACTGGATTGATTGCACTCATGAGGTCATGTTGATGGATGCAGATAACTTAAAGCTGTGGCTCCATTCTGGCTCTGTGTTTATTTCTCAAACGGAATACATCTGATTTGAATCCACAGTAACAACTTTTGTTAAACTTAAGAAAACAAAATTGTTAATGAACATGGCAGCTTTACCAACATAATATTATAAAACAATAGAAACAAATCTGAACACTAAACAAATGGTAATTCGGCAGCATAAGAAGACTGCAGTAGGCTAAACTGATAGTCTTATTTTTTAAAAGCAGATTGTTATGAGATGGCTTTGAGATTCCATGCTTTTTGAATGTCCAAGAGACTTCTGCTTTGAAAAAAATGATTAAGTATTTCAAAATTAATTCAAACCAATAACAAAGAAAATCTTGGAAATGGTTAGCAAAACATTTTATTTTATATAAATTTTGCGCTTTAACAAGATATACATTTTTGTGGAGTAAGATTTTGTCTATGTCTTACTTATACAAAATTCCTTCAGAATGAAGAGGACTTCATGGACTTTTCTCAGGAAATTCAAGATACACATTTTATTTGTCATTAAAATATTTTAAACATATCCTGTTTTAAACATAATCATTAACAGCCGTTTTTGAGAAAATAAAAAAATAACGAAGTGTAGTTTGTGAAAGGTAATTTGGAAGGATGCCCTTCCATGTGAAGGGTAGTTTGCTAAAGACCTTTTTCTAAAACTGCCTTTTTTTTTTTTTTTTTTTTGGATTCAGAGAGTCTCAAACTGTGTATATCTGGTGAAATCTCAGTATTGAAGTTTTTGGTGGAATGGAATACATCCTCTATTTACTACAGGATGCAGTAGAGAAGTAATAGCAATTCAGAGAGAGATACTACATTTTGTATAACAAAAAGTCACAAAAATAGACAAAAGCTTGTGGATCTCATAAAAATAGCCATTGATCAATGTATGTACTTGTCCTTTTTATTCTCATTTCATTTCATTTTTATTGATCCAGTTAATTGTTACGTACAGAAATACAGTCAATGTTGGACACATCAAAGTAAGATAAAATATTTACACATATTACAAAAATTAATAAACCAAAATATGTATAATTTTACAAAAAATAATTATGATTACATATGTACAAAAGATGCAATCAATGCTGGACACGCAAGGTAAGAGTACAAAATATAACAAAAATTCTCACAGCTCCTACATTATTAAATTATGTAATACATTCACATAACATTATTGAACTTGTACATAATAATATAAACATTAATACAATGACTGTTACATGCATTTTATATATTATATTATACACATATTGCTTTAAGGTGGGCTGTTATTATATTTTATATTATATAATTTGACTGAAATCATTTAAGTGTTAAAAATATACTGCCTCAAATGTGATCACTTAGTCTTAAGTCAAGAACCTCATCTTTACACACATGAGTCAAAGTTTATAAATATTTGTACTAATAGAGATGAGGAGTGTTGCGTGACTCGTGTGGGCTGGAATATAGTTTGTTCAAGATGTTAAAATAGATACAGTGTTAGATTTACTATCAAAATCAATATTAAAGTCCCCACAAATAATCAATTTTGTGTTATTGTTATTTTGTTTTAATGATATATCAAGTTTATTTAGAAAGACCTGAATGTCATTTCCAGGGGACCTATATATGCATATGATTTTATGTTAGGATTTAACAATTTAATGCCGGACATTCAAATTCTTTTTTTGTGGTTATATTTTGCAGGTTGTAATTTTAAAGAGAGCTGCAGTATCTAAATAGTACTTATTTTATATTTGTTATATTTATAACCATGGCTCCTATGTTTTCAAAGTTAAGTGGTAAGGTGTTACACAGTCAAAGTAGGGAAATAATTGCAAATGTCATCAACTTCATGAAGCAAGAAGCAGAGATGAAGGAAGAAATTATATCCGAGTTCCACAAAAGTGAGAGTGAAAGAAAGAGTAGTCAAAGCAACTGGTGTTTCACCGAGTTCCGTTTCCAGAGTTCTCAAAGATAAGAGAAAAAAACATATGGATGAAAGAGTACCATTTGACACACCTGGGAAGAAACATAGGGTCCCTAAACGTATTACAGAAATAGACAATTTCGAATGCGTCATTCGGCGCACGATTCACAATTCCTATGTGGAAGAAAAAACTGTGCTAACAATAAGCAGATTACTCATCCAGCTGAAAGACAGCAGAAACTTTCAAGGTGGTGCTACAAATCTCAGAAAAATTATTAAAGATTTAGGGTTCAAATGGAAGAAACCGAAATCAAATAGAAGAGTTCTAACAGAAAAGCAAAATAAATAAATAAAATAAAAAAATAATAATAAAATAAAAAGTAAATGTTGCCATGATAGCTTAGTGGTTAGAGCAACGGCACGGAAAGCCTAAGATCCGTAGTTCAAATCCCGGCTATGGCATTGAATTTTTCAGTCTGATTCTACCTTTCCAAATGACTATAATTTTATATGTACTTATATCAGTGAGTACTTATATCAGCATCAATTTTCAAGGTGGTGCTACAAATTTCAGAAAAATACTATAATGTATGAAGATGAGTCATACATACACAGCAGTCATACAGCATCTAAAAGTTGGAGTGACGATAGCGAATTAGGTTTGCAGGCACCTGTTGCCAAAGGGCAAATACTTATTATCGTTCGTGCTGTTGGAAAAACCGGCTTCGTTCCAAATGCCCTTCTTTTACAAGTCGCAACAAACAACAGGAGATTTTCATCAAGAAATGAATACAGAAAATTACATGAAGTGAATCAACGCCATGTTGATACCTAATATGCCTGCTGGGTCTGTTCTGGTCATCGACAATGCTTCACAATGCGTCAACACTCAAATTCACAAACCACCTACCTCAACTTCCTTGAAAGAAGAAATGAGAGCTTGGTTACTTAGACATAATAAAGCTTTAGATGAAAGCATGAGTAAAACAAAGCTATATAACTTACTTAAAGCCAACAAACAGCTTCAGAAGTCATACATACTTGACCAGATAGTAATACAACATCGCCATAATGTACTTAGACTGTCATCGTATCGCCCAGATCTAAACCCAATCGAATTAATCTGGGCTGATATCAAAAAATGGGTGGCATGCAGAAATATCACTTTCAAATTAAAATATGTGGAGCAGTTATAACGCCAGCAATTTGCTGAAATTGGAAGGCCAGATTGGGAAAATGTATGGCGACATGCTGAATAAATTAAGAATCATTATGTTGAAGAATAGGGAATTGCAGAAAATCAAATAGAAATAATTCTCATCCAGGATAATGGTGCAGAAAGTAGTGACACCAGTGATGACGGCAATAATGTGAGTGATTCCGCAGAAGAGGAAGGGTTGTTAGATGTGGAAGAATTGGAGGCAATGATTGACAGCGTTTTTTACTTTCTCTACTACGTATAGTAAGTAGGGGAAGTATTGTATTCCACCCAAAAATTCGATACCGAGATTTCACCGGAAATACATGTTTTGAGACCCCCTGAATCCAAAAAAAGCATTTTTGGAAACATATCCGTGTGTCTGTCTGTGTGTGTGTCTGTGAACAGCATAACTCAGAAACGAACAGTCGGATAAACACCAAACTTGGTATTTAGGTTCAGTATCTTCCAAGGATGCGACACGAAGGTTTTCAAGAAAATCCCCCCACCACAGAGTACCCTTTACATGGAAGATTTTTCGAAAATGGCTCTAATGATTTTGATTAAAATATCATATGTTTAAGATATTTGTATGACAAATAAAATGTATATCTTGAATTTTCTGGGAATGTCTCCAAAAGTATTCTTCATTGTGAACGACTTTTGCATAACTGGTAAACCATAAGAGATAGACAAAATTTTACTACACAAAAATGTAGATCGCATTAAAATACACAATTTATGTCATATACATTTTTGTTGTTGAGTGAACCACTTTCGAGATATTGCTTGTTATTCCCTTAAATTTTTCAATTCTTATTTTCTCAAATGGGAATTCGTTATTCATTTTTTTGTCTTGGATATGCAAAGAGTATTAATCTGTGGGAAAGGGAATGGTGCTGCACCTAGCAACCAGCTATTAAGAGATATGTATGTGCTTAAAGGCTACTGTATTTCCAAATTGCACTTGTAAATATACATTCCCCTTACATCTACAAGAAAATTAGCACTAAGATAGAGTCTGCAAATGTTTATCTCGATTAACATGAAGTAGATGGAGAATAAGCGTTTGTATAAATAGTTTGTACAAGAGTAGAGAAAGTCATGCGAGTGTAACACATCAGATTTTTATATTAAGCGCTTTTTACAGCGTGGATTTTAATATACTGTATATAACTAAGTTTATCAACGCAAAGCAGTGCATAACCGGTGGATATTTGACGACTGTCCCACGCACTCCTGAAGCATGCAGTCGACCGGTCACCACCTGATCTGGTAAGCAACTCGCATCATAGCTCTCATTAAGATTTTCACGTGTCTAGAACTGTTGCGCCGATTATACGTCTGGTGCCTTTTTATTTCCTTTGGTAGCACGGCTTTGCATATTAGTTTCACTTCCGTTGTTGTTATCCACAGCACATTAAACCTGTTTTTTACCTGTATTTCACAGCTGCCATTCGTATGCTGCACTCGATTATTTCGAGTAGCATCTGAATATCGCTTTTATGATTATATGCTACCTCTGTGAATCCTTTGTCCATAGCTGTTAATTTTGCTTGAAGGGCAGCGTTAGTGTCTTGCAATTCTGTATTTACTTTCTTCAGGTCGTGAATTTCTCCTTCCAGAGAACTAGCAATTGAAGCATCTTTGATGTTTGCTAATTGTTCTTTTTCAAAGTATAGTTTTCACTTCTGAGCCTTTCTATTTCCTTTTTTGCTTCTTTTAGGTCCTTGTTCAGAATGTCGATTATTGTGTGTAATGAGGATGCCATTTCCTTTTCTTGTACTCTATGAGCCTCCAGTTTAGCTGCATGCCTTTTATTTGGTGAATTCTCCATCATTCCCATCATTTACACTTTCTCCATCCTTATTATGATTTGGTTTAACACCATTTTTAAGTAATTTAGCAGCACAATTATCACTATTATTGCTCGATATGAGTATGCTACGGGTCACTGCACCTTCCGCCGCTATATTGATCTGTCTCTCTCTACTGCTTGCCTATAGTAATGGAGGAAGTATTGCTTCCACCGCATATACACGTTTTGAAGTTCCCTGAATTGAAAATCATTTCAGAGAGAGAGAGAGAGAGAGAGAGTGTGTGTGTGTGTGTGTGTGTGTGTCTCTCTCTCTCTCTCTCTCTCTCTACATCAGGGAGAGGAAGTGATCATTGTGGACACAAACCAAACCTCTGACCGTGCTAATGCCAGTGTGATATCTCACTAACAATCTCAATCAAGGTTGTGACCATGAATCAAGGTATCAACCAGTTGAAACAGCTACATCAGGGGGAGTAAGTGATCATTGTGAACACAAACCAAACCTTTGACAGTGCTAATGCCAGTGTGATATCTCACTAACAATCTCAATCAAGATTGTGACCATGAATCAAGATATCAACCAGTTGAAACAGCTACATCAGGGAGAGGAAGTGATCACTGTGAACACAAACCAAACCAGTGACGGTGCTAATGTCAGTGTGATGTCTCACTAACACTCTGTCAAGGTTGTGACCATGAATCAAGATATGAACCACTTGAAGCAGGTACATCAGGGAGAGGAAGTGATCATTTTGAACACAAATCAAACCTCTGCCAGTGTGATATCTCACTAACAGTCTCAATCAAGGTTGTGACCATGAATCAAGATATCAACCAGTTGAAACAGCTACATCAGGGAGAGGAAGTGATCACTGTGAACACAAACCAAACCAGTGACGGTGCTAATGTCAGTGTGATGTCTCACTAACACTCTGTCAAGGTTGTGACCATGAATCAAGATATGAACCACTTGAAGCAGGTACATCAGGGAGAGGAAGTGATCATTTTGAACACAAATCAAACCTCTGCCAGTGTGATATCTCACTAACAGTCTCAATCAAGGTTGTGACCATGAATCAAGATATCAACCAGTTGAAACAGCTACATCAGGGAGAGGAAGTGATCACTGTGAACACAAACCAAACCAGTGACAGTGCTAATGTCAGTGTGATCTCTCATTAACAGTCTGTCAAGGTTGTGACCACGAATCAAGACATCAACCAGTTGAAACAGCTACATCAGGGAGAGGAAGTGATCATTGTGAACAGAAACCACACCTCTGACAGTGCTATTGTCAGTGTGATGTCGCATCCAAGAGGCATCTTGATAATGGATGGAAATAAGCCATCAACATCAAAAGAAGAAAATAGGGAGTTAAGGAATTGATCATATTTTAAAGACAGATTTAGGAGAGACAGGTTTGGCTTACAGTAGGAAAAGGGTAAATTGAGGTGTCTGGGTTTTAGGAACTGCGAGCGGGTGAAAAATTCAAAATATATGCAGGTAATTAAATGCATATATTGGTCAAGTTGGATTACCTAGTAGTAGTTGAGACATGGCTAAAAGAGGGTCAACACAAAAATGTTAAAAGGTTTTAATTATATAGGAATTAAGGGGAAAAGAACCACAAAGAAGGGAAGAGCATTAGGAGGGATAGGGTTATTCGTAAGCAAGGCTTTAGGACATTGGATTAAAGAATGCTGATCAAGGAGAAAATAAATATTATGCATAAGAATAGAGGAGAGTCAGGTAAAAGTGTGGCTAGGGGTAGTATATAACTCCCACCTCCTCAAGGTTTCATAATACGGAAATTAAATCATCTAGGAAAAGACCTAGAACAGTTAAAAAACAACACCAAAACATAGAAATAATAACTGTGGGTGGTTTTAATATAAGAATAGGGGAAAATTACGTTATTATTGCTAACATTTCGTGTAGTGATAATGAGAGAGAGAGAAAAAGTGAGTTTTATTTATGGATGATCTTTACTCGTCCTATTGTATATTGGGTGTGAAAGACTGGTAATTTTGCTCAGAGACCTCTTTTATCAGATTTGAGGGTATTTTACGTGCCGTAAATCTACGATACGGGACCACCGGCTTTACTTCCCTTCCAAAGGAAGCAATGCTAAGGATTTTTAGACCTGAAAAAATCCATTGCGCTCTGCTGGGTTTCAATCCGTGACCTTGCAAAGTAGAGGCTAACATAGTAACCATTGCACCATGGGAGAGAGGGAGAGGGAGAGAGGGAGAGGGGGAGGGAGAGGGAGGGGGAGAGGGAGAGAGAGAGAGATATTCCTAGAATTTTGTGAAGTGTATGCATTTGAGGTACTAAACAGAAAGTGTGGGGAACATACATATGTTAGTACTAATGGACAGAGTGTTACTGACTATATTTTAATACATACTGTATCTAATTTTAAACTATCTAACTTTAGCTCAAGCAGTTATTTTCCAATAATATTGGAAATCAAAGTTCAACTAGAGAGAGAAATACAAAGTGAATTAGGTTATAATAAAGAAACAGTTACAAGATATAAATGGAAAGAGGAATATGGGGAGAACTTTAAAAAAGGGCTGTAGTCAGAATATGTGAATGTGGGATAAATTGTATGATAGAATGCAGAGAAATAGAAACAGAAGTTAATCTAATAAATAATATGATGTACAGAGCGGGTGAGGAAATGAAAATAATTAAGAGGGATGGTATGATGACGAGTGTAGAGCAGAAAAAAGGCAAGTAAACAGCTGTTGATTAGATGGAGGGAGATATGAGATTATGAAACGAAAGAGGAATATATTCAGGAGAAACATTTTTACAATTTATTACTTGATAGCAAGTAAGCTATGTGGAGAAAGACACAGGAAATTAGGGTAATAAATGTATTAAAGGAAGGCAACACAAATAAGATATGGAAAACAGTAAAATCAAATACATGAAGTATACAGCCAAACCTAACAGAGGAATGGGAAGAGTATTTTAAAGGGCTGCATGGGGAACAAGAAGCTTTAATAACAACTGCCACTTTAGAAGTAATAATTTTGTAGAAATGTTAGATGTGAAATAAATACAGGGGAAATGATAAGGCAGGTTCCAAAAATGTGGAAGAATAAAACAACGGGAAAAGATGGTATACCTAATGAATTTTTTAAGAATGCTGTATGGAAAGAAGCAAAATTAGGCTGTTACTTGACTTGTTTAACGAAATCATAAGAAAGAGATATATACCCCAGAGATGGAAAAAACTATCATATAACCAATATATAAAGGTAAGGAGAATGTGGACAAACCAAGTAGCTATCGTGATATTGGCCTTGTTATTCAATGTGCGGAAAATATTCACAGGTATTTTAGCAAGTAGGGTGCAAAGATAGGTGGATGAATATAAAATACTGTCAGAATTTCAAATGGGTTTCAGGAGTGGGAGAAGAACATTGGACATATTTATAATAAAAACATTGGTGGACAAGTATTTAAAAGAGAAAAGAGGGAAATTGTATATGGCCTTTGTGGACCTAGAAAAAGCTCATGATAGTACTGAACTACATTTACTGTGATATAAAGGGATGAGCAATCAAATGGTTAATACAATAAGGGCTTTGTATAAGAGTGGAGGAAGGGGAAAGTAACGGGAGAAGTTCGACAATGAAAAGGCCTCAGACAAAGGTGCAAATTAATTCCAGTATTATTTAATATATTTATAGACAATATATATCAAGAAATAGGGAGATACAATAAGCAAGTATTCACCAGTAATAAACAAGTACAGGTACCGGGGTTGCTTTTTGCCAATGATTTGGTTGTGGGATCATTTATGGTAATTGAATGAAAACAAGCATTTCAAGGGGTAGAAAAATATTGCAATGACTGGGGATTGAGACTTAAGCCAAAAAAAAACAACCTAGATTATGATGTAAATTGAGCAAAAAATGAGAAATGGGAAGGAAAGAAACAAAATATATGGTGGTTAGAGAAAGTAATTACCTAGGAGTCAAAATAGATGGTGGCATAAAATGGGGAAAAACAGAAAAAAGTAGCATTAGCTAAAGCAAAATGTGTACTAGCAATAATAAAAAGTTTCCAATACAGGGTGTATCTTTATTGGTGTCATATTGGGGAACGTGTTCCTGGCATCAAAACAGTAAAAAAAAGTTCATATGTACATGGGTCTGAAAATCAACCGTTTCATTGTTATAGGTCAAAGAAGATGTATTCCATGAGTGAATAGACGGATATGCACTACATGTATGGCCGTGCAGATGGCAATGCAGCATGAGCACGTGGACTTTATGCAGAAAGGTACCCTGACAAGCCGTTACCTTGCGCAAGAACATTCGCACGAATTCATCAACGCTTGAGAGAATGGCGCATTTGAGAGGAGTACTAGGGATGTTGGGAGACCAAGAGTGGTACGAGGCATTGAGCTTGAAGAACGAGTTCTTCGTGCTGTGGATGCAGACCCATCACAAAGCACAAGATGTATGGCTGTAAGGGAAAGAGTCATACGACTATCTGGAGAATTCTGCATGAAAATATTCTGTACCCGTATCACCATCAACGTGTGCAAGGATTAAATGAGGCGGACTTTGAGCCAAGAAGACGTTTCTGTCAATGCATGTTACAGCAGTGCGCCGTGTTCGTCAATTTCCTAGCCTGTATCTTATTCACGGATGAGGCTGGTTTTACTCGTAACGGCATTTTCAATTATCATAACACTCATAACTGGGCATTTGAAAATCCTAAAGAAGTACAACAGGAGAATCATCAACAGAGGTTCTCTCTCAACGTTTGGGTTGGAATCATTCATGATCACCTTATTGGTCCCTACTTCTTCCCTCTGTGTCTGAATGGACAAACCTATCTCCAGTTTCTCGGAAATGAGTTGCATCACTTAACTGATAATGTGCCTCTGGATATCATCCAACGAATATGGTTTTTACACGATGGTGCTCCAGCTCATTCCAGTATGATAATTTGTAAGTTTTTGAATGATCGATTTTCGCAAAGATGGATTGGTCAAGGGCGACCCATTGCATGGCCTGCTTGATTGCCTGATTTGAATCCAATAGATTTCATCTGGGGACATTTGAAGTCCTTGGTATATGCGACTCCTATAACTGATGTTGACATTTTGAGAGGACGTATCCAAACTAGATTTGACCAAATATGAAACACACCAGAATTTTCAACAGAGTACGCCAGAGCATGGTACGCAGGCTTACTGCATGCTTCGAACCAAGAGGAAGCCACTTCGAGCAATTTTTGTAACTTTTGATTTTGTGTTGTAACTGTGAAATAAATGATTTTCAGACCCATGTTCATATGAACTTTTTTTACTGTTTTGATGTCGGGAACATGTCCCCCAAATATTATGACACCAATAAAAATACATCCTGTATAGAGCACCTGAAATAGGATTCAAGTGGTTGGAACAGCTACACTACGTGATCAAAAGTATCCAGACACCTGGCTGAAAATGACGTAAAAGTTCGTGGTGCCCTCCATCGGTAATGCTGGAAACCAATATGGTGTTGGCCCACCCTTAGCCTTGATGACAGCATTCACTATCGCAGGCATACTTTCAATCAGGTTCTGGAAGGTTTCTTGGGGAATGGCAGTCCATTCTTCACGGAGTGCAGAACTGAGGAGAGGTATCGATGTAGGTCGGTGAGGCCTGGCAAGAAGTCGGCATTCCTAAACATCCCAAAGGCGTTCTATAGGATTCAAGTCAGGACTCTGTGCAGGCCAGTCCATTACAGGGATGTTATTGTCGTGTAACCACTCCGCCACAGCCCGTGCAGTATGAACAGGTGCGTGATCGTGTTGAAAGATGCAATTGCCATCCCCAAATTGCTCTTCAACAGTGGGAAGCAAGAAGGTGCTTAAAATATCAATGTAGGTCTGCACTGTGATCGTGCCATGCAAAACAACTAGAGGTGCAAGCCCCCTCCTGGAAAAACACGACCACACCATAACACCATCACCTCCGAATTTCACTATTGGCAGTACACACATTGGCAGATGACGTTCACCAGGCATTCGCCATACCCACACCCTGCCATCGGATTGCCTCATTGTGTACCGTGATTCGTCACTCCACACAACATTTTTCAATCGTGTAATGTTGATGCTCTTTACACCAAGCGAGGCATCGTTTGGGATTTTTCTGCATGATGTGTGGCTTATGAGCAGCCGCTTGACCATGGAATCCAAGGTTTCTCACCTCATGCCAAGTCATAGTACTTGTAGTGGATCCTGATGCAGTTTGGAATTCCTGTGTGATGGTCTGGATAGATGTCTGCCTATTACTCTTTACAACCCTCTTCAAATGTCGGCGGTCTCTGTCACTCAACAGATGAGGTCAGCCTGTATGCTTTTGTGCTGTACATGTCCCTTCACGTTTCCACTTCACTATCACATCAGAAACAGTGGACCTAGGGACTTTTAGGAGTGTGGAAATCTCGTGTACAGACATCTGACACAAGTGACACCCAATCACCTGACCATGTTCGAAGTCTGTAAGTTCCACGGAGTGTCCCATTCTGCTGTTTCATGATGTCTAATGACTACTGAGGTTGCGGATGAGCACCAGGCAGTAGATGGCAGCGCAATGCACCTAAGATGAAAAACATATGTTTGTGGAGGTGTCTGAATACTTTAGATCACATAGTGTATATAACTCAGTGGTGCGGCACAAAATCCTGCACAGAGTAGAGACACGGGGACTTGATGAGGGGTGGGAAGTCGATAGGTTTTTTTTGTAAAGAAGCCCTAGACCTATCAATATCAAGTGGCACAGATAATAGAAATGGGCCGAGAATCAAGCAAGGGTAAGGTTATGGAGAGAGCATTGAAGTATTGGTACAGAACCTACACCTAGAACAAAATAATATACTAAGACAGTGTCTAGAATTTCAAGAAAAAGTTTAAAAATTAGAGGGTGGGTGTTTTGTTTGAAAAACATCCTAGAATCAAATGGTTTAGGAGAGATTTAGTGGAAAAGGGAGAATAATGAATTAAAGTTTTGGAGAGAAGCAAGAAAGAGGCTAGAGGATATGGAAATACAAAAAATGAGTAGTGAAATATCAGAAGAGTCTTAATAGATTATAAAATATTAAAGTCAACATGGGGAAGGGAGAGAGAGAGCATTGCAGGATAAGCTCAGGAGTGTGGAGGTTAAAAGGAATGAGGATGGGAATAACACTAAACCAATGCCCTTTATGTGGAGAGCAGAAGGATCTAGTACACATACTATTTAAATATTGGGTCACTAACAAGTGGAGTGAGGAAGAGATAAGGGACAACTAGTTAAAGGTTCATCCAAACTTTACAGCAAAGGAAATATTTATGATGGACTACGAGAAGGTTGGAGTGTTTACAAACAAATGAGAAGCAAACGGTTATGGACAGTGAAAAAAAACAATTAGGCCATAATATAATTAATAATTATAAGTAAGAATGAAGTTGTAAATGTTATGTGGGAAAGGCAAATGAGCTTGGGCTGAATGCCAATCCCACACATTAAATATAAAATAAATACACTTGTGCAGTACTTTTAAAGACATTATAAGCCAATTTTTTCATCCAGCTTTGCTTCAACACTGACTTTTCAGCATCTGATACCAGTATGTTTAACTGTGGACAATGTATTGCCTATCTCAAATTGCATATAATAGACGTCTACAGTTGTTGAATCTATTTTGGTGTAGTTCATTAACACCCTGTGTGGATGGTCACAATTTAGCAACTAAGAAAACGGCAAAACAAAAGAGAATCAAACCTGCTATAATGGTAACATACACATGAGATACTAATGCAAAATATTCTATAACTCTCATGTAAAAAAAGTTTTGCTTTATTTCTTTGAGCTTATATTATAATAAAGTTGTTAGCAGGAGATGCTAAACAATTGCATAAAGCAAGAAAATTTCTAATATTAGAAATCTGTGAAGAGATTTTTTATATTTAATAACTGAGATTATTTTTCTCGGTCGCAGACATATCTTTTCCAAAGAGGTTAACTTGCTAGCCAGGGAGTGGGGAATCTTCATATTCACCAGCTTCACCTCTGTTCTGTTGTGTATCTTAAGGCTAAAGACTGGTTCACAACAGCGTGAGAACAGTTACCAAAATGGAAACCGGAACCAATGCACCATACAAGATTTTGGTTCACAACAGCCTGGTAATGAGAATGGTAATGCTTATCGATGATCATATTGAACACAAAGTGGAAAGTTGATTTTGCACATTGGGATTTTATTTGTTATTAACTGACCAATCATATTTTTTCACCTGCTTCCAATTCAGCCAGCATAATGCATCAAAATTTGATAAACATTATCTAAATGCATATTTATTACATTTCTTTATTTAATGGTGTACATTAAAGTTGTTTTTGTTTTTTGTTAATTTCTACTGGGTTTTTGCTGTTCTTTGCAGCTTTTGCCGTTGTTTCTGAAGCAATAGCCAGTTTTGAGTTGCACATAAACAAACTACAGATGACCCTTTCACTAAAAGAACAAACATTAAATGCGCATGTGGGTGTCAGGATCTGAGGTTAGGAAGCACATATGCTACTAATTTCTTGCAGTTTCATGTTTCCAGCTTGTGACTGTAGAGAGCACTAACACCTAGAATATCCCTACAATGAAGTGTCTAATATGCACAATACAGATCTAATAATCTGTGCCCGGGGCCTGGGAAGGTTTCCCATCAATTGTGAACACTCTTATTTGAATACATGTATTTCAACTTTGTCGCTCTCGTTCTGGTTACCGTTCTTGTCGGTTGTGAATCAGCCATTACAGCATTACGTGAAAACTATGTAGATTTTATGTTATTAAATAAATATAAGTTAAAGAGAAAGTACAAAGAATAAAAATTTTTCCTACTGTGACTACAAAATTACTTGACCAAAGGGTGTTGTGAAGCCTAATTAGCATTTCCAGAACTTTGAAACTGTCGGGTGGGAGGTTAGGAAGTTGAACATTCTGTCAAAGTTTCACACTCTTTGCAACAGTATCGTCCATTATTAGAATAACTGGGGCTCTACAAATTACAATTATAAGGGGTAAAATCTTGTAGATGTACAGTAATTTCATAAAGAATGAGGAGAGGAAAATTAAATTAATTAAATTTTTATTTGATTTTAAAAAGCTACCCGCCAATATCCGTTAAGCCAACTAGTTGGTAATAAGAAAATTGTGTGATTACGCATTACATTTTTATTAAAACATGCTTTAGAAGTGAATGAAGTATTTCACCTTTCATGTACTTGAATAAATGAAATGTTTGTGTTGTATTGTTTCAGTATTATAATGTTGTGCTTGCTGAACATGTATTACCAGAAAGTAAAATGATGTATATTGACAATTACAAACAAGACATCTTCAACAAAATACCATTTGTAGAAGAATCCCTTTTAAGGTCAGTAATTGATAAAATGGTCAGTTTTAAACATCCTGTTTAGTTTGTAAGCTGTACTAAACCTATAGACTGTGATAGTATAGTCTGATTTTTAAAAGAAATTACCTGACAGCTGTCACTTCATCCACGTGAAGATGTGCAATGCTGCCATGTATATCAGGTGCCTCCTATCTCTCTTCTGGTCGTCCTGCATGGTCTAGGGGTACTATGCTAGTCTCTAGTTCCTGAGGCAGCGGGTTAAAACCTGGTGGAGGACGATGGATTTTTTTCAGGTGTAAAAATCCTTAGCATGGCTTCTTTCAGAAGGGAAGTAAAATCAGTGGATCTGTGTCATAGATTTATGCCACATAAAAGAACCTCAAGCTGGATAAAACAAAAGCCTCTGAGCAAAATTTTTGGTCTTTCATGCCCAATATAGAATGGACACTAAGAACCATAGTGGTTGAAGAGTGTCTGTAAAAACTCTTGAGTTCCCAGTACTGTAAACAAACATTCAGATATCTCCCGTATCAGCAATAACATTGCAGATGTAATTTACATTAGCCTTCTTTAAGAAGCACAATCTCAATATGAATTCACTGCGTTGTGTCTTGATGGGTGTGTTGCTGAGTACATATGTAAGTTTCACGAAATGCTCTTGTAAATAGTGAATAGCTGCTGTATTCAGTTGAATCTCTCTCTCAGGAGTATGCATTGTAACTAAATATTATCTATATAATAAACATATTTGTGAAGAGGCATACCTGATTACATAATTACTTAAACAGGGTGCATTCCGTCCATATCAACATCCTCGTCACTTAGTTGAAGGGAACAAGAGGTCAGTTGTCAAGGAGCATATTCTCCATATTCTTCCTGCTCAAAGAATTTCCTAAGAGAAAAGACCAACTCTCTAATTGAAGTGTTGTTCAGAAGTTTGAGACAGTGAAGTGAAACAATAATTTATTAGAATCTTGAGTCGGTGGAGACACTAAAATTTCACTTACTTGAAAATTAATCGAACATGTTTCAAACTTCAGCTTTTTTCTAATTAAGTATGCTGGGATTCAGGTTCATAGATGTAGGTGGCATGGAAGTGTTGTCATCTGGTGTATCCAAGATGTAGCTGCTTAGATTGTTGAGTGGCAGGATTTCGAGTTCATTAATGTTTTTATGCGCTTGATTGTGTGTATGTTTTCCCAAACTTTTAGTTGTTTTCACATGTTGATGCATTTTAGGAATCTGGCTTTGGAGTTGATGTCGTGGTTTGTGGTTAGAAATGGTTTGCTCCATCTACATATATGGATCTGGATCCTAGCATGCTCAGTCGAAAAAGCTGAAGATGAAAGCAAGGGCCACTTTTGAAACATGTTTGATTAATTTTCAAGTAAGTGAAGTTTTAGCATCTCCACCAACTCAAGATTCAATTAAACAAATTCCCTAGCTTGGCTGTGCAATGGAACCCTTGAGTGGAAGCTGATCTTTTTCTTGGGCTATGAATTGTCAACCTACCTCCACCAACTCTTGGTATCATAACTATGTATTTTATAAGAGTTTTAACACAGTAGGCTAACAATGCAACTTGGTCGTATAGCAATAACTGACAGGAGTAAATGATTCACCAATGTAACCAGGTGGCAACAGCTTTCCCCTCTTACCCTTCACCTCCCCTTACTTGACATCTGTCATGTTTAATTCTTTTAAAAATGAAGCTCTCATTTATGCAGAAAGTGCATTACAATCTTGATGATTATGGTAAGAGAGTCAGTTGGATACAACATTTAATCCAATCTTAACTTTATAAAATGTAAGAAATAAATAATGAAATAATTCGACATCCATAGGTGACAACGCCTTCATATGTTTGTAAATAAGATGTTAGCTTCTCTCCCTGCATTTAATTTGTTATTACGTGTGTTGAACTGATAAACAAGGGATTCCCTTCCTGGGAGAGACGTGAACAGGTGTTATGGACTGTGATGTAGCATATTATAGCACAGCATGGTAAGCAATTATAAATTCAGATCTTAATTATTCTATTAGTACACAGGTTGTTGCATCTTCGTTGCTCAATTAGAAGAATATCACAAAATGTTTTCATTGTTCTCTCTATAAGTTATGGTTACTTGGAATACCAGGATTACGTCATTGGTATGCATACCATAATGAGTCAGTTATGCACACTATTGAACAGTCTAATGGTTTAGTTTACCAGGGCTGCTTCTGTGGTTAGTATCCTAACTTACAAATCCAGAGGTCCTGGGTTTGATTCCCGGATGGATGATGAGAATTAATCATCATCCTCCTATGGTCTGGAAGTGTGAGCGAGAGTGTAAATGTATGTGCAGATTTAATGTTTATAAAGAAAACACTAACATAAAACAAACCCAAAGATGAACAGAACAGTAATATGTGATATTTATTTCATCATTATTACAATAATACAAATAAAACTTAAATCTAGTGCTCCAGTTTTCTAGCTCTCCCATATTTAGCTGTAGGCTGTATATATGGGATAAAGCTACTATACCATCTCTCCACTTTCCAAACTGTGCCCATTCTGCTGTACCTTTCTTAAGCTCCTTATCCACTTATCCCTTGTGTTGCCTAAAAATGTCCCCATCATTTTAATTGTTTCTACTTTTGTGCTTCCCAGCATTCTTAATGCTACTGCTTCTTTGTTTAGCTTGTCCCATTTTTTATTCCATATAACCTCTCTCCACCTTTTAACCTTATCACATTCTATTAGCCAATGAAAAGTACTACCCGATTCATCACACATAATACATCTCCCTGAACAATTATATCCATTCCTTTTTAAAAATATTACTCCTGTGCGCATCCACACAAGACCTATTCTACCAAATTGATTGCATATATCTACATACTTCTCCCTTCCCCAATCTCTTTTAACTGATTTGTACAAGATCAATGACCTTTTATCCTCAAAACTAGCCCATATCACTTGTTTCTCGAGTCTTCCACCCTCAATCTCACTTCTTTCCAAAATCCACTGTTATTATATTTATTTAATAGGAAAATATTCCTCATGCCAATTTGTTTTAGCACATTTCCCATCCTCCTAAACCAACACTCTTCTCCTAAGACAGCTTTTTGAAACTGTGTACATTCTTTTAATATATTACTATCTTCTAAATTTAAAAATCTATACCAATACTTCAAAATTCTTTCCACTATTATACCTTTTCTCCCTACCCTTCCTAGCTCTGCCGGTGCCACGCCCCTTGGTGAACTCTCTGGTAAACCCAGAACTTCTCTACAAAACATTCTATGGACTATATCAATCTTAATCCATCCCTTTGCCACCCCCATATTTCTATTCCATGTAACATTTTTGACTCAACTACAGCTTCGTATAGCCTTTCCAACCAGTTCATTGATAGCGTGGGTGTTTTGCACAAGCAAACTTTAACAGCTTTTATGGCTAGCTTTCCTTTCAGTTGTGCATATTTAGATTGTGCTTCCCATTTCCCGTTGCTTGAGAATCTAATCCCCAAGTAATCAAATTCTTTTACCACCTCTATTTGCTCTCCATTTATATACCATCTTTCCTCTCTTTTTAATTTTGATACTTTCTTGAACACTATTATCTTGGACTTGTTTGTATTCACCTTTAGCCCCCATTACATACAGAACTTAGCAATTTCATTAATGGCATGTTGCAACCCTATCACTGTTACTGGCCCAGCTACTAGATCATCTGCAAATAGTAACCCTGGTATTTCCTTTTTCCCTATAATTGGACAGTGTTTATTACTTTTCATTATTCTATCTAAAATATCATCTATAAATAGGTTAAATAATATTGGACTGAGTTTACAACCTTGCCTCAGACCTAAATTTTGCTGTATATAATCAGTAGTACTATTTTTTCCACATCTTACACAAAATTGAATTCCTTCATACAATTTTTGTATTCCCTTGATGAATGCAGTGCTGACTCCTTTGTTCCTCAGTTTATATACCAAAGCCTCTCTATTTATAGTATCAAAAGATATATATACCCTACCCCTTTTATTTCTTAAGTATTTGTTTACTATGGTTTGAATTATCATTATGTTATCTATTGTTCTTTTTCCTCTCCTAAAACCTGCTTGGTATTCTGATAGCTTATCTTCCCTCTCTGCCCACTCATATAATCTTCTAGCTAATATACCAGTGTATATTTTTCCTAATATAGATAATAAACTAATTCCTCTTAGTTGCTTGGATTATTTGTATCCCCCTTTCCTTTATACAATGGTACAATAACGCTCACTTTCCAGCTCTCCGGTATCACTTTCTTCTCTATGATTCTGTTAAATAGCTCTGTCAACAACTTTGTACCCTCTCCTAATTGCCCGAAATTTTTTCAAAATTCCCCCGGAATTCCATCAGCCCATGTAGCCTTCCTCTGTTTTAGTTTTTTTACGAGGTACGTCCAGAAAGTAAGTTCCGTTTCAATTTCTCTACGCTGCAGCGCTGCGATCGCAGTTCCGCACATGCGCGGTAGACGCCCTGTATCAAGGAGAAGAAATGTGCGCCATTTTGAGATCGCTGTCAGCCACGTACACTTTTTTGTGCTTGTTTACAATGTTGGTGTTGATTGAAAATCCCGCCGCTTGTGAAATCAGATCTGTGATTCGTTTTCTGAATGCTAGGAAAGAGAAACCAATTGAAATTTATCGGCAAATTTGCGAAGTTTACGGACAAAATGCGATGAGTGATTCAATGGTGAGAAGATGGCTCGACAGTTCAATGAAGGACGTAGTGGAGTGCACGATGAAGAACGAAGTGGGCGTCCATCTTTGGTTACAGAAGAACTGGTTCAAGCGATTGATGACAAGATCCAGGAAAACCGCAAGTTTACAATTAGTGCTCTCGCTATGGAATTTTCCCAAATCTCATGATCACTAATTCATGAAATTGTTACCGAAAAACTGAAATTTCGTAAACTTTGCTCTCGTTGGGTACCAAAGATTCTTACTGAGCAACACAAAACAAACCGGATGGGCAGTGCACTTCAGTTTTTGACCCGTTATGATGAAGGCGGCAAAGAATTTCTGACACAGATAGTCACAGGAGATGAAACTTGGGTTTCTTACGACATCCCTGAAAGTAAGCGGCAATCAATGGAATGGAGGCACACTTCATCCCCAGCAAAGGTTAAGCGGAAACAAATCTTGACACCTCGAAAAATGATGTGCACAGTGTTCTGGGACTGGAAAGGCATCTTACTCATTGATTTCTTACCGCGTGGTCAAACAATCAAAGCAGATGTTTATTGTGAGACACTTAGGAAATTGCGCCGCGCAATACAGAATAAGCGCCGAGGATTGCTGTCAGAAGGTGTTGTTTTTCTTCACGACAACGCACGACCACACACTGCAAATGTACGCAAAACCTCCTACAGGGATTTGGCTGGGACGTGTTTGACCATCCTCCGTACAGCCCTGACCTCACTCTTAGCGACTTTCATCTGTTCTTACATCTCAAGTCTTTCCTTGGCGGTCAACACTTCAACAATGACGAAGAGCTGAAAGAAAATGTTTCCAACTGGTTGAAGACATAGGCGGCAAACTTCTATGAAGAAGGTATACAAAAACTTGTGCCACGCTATCACAAATGCCTGCAAAATTTCGGCAGTTATGTGGAAAAGTAGTTTAAGAGTTGTAGAATTTTGTGCAATAAATAATTTTTCTGTATCTGTACACAATTTAATTATATTACCAAACGGAAGTTACTTTTTGGACGTACCTCGTATTTAATACTCTACCTCTATGGTTGTAATCTCTTTGTCTAAGTGGTCCACTCTGTTCTCAAAATTTCCCCAATATACTTCACTTTTTTGAACTCTTCCTCCCTCCAACAAATCTTCGAAATGATATTTCCATTCCCTTGGTATTATCTTATTAACTACCTGTTTCTTTCTGTACATTTCCTTAACAACTGACCATATATATTTATTTTCTTTCCCTCTGACCACCTCCTTAATCTTTTCTCCCATTTTTTGCTGCCAATCCTTCTTTTTCTCATCTAGTAAACATTTATAACCCCTTTTATTTGATAAAAAAAATTGCCTATCTTCCTCCTCTTTTGACCTTCTCCATCTATCCATTTCTTTCACTTCTTTCTTAGCCTTTCCACACTCTTCATCATACCAACCACACTGATTTTCATTCACTTTAGGCTTCACTTCCATCCTGCTTCCTGCCCGCTTAACCATTGATTCTAGCCTTTCCAATGCTCCCTCTATCCTCCCACATTGTAATGCTTCTATAATACCAAGTTTCCTTAATTCCCCACACTTTGAAGTCAAATTACACCTAAATTGTTCTGCGTACTCCTCTTTCCACTTGTAACTTCTGATTTGTTTTAGTGCTAATTTTTCATTTTCCTTGTAACATAACCCTAGTCTTATTTTCATCTTTAATGGAAAATGACTACTATTTGTTATTATGTTCATAATCTTGAATTCTTCCATCACCTCTTCGACTTCTATACTACATATCATATAGTCAATTGCACTTTGATCGATTACACTTACAAATGTAAACTCTCTCCACTGGTCCTCTCCTTTGGACCTGTTACACATTATTAAATTATTCTGCTCGCAGAATTCTATTAGCTTTCTACCTTCTGCATTTATCACTTTAGCTCTACTTTTCCTCATTTCTTTCCCAGATACATTCATTTTCTACATTTAAGCTTCTTAGATTATATTCCCCTACTCTTGCATTAAAATCCCTTACTACAATGAACTCTATGTTAGGATTTTTGCTTCTTAATTCTTCCATACTATCATTCAGTCTTATATATAAATTGTCCTTATAAAATTCTGAGACTTCTGGTGGGTTATAGACTATGCCTAATCCTATGCAAACTTTCACCCCCTTTGCCCTATTTGGTCTTTCTCTACACTCAACACTTCACACACATTTATTCTACTACTCTTGTTAATGAACGCTCCAATACCACTGGAGGCCCTCCCTCTTTTGCTTTTCCTTTTACCATGATCCCCTATATAGTCATATCCTACCACATCTATCTTCTCACTTTCATTCAACCAAGTTTCCACCATTACTATTATTTCTCCTAACTTTAGCACTTCCAATACTTCGCCATTTATTGCTTTTGATTTTAGCCCTTCCACATTAAATGACACCACCTTCAAATCTAGTCCCTATCTTGAATCCCTTCTTCCCCCTCTGAATTTTTCTAACTTTGCCCTATATCTAGTTTTCCTCTCCTGCGCCACTGGATCTTCTTTCTCCTCCTCTAATTCCAAGATACTTCCTTCTGGGGTTGACACCACTTTGAGGCCGCTTCCACTCACAATCATCTGTTTTTCTCAATCAACTGCCACCAGGGTCAACGCCTCTTGCTTCTCCGTTCACTGGGTATCACGCATCTCCTCAGTGATGTCACGCCAGCTGCTTCATCCCTTCCACTAGCACCTCTACGCAAGTGTCCCTCTCGTTCTTGGATTATGTCAGCCTGCTTCACTGCATTCACTACCTCTGCTGAATTTGCTCTGCTTGTTGTTCGATCTGGAATCAAACGCTGACTCATATCCTGCTTCCTGCCCTCTATCCATAATTCTAGTCCTCTTACAAATGGTTTTTTTCCTTCTTGCCTGGCTTGATTCATTTTCACTAATAATAATCTTAGCTCTCTCTCTTCTTTTCCATAGTCTCGTTCAACAAAAATTCTCATTCCTTTCAATTTTCTTCCATTATTCAAAACTGTCCATTTGATTTTGTTAGTTGCAAATTTTACTACTATAGGTCTGGCTGTGTTGCCCCTTCTTCTGATTCTAAAACACATTATAATTTCCCAGTCTGCCAACTTTATATCCATTCGTCTTTGTAGTATTTCCTCCACTGCTTGCTCTAGGCTTTTCTCTCTGTTTTCCTCCACCTGAATATCACTATATTGTGTCTTCTTGTCTCCATTTCCATATTCTGTTCCATCTTGTTCAATCTTTCTCTACAGATGCGAAGTTCTTCATGCACTTCCTTCGTCGTAGTGAACAGCATTCCTTTCAATTCTTCTATCTTATCGATATTTAATTACATTCTCTTTTCTATTTTCTTCAAATCCACTATATCCTCTGAAATGATTTTTAGCATTGTCATTATCTGTGTCATTCCTTCAGGTCCTGGGTTTAATTCTACTTCTCCAATTACCAATAATACTGCCAGGATCGCAAGCAACCATAGGTATTCCTTTGATACTTGGTTTCTTTTCTCTTCCTTATTCATTTTACCGTTTGTAAAGCACCCGATTTTGGCCCTATACACTTCCAAATCTACCCCCACTTTTCTTTTTTCCAATCTTTCCAGGAGCGCTACGTATATACGACCGCTCTCTTCCGCTACTCACACTAGACTCCTCGAACAGAATAGTATACAAGTAAACATCATTGCCGATGAGCAATTGTTCCAAAAGATAAAGATGTCGATGTGACATTAGATCTTAAAGGCAGCATTAAATTGAACAAAAAAAAAATTTTGTTTTAGTTATCTAGAAATGTTTTCACGTTAGTAAAGTTACAGTTAAATGAAATTGTGAATGGATTCATGACACTTTAGTTTCACTTGGAACATGTTTGTCTCCATCTATGTCCAATGGCTTCTGGAAATGGACCCCTAATATAGTGTCAGATGCACTGCCATCTACTGTCCATTCTAAACCAAAGTTCCCTCTGATGTAAACAAAAGCATGTGCTTCTGCTTGTCACAAACCTAGGCACACACTTTTACACCAATGCTAAATAGTTCCTTAATGCATCATGAAATCTTGGGGTAGGAAAGGTATAGAACTGCACATTTTATTGAGATTGTCATATGAACTCATTGCTAAAGGTAATGGATATATACTAAATGTTAAGAGATTACAAAATATGATTTTCTTAATACTATCTGCTATTGCACTAACACCGAGAGCATCTTACTTGTTAATTTAATTACCAACTGTGTGCATGACTGCCATTCTCTTGCATATACAAGAAATGCAGCAATGAATTTCCGGAAGTGCTATCTGAGTACCAAACAAACACTTTGCATAACATAGGAAATATGATACGCAAACAGTCATTCACAATACAGTAGCACACGTATGCTCAGCTCAGGTCAAATCTTGTGATTTAGTCAGTTGGTGTTTATGTTCTCGTGGCAGAGGAAGGTGCATGTAGTATGAATAAACTATTCAAACAAAAATGTGGGAAACCGTTAAAAAACAGCGAAAAACAAATAATACTTAATGTGTTCAACTCACTGTTAGAAACATACCCCATGCTTGCAGTATTGGATATTACAAAACGAACATCCGAGTTTACAGGTGTTTCAGTGAAAAGTGTAACCAAAGTGCACAAATTGAATTGAGTTTTATTTATGGACGCTCTTTAAACTGTTGTGGTCCTTGAAATTGAGTTTTATTAATGGATACTCTTTAACTGCTGTGGTCCTTAGCGTCCCATTCTATATTGGGTGTGAAACACCTCAAGTTTTGCTCAGAGGCCTCTTTATCAGGTTTGAGGTTCTTTTACGTGCCGTAAATCTATGACACGGGACCACCGGCTTTACTTCCTTCCGATGGAAGCCATGCTAAGGATTTTTATACCCGAAAAAAAATCCATCACCCTCTGCCAGGTTTGAACCCCCGACCTTGGGAACTAGAGGCTAGCATCCAAATCGTGCAGGGAATATAAACAGACATAATATAACATAATAGATGAGGGGAATAAAATGTGGCAGCTTGTTTTGTGTGCGACAATATTGTGGTTAAGCTTGTCATTAGCTTGGATGATAGTTCTGATTGCACCTTTGCCTGAGCATTGCGATTAATATAAGTAAAATGTTCATTTCTGTTGCATGCTTATAAAATTGATTGTTGCTTCAGGTGTAAGTATATGCAGCAAGCATGGGACAGGGTTTGCTGCTTTTGCACGTATAATACAAAGAGTTTGTTTACATTGAGAGTCACTCTGGTTTGGAATGGACAGAGCTGTGAAGTAGAGAACCTCGCCATGTCATCTAGTTGCAGAACTTCAAAATCCATTACTCAGTGTGGTGATGTGGATATTTTCTCATAGTGTCAGTTCTTTATTTCTTATTTACTGTTGAGCTACTGCAGGTTCGTGTATTTGCTTCATGGCTGTCTTCACAATCAATCCCTCATTTCTTAAGTGTTTGTTATAGTATCCTCTGGTGGATGAAGTAACTTTCTGACATTCTGTTTATTGTATAGAGCCAATTTTATGTCATATTCTACAAATAGTTTATTGAATTAATGGATGAAATGTGAATCTAAAATATATTTTCAGTGGGATATGTTTGCTGTTGAAATAAAGCATTTAAAGCTTGTGAAAACACCAGTAGAATCACAGTATGGGAAAAAAATCTACAGCATCACACAGGGTTGGGAATTTTCAAATTGTGCTGGTAGATGACATAGTGAACTCCTCCACTAAAGTAGGGGATCCCCTTTGAGCTGATGATGGAGACAATTAGGAAAAGAAATGCTCCAGGTCTAAGTTTTGGGTACCACATTCCTGGCATTTGCCAGTTATGGGGACGGTCCTGGCAGAATTTGAACCACAGATCTTCCATGCATTAATGACCTTCGCTACCCTTATCAGTAAACTGAAGTGACATCATTTCATTCACAGTTTCAATTATGTTAAAAAGTTTTTTGTTTATAACTTGACATGTGTTCATTGTTTTCTTTTTTGTAGAGATGAATCCATATTTTCAGAACATGAAGCGATGGTCAGTGATCTAGTTGGTTATGTACGCAGTTGGTCAGCATACCAAAATTTTGAGAAACATGAAGGTGAAGAAAAGGCAACTACTCTTCTACATGCATTTCAAAAAGAGTTAGTATAAGGTTTATTTTATAATGATATATAGAAGCATGGGTGTCTTGAACCCTTTGCCACTCCCATTTAAACCTTTAGTGCATGCATTCTATTTGATAACAGTGTACAGGGTCACTAGAAACGATTCATTTGTTTTCAAAATGGTATATTTTCCAAAGTATTACATGCACATTTATGATTGATACATCAAAAGAACCATAACCTCACCAAGTTTTCTCTTCACACACTACAAATGTTCTATGTGTGCCCCTTGGATAACATGACACATGTCCAGGTGGTAGTCTAGTTCATTCCATCATCTTATGGTGCTACAGAATGTCAATGGTCATTGGGGATCGGCAGAAAATAACCTAACGCTTACATTAATGTAACAGTTACAAAAGTAACGGATACAAAGTAACTAGTTACCCAATAATGGTTACCAAAGTAATGAATACAAAGTAACTAGTTACCCAGTAATGGTTACCAAAGTAACGAGTACAAAGTAACTAGTTACCCAATAGCAGTTATCAAAGTAACGAGTACAAAGTAGCTAGTTACCCCAGTAACGGTCACCAAAGTAACTAGTTACCCAATAACAGTTATCAAAGTAACGAGTACAAAGTAACTAGTTACCAACTAATGGTTACCAAAGTAGAATACAAAGTAACTAGTTACCCAGTAATGGTTACCAAAGTAACGAATACAAAGTAACTAGTTACCAATAACAGTTATCAAAGTAATGAATACAAAGTAACTAGTTACCCAGTAACAGTTACCAGTAACTTGTTACCCAATAATGGTTACCAAAGTAACGAATACAAAGTAACTAGTTACCCAGTAATGGTTACCAAAGTAACAAATACAAAGTAACTAGTTTACCAATAATGGTTACCAAAGTAATGAATACAAAGTAACTAGCTACCCAATAATGGTTACTAAAGTAACAAGTACTGGTTATCTCATTAACGGTTACTGAGCTTGGCTGATATCATTCATGCATATGTGCAGCATTGGGATCGCTTATTGGGAACTAGTTACGTCAACCAAGGCCATCCTTTCATTGCAACCTGATCCTCACATGGAGTTGCAGGTACATATATATTTGTTTATTACAGCGCATTGCTTATTGCTTCGAATACAGATGACTGGTCACTCAGTACTCGGCACCAAAACTGCACGCATTGCATTATGATGCTTGTTCACATACGATTATAGATGCACAAGTTTTTATACATCGCGGTGTGAATAAAGAATTAATGCTATTTAGTAATAGCTGCTAAGCTCAAACCATACATAAATTTTAACAGTGCTGAATCAAGATCCAGAGCTACACAAGATAGCTTAAAGAAATGTGACATCTTTTCAAAGCTGCGTTTTAAGGTGTGAGTTAAGAACAATAAAAGGCCGATAGATACATGACTGGGTTAAAGTATTCCCAAATCAAAGCTTGAAGCTAAAAGGATTGCCTCATTATCAAACACACCATAATTGTAAGTTGAATATTCTGTATTAATGTTGTACATGTGCATCTTCCGACCTAAATTTGCATGAATAAAATGATTTTTTAATTTACTAACGGCTGTTCCCATTTGCACGTGCTAAGGATGCTGGCCCTTGTAGTTGTTGGAGCATATAGTTTCGGCTTTCTGCCAAGCTGAGAATCACAGGTTTGAGTCTCGCCATGGACATAAGTGTTTGTGTTTAATATGTGTAACACTAATTGCGGCAATGAGCAGTAAAATGTAAAACAGAGGAAACACAGTAATGATAAATGGGGAAAAAGAGGGGAGCGAAATAAAGAAAAGAAAATAAAACAGAAGAAATGAGATTTTAAAAAAGAAAGTACAAAAAAAAAAAAAAAAGTCATTTTTGGCGCGAATAGATTAGCTAATAGGGAGAAGGCTATGTGTGTAGTACACATGTATGTGATAGAATGTAGAAGCTTGAATGCATTTTGCTATTATAAACCACCGCAGTAATCAAAGTGTTGACACAGCTAGAGAAACTTCTTTTTAAATTGCATCAAATAACAAAGCAAGTCTGTATTGATATAATTCATATTGCAACCGCACTTACAGCTAACCGTTACTGGTAACTGTTAATGTAATGTAACTGGGAACATGATAACAAGTATTAACTGTTACTTGAAAGTAACTGTTTGTCACACCCCTAATGGTCATTACTGCATTCCCTGAATTGTACCAGCGTTCTTGGTAGTGGGGGGACGTGAAGGCAGTCCCTAATGTGCCCGCAAAGGAAGAAGTCACATGGTGTTAGATCATGCGACCTGAAGGGCCAAGGGAACGGAGCTTTGTCATCTTTGCCAACATCCCAATCCAGCGAACCAGAACTTCATCGTTCAGCTACTCACGAGCAGGTGCCCCATCTTATTGGAATCATGGAAACTACCACAAGTGCAACATACCAGGTAAGATGTAGCCATCATAGTTTTCACACAGATAACCTTTACCTTTGGCGAGTCTGTTTCAAGCGTTACAAATGCACGAGAATTTTCAGTGCCCCAAATTTTCACATTGTGATGATTAAGCATCCCAGATAAATGAAATATGCATTTGTCGCTAACTATCAACTTGGCGACAAAATCTTCATCCTCCTGCATTGTGGTGCAAAATATAGGTGCTGGTGATAATGTTGCAGGAGCTGTACATGATATAGTTTGCGGCTTCTTCAGATTGTTGATTTTTGTGGACATTCCCTTCCTCCCTCCACTGTTTCACTCAACCGTTACACAGACAACCAGTGTTCTCAAATTGCCAATACTTGCGCAAAATGCTCTGCTCACATGCCGGCACTTGTCACTGCTATAACAGACAGACAAAAACTCTTCTGTTGTGATTTTGTGAAGGCACTACAGTGCTGCAAACTTGGCGAGTTTACACTTCTTTTGATGTATCAACCATTGTTGTACATGTAATACTTAGGAAAATACAGTGTTTTGAAACCAAGTAAATCGTTTGTAGTAAGCTTGTATTACCTAATAATATCAATAAACCTTTTCATAAAACAGTAAGGGTAATAAAATTGACTAATTTTATTAGGCTCAAATTCATGAGTGAGTCCACACCAATAATGCAAGTTGCTTGAATATTGCACAATATTACAAACAAAATCAATATCAAATAGATGGTAAATGTTCGTCATCCAAGAATAAGTTATAATTGGATGGAAGAAATGTACAAGTACGAGAGGTTATGATTATGTGCTTGAAAGAATAGTTTAGACCATCCTTGTGATGGATGTTACATCATACATAAGCAGAATCTTTATCATTTGATACTGCAAAATCTCTCACTTTAAGACAAACCTTCCATTTTGTTTCTTTGGTTACTGTAGGAGACAACCCTCCAAACAATTCAGTTTTGGTTCGATGACCTTCTGTGGAAAATACTGTACTTTTTTCAAGCTACTTTCACGCCATTTTCCTTATTTTTATTCAAAACATAAAATTTGTTAACCAAATAACCAAGGTTCTAATATGTAATGAAAAGAGAGTTGTTAATGGAAAGCTAAAATGAAAATAATATTATTATTTTATTAGCTGGCAAGAATATTTATAAAACATAATTTTTTTCCAGTGGTCTTGAGGCCTCTGAGCAAAACTACCAGTCTTTCACATCCAATATAGAATGAGAAGAACCACAGTAGTTACAGAGTATCCATAAATAAAACTCAATTTAATTTAATGTGAGGGTGATTCAAATATAAATAGTAATTTCTTTATACATTTATTGATTAATCTTATACATAGTGACACCTTCAGTTTTTCTCTACATAGCCTCCTTCTCACTCTACACTCTTTTGCTAGCGATTTGGAAGCTTGAACATTCCTGTTCAAAAAAAGTTTAGTGTGTGTCGTCAATCAGTAGCGCACATGCTCCTTAATGTCTTCATTGTTTTCTAATCACTGCCCTCCAAGCGATTCTTTTATGGGTGCAAACAAAAAATAGTCAAGGGGAACAAATTTGGACTGTAGGGAGGGTGGTCAAGAGTTTCCCAATGTGTCCCTTGTGAGACTTAGCGTTGTCATGCAGAAGGATGACACCTCTGATGGGCATATGTCTTTTGTTTCGGTAGGCAGCTTTAACAACTGGCAGTAGTAAGCTGCATTCAGCGTACGTCGATCATGAAGAAAATCAATGAGTAAAATTGCTCTGTAGTCAAGAAACACTTCGCAAAAAGTTTTCTCGCTCAGGAGAGAATGGACATTGAGCATGACCATTTTCTACAATTTGTCGGGCTGGCCCAAGTAAACACTCAGTTCTGTGACAGTATAGTGTCCCCAAATGAGTTAAAATCTCAGAGGTTTAACACCTTTATTGGTTAAAAACTTTTTAATAATGCATTGCGCAACAGGTGAAGGAACCTCTTGTTCATTCATGGCTGTACTGATGCCAGTACAGAGCAAAGCTGGTTTCCACTCCTTAACACACTAACCTTCAAGCCCCATTCCACCATCCTGCTCAAAACTGCTTGCTCAATGACTGTTTATATTTTAGTCACCCTTGCATATTATTAGTTTTATGAAACAGGCCCCAGGAAGGAAGGTGTTTTAATGGGCATTTAAATTCAATCATCTATAGAAGAATTTGCATCCTCCCTTGGAGAAACAAGCTCATACACGATAAACTAAAAAAGATACAAAAGAAGTTAATTTTGCATTTAATTCATAAATGTTTAAAACATATATCGGCCAACTCGCCTAGTATTGCACTTGCACATCTCGCTGCTACACACAACAGAACACAAGATCACCAAGTTCATAACCTGAGATTTTCTCCAAGTGATGGCAAAGACTAGGAGATGCAGTTCCAGTTTTCCTGCCTGTACGCTTCCGAGACGTAGATGTTCCTATAAGCTGATGCATGTTGGTCAGTTTGTGAGAGGACTTGACAATACATGCATCGAGTGCAAAAACCTCATTAATATGTTTCTGCAGGAGACAAGAATATAAAATGTATTAAATGACAAAATGCACTGTTTAATATTCAATTTAAAATAACTTACAAGAACAACATGATAAACAAGAAGAAAAAACTCAAGGAAATTTCACATACCACCACTCTAACACCTCTCTCAAACACAAATTGGAAATACAAGAAATTCACATACCACCCCTGGGCCTTTAGAAAATTTGAACAAATCTTCAACAAATTTAACATAAGACTAGCTCCACAGAACAAATTCAGCTTGAAGGACTTGCTAAACACACCTCTCAAAAATACCATCTCAAACACATTAAAATCTGAAATTTACCAGATTAATTGTGTTGCATGTGAGAAATACTACATAGGAAAAACAAAAAGAAGCTTGGAAACCAGACTTAAGGAACATGGACGAATGCCCTCGAAAATGTTTCTGTTTTATACAGCATTTAAATTAGTGAAGGTGAGTGTCAATAAGTGTGACTCAATCTACCATCATTACAGAACCAGTTTATGCTTATTGAAGTTGTTTTGAGGTTATACTTGACCGTGTGTTAAAGAAAAGGGAAAGGGGAATCTGTTGTCCTCCGTGTTGTAGTGGTTGCCATGCTAGCCTCTAGTTCCCGAGGTTGTGGGTTCAAACCCGGTGGAGGATGATAGATTTATTTGGGTGTAAAAATCCTTAGCATGGCTTCCTTCAGAAGGGAAGTAAAGTCGGTGGTCCCGTGTCATAAATTTACGGCATGTAAAAGAAGCTCAAGCCTGATAAAGGGGCCTCTGAGCAAAATTACTGGTCTTTCACGCCTAATTTGGGACGCTAAGGACCACACAGTTACAGAGCGTCCATAAATAGAACTCAATTTCATTTCTGCTGCACTGCTACCTCAAACACGGAAATACAGCACTGATTTTAATTCTCTGATCTGTCCCTTGTGACCTTGGCAACAAACATAAATTACGAAAACTTTTTATACAATATGAATCTTGTAGTACACTTACCATTTTATGACCCTGTAATTTCATATGAGGCATGTTTTTAGTAAGTACCAATAATTTTTTAAAAACTAACAGAACATTATTTTCCAAATACTTTATTATCATTCCCTTATACTACTTCTCCACATAGTCACTGCCATTATTCAAGTACTTGTAACGGGAAATCAGTTTTATGATGCCACTTGTGAAGTCTGTACTTCTTGTACAACATTATTGTAGAAATGCCCCCCCCCAAGGTATTTCTTTAGATGAAGAAACAGATGAACATTGCTTAGTGCCAAATCCGGACTGTAGGGAGGGAGGTCAAATTGTTCCCAACCAAAAGATGTTGAGTTTGTTTGGCTGTGTGTGAAAAATTAAATTGAGCTTTATTTATGGACGTTTTTTTAACTACTATGGTTCTAGTATCCCATTCTATATTGGGCATAAAAGACTGGAAATTTTGCTCAGAGACCTCTTTATCAGGCTTGATGTTCTTTTATGTGCCGTAAATCTACAACATAGGACCACTGGCTTTACTTCCCTTCTGAAGGAAGCCATGCTAAAGATTTTTACACCTGAAAAAAATGCATTGCCCTCTGCTAGGTTTGAAAGCATGACCATGGGAACTAGTTGTGTGTGTCTGGGCATTGCCACTCATTATTGTTTCCCCATAAACCTCACACAATTGGTGATGAATGTTTGCTGGAATAACATTTCTCACATTAAAAAAAATGAATCACTGCTCTAACTTCACAGTCGGCAGGTCGTTCAATTGTTTGGAAACACTGTAGCAACACAAAAACGTTAAGTGACGATCTCACACAGCTGCATCTGGCTTCCTAATGAATGGAGGAAGTGATCGCTCATGCTCAAAATTATGACTGCAGCAGCTTATTTTAAAATCGTGCCTCCTAGTTGCAAACCATGTCAGACCTACCTGGGTTTTAGTTAGCACACACAAACATTTATTTACATGTAACACATTTCCACGACAGTAACTACACATATGGTTGAGTAATAATGAAAGAAACACAATGTATCACTAACTGCACACTTTACAAGCATTTAAAAAACACATCCTTAGTCGTTTGCTTTCAACTTTTCTGTCCAAACTGGTACAAAGTTGAGCCTAGTTTTGTCAGAGTGTTCATTACATTTTTATCTACTACAAACTTGAGATAAAGATCCTAACAGTGTCCAGTGCCTTTGCAAAGTTTGTTACGGATACCACTTATTCTCCATCAGCTGCTTTTCCTTCATATGGTCTTCCAAAATGTCACCAATAAATGACAACATTATTGTCACACTGAACATAGCTGTCAAAGCTCACAAGTTAATCTGTCTCTCCAACATTTTTCTCTTTAATATCTAGAATTTCATTTCCTACACAAAATCCTGCCTTGTGGAAGCATTTGAAATTGTGGTTTCATTCACAGAGTCCCAAGCATATTTTAAAAAATACATTGCATCAATGATGGTAATCTTCTTGCATTTACCACTGGTGTTGACCAACTGTTTTTGCATCAATTATTTCCTGTACTTCTTTATTACACAATGAATGATGCCCTGGTCGAAAGATTGAAACCGAGTTGTATAGTTTGTAGGAAGGAAAATCATCTTCACATTCCTTTTGAGAACATCCACTGGTGTGCAGCACACTGGTCTATGAATCATAAAATGTTGCGGTGTTTAGCTTGTAAAACATATTCAAGTATAGCAGAAGTCATCCAAGTACTTGTGTTGGCATGGGCATCTCTTTACATTCTTAAAACATTGAGGCTTATTCACCTTACTGATGACAAGGGAGGCAACTTGTCTGTTCCGCTCTTGTTGCAACATAGCATTACAGTTAATCTCTCCTAGCTTAATTCCCGCCATGGCAAACTAATTCTTTGTACACAAACATCTTGTTGGGTAGAAGGCTGGAGAAAAAGGTCGTTTTCTGTTGTCTAGGGGGTACCATACTAGCCTCTAGTTCAAACCCAGCAGATGGCAATGGTTTTTTTTCAGGTGTAAAAGTCCTTAGCATGGATTCTTTCGGAAGGGAAGTAAAGCCGGTGGTCCCGTGTTGTAGATTTATGGCACGTAAAAGAACCTCAAGCCTGATGAAGGGCCTTTGATGCCCAGTATAGAATGGGACACTAAGAACCATAGTAGTTAAAGAGCATCCATAAATAAGAACTCAATTTATTTTTCTGGAAAAAAGCCCCATTTCATCTGTTGAATATGTCATCAGGCTTGTACTCTTCCAACAGTGATGGTAATGTCTCATTAATCCAAGTTTGATCTGGTTATCAACAACTGCTGCTTCTCCCTGCATGCCTGTTCTTAAAATGCTTGATCCATCTGTTTGACCCCAGAAGTCTGCAGCTCCCATCTGGTTCCCAAGGCAGTTTGCTTTCTCTGTAATATTTCCTGCACAGGCTTGATTAAACCATTTCAGGAGCACTGTTTTCAGCTCTGGAAACTTTCCTTCATGCATGCATTTCCCGTTATCTTTGTACACATCTTCTATTTTGCTTTAGTTGCTTAGTCATGTTTAAAGTTGAAGGAGTGAGTTTCAACTTTCACGTGAGCTCCACTCGCTTAAGATGAGGATTTCTGTTTACTTCTTGAAGAATTTAATTTTGTCCTTATTTAGTCAATGATTATAGAGCTGTTTTCTTCTCCATTACTAGAATACAACACAACATAATCTTATTATGGCTTCTTCAGTAACACATACGATCAACTCGATATGTAATGCTTCGCAGTAGTCAACTCAGTGAGTAGGGGAGGACATTGGACTGTTCAAGGTCACGCAACTTTCACCTGCTCATGGCCAAGAACAAGGTGTTGACAAAAGCAACTTGACAAATGAAGCATTTTTACATTAATTTAATATGATGAGAATTTGAATTTAAGAATTGACGGGATAACAATAAAACATACTAATGAGGAACATGTTAATAAGGTTTTACTGTATATGCAAAATCTTAGCTTGGTTATTACTGATGCCATCATCCGGCATTCTCTTCAATGAAAAAGCTGTGAGACCTTTACGAGATGTAGAAGCCATTGTTTCAAACTTGTAACATTTGACACTGAAAATGTGTAAGAATATTAACTAAGTGATTACATAACGCCAGCAGCACTTTAGCGTGTTAAGTAACGAGTTTCATGAGCTTCTTAATTACTACCATTATAGTCTTGTTGCATACCACGAGTTTTGGTTAACCGCACTATAATTTCAAAATTTGGGGTTTTCACCAAAAAAAATCTTACCTTGTTAATTGCGTGTAATTAAATGCTGATCTAACGACACAGCCTTGAACATGTTTGTGAGTACTGCAACGGATGGCAGTACTGTATATTGAAACAAAGGAAAATGTACTCAATTTATTACAATATTGAAATTACAATGAACGGAAATTATTTTAAATACACATACCCCAGTGAAGGTGTTAAAAAGGTATATTATAGTATGGTTGATCAAAAATATTATAATAGGTGTACTTATTAAATATATTTGAACCGTTGTTACAAGTATGTCAGAATATTATTTTTTCTATTGTGAGTGAATTATGGAAGTTATCTTAGCCATTGTCACATCAACATAAAGTTTGCACTTTAATCTTTTGGCATTATCCATTACAAAGTTTATGTCCTACCACTTAAAGCTTCTCAAAATAAATGAGGGGATGAAATCTGTTATTGAAATTCAATTTGACAACTTCCATTTCCTGGTAGTGTTAATCCCTCAAATTGTTTACATGTATCAGCATGCGAACAAATAATGAAACAACAAACAGTTCATTTTGTGTCACTATAAAACTTTCAATTTTCATGAAACATTAATATTTATTTTTCCTTTCTCCTTAAATCAAGTGTCTTGATAATTAGATTATAACAGAACAAGCCATCTGAAACTTTCACTGTAAATATCTCTGAAACAAACAAATTATTTTTGTGGGAATTGTTAACATGGAAAATAACATTAAGAAGGGTGTTTTGTTGCACTGCAATCCCGAGAAATTGTAATGCGAATGAAAAGGTGTATATCTTCATTTATTTTCAACTGGAAATACTATATTATTTCCAGCAAAAATAACATTAAGAACAACTTTTGTCGCTTTGTAATACATGAATGGCATAATGATTAACTGAAACATGAAGTTGATGCTTGAACCCCAGAATGTGTAAATCAAGCATCAACGTATTGCAGTCAGAATACTTAAGTTGAGAAAGTGTTGCATGTGTACTTCAGATGGACTGTTTCTCTTTTTCCTTCTAGAATAATGGACTCGGTTGGTGCTATAGGATGTCCAGAGGAAACACCTCTTCTAATCAAGTACAAGTATTTTCTACTACTGGGAAGAAAGCATTCTTAAATTTTGTAAAGAGTTTGTGCTTTCAAGGCTGGTTCACAATAATCAAGAATCCAAAGTTATAATGTGAGAGTTCAAAATCAACAGGTCCTCCCAGGTACAGCATATCAGTTGGGACAAGAGATTCCAGTGGCCCATCTCCCTCAGATTCATTGAGCATTGGTTCTTATAGCGTAAGTGTCACCGGTAGTTTGTTTATATGTAACTCAAAGTTCAGTATTGCCTCAGAAAAATACAAACAATTATAGTGGGCAAATCCTAAGTTGGTAATTAAGTTTCCCAGCCATGTGGTAATGAGCTGCGGAAACCAAGAGAAGGGATACACACATCATTACGGTTGCCTAGGAACCGGTTATCCACCAATCAAAAGCTACATTATGTTATACCATAATACCAGTAATAATACTTTGCTTATGATACAGTGGTAGCAGTATCTTATTTGTTTATTGCTCTCTATAGCTGAATGTCTGACCAGGTGTAACAGCTTGTGCAGTTTATCTGACTTAAAAACAGCATATCACAACAAAATTTTGTATTTACTAATTGTTTCATCACTCATGGAAGCTCTTTGAAGTACAGGTTTTAAAATTTGAGTAGCTGTGTATTTATTTTGGGTCCTTGCATGTAATTGTGCACTTAAGAAATATGTAGCCAGTCCTCTGATTATACTGAAATATGCAAATATGATCATTTGAACCTCAACCTAATAGGGTGGTGCAGAGTCTCCCACACATTCAGACATCCAACACATCATCTTATATTTCTCTACAAATGCAAAATGAAGCTATAATTTCCAAGTAGAACTTGCATCCTCAGAGACACAGTACCACATATTTGTACTCATTTTGCTCCGTCTGGTGTAAAATGCGGATATCCTGGACATTACTGGATACAGCATTAATAAATACAGCAACAACACACAAATATTGTCCCCACTACCTGCTAAATTTGCTGCAAGGCATTTCTGGATACAGCACTGATAAATAAAACAGCAATACACAAATACCGTCCCCATTCTCTGGTAACTTTGCTGAATGACATTACTTGATACAGTGTCGATAATAAAACAGCAACACCACACAAATACTATCCCCACTCACTGCTAACTTTGATGCATATTACTGGATACAGTGTTGATAAATAAAATGGCAATACACAAATACCGTCCCCATTCTCTGGTAACTTTGCTGAATGACATTACTTGATACAGTGTCGATAATAAAACAGCAACACCACACAAATACTATCCCCACTCACTGCTAACTTTGATGCATATTACTGGATACAGTGTTGATAAATAAAATGGCAACGACACACAAATACCATCCCCACTCGCTCTTGACATTACTGGATAAAGTATTAATAAATAAAACAGCAACAGCAATCAAATATCGTCTCCGCTTCTGCTGACTTTGCTGCATGACATCACTGGAAAAAATGTTGATAAATAAAAGATGATGCAGTAATTTGTATCACAAATTACTTAAATATAAATAATGATTGTAATATGAATATGCATTTTTATGTGACATTGATTTGAGATGTTTCTTGACTGTAATTATTGTTGATAAGTAAGTTTATACGACCTTACTGAAACTGTCAATAATAGCGCGCAATAATGCAGCGAGGGGGTGAGCTGTTTATCATTATTGGAAACGAGGAAGTTACGTAATGTTGGCGCGTTTTTCCGTTTAGAAACTTCTGGAATATTTTCTCCCTAGAGCATATGTATTCATAATTTTCATTGGATATTAAAATAGACGCTAATGTTGGCGCGTTTTATTAGCCAATAGTAATTCAGTTATAATCTTTAGGCGTATCTGGATGAAGGAGTATAAATAGGGTAGGTTAGAGGTAGCGTCAGGCCATTTCATCAAAATTCTTTGTACACTTCAGTTCGTCAAAATATTTGTATGAGATACATCGGCTATAGATTCACAAGTTACGAAAAATCTAAAGTGTTGTAAAGTTAATAATACACAAAGTTGAAGTACGCGAATTAAAAGTGATAAGTAAGAAGTTATTATAACAGTTTCAGTTTTGGCGAGTGTCGAGATCAATGTGTAAATGTGAGAGTAATAGTGTTCGACAATAAAAGTATAAAACAAATTTCTTCATCAGTGTTCTTTTTGGATAAAAGATTCCTTCCGTTTACACAACCCTGTTTAAGAGATATGTTCGACCAAATAGCTAGCCGGAGGACAGTGAAACAGAATTGAATAGAAATTAAAAGTTAAATTCTTTCAAACACAAAACTAATACTGCCGCAAATTGCTAACACCAGATGGAGCTACGAACCTAACAAAGAATCACGTCACAAGATGGCTTCAACGCGTGATGTAAACAAACATTATAAGTAATACCGCAACAAAGAGCAGCAATACAGAAATACCGTTCCCACTCCCTGCTAGCTTTGTTGCATGGCATTACTGGATTCAGCGTTGATAAATAAAACAGCAACAAAATATAAATACCATCCCCACTCCTTGCTAACCTTTCTGCATGACCTTGCTGGATACATCGTTGATAAATAAAACATCAACAACACACAAATACCGTCCCCACTCTGTGGTAACTTTGCTGCATGACATTACTGGATACTGTGTTGATAAATAAAACAATAACAACACACAAATACCATCCCCACTCCCTGCTAGCTTTGCTGCATGACATTACTAGATACAGTGTTGATAAATAAAACAGCAACAACACACAAATACCATCCCCACTCTGTGGTAACTTTGCTGTATGACATTACTGAATACAGTGTTGATAAACTAAATAGCAACAACAATGTTCAGAACACACAAATATCGTCCCCACACCCTGCTGATTTTGCTGCATGACATTACTGGAAACAATGATGATAAATAAAAAACAGCAGCAATACACAAATACTGTCCCCACTACCTGCTAACTTTGCTGGCTGGCATTGCTGGATACCGTGTTGATAAGTAAAACAGCAACAACAAACAAATATTGTCCCCACTCCGTGGTAACTTTACTTCATGACATTACTGGATACAGTGTTGATAAATAAAACACCAACAACATAGAAATATCGCCCCCACTTCCTGCTGAGTTTGGTTCATGACATTACTGAATACAGCATGGATAAATAAAACAGCAACAACACACAAATATTGTCCCCACTCCCTGCTAACTTTGCTGCATGACATTACTGGATACAGCATTGATAAATAAAAGAGCAACAATACACAACTACCGTCCTTACTCCCTGCTAACTTTGCTGTGTGACATTACTGGATACAGTGTGATAAATCAAAGAGCAACAATAAACAAATACCATTCCCACTACCTGCAAAATTTGTTGCATGACATTATTGGATACAGCGTTGATAAATAAAACAGCAACAGTACACTAATACCGTCCCCACTCCCTGTTAACTTTGCTGCATATTACTGGATACAGTATTGATAAAAGAGCAACAATCCACAAATACTGTCCCTACTCCCTGCTAACTTTGTTGCATGGCTTTACTGGATACAGCATTGATAAATAAAACTGCAACAATACACAAATACTGTCCACACTCCCTGCTGGCTTTGCTGCATGGCACGTGGACTGGGGTGCTAATGCAATAACTTGGAATCCCCTCTCCTTCAACTGTCAATCACTACTTAGGATGTGCACATTATAATAAAGAATTAAACTTCGTGCAATTTTAGAAATAATAATGAATCTGCATTTAGAAAATGTTTACTCTATTGAGTTTTGACATTGGCTGCAGGTGAAACAATATGATTTGTCACTTACAAACAAGACTTTCCGCTTTGCTATCAATGTGCATTCTCAGTTTATTGTGAACGAGCTTTTAACCATTTACCCTACCCTTTGCATAATGTACACAATATTGTAGCAAAGGTTTAAATTCTGTTTATATGTACAGATTTTGATTAAAAACAAAATAAACTTACTACGAGTTTGTAAACTTTAATAAATATACATTTTTAACATTTTGAAGGCTCATAGGTCTCAGTTACAACATTTAAACATAAGTTGAAATGCTAGAAGACAGCATTTTTTAGTTTAAGTTCATCTAAGCAGCTATTGATTTCTTTTAAAGCATCCACATTATTATGCTTCTTTGCGTTTTTCCATGCTGCATTAAAGAGGTGCTTTGCTTCTTCATACATTCCTTTATTCATGTATACATTCCCTAAGTTAACCAGTACTGCTGCAAATTCTTCCATGTTAGGAAGCTTGTTTCCTATTTCATATGCCTTAGTTAAATAGTTGAGTGCACCATCGACATCATGTGTTTCAAAGCAAACAGTACCGAGATCATTCAAAAGCATAACCGTTTCTTCATGCTCCAAACCATTCATCTGAAGAGAGAGGTTATATGCCTTTTCAAAATAAGAAAGTGCTTCTTCAAATCTTTTCTGCTCCATTAGGAATCTTGCATACCAATCTAGACACATTGCCCACAAAAAAGTTGTATCCTCATCTGCATTTCCTTCATTTATCTTTTTCTTCAGATTTTTCATGCAGAAATTAAATCCCTCATCTGCTTTCCTGTAAGAATTAAGAAAAAATTCCTCTCAATCACATTTAGTAGTATTCTGCTCTGCACAGGTGCATTGAAAATAATGTTATATACCTAGATTCTCCCTCATTTGATTAATAGCATTTATGTATAAAATTCTTAGAAACAGCATTTTCATTCATTTCTCAGATTGGTGATTATGAAGATTACTTAGTAGCTGGAAAACATGTTATAACAGTTTGTGATCTGACTCGGAGATTTAATGGGATGCTGTGTACGTGTAAACAAACTAGTGGTTAAAACTGAAACATGAAGTGTGATAAAGTACTTAGTTTTGAAGGGTTTAACCCAATATAAGTTAGATTAAAGGGTTCTTCCATTTTGTTTTTGACAAAAATAGGGCTGCATGGTTCTACATCCATTCAAGATGTGCACTCAGAGTATCCCAAAATGGCTATGACCGAAAAAATATACAATGCCACACTCAATGATCGAGATTGTAGGTATGTGAGATGGTTGACATTGCAAAGACCTTGATAGGCTGCATCCATTACATTTTACAGAAAGCTATATGCTCAATGGGTGCCCCATTTGTTAACAGTGGACCAAAAATGTATTTCAGCAAACATTTTGCAAGAGTGTTTAAATCTAAAATTAAAAATAATGAAGCAGTTGAAATAATGGAGCATGATAATCAAATGTGTTAGAGAACTTGGTCAACCTTTAAAACACTTTTGCTCTACTGTCGCTTATGGTAGCACATGTTTCTCAACTAATCCAAGGGTGGCGAAAACGCCTTCCTTCCGCGAGTCACCAAATATGCAACATGCACTACACCGCTCAGCAGCACATGGAAAACAAATGAATAGATGGCTAGAAAAGGAGTTGCGCCTGCGAGTCACAGTGCCTCGTGAGTCGCGCTTTCACCACCATTGAACTAATCAGTAAAGTGGCTCTCGTTTGGTGTCTGCTTTGTCTTCTATTGTCCTATTGGTGAGTTGTATGATGTCATCTGATGCTGGTATTTCAAAATTCATGGCTCTATGTATTCTCCCACACTATTAATTCCAAATGATTCTTGGCCAGTTTTAAAAGTTTTATTTCTATGCTGATGTTATGATTGTGTAACCAAAAATGATGAGCTATGTCCGATTTTTCTATTTGTTTGAATTTAATACACTTGAGAAATATTCAGAAAAATCAGCCATAGTTCTCATTTGAAATTAATAGTGTGGGAGAATGTATACATTATCAAGAATTCAAATATCAGTATTAGATGACATCATACGACTCACCATTAGGAACAATAGCAGGCCAAACTGGGAAAGCAGACACAGACGAGAGCCAGTTGCCCAATTAGCTGATGATGAGAATGTTCTACCATAACTTACAAGTATAATCGGTGCAACAGTTCTAGACACGTGAAAATCTTAATGAGAGCTATGATGCGAGTTGCTTACCAGATCAGGTGGTGACCGGTCGACTGCATGTTGCAGGAGTGCGTGGGACAGTCATCGTCAAATATCCACACCGGTTATGCACTGCTTTGCGCTGATAAACTTAGTTATATACAGTATATTAAAATCCACGCTGTAAAAAGGGCTTAATATAAAAAACGCTGTCAATCATTGCCTCCAATTCTTCCACACCTAACAACCCTTCCTCTTCTGCGGAATCACTCACATTATTGCCGTCATCGCTGCTGTCACTACTTTCTGCACCATTATCTTGGATGAGAATTATTTCTATTTGATTTCTGCAATTCCGTATTTTTCGAAATAATGATTCTTAATTTATTCAACATGTCGACATACATTTTCCCATTCTGGCCTTCCAATTTCAGCAAATTGCTGGCGTTATAACTGCTTCACATATTTTAATTTAAAAGTCATATTTCTGCATGCCACCCATTTTTTGATATCAGCTCAGATTAATTCGATTGGGTTTAGATCTGGGTGATGCGATGGGAGTCTAAGTACATTATGGCGATGTTGTATTACTATATGGTCAAATATGTATGACGTCTGAAGCTGTTTGTTGGTTTTGATTAAGTTATATAGCTTTGTTTTACTCATGCTTTCATCTAAAGCTATATTATGTCTAAGTAACCAAGCTCTCATTTCTTCTTTCAATGAATTTGAGGTAGGTGGTTTGTCAATTGAGTGTTGACGCATTGTGAAGCATTGTCGATGACCAGAACAGACCCAGCAGGCATATTAGGTCTCAACATGGCATTGATTCACTTCATGTACTTTTCTGTGTTCATTTCTTGATGAAAATCTCCTGTTGTTTTTGCAACTTGTAAAAGAAGGGCATTTGGAACGAAGCCGATCTTTCCAACAGCATGAACGATAATAAGTATCTGCCCTTTAGCAACAGGAACCTGCAACCTAATTCACTATCGTCACTCCAACTTTTAGATGCTGTACGACTGCTGTGTATGTATGACTCATCTTCATACACTATAGTATTTTTCTGAATTTTGTAGCACCACCTTAAAAATTGATGCTGATATAAGTGCACACTGATATAAGTACTTATGAAATTATACTCATTTGGAAAGGTAGAATCAGACTGAAAAATTCAAAGCCATAGCCGGGATTTGAACCACAGATCTTAGGCTTTCAGTGCCGTTGGTCTAACCGACTAAGCTATCATGGCAACATTTACTTTTTATTTTTTTTTATTTTATTTATTTATTTATTTTGCTTTTCTGTTAGAGTTCTTCTATTTGATTTCGGTTTCTTCCACTTGAACCCTAAATCTTTAATAATTTTTCTGAGATTTGTAGCACCACCTTGTAAGTTTCTGCTGTCTTTCAGCTTGATGAGCAATCTGCTTATTGTTAGCACAGTTTTTTCTTCCACATAGGAATTGTGAATCGTGCGCCGAATGACGCATTCGAAATCGTTTATTTCTGTAATACGTTTAGGGACCTTATGTTTCTTCCCAGGTGTGTCAAATGGTACTCTTTCATCCATATGTTTTTTTTCTCTTATCTTTGAGAACTCTGGAATCGGAACTCGGTGAAACACCAGTTGCTTTGACTACTCTTTCTTTCATTCTCTTAAGGCTTTTGTGGAACTCGGATGAACATATATTTTCTTCCTTCATCTCTGCTTCTTGCTTCATGAAGTCGAGGACATTTGCAATTATTTCCCTACTTTGACTACGTAACACCTTACCACTTAACTTTGAAAACATAGGAGCCATGGTTATAAATATAACAAATATAAAATAAGTACTATTTAGATACTGCTGCTCTCTTTAAAATTACAACCAGATGCAGACACTTTCTATGCAGACTGTATATTTTACGCATTGTGAGTAAGCAAAGGTATTATATCGCTTTCGTTGATTAAGCTAAATATAAACCATTCCTAGGCTTGGTAGCTGGGATGGCAATCAAGGTCACGATTCCAGAAGTTTTGCGCGTGTAATAAAAGTGTTTTAAAGGTTTACCAAGATCTTTAACAAATCTTTAAATCTGTTTAAACACAATTCCTGTGAGGTTCTCCAACTTTTTATAACAGTAGATGAAACGTAAATTTATTGCTACATGCCACAGAGGAAGGAGCAGTCCAAACATAGGGCAACAGGTGAAAGTGCTCCAAAGAAAGCAAAAACCGCTGCATATGAAAGAAAAATCGTGGTTATGGTTTTCTGGGATTCTTGCGGTGTGGTGATCATAGACTACCTCCTGAAGGATAGAACCATCACTGGGGAGCTACACTTCACTACTGGATGAATTGAAAGATGCTATTCAGGCTGAATGTTGAGAAAGTGTTTGCTTCTTGTAATATATATGTTTAGACTTGAAGAAATTGGTATGCTTACGTAATTGTATTTTACGTAATATTTATTTACATAAATATTTTATTTAGTTGCATTTAAGAAGTTCCTAAAACACACTTTGGGCATCTGTTTGAATTTTTGATTACGTAATAGTTACTGTTATTATGCAATATGCTGATACGTACAAGAAGCTGATTTCAAGATATATTTTTGTTATTACACTCCAAGTTTTACACTATAATATTTAACTTTGTTATTAACACTGCTTCTATATATTATTTATGTTTGAATTTGCCTCGGCTGCGTCAGTCTTACTTCAGAAACATGTTTCTGTTATTTAGGGTGCAGTGTAACAAGAATGTAGACATCACAGAATTTAACTTTTTTAAATTCACTTCTTTTATTAGTTCTTGCACATTTTTATAAAGCACTACACTTTTTAAGAACTATGAGAATCTTCAATACTTTCACTTAGCGCGTATACATATTTTACGATTCACTTGTAGAGAACACCTCTTCCATCTGTTCACTACCAAGGCTTGCCAGCAACTGAGTAAGATTTCAACGGTTAAACCTGTAAGCTTCGGTATTTCAAATCTCTGATTGGCTAATTCTAGTCCAATAGAATATCTGCATTTTATTTAAACTTTTTCCTTGCTATTGATTGGCTAAGTTTAAACTGTTACTGAATTTACCTTATCTTTGATATAATCATGACGGTAACTTTTCAAACACTCTAACTCATTATTGCTACAAGGTTACCTCATTATTACCTCATTGTTAGCAACTCAAAACTTATTATTCTCACAGCTCTTGCATTATTAAAGTATGTAATGTATTCACATAACAATAAAACATGTTTACAATAAAAATAAGCATATGCAATGACTGTTACATACAATTTAAATAATTATTACATACATATTGTTTCAAGGCGGGCTGTTATTGAATTTACTTTTATATAATACAATTGAAATTATTCAGGTATTAAAATACTGCCTCAATGTCTACGCCTTGTGAAAAACAAAATTGTCTTTCATCATGTCTGGGGTTGTTACTGCAAAGCTACATGACTTTTGCTTCCACATTTGGCCTCCCAGTAATTACTTTTTGTTCCCAAGCCTGAAGAAATGGCTGGGCAGTCAAAGATTGTTGAAGCTGAGACATAGTTATTTTGCACAGTTCGACAAATCTTATTTTACTGAGCATTTTAAAAAGTTGTTAAGTTGTGGATTATATATTCTGATTTATAAGATGACTATATTGAAAAATTAAAGAGCATCTCTCTTAAATCTTGTGTTTATCTTTGTCAAGGTTAGAACTTTGAGTGGCCCTAGTACTTGTTACATAATATGCTTAAAAAAAGAAAGAGAGGGGAAGAAAAAAACATCATTTTGCATACACATTTATATGTTTGTCTTTGTTTCTAAAGTCTCAATAAAATGTGACAAAGACAGAATACCCATAAAATCAGGTAGAGAAAAAATGTACTGCTTGTGTTTTCCTCTGTTCCTTTTCAATTCAGTGTCAACATACCTATTACATTGTTTCCATTTGAACAGGAATTTTGGAAATAAATCAAGAATCATTTAGCACTGTATGCTAACATTACACTTGTCAATGCTTACTGTAATATGAATCAGTTAGTTATTCAAAATAATAATAATAATAATAATAATAATAATAATAATAATAATAATAATAATAATAATAATGCTTTTTCATTTTCAAAGAACATATGAATACAGCATTGTCAGAGTTAACCCTTGTGTTTAAAACAGCAATGCTCTCAAAAACTAGGAAATGGGGATTCACATTAAAAGCCCAAGAGAAATAAATTATCAGTATATTTAATTCACTTATTTTATAAATACTGAGATGATTTGTAATATATCATTAAGGAAAACAAATTGCTGGTTAAGGTCACAGTAGTAATTTATTTCAGAAAATGTGGCATTAAAATTTTCAAGACAAAATATTTATAACTGAAACACATGCAAACTTTTACTTGAGGCTGATTTTATCAATCAGCTATAACAGGAAGTGATGTAACATTTAAATGGGAGCGGCTCAAATTGAGTGCTATTAGAGTACTTCAGAACAATAATCTCCTTAGGAAACGTTTTTATTAATTTATACTCATCATTTCAAAGCCATCACCACAGCCTATTATATTCTTCAAAATGAAAATTTATCTCTGTTAATAAGAAGTAGACAGAGCAATAAGTTTATAGAAGATAAGTAGAGAAAGTCATGTGAATGTGACAATATATATATATTTTTTATATTACAAAGCAGGTGATATAATCTGCAACTGAAATGTTGTATTTTGGGCCATTTGTTACTATGACATTGATAAATACCGTAATCACCATATTATAACTTGCACCAGGTGTTGTGAGAGAAGTGATGGGAGAGCTACGTTTAGCTTTTTGCATGGAGGGGAACATGCTACCTGGTGTGCTCAAACAGTTGATTCATTATTGTATGTACATGACTAAATATATCAGCTTTCTCACACTCAATGAAAGAAGAAATTATAAGTTATCGTTTATACTACGAGACTACTAATGCTATAACAGCAGCCATATTAATTACCGCTATTATAATTATAGCATTGTGAGATGAGATAGCGGGAAGGCTACATGTTATTTGTAAGTAGTATTTCTGATAACAGAACCAAATCCGTGCATAAAATGCAGTCCATAATAATTTAATTTTCATGTAGTAATGGATAAATGTATTAGTAAAGTCTGTGAACTAATGTGCTATATTGCACTAACAAGGTGGAGAAAACTGAAGATTTGTTTCATCCTTGCACACTTTATTATCAGGGGCGAAGCATGCTATGAGACAGTTTCTCCTAAATTTTGTGTGTTTATAATAACTAAAATTCTGAATGAGATATGTACTGTTTGGATATCTGAATCAAGATGTTACTGGTTGGTTTCAACATGACTTCATTACTGTAAGAACATGATAGCACTTCTGAGACATGACATAGGGTTGTCCCTTGTGACCTTGACCAATTGCAGGTGTATGCCTTCACACTACAACAGTGCATTCAGACATTTCCATCATTTGTCTCTGTTCCCTTGTGTGTCGCTCAGTCCAGAGGTGTGCTAAATTACTCGGTGTGGTGCTCTGTTATTATGGTGGATATTAGATAATTTTAAAAAATGTATGATCAAAACCATTCTGATTCAATTGACACGTTACTAAATATAGGTTTTTCATCTTTATCTTATGAGCAAACATGTGACATGAAAAATTGAAAACCTACTCCCAATTTAAATATAATTCAAAAGGATGGTAATGTGAACAGGAAATTCAAAATGCACCCAGTTGACCTGTAGCATAAATAGCTACCTTGTCCAAAAGAGATCCAGGGATTGATCCCTGTGGGACACCATGTGTCAATTCTGTCATAGTTGAAATAGTGTCACTATCTGTAGAATTTAGGACTACATATTGTTTCCTATTGTCATGTAAGATTCAATTACTTTATGTCCCAAACCTCTAATCCCTAGGATTGATAATTTATTGAGTAGTGTTTTCTTTTTCCACACAGTCGAAGGCCTTGGTAAGATCTAATAAAATGGTTGTTGCATATTTACCAGAATCAATAATTTTTATAATTTATTTTGTATATTCAATGACTGCACTGATTGTTGATCTATTTTTGACAAACCCATTTTGGTGTTTAGGTATTAAGCTGTACATAATAAGAAAACTCAGTAGCCTTTTGTAGATAATGCGTTCGAAAATTTTGGAGAGAACTGGTAGGATAAACATCGGACGATAGTTATTTAATTCTCTTTTATCGCATTTTTTAAACATTGATATTTTTTTTAGCAATTTTTAACATGTCTGAGAAAATTTGAGACAAGAGTTTATTATCTCTACAAGGGGATTTACAATTTCCTGACTGCATGTTTTCAGTAAAGACATAGGGATACCATCAATACCAATACTACTTTTTGCTTTTAATAGTTTTATTATATTGAGGATCTCATTTGCATCCGTTAATTTTAGTAATCCAATAGAGCAAAATGTTCATTAAAAACAGAGCAGCTTTTCCAGGATCATGTATGCTACCATCTTTCATCTCAAATACAATGTTTATTAAAATCAACGACATTAGAGGGTACGCGAAAATCATTGATTACTTGCCAGCTGGATTTACATATATTAGAAGAATTTGGAATCTTACTACTAATGCTTTTCTGTTTGGCATTTATGACAGTTTGATCATAAATATGTTTTAAGTTTTTTAATCCTGTTTATTAACTTTTACATTACTGTTGTGAGCTTGTGAAATTGCTCATTTTGACTGTAGACACATTTGTTTAATCTCTGTTGTGTTGTTTATTATGATTTTTATTTCTGGCTGTAATAAGGGGACAATAAATGTTTATGTTGTACATTAATATTTTATAAAATGTGCTAAGTTTTGTATTTGGATCTAAATCTCTGTACATATCATTCCAATCGACATTGATAAGGGCTTTTTTTAGCATTAATAAATTAATTTTGCTAAAGGAATTGTAGTTTCTTATTTTAGCTTTACAAACATTTGGGTATTCAATTTCAGATTGTTCATGAAAGCTTATTTTTTGAGCAGTATGATCTGAAAGACATGAATGAATGACTCTGGTTTTATATGGTATATTAGCAATATTTGTGATATCAATTATTGTGGCTGTATTAATAGTGATACAAGTGGGCTCATTAATTGTCATTTTTAGATTAAATTCATTTAATAAACATTCATATTTACATTTTAGCGATGAATTGTTTTGAGTGTTTATATCGTCTAATATTATAATTCTTGTTTCCTTATTTACCAGAAACGTCTCAAACACCATTGTTAATTTCCTGAAAAAGATACTACCACCGTTGGGTGGCCTGTATATGCCAATAATAAGTATTCTCATTTTATGCCCAGTCAGATTGACACCAGCCAGCTCAATTTGTCCTTCTATGTTTAAAGACATAAGGTCCACTTTTTCATACCTGTTAGTAAGCGCATGACTTATTAAGATACCTATACCGCCTCATTTCATTTTATCTCGACAGAATATTCTGCCAATTTCATATTATTAATGAATGTATTACACGAGTCATATTCTCTCAGTACGTGTTTAGTAAGAACTAAAATATCAAGTTTCTCTTCATTTATAAAAATGTTTAAATGATCAATTTTATTAGAAAGTATTTCAATATTTTGATGTATGAGTTTTAGTGATTTACCCTTGTGCTGCCTCATTTTTTGATTTAATGTCTAAAATAACACAAGTAATAGTTTCACCTAGTATTCTCTTCCCTAATTTATTCAAATGCATGCCATGTCTTGTATGCATATGTCGCCCAGCATTAAAAGTATTTATTAACCTAACATTGCCATTTTTCCACTAACTTGAGATATATTTGCGTTTACAGCTTTTATTAATAAAATACATTTTATAAAAAGTTTGAACTGTTCTTTAGAAAGTCATTTAGATTATACACTGGTTTCTTTAGTGAAAGGATGTGTAAACTTTCAACACTGTTGGGGAGACTATTAAAAATATTAAGTGCTACCACCTCAAAAGAATTTTGTATTCTGGTATATTTACATTTATTAATATTACATCTAGTTGGATAATTGTGAATATTTGTTTTCACATAGAGAAGACAGAAGAAGTGTGAACATAGATAAAGGTAAGCATTCTTAATTTTATAAACAGTGCTTTACAATGTGTTCTGGGTTGAACTCTGCACATAATTACCCCACAATAACTTAGGTAACTGTTTATACATTCATAATATACTGTTAAGGGCAAGCTGAATGAAATACAGTTTTTCATGTTATTATGAAGAATAAAGATATCTTTCTCCACTTATTACAAACATATGCCAGTCCAAGCAAGAATCGAGATGCATTTATATCAAAAGTTGTTCACCAATGGCACTGGGGATTAATTGATCTGCATCATTTTCCCTCTGGCTTCCCAATATAAAGTCTGTAAGTTATCACTTTTAAGGCCTTTTGCATTTGGCGAGATGTTGTTTGTTCAGGATGACATCTTCACAGAGAGTGCACTTGGGTGTAGATAGGCATCGTATCTTATAGAGGTGTTCTGCGAGGCAATCGTGGCCAGTTGCCATCCTAAATAAGACCACTGCAGTCTTCCTTGGCATTTTTCGTATATCAACTCTATCTTTAATATTCTTATAATCTTTATCTTTTAATTTATCTTCTTCATCAAGTCTCTGCTCTCTTTTGAAATGTGGTTTAATGTTATTTAATTGTTTATTCATTTCTATTTGTCCTACAGGTTTTATTTGTTGTATTGCACCTTTCTTTACTAATTGATCAGCATGTTCATTGCCAAAAAGTCCGACATGAGCTGGGATCCATTGTAGAGTGACATGATTTCTAGTTTCAACTGCTTTAATTAGGCTTCTTATTTCTTTAATATTTCTTGTTGTTTTATTATTGTAATTTACTATTTCATCTATAGCTGATTATGAGTCTGATAAGATGACTATCTTTTGCTTTATGTATGGTGTATATAAAATGTTCTGTAATGCTGCTTTTATAGCTGTAAATTCTCCATCATAGTGGTTTGACGTTTCATCTAATGTTACTGTGCAAAATGTTTACAGTATACTCCTGCACCGCATTTTTTTTATTGATAAATTAAAAATTAAATTGAGTTTTATTTATGGACGCTCTTTAACTACTATGGTCCTTAGCGCCCCATTCTATATTGGGCATGAAAGACTGGAAATTTTGCTCAGAGGCCCTTATCAGGCTGGAGGTTCTTTTACGTGCCATAAATCTACGACACAGGACCACCGGCTTTACCTCCCTTCCAAAGGAAGCCATGCTAAGGATTTTTACGACTGAAAAAATCCATTGCCCTCCGCCGGGTTTGAACCCGCGACCTTGGAAACTAGAGGCTAGCACGGTACCACTAGTCCACGGAGGACGGCTTTTTTATTGATGAGGAATCCATCTGTATATATTTGGAGCATTTCTTTTTCTGGGTATCTTTCATTTTCCATAGCTATTGCTATGGCTCTCATTTCATCTGGTAAATTGTTTTGTTTGTGTATTGTATATATCAGGTCATATAATGTATATCAATATATTCTATTGGACTCGTTACCTATGTTGCAATTATATTCTTGTATTTTAAGTTATTAATATATGTTCTGAAGCTTATTCGAGTTTTTAAATTACTTATAGTATCTGCTGTGTGGTACCACTTAAGTTGAATATCTTTACGTTATTAGCACCACGCTTTGGGCACCAAACTTGAGGTAGTTGCAGCCCCAGGTACGATACAAACTTTCTGGTGGCCTTTGCCCCAAGTTCACTTTTCCGGTGACCTTCGCCCTCACGTTTAAAAATCAACTTTGTATTTTTAATGTATATTTAAATATTATATATGTTTGCCTTGGCTGCGTCAGTAGTAATTTGCAGAAATATGTATTTCTTAGCAGGGGTTTGTGCGGCTAAAGAATGAAGGCTTACACAAATTATAATGGTATTTAACTTCGTTTTATTAATCTTTCACACGATTAAATAACACTTCACTGATATATCCTACTATAGAGCTGTGAGATTATTGTTACTTGTACTTTTTAACATGTAAATTTTATATTATTCATGCCGTAATGAATTTTTGTCCCACACTGAATATGAACCAAGCGAACGAACTACTCAGGTACGCTATCTTCTAGCGCCTGGCATTTACTGCTTAAATTTGCACTTTTCCCCCTATTTTAAGTCTCCGATTGGCTAAGCCTGCTCCAATAGAATACTTTTATTTAACTTAAGCTTTTTCTAGTTGTTGATTGGCTATTTATTAAAAATGTTTTAAATATTACCTTATTGTTCGAAGAATTACTAGTGGCATTATTAAGCTTTCTAATTTATTGTCTCAAGGTTACCTCATTATTACCTCATAGTTAGCAACTTTCGGCTTCTATTTTCACAGCTCCTACATTGTTAAATTACGTAATAACATTCACATAACATTATTATACATGTACATAATAATATAAACATTAATACAATGACTGTTACATACACTTTATATTTTATTTATACACATATTGCTTTAAGGCGGGCTGTTATTATATTTTATATTATATAATCAGACTGATATCATTTAAATGTTAAAAATACTGCCTCACACTTGTATCTGTTTCTATTGACTTGCAGTTTTTGTGCTAGAGTAATTGCTTTCAACCTGTGTTCCAATTCTATAGCCATGTTTTTTATGAAGCTTTGTAGTACTGTAATTGGTGTTGTTTTTACAATTCCTGTTATTATTCTTAGTGAATTATTTTGTGAAATTTCTAGTTTACTTTTAAGTCTCTTGTTTACTGTTGCTGGTAGTACTCCTCCATACAATAGGTTAGGTTTTATGTATGTTGTATATGTATTATTAAGGAGGTCCATGTTTCCACCTCATTTAATCCTGCTAAACTTTTGTGGGCAACAACGTAGTCCGCCTCCATGTGGTGTTCCCTGGGTAACGCTAAATGGACTACAACACAGGCATGCTTCCCAAGCCAAAAAAGTTATATCAAAAGTTAAGTCAAAATTTTTTTTAGTATTAAGAGCAAAGCTATTTATAGTTACACCATTCCTCTATTTTATAAGTTACTTCAAATTTAGATTAAAACCATTGTTCATGGACAGTTTAATAGCAAAATCATTGCCATATAGGTAAGCATCCCAAATACTGCAAAGTAAATGGTTAAAGAACAACAGACCAGTATAGAACTGGGGAGTTCCTTGCTTCAGCAGTTTGAATTCAAGAATTTGCCATTTATAAAAACATACTGAAATCTATTTGAGAAACACGACTAAGTAAGTTCTATACTAGCTTCATTAAAACCATAGAATTCACATTTATGGTATAAATTTGTATATGATATTGTATCAAACACTTTAGTATATTAAAAAATCTACCATTATCAAGATGTTGCAGACATCGAATCATAAAGCAGACCACAGCATTAATTGTGTTACAATTTTTTCTGAGTCCAAATTGGCAATCTCTGAATAAATAAAATATTGTCCTGAAAATATTTGGCAATTTGCTTATCTAGAAAATTTTCAAATACCTTAGATACAATTGGCTGTATACTAATATGTCTATAATTACTAAAATCAAATTTTCCCCCCTTTTTGTACACAGAGATTACTTTTAAATCTTCTGGAAAAGTACACTTATCAATACAATTAAAAATATGAGTAAATGGTTCACAAATAAAAATAGCAGCAATCTTTAAAGATATTTGAATTCAGTTCATGAACATCAAGACAATGCTATTGTTAAGTTTTAAAATAGTCAGAAAACATCCTTGGCACTGACTGGAGCAACTTTAAAATATTTTTTAAAAAATTCAAAGTCTTCTTGCTATTAATAGGTAAGCTGGAAACAAATAAAAGATGAATTAAAATAATCTGCAGTAAGAATTGTGCTACATTAAGGAATTTGGAAACAAGTGACCAAATGCATTTTGATTTAGTACAGCTGTTATTATCTCTGAATAATAATTAAGTCTAGCAGTGTTAAGATGTTTCCTAAGTTCATTATATTTAATTTAGCTCAGTAACCCGAAAATACGCATACAAATACATATAAAATGTAATGAAGTGTTAACCTACAGTGAAGTTTTAATGAATAACACCAAAGTACCATAGGAGGGTAGTTCTCTACTTGCAATGCGGGAAAAACAGATAGTAAGTTCTCTACAAAAAGTAACTGAACTATTGCAAAATTAGATATCTTAAGGAAGAAAACTGCAATCTAAAAAGCACAATTGCAATACAACAAAGGGAAACAAGACCACTAACATTCATGCTGCGACAAGTGAAGAGGAATGGAAACAGTAAGAAGGTGAAGATAAGAGTTTAGAAACAAGAAATGGATACAAAATTCTATCCGAAGATATTGTCAGTAAGAAGATAACCAGTGCTGAGAACATACTGTCAACAAAATCAGAAACAGAATGTGTGTATATTTACCGACAGCCAAGGCTGTGACTTAGGAATCCAACTATACAAAGAAATGAAAATCTTTCAGTGGAAGGCTATGTTTAGCCGGGAGCAAAAATTGCTGACGTAAGTGAATGTAAAAACTTATGCAAGCAGTTAACCGATAAGGACTGAGTTGTAATTATAGGTCAGACGAATGATGTTGCTCACAATGAAGCGGCTAATATAAACAAGTGCTCCCAAAGTGGTGCTAGTGAATGTTCCAAAGCACTATGACTTACAGAGCCAATCATGTGTGAATAAATGTGTAGAATCAAGTAACCATAGTCTAAATAAGTTAGGTAGATGCTTCTCTAATGCTGATATGTTTCCTAGGATTTTCATACTACTCATGGTCTGCACTTTAATAGGTAAGGCAAACAGAAACTTATACATATCTTTGATAGAAGAAGTCTTAAATGTTAAACAAACTCATGTAAACCTTCGCATTCCACTAAATTGGTACAATATCCAGGGAAACTGATACAAATGCTTGGAAATAATGGCAAAGTTAACCAGGCATTTAAGCTAAACAAGAAAGGTAGTTTTAAACCCCTGAATGTAGCTCTATTCCATCACAAGTGTCAAAATACAAGCTATGAAGTTCTCTTAGAAAATGAGCTAAAGAATGTAGATACACTCTGCCTCACAGAACATTTGTAAGTGATGAAAATACAGACTACTACAATCTGCCAAACTATACCTTGGTCTCAAAGATAAACAATGTGATGGGTCATGTACTTTTGTAAAAAATAATATTGTTACACATTCTATGAAACCTCGGTATAGAGCATCACTTAGAATTAAGCACAATTGAAATGCCAACTCTTAAAACTGTTGTTATATGCATACACCAAAGCCCAACTAGTGACGTTAATATTCTACTAGAAAATCTTGACATCGTAAGTTTCGTACATAATAAAGGTAAACATAGTATTACTGCTGGTGACTTAAACATTGACTTCTTAGTTGAACCAGATTGCAAACCCTTAGCAAATTTGTTACAACCAACAATAAATATTCCCACTCAAATTAGTCCAACCACAAGTTCCATTCTGGATCAAATCATCTTATAAATACAGTGTAAGTGTCTTCAGCATGGGTTTTTCAGACCACCTTGCACAGATTCTGAAATTAAACTATAGTTTGGATGAGACTCTTGTGAGGAAACCTAACTGTTACAAACATACTTTTAGATTGTATACAAATGCAAATTTAGCATACTTTAATTCTCTACTGCAAAAGGAGTCATGGAACAATGTTGTAAATTCAAAAAAATGTGAATGAAGCTTTTAACACCTTTATGAATATAATCACATATGATTTAAACATTGCAGTATATATATATATATATATATATATATATATATATATATAAAAACAATATCACGCAAAAATGCAAATCTTGGGTTACCAAAGCCATAAAAATTTCAGGCAATAGGTTAAGATTCTCAGAGAATATGGTTGGGGAAAGAAATACCAGTGAACACATGAAGGCATATTACAATAAATATCAGAAAATATATTAAAAAGTATTAGTTGCTAAAAAGCAGCATAGTAACATGCTTATAAAACATACTTCAAATAAGTCTAAAGCTATATGGGAAATCATTAAAAAAGAAGCAGATCAGAGCCACAAACAACCAAAAAAAATCTATTAACTAGCCATAATAATGGTCAGCAGATCACAGAAGCCAAACATATTGCCAATTGGTACAATAACTATTTTGTTAACATCACTAAACAGATGTCTCAAACCCATTCATCAAATAAGGGCCACACAGTACCAGTACATTTCAACAAAAATCTATATTTTTATATCCTACTACCAGGGTAGAAATGATGAAAACAATCCAAAAAATGAAAAATAAGAAGTCATCAGGTTATGATGAAATCCTGGATATTATAATTAAAACTTGCTGCAAACACTTAACTAAGCCATTTTGTCATATTGTAAACTTATCGCTAACTATAGGAGAGTTTCCAGAGAAATTAAAAGCAGTAAAAATAAAGCCACTGTATAAAAAAGGGATAAGAGCATGCACGTAACTACAGGCCAATTGCCTTACTTTCGAGGGTTTTCAAAAATCATACAAAAGATTATGCTTTCTAGATTATTAGCCTTTTTCACAAAGTGTCATACTATTGGTAATAAACAGCATGGCTTTATAGAGGGAAAGTCCACTACGTCTGTGTTAGCTAAATTTTTAAAACTAATTTACACCAGCCCTGACCAGTACAAAAAGGGAATTGGTATATTTTAAACCTCATTAAAGCTTTTGACATGGCAGATCATAATGTTCTGTTAAACAAACTGACTAATATAGGTATTAGAGGTGTTGCTCTACATTGGTTTAAATCCTATTTAAGAAATAGGGAGCAAATAGTTTAAATTGGTTATTTTGATGAAATCACAAATTCCATGAATAATCATCAAGCATGCAAAAGACAGCAGAGCAGAGACTTGATGAAGAAGCTAAATTAAAAGATAAAGATTATAAGAATATTAAAGATAGAGTTGATATATGAAAAATAACAAGGAAGACTGCAGTGGCCTTATTTAGGATGGCAACTGGCCACGATTGCCTCGCAGAACACCTCTACAAGATACGATGCCTACCTACACCCAAGTGCACTCTCTGTGAAGATGTCATCCTGAACAAACAACATCTCACCAAATGCAAAATGCCTTAAAAGTGATAACTTACAGACTTTATATTGGGAAGCCAGAGGGAAAATGATGTGGATCAATTAATCCCCACTGCCATTGGTGAACAATAACAACAGAATCACCAAAAAAATTAATGAATGAATATGGGTATCTCAAGGACCTACTCTTAGGCCTATTCTGTTTCTCATTTATATTAATGATCTACCATCAAGAATTGACACTGCAGAGGTTGTGCTATTTGCAGATCACACAAGTATACTTATAAAAGGCTTAAATAACAATAGGATCGGTATTAATCATGTAATGCAAAAACTGCCTAACTGGTTCAATGACAACAGACTTGCAATTATAAAGAGAAGATAAATGCACTACGCTTTCATCATGTACAAAATAAGAATATACAAAACCTGATATTGAACTTGACGGAAAAAAGATTCAATATGCCAAAAATGTGAAATTCTTAGGAATAGTATGACAACATATGAAGTGGAATATTCACATAGACAAGCTGTTAGTACTGTACATGATACGGGCACCTAGGAACACCTTAAAAGCAGAACCTATGCAAATTACGTACTTTTCGTACTTCCACTCAGTTCTTGCTTATGGGGTAATTCTCCAAAAAGTATTTCAGTATTTAAATTGTAAAAGCAAGCAATCCGATTAATGTTCAGAGTACCCAAACAAACTAGCTGTAAAACTCTATTCAAACAGGCACGTATTTTACCATGACCATGCTTTTATATACAAAATGTCTTAGTATACATCCACCAAAACTTAAACCTTTTTAAAGCAATTTCAGATATCCACACTTATGAAACTAGAAACAGACATAACCTAAGTTTAATAACACGCAATACAACACTATTTGCAGAAAGTTTTATAGTAACAGGCTTAAAACTTTATAACCGTTTACTGAGTCACTTAAGGTCATAGAAATGTGGCCATATTTAAACGTAAGTTGAACAAATCTTTTAATGCATTACTGACAAGTTTTTTTCAAACAGATGTAACAACTGACTACAATTAAGTAGGATTACAACATAACATATTTTTGTAAATTGTATAATGTAAAATACTGTTATTTCATATTGTAAATATTGTTGTACATCACAATACTCTTAAACATATGTTGACAATTCTATATCATCTATTCATGATCTACAGATGCAATAAAATTGAATTGAACTGAAATTTTCATTTAAAAAATCTGATGTGTTACACTCACATGACTTTCTCTACTCTTGTACAAACTATTTTTACAAACGCTTATTCTCCATCTACTTCATGTTAATCGAGATAAACATTTGCAGACTCTATCTTATTGCTAATTTTCTTGCAGATGCAAGGGGAATATATATTTACAAGGGCAATATAGAAATACAGTAGCCTTTAAGCACATACATATCTCTTAATAGCTGGTTGCTAGGTGCAGCACCATTCCCTTTGCCACAGATTAATGCTCTTTGCATATCCAAGACAAAAAATGAATAACGAATTCCCATTTGAGAAAATAAGTATTGAAAAATTTAAGGGAATAACATGCAATATCTCGAAAATGGTTCACTCAACAAAAAAAATGTATATGACATAAATTGTGTATTTAACGCGATCTACATGTTTTGTGTAGTAAAATTTTGTCCATCTCTTATGGTATACCAGTTTACCAAAAGTCGTTCACAATGAAGAATACTTTTGGAGACATTCCCAGAAAATTCAAGATATACATTTTATTTGTCATGAAAATATCTTAAACATATGATATTTTAATAAAAATCGTTAGAGCCATTTTTGAGAAAATTAAAATTTTCGAAAAATGTTCCATGTAAAGGGTACTCTGGGGAGGGGGGATTTTCTTGAAAACCTTCATGGCGCATCTCTGGAAGATACTGAACCTAAATACCAAGTTTGGTGTTTATCCGACTTTGTTTCTGAGTTATGCTGTTCACAGACAGACACACACACGGACATGTTTCCAAAAATGCTTTTTTTGGATTCAGGGAATCTCAAAACATGTATTTCTGGTGAAATCTCGGTATCGAATTTTTGGGTGGAATACAATACTTCCCCTACTTACTATACGTAGTAGAGAAAGTAATAAGTCAATGGAAGGGATTTATTCCCCAAGTTTAAATATATTCTAAAGAAGTATTTGACCTTGCCATCAAAATCCTGTGTACTGTATAACCCAAACCAGTTTATACTTTTTGATACACAAAGTAGTGTTGATTAAAAATATGAAACTCTCTTGCTAGTTTTAAAGTACATTTGTGGTTGACTTTTGATTTTCTAAAGATTTCAATACTGCACACAGTTAAAATGGCATCATGAACAGATAAAAGTGTATGGATTACACCAGAAGAGATTCTTTCACTCTGTTTACTACACACTGTAACATTGTCTAAACGAGTTCTGAGATTACCACTTTTCCCAGTCCTAAGCCGAAACTGTTGAGTATATTAATAAAATCAATATTGAAGTTACCAGCTAAAATTATTCTGAAATTAGAGTTAAGACTATATATTCAATAATTCATAAAACCGACTATAAAAATATCCATACAGACCTTATTGTTTTCAGGTGCCCTGTAGATTGTTACACATATCAGGTTAAAAGAATGAATAAAACTAATACATATTTCAAAGATCAAATTCAAGGCTAAATTTGTAATATCCAATCATTTTGTTGATGACCATACATCCCTAATAAAAATAGCTGATCCACCATATTTTCCCTTAGGTCTACAATAACAATCTGATAAATGGTAACCAGGTATTTTTAGCTGGTTTACCTAGCCAATGCTCAGTGACACAGAATACATCAATATTTAAATCATTAAGTAAAACTAAAATATAGTCCACTTTATTAGTGATACATTGGACATTCCAGTAAAATACTTAAAGGTCACTTTATATATGATATCCTAGATATAGTATTAAAAAGTGTGTGGATTACATAGCGCAGCCTATGGCAGATATTTGCAAGAGATTATTACACCACGCAATCTTTCTGCAGTCCCTTAAAATAACCCAGGTATAAAAATAGGTTCAAAAATGAAACCAATAACCATAGGCCAGTTTCTTTTTTCAACACACTGAAAAAGTGTTTTATAAAAGGATGTTAACTTTTGTAGAAGAAAACAAATTGCTTTCAGATGCCAACATGGCTTTAAAATACAAGTCCACAGAAAGTGCTTTACATTGTTTTATTAATAACACATTAACAGCAGTTGACAGTGAAATAAATATTTCTCAGGGGGTTTTCTTCGACTTATAAAGGCATTTGATGCACTAAACTATAAAATACTTTTTAATAAATTGGAAAAAATGGGCATAAGGGGTCATGCACTAAACTGGATTAGATCCTATCTTGGGGACAAAAACCAGTTGTTAGAAATTACTTTTGTGGAAAAGGGGCACATTAAACAATGCCAATCAAACTTGCATAATATAAAACATGGAATCCCACAAGGTTCCACTTAGGGTCCTGTGTTATTTTTATTATATGTCAATTACTTTAAAACTAACGTTTCATGAAAAACCATTGCTCAATATGCAGACGATTCAAATATCACAGCAGGAGGTAGATCTCTTGATATTTTGCAGTCATTAATGAATAAAACTATAGCTGAAGCCCTGATTGATTCAACCAAAATCACCCTGATAAAGCAGCTGAGATGCATTTTCACCTCACAAAACACAATAATATGGATGAACCTGAAGTAGTAATTTTGAATGACAAGACAATTACGGTTTCTCTGTATTTGGATCAGTCAAAATTTAAAATGCGATGAACATATTCTGACAAATGAACTTAATAACATCTACTACACTTTTAGATTATCAAATACCACTGTAAAAGCAGGGTTATTCAAAAAGAAGGAACAGACTTTACATATTTATTTTTAATGAGCAACAATAGATAATGGCACATACAACACATCATTGAATAGAGGAAAGTTCAAAGTTTTAAGACCCACTTATTAGTTTCATTCAGTGCCTACAGTGGCGCCGTGTTTGTTTACGAGAAAATGGTGACACCACAGGAAAAGTTGTTTTGTGTGCTGCATTATGCAAAGAGTGAATCCATTGTTTCATTGCAGCATGCATTTCGTTGTAAGTTCAACAACGACCTGCCTCGTCATAAAAAATTTACAATTGATACAATAAATTCATAGAATATGGTTGCGTATGCAAACAGAAAAGCACTGGTCGTCCTCGCATAACGAATGGTGCTCATTTTGAACACATAAAACAAAACTTTGAACGTTTATCTATTCAGTGATGACATGTGTCGCCATCTACTGTCGTTCATTAGAAATAAATATGTAAATTCTGTTCCTTCTTTTTGAATAACCCTGTATATAAATACACTTAAAAATGCAAATTTGCCTATGTACATTTACATTTAAATTATGGGGAAACACTCTCAAATTGTAAAAAAATTGTTTTTACTTAAAAAAAGGAAACAATACAATTAATGGTTGGAGCAAATCAAAGTGCCTCCTACAAACCATATTTAAAAAAAAATTGCAAATCCTGACATTACCATGTACATTACCATTTATAAATGCATAATGCATCTCAAAAATAGCTGCAGCAGGGAAGTGAACTCTTCATATTGTGGCATGTGCACAGATTATATTAATGGTAATACGCTCCCTGGACGCCGAAGCGTGGCAGCTTATCTGTGAGTAGGGGCGATTCAGGGGAAGCAGTGTGTCATTGGGGGGGATATGGCGTTACTGACGCCAACTTGGCGTAGATTCATTCTGTGACTAGGCTTCGCGTGAGTGAGACGGATAACTGCCTAAGACTTGGCGTCCTCACCCGGCAGACACATGGGGTAAGACAACATTTTATAATAAATCTACCAGCTATCCATTCTCTTGCCGTTTTAATTATGATAGTGTAGAGTTCCTTGCCTCTCCCTTCAGCCAGAAATTATGTTGGTGTAGTAATTATTTTTATAATCTAACTTTAGCTGCGTCCCTCGTCGATGCCTCGAGTTTAAAGTTCTTTGTTTGTTCAACGATCCCTCTCATAAGCGAGTAGCTCTCCTCTGAAGTTAAATAATACTATTAAGTGAGGCATACGACAAATTGGTGGTGGCGCCGAGTAATTGGTTTGATTTGTTTTGAGATTTTAAGTGCAAAATTTTTTTTTTCCCTCCAAATTTAACGGTTTGTGTTTCTCCACGTGGTCGCGAAAAATGTAAAATTTGTTTCTGGCTAAAGGGTAAGGATTTTTATACTTTAATTTGTGATTCTCTTCTTCTAAATTTTGTTTCCATCATATCTGAAAGTCTGGTTTCGAAATTTTAATTTTGAGCTCATTTTTGTATTTTTCCATTGTCTGCCGGCGTGACGCTAAAACTTCTGACTCCATTTTCCCCTTGTTTTGGCTTCATTTCTTTTTAAATTGTATTGCTGCGCTAAATGGTTCGTGCTGGTTGTTTTCAAAAATGTTTTTGTGAAAGTTGAGTTGTGAAACGAGCGAGATAGTTGTAGTTTGAAACTGTGCTCGTCACATGTTGGCTATCTATTTGCAAATCTTGTTTTCTGTGCTTATTAGCAGTGGTTTGGAAACGTATAACTTTATATTCCAGTGATTGTGATTTCTAGCTATTTACTGCACTTTTCTGGGTCATTTTTCGTGTAACTTTTATGTACGCACGTGTGTTATGTAATTCCCGCGTGGTCATGCATTTCAGCAATAATTTTAGCTTGTGAAACCAGTCTTCCTCAGCACGTGTTTTGGCGCGTTTATTTGCGTGTGTATATCAGGTCAGATACATTTGTTTTAAGACAAAAAAAAAAAAAAAACAAAAGACAAAAGAGAAGTTTGGTGTGCTAGTATAAATTACAAGTCTGTATTCTGCTCCTTTTGAAAATCTTAGCGGTGGTCACAGTAGGTGTGACGTGGTTTTTTTTTTAACTTCCAGTTCGAGGTTTCTCACTGAAGCTATCATTTTGTTTTCTTCCATGTGTTCATTCTGATTAAAAATCTTGGTATTGTGTCCAAGTGGCTTGTGTAGATGCGTGTTGGTATAATTTTCTGATATTTCGCTGCGGGCGCTTAATTGTATTCTTTCTGCAACTGTTTTATTTGGCTATGTTCTAATCTTGCTACTTATATTCATGTGATGCTATAAGTGTTTAGTTTGGTGTAATCTGTATTGCTTGGTCCTACTGTTTGTTTATTGGTTGCGTTATCTTTTGTGCTGCAATCATGCCTAAGCGACGTACTGCACAGAAATCTGATATAGCAATTGCTCCAGTTAGCGAGCACAGTGAAGTAGAATCTATGTCCAGTGTTAGTACGCCTGTTGTTACTCAGTTACTAGCGATGTCTAATCCGCCTCTCGTGGCCAATGCACCGCAATCAGCTGTCTGCCACCCGGTCATTGACCCCTCGTACTTTGAGAATTCCAGTAGGATGTCGGCGCATGAATTTCTGCAGAACTTTGAAATGGTCGCTGCTGCTAATGGCTGGTCAGAAGAAATGAAATTGAAATGCTTTCCATGCTATTTACGAGATACTGCTGCATCATGGTTTCAAACTTTTCGCCATCGGCACCCTCACCATGATTGGATTTTCTTGTCTACACAATTTTTAAATGCATTTCAGATAACAAACCAGAGTGATATTCTGGAAATGAAACTCAGACAGCGGGTACAGTTGGATGATGAACCTGTTATTAGTTACATCTATGACGTGCTATCTTTATGTGACCAAGTCAACACAGCTATGTTGCAGTTGGAACAAATTAAACACTTGCTTAAAGGTCTTAGACCTCTGTATGTACAAGCTCTATTGCCATTTAATCCTCAAACTGTTGATGAGGTAATACAAATCATTCGACGAGTGGACAAAGCACAGTTTTACATGCAGAACCGTGAACATCTAGTGTCTGCTCAATCTCAGGCTGCAGTGGTTACGCCACCCTCTGTTATATTTAATAATGCATCTGTTCCTGCTGTTACTTTACCAGCCTCTCCTCAGCCTTCTCAGGCTTCTTCTCTTGTGGGCGTACCTATCGATCCTATGCATCAGCTGATTGATCGTGTGGAACAGTTATGTAACAGAGTTAACCAGTTTCAGTTACCATCTTCGGAGAGAACTTCCCAGCATTCACAGCTTCCACGGTCAGCTGACTTCAACCGGAGGGATCCACCCGTCACCTGCTATAGATGCAACAGGCAGGGCCACCTGGCTCGCTTTTGCCGGAGCCGCCTCCCGCAGTCAAAAAACGACTGGCGCCGAGCCTCGCGCGACGAGACGTAGCAGCAACACCACCGCTCACCAGCATGGCTGCACCTCAACGGGACATAGCTACACCTCAACGGGATGTGTCTGCATTATCAGGTCAGATATTGCAAGTTCCTGGTCGTATTGCCCAGACAGAGCTCTCCATCTTGCTCGATACAGGAAGCGCAGTGAGTATTGTGAATGCTGCACATGTTCTTGATCATTCTACATTAAAACCTATAGAGATGATGCTCCGCACTGCAGGAAACAAGTTACTTGATGCGCCTTACCACACTGTGTTAGATTTCCATATTAATGATGTTCTTTTTCAGGAGGATGTACTAGTTGTGAAAGAGTTGTCCCATGATTTGATTTTAGGCAATGACTTTTTGCAGACCCATGATGTTATAATTGACTATGCACATAATCTGATAACCTTGAAATCTTCTAAGAATGATGCGTTCAGTATACCAATAACTCTAACACAAGGACCTTTTGTTGATATGGCAGTAAACCCTCTCCTAGATGATGATTGTGCAGATTCTGGTGTTAAAATGGCAGTTATGCATGATGTTAAAATTCCACCTCTGTCTACATGCTATATATCAGTTAAGCCTTTGTCAGCCATTAGTAATGAGGTTATGTTTGAACCTGCTCTTAACATAATGCAAAAGAAGAATCTTTCTATTCCACCGTTATTGTGTCATTCTACCTCTGAACTTACGATTCCAGTGCATAATAATACTTCAGTTCCACAAACATTGTTTGCAAATACAGTCTTAGCTACAGCTTATGATGTTGCACTTGTTCAGAGTAATTCTGTTTTGTCATCCGATGTTACTCCTCTGCCAGCTCCACATTGTAATTTTAATGTTAATGGTAAACTCTTGGAAACCCAAAAGGCTGACTTACATGCTTTGTTATTGAAATATAGTGATCTTTTTGCCACAACATTACAAGAACTTGGTACTACGGATGTTGCAGAATTTGATATCAAAGTAAATGACCCTAAGCCAATTAAGCAAAGACCATATAGAGTTCCTCATAAACAAAAGGAAATTATTGCTGAGCAAGTTAAAGAGATGCAAGATGCTGGCATTATCAAGGAATCACAGTCCTCCTGGGCTTCTCCTGTAGTACTTGTCAAAAAGAAAGATGGCTCCATGAGATTTTGTGTCGACTATAGAAAATTGAATGCTGTTACAGAGACCACCTCTTTCCCTTTACCATTGATAGATGATTTGTTAAGTTATTTGGGGGAGGCTAAATGGTTTGTCTCATTAGATTTACTGTCAGCATACTTTCAGGTACCTATTGCAGAGGATAGCCAGAAGTACACCTCTTTTGTCACTTTTCAGGGTCAATATCAATTTACACGCTTGAGTTTTGGGTTGGCAAATGCCCCTAGGTTTTTCAGTTACATCGCAGACAAGTTGTTAGGCGATTTGAATTTTAAAAAGGCTATTGCATATCTGGATGACATTGTTGTTTTTGCTAAAACCTTTGAGGAGTTGTTGCAAAATCTTGAGGCTGTTTTTCAACGTCTGGATCACCACAGGTTTAAACTTAAACCAGAAAAATGTTTCTTCGCCATGCAAAAGATTAAACTCTTAGGCTTTGAAGTTTCTAAAGATGGCATTTCACCTGATTCTGACAAAGTTGTTTCCATTCAAAATTTGCCTCGTCCTAAAAATGTTTGAGATGTGAGAAAAGTTTTGGGATTGTTTAATTTTTACAGGAAATTCATCAAGGACTATGCTAATATTGCTCAACCTCTAATTCAGTTGACTAGGAAGAATCAAAGTTTTATTTGGGGATCTGATCAGCAAACTGCATTTCAAAATTTGAAAGACTTATTGGTTTCGGCCCCTGTCTTAGCTCACTATACTCCTGGTGCTTATACCGAACTACACTCTGATGCCAGTGGATTAGGGGTTGCCTCAGTGTTGTATCAGAAGATTGATAATGTGTTGAAACCAGTGGGCTATGCTTCAAGGACACTATCTAAATGTGAACGTAATTACAGTGTTCCTGAGTTGGAATTGTTGGCCATCCTGTTTGGACTTACCCACTTCCGCAGTTTTGTTTATGGCTACAAGGTTCATATTGTATCTGATCATCACTCCCTTTGTTATTTAAATAATTTGAAAGATTTGACTGGGCGTTTGGCACGATGGAGTTTGAAATTGCAAGAGTTTGATTATACCATTTCTTATAAATCTGGCAAGAAACATCATGATGCTGATACTCTATCGAGATTTCCTGTGTTACAACCTACAGAAAGTGATCTTGAACAGCTTGATGAACTCCCCACATGTTTGCTGTCATCAGTTGAAGTTGCTGACCATCAGAAGAAAGATACTGGGTTACTGGAGCTTATTACTGCTCTCCATGATCCTCCGTCGGCCCCTGCTAAGCTTCAGAGACAAGTTTCCAACTACACACTCAAATCAGGTGTTCTTTACCGTAAAAATGCTGGCTCCACTGGCCCTCTCCATCTGCTGGTTATTCCAGAAGCTCTAAAACATGAAATTCTTTCTTCATGTCATGATGATCCTCTTTCAGGCCACTTAGGATTCTCGAAAACATTTACCAAAATTCACTCCAGGTATTACTGGGTTGGTATGAAGAAAGATATTGAACATTTTGTCCGAACCTGTCCCAGCTGTCAAACAAGAAAGGGACCGAAGAATCAGAAACCAGCAGGCTTATTACAACCAATTCCGGTTACATCTGTAGACGAGCGGTGGGGTATTGATTTGCTTGGGCCTCTCCCACGCTCCAATTCTGGACACAGGTATGTTGTCGTTGCGACCGAGTATGCTTCTCGCTGGGTCGAGTCTGCGTCGCTTTCTTCAGCAACAATCCCTCAAATTGCTAAATTTATTTTGCATTACATCATCTGTAAGCATGGAGCCCCTGCTGCCTTGTTATCTGATCGTGGCTCAGTTTTCTTAAGTGAGGTGACACAAGAATTGTTGAGATCTTTATCAGTGTCTTCCAATTTCACCAGTGCTTATCATCCAGCTTGCAACGGACTTACTGAAAGATTTAACCAAACCCTCTTAAATATGCTCAGCCATTTTGTGGATAATAATCAGAAGAATTGGGACTCAATATTGCCCTATGTCATCTTTTCATATAACTTGAGTGTTCAAGAGTCTACTAAATTTTCACCCTTTTTCTTGATATATGGTCGAGAACCTTCTTTACCTAACCAGGTTCAGCTACAAGCTACGTCTAATGACCTTTTTGTGAGACAGACATTGCAAGAGATTCAGAAGGCACGAGAGGTTGCTGTTGCTAACATTACAAAGCAGCAGGTGAAGCAAAAAGAAGCATTTGATGCTAAACATAGAGATGTGGTTTATAATGTAGGTCAATTAGTTAAAGTTTTCACTCCCATTAGGAAGAAAGGTAAATGTACAAAGTTGTTACATAGATATTTTGGCCCTTTTGAAATTATCCGACAGATCACTCCTGTTACCTACCTTGTTGGTCGACCTCATGCTCCCCGTACCAAACATCAGAGTGTTCATGTGTCACGCCTTTACCCTTACTATGATCCTGTGGGTCCTTATAGACTGTAAAGTCTGAGTTTCTGATGCTTAATTAAGCTTTACTTTTCAGGAATATGTGATATGAATGTCTCTGCTAAATTACAAGTGTATTATTATTGTGGGTGTAATTTAAATTTTGAATTATGTTTTGGGAACTGCAAATCATTTGTTTTGTTTGTTGTATTATGCTGCAGGAATGTGTTTCAGGTGTACTATGTGCTTAATTGAGCTTTCATTTTCAGGAATGTTATGTGACAATATTGTTTTGAGTAATGATGTGATGTTGTTTTGTTGCATTCGATTTGATTTGATATGATATGATTTGATTTGACTCGATTTGACTTTGGGTTTCATAATGATGCTGTGATTTTTATTTGCAGAAAATTGTTGCATGAATAGTGTGTATTTGAGGTTATGTGATATATGTGAGATTTGCCTCGGTGGAAGTGCCAAAGAGTAACCCCGACGGTGTTAATGAGATGAGGAGAGATGAGAAGAGATGAGATGATGTCAGCTTCGGTGGAAGTGCCACAGTGTAACCCCGACAGTTGTTGTATGTTTTCAGAGATTTTGCTTATTGGTGTTGCTGTAACGTGCCCAGTATAGCGTGTGTGATGAATTCACACGAGAGATTAAATGGATGGAAGTGAATGTAATGAAAATAATTTTTTTTTCTCTGTTTATGCAACAAGTTTATTACCATCTTAGATAGCAAATTTTAATACCACCTGTTTTCCAGCTTAATTTTCATTTGGAGGATGTGGATGCAACAGTATAGTGTCATGTTATTTGTGTCATTCCTGAATTGTTAATGTGATTTCTTGAAGGTTATGCCTATGTTAGATGTTTTGTTTTGAAGAGAAAATTGAAAGATGATGATGATTGAAGTAATGATCGAGATTGCATTATTACTGATGATGATTATGAAAGATGTTGATAATAATGAGATGAGAAAGATAGTGATGTGGACGAGAAGTTGTATTGGTGACAAGAGTAGGACAATAGTAGTTGAAAGCATGTCACGTGGCATAGTTTAGAGATGTATTGTGGATGTAGTTTGTAGTGATGCATACACTAGTTTGAGTAGATAGTTAAATGAGTGTTGTGTGTAATTTGGGCCATGGTCAGTGTGAATGAGTTCATTTCATTGACATGTGTGATTGTCTTGTAAGTGCACTTACTTTCTTTTGTTAGTGATACCAGCTGGTTATTAAGATTTAATATTGGGATCCCAAAATAAGGTTGTTTCATTTCTGTCATGTTCATGTATTCTGAGTCTGTTGTACTGTTTTATTTGGTTTGTGAAGCATTGTAAGTTAAATTTTGGATGGCAACTCTGTAAAATTTCGTTCTTATGCCAATTTGTACTAATTTTTTTTTCTCTTTCTTTGCCCCATGTCAAAAGAATTTTTAGTGTAAACTTTTTAACCTTTAAAATCTTTAATTGTACATGACATACCATTCTTTTATGTGTGATTGTTTGTGGGAGCACCCTGTTTATTGTGTGGTGGTTTTGTTTTAGTATTTCGCTGTGGCGGAGAGCGAGAAAATTCAAGAGCATCCCCGGGGCACACCAGAAGTCAAGAAACACCACAGGGAAGCTGTCGGGCAGCCACTACACTGCCGTGGCATAAGGAGCCACCATGTCGGGGGGCAGTCCAAGCCAGCGACTGCCCACCCTGTTGTCATAACCAGAGACCTGCGGTGATAATTCTACACCAGGACAAATCGTCGTTGTGGGCACTGTCTAAACTCACCCACAAACAGTTACGGCAGACCATCACTATTTTGCGCAGTGTAGTGTGCCTGTGAACTGAGGCAGCGTGGTGTGTGCGTGTGCGGGATGCTAAAGATAAGTGCATTAACAATACTAGTCAACAGCACTTACGTCTCTCGTATCTCGTTATCGCCCAGCAATATTGTATCGTCGGCTGGGTGCTTACCACACATGTATATTGTTGTTATATTTTGGTTCATCACACATGTGTATGTCATTTTGTTTTGTTCTTTTCATGTTTATTATATTTATTTTCCTTATGTCGACGAGGACGTCGACTTCGGTGGCCAGGGGGAGATGTGGCATGTGCACAGATTATATTAATGGTAATACGCTCCCTGGACGCCGAAGCGTGGCAGCTTATCTGTGAGTAGGGGCGATTCAGGGGAAGCAGTGTGTCATTGGGGGGGATATGGCGTTACTGACGCCAACTTGGCGTAGATTCATTCTGTGACTAGGCTTCGCGTGAGTGAGACGGATAACTGCCTAAGACTTGGCGTCCTCGCCCGGCAGACACATGGGGTAAGACAACATTTTATAATAAATCTACCAGCTATCCATTCTCTTGCCGTTTTAATTATGATAGTGTAGAGTTCCTTGCCTCTCCCTTCAGCCAGAAATTATGTTGGTGTAGTAATTATTTTTATAATCTAACTTTAGCTGCGTCCCTCGTCGATGCCTCGAGTTTAAAGTTCTTTGTTTGTTCAACGATCCCTCTCATAAGCGAGTAGCTCTCCTCTGAAGTTAAATAATACTATTAAGTGAGGCATACGACAATATCAACAATAATATTAAACACAATTACAAAACAAGATGAACAACAGATGTACACATGTACAAAGAACAAACATATCAGAACAGTTTTAACTACATGGCAGGCACAAACAAAACTGACAACATTTAAATCAGCAGCAATGGCCTACCTGTTGCATCACCATTCCTACACAGATGATGAATTAATTCAAATGTTATAGGTTGATCCTGCTAGTACTTTCTTATAATTTTAATTTGTATTTTAGTTTTAAGATTTTTGACGAATCACCTGTTTATGAGCATTGCTTTGTTCAATTCTGTAAATGTTAAGTGATATTATCATTATTATTATTATTATTATTATTATTATTATTCAATAACAAAACACATGTCTCAACTCGGATAAGACTTATTCTTGTCTTCTACATGGCCTGCACACACTTATGCTATTTAGCAAATGAACATGCAGGATTCATTCAGCTATAGAAGGTAGAAATGCTAAGATATTGTCAGAATAATTTGCAATGAGAAGTTGTATGGAAAAGCAATCTCTGTGTTTATTAGATAACAGAAGTATGAATGCACACTTGCCAACTTCCTGAAATTGAAAGCGACAAAATTTTCCCTTGTCCAGCAATGATATAAAATGTTCAACGCAGTAAATGTACAAAAATTACATGTAAAATAAATGGCTATTCTGTTTTATAAGAATCCCAGTGACCTGGTAGTACAGCAAATGCATATTAAAGCAAAGAACACCACTTCCTAGGCAATTCACACATTTCTAGTCATATTTTATGCTTCATAACATCACTATAAAAAAAAACCTGGGAAACTTATATGCCATTGGCACAGAACATAAATAAGATAAACAATTTACATGACGGAGTTGACTTTACAAATTCACATCCATTACTGAATGACCACATCCTGGTTACTAGAGGTACTATACCTTTGTTACAGCCCAGTGAAGGGGAACCATGATCATGGTGAACGATAGACACACAGATCCGCTCTGGTCTATCATAGCACTGTATATCATTTACTAGAGGTCACTAGTGGTGCTATACATTTTATTGCAGCTCACTAAAGGGGGACCATGATCGTGATGAAGGATAGACACACAGATAGGCTCCGGTCTGTCATAGCACTATATACCATTTACTAGAGGTCACCAGTGGTGTTATACATTTTTTGCAGTCCAGTGAAGAGGGACCATGATCATGATGAAGGATAGACACAGATAAGCTCTGGTCTGTCATAGCACTGTATACCATTTACTACAGATCACTAGTGTGCTATACATTTTGTTGCAGTCCAGTTAAGAGGGACCATGATTGTGATGAAGGATAGACACACTGATAATCTTTGGTCTATCATAGCACTGTATACCATTTACTAGAGGTCATAGTGGTGCTAAACATTTTGTTGCAGTCCAGTGAAAAGGGACCATGATCATGATGAAGGATAGATACACAGATAACCTCTGGCCTAGCAGAGCACTGTATACCATTTACTTAGAGGTCTCTAGTGGTGCTATACATTTTGTTGCAGCCCAGTGAAGGGGGACCATGATCATGATGAAAGATAGACACACAGATAAGCTCTGGCCTATCAGAGCACTGTATACCATTTACTAGAGGTCACTAGTGGTGCTATACATTTTGTTGCAGCCCAGTGAAGAGGGACCATGATCATGATGAAGGATAGATACACAGATAAGCTCTGGTCTATCATAGCACTGTATACCATTTACTTAGAGGTCTCTAGTGGTGCTATACATTTTGTTGCAGCCCAATGAAGGGGGACCATGATCATGATGAAGGATAGATACACAGATAAGCTCTGGCCTATCAGAGCACTGTATACCATTTACTAGAGGTCACTAGTGGTGCTATACATTTTGTTGCAGCCCAGTGAAGAGGGACCATGATCATGATGAAGGATAGATACACAGATAACCTCTGGTCTATCATAGCACTGTATACCATTTACTTAGAGGTCTCTAGTGGTGCTATACATTTTGTTGCAGCCCAATGAAGGGGGACCATGATCATGATGAAAGATAGACACACAGATAAGCTCTGGTCTATCATAGCACTGTATACCATTTAGTAGAGGTCACTAGTGGTGATATACATTTTGTTGTAGCCCAGTGAAGGGGGACCATGATCATGATGGATAGACGCACAGATAAGCTCTGATCTATCATACAATGGTATATCATTTACTAAAGGTCACTAGAGGTGCTATACATTTTGTTGCAGCTCTGTGAAGGGGCACCATAGTCATGATGAAGGATAAACACACAGATAAGCTCTCACCTATCATAGCACTGTATACCAGTTACTAGAGGTCACTAGTGGCGCTATACATTTTTGTTACAGCCCAGTGAAGGGGGACCATGATCATGATGAAGGATAGACTCACAGATATGCTCTGGTCTATAATAGGACTGTATAGCAGTTACTAGAGGCCACTAGTGATGCTATACATTTTGTTGTAGCCCAGTGAAGGGGGACTATGATCGTGATGAAGGATAGATTCACAAATAAGCTCTGCTCTATCATAGCACTATTCATTCATTCTGTAACACTTTGAACCTACCCATAAAGCTTTAAAAAGTCTCCTTTGCAGTGAAGTAAAAAAAAAGGGCTCAACTCCTATACAATTTATGGGCAAGCAAGAAAAAAAAAATTGTAATGCATTTTACATACACATGACTTTCTCTAACCTCTATTGTTTATTAGTGGGTATTCAAATTATTCTTATTCAAGATTATATTTCTATCTACTACATTTTAATCCAAATAAACCTTTGCAGAATTACTTACATTACACATTTGGTTATTCTACAAGGGAGCAGTAATAGTCAAATGTTCAAGAACTGAACACTATATGCTGGCCGTAAAATTCCATAATGTTTCCAAGCAATCACGAAAAACAACCAAATGTTGAAAGGAGTTTAAGAGAATGACCAAGAAATGAACGATTTGAACAGGTAATAAGGGGTATCTCAGAAATGGCTCATACCACAAAAAAACTTATTTGAAATAAATTGTGTGTTTTCAAGAGATCTAGATTTTTTGTGTAGCCCATTTTCGTCTGGCACTTAATGTTTACCAGTTATACACAATTATGCAAAAGTTCTTCCACATGAAGTGGACTTCACAGGGTATTCCCAGAAAATTTAAGATATACATTTTATATGCCATGTAAATAGCTTTAATAAATGGTATTTTAATCAAAATTGTTAGTCATTGTTTATAAAATCAAAATTTTCAAAAAATGTTCCTTTACCCATGCAAAGGGTAGTCTGGGATAACAAGATTTTCTTGAAAATCTTTGTGTCGCATCTTGGTAAGGAACTGAACTTAAATACCAAGTTTGGTCTTGATCTGGGCTTTTTCTTTTTTTCTCACACACACGCACGCACACACACACACACACACAGGGACATGTTTCCCAAAAAAGCTTGATTTGGTTTCAGGGCACCTCAAAACATGTATTTCGGTAAGATATTATCAAAATTTTGGGTGGAATGCAATACTATACGTAGTACAGAAAGTAAAAAGCCCTCATTTCCATACATTTTAAGGGCAAACTATAAAAGTTTTGGCAGAACAGGTCTTAAAATTGCTCCCATTTTTTGCCTAAAAGCAAATGTTCATGTGTGACACAGTTGAAGGGAAAACTGCATACCTTGTGTCCTCCTTCATCTGGTAAATGTGCGCTAGTTTCAAACTGATATGAATCATCCTGTTGTCGTTCTGTGCTGCTCCTTTAGCTAACAAGTTCTGCATTACTGATACAAATAACTTTTCTGCTTTGTCAAGCTCGTGCTGCTCATAGGCTAAATTTGCCATCATGTCATAAATATAAACAATTGCATCATGGTTCAACTGTTCCTGTGCCAATTTCAAGGCTATGTGAAGCATCTGTTCTGCTTTCTTGGGCTCTTCTTTCTGAAAAATACAAAGCATTCACATTCATGATAATAGAGTTTCAGCCAGATTTCCATCCCAAAAGTATGTACTCTGGTTTGGAGGAGGAGGAGGAGGAGGAGGAGGAGGAGGCTTCTAATGGTTATCAGACCTCGCTAATTTTGTTTCTTTTCTTTGGAAGTAGCTAATTGTATAATTTTGATGGGCAATTACATTTCTGTGAGAAAAAACTGCCATAATTTCTAGTTAAATTATAGAAAATAGTGATTTAAGGAATGAAAATGATATAACAGTAGCTTTAGTAATGGATGTGAGCATTGAACTGCTGTAATCTACCCACTTTTTAATAATGTTACTCATTGCAATGTGTCAACAAAGCACTCCATTTTGTTAATTCTGCTCAAGAAACTGCCAACCCAGTTGCATTAGTGTAATCCGTGTCAATAACGTTTTTACTTGTAAATACACATGTTACAAATTCATCCGTATGCATCATCATTAACCTTAAGATTTAGGCGAGCTTCTAAACTTAACTCTCGGCTTCTTTACTTCCCATTTTCTGATATCATTCCAATTATTTCAATCACACACTAACCTAAACCTAACCTTGGATAAATCTCGAAATTAGGACCCTGTTGTTTTACTGTAGTTTGCTCTGGCTAATCATACTCCCCTCTATTACTTAAAATACTCAAAAGAGTGAACTTAGATGCTCTAAAAATTGAGAACAAGTGCATGAAAAATTCTGATGTGATACATTCACATGACTTTCTCTATCATCTATTGCTTATTAATGGGTATACAAACTGTTCTTACTACAGCTTAATTTCATATCTACTTCATTTTAATCCACATAAACCTTTGCAGAAATAGCTACATTACACGTTTTCTTATAGATACAAAGGGAATAGCGACAGTCAAATGTTTAAAAACTGGATGCTATATACTGGCCTTAAACTTTATGCTGTTTCCACGACATCGCAAGAAACAACTGAATGTTCACAGGACTTTAAAAGAAGGACCAAATAATGAACAATCAAACTATTAATAATGCACATCTCAGAAGTGGCTTATGCCACAAAAAAAAAAAAAAAAAGTATGTAAATAAATTGTGCATTTTAAAGAGATGTATAACTTTTGAGTAGTACATTCTCATCCATTGCTTAACATTCACCAGTTATATAAGATTATACAAAATTCCTTACGAATGAAAAGCACTTCACAGGCTATCTCCAGAAAATTCAAATATACATTTTATTTATGATGTAAATATCTTTAATATATGGTATTTTAATCAAAATCATTTAAGCTACTTTTTAGAAAATAAAAATTTTTAAAAAAATTCCATGTAAAGGATACTTTGAGGTGGGGGGATTTTATTGATAATCGTGTTGCATGTTTGAAACTAAATACCAACTTTGGTGTTTATTTGACTTTTTGTTTCTGAGTTATACTGTTCTCTCTCTCTCTTAAAAAAAAACAAAAAAAACAAAAAAACCACACACGCGCACACACACAGATTTACAAGCTAGTAAATCTACTGACATGGGGCTGTCGCTTGTAAACACATTTGAAAACCATTGGTTTGGACCCGTGACCTTGGGACCAGAAGGCCAGTGCTAACCAACTGAGCTTCTCAGACTGACTTTCAGGATAACTCCATGAATTGTAATAGCCACAAAGTGAACATTAGTTGGCATGGAGTAGTGGTTAAAGTACTTAACTTGTATGCAAGCAACTCGAGTTCGATAGTTTATCTTTCAATCAAAGGAAACGCAAGGCTGGGGGCTTATCGGCTGAAACTAACTCAAACTGTAGAACATACTAGAATTACAAATATAATCAATAACTGTCTACTCGAGATGGGTAGTGGTTATATACTACCAAAATTATAATTTGACAACCCACTCAACATAATGTTACAATGGAGTGAGAACAAGAGGCGTTGTCCTAGGGAGTCTAGTCTGATGTGCAGCTGGAATACATGAGGAGGCACCAAGGTGTGACATCTATGTTTCTCTTGGTTGCAATGCCACTATATTCCAAGCTGAAGTTTATGCAATTGAAACCTGTGTCAGGGAGAATCTAAATAGGGACTACATTTGCATTTTGCTGAAGCCAGCCTGCTTTCAAAGGAATTGCAAGCTATCAGATGACATCTAGGTTAGTCGAGATTGCCTAATAAATATTATACAATTGGCAAAACACAACAAGGTTACTCTTGGGTGGGTGCCTGGACATAAAGAAATTTTTAGCAATGAAAAAGCAGATAGGGAAAGGATCTACTCAAGCTTTTACTGGGCCTGAACCAGTATTTCGCATTCCTTTAAATTGAAGAACCACTGCTGAGTGGATTAATTATCACCGCCAATTGCGATGGGTTCAAACAAAGGGATGCAAGCGAATGAGTAAAATATCCTCCTCACTCACTGAAGATGTACTTAATCTCAAATAAACTGTATAACCGGGCTTTTGATGGAACGCTATAGATTATAGAAACACCTACATACAATGGGAATCTTCAAAGAAGAACCAGATCCAGTTTATGTAATGAAGAGGACGAAACTGCCTATCAAATATGAAGTGCTGGATTGATAAACCCAGATGATCATCTTTCTAAGGAAATTGTAGTTAACAACCTACTGTCCCTTGTTAAAAGAACAGGGTTATTCGACTAAAATGATAAGAGATAGAAGATAATACAATAAACCTTATAGGTTTCAGTGTTAAGGGCAATCATAACCCGATTTCCATCCCTACATAGCTCAATTCAAGACCACTACTGGCCAAACTGTAAGCTGCTCAGAGAAGGTAAGTAATATAGTTTGTTGAAAAATAAGTTGGCAGTTATATGGCATTGTCTTATTTAAACAAAAACATCCATATGACTTTCTGTACCCACTAGTATTTATTTTGTAAAGCTTCTATGGACTATTCTTACAAAAGTTTACTAACTACTATGTGTTAAAATAAATGACTGCAGAAATAGTTTCATTTCACTGTAAGTACAAGGGAGATACAGGAAACCGAACCAGTAGTCAGATGGTTAAAAGCATGTCAAATTTATATGCTGGCCTTGAAGTTCCATACTCTTTCCATGATATCATGAGAAACAACAGCACATCGAAAATGGATGATACAAAAAACTTTATTTAAAATAAATTATGTCTCTTAAAGAGACCTACATTTTTGTTTATTTGTGGTTGTCATTATACAAAATTTCTTCTGAATGAAAAGGGCATCACAGGTATTGCCAGAAAATTCAACATAAATTTTATTTGTGTACATACCTTAAACAAAATTCTTAGAGCAATTTTTGAGAAAACAAAAAAATAAAATATAGAAAAACATCTTTGGAAGATACTGAACTTAATTACCAAGTTTTATATTTATCAAACTCTTTGTTTTTGAGTTATGCTGTTCACAGATACATACGCACAGAAACTCTTTTCTCAAAATTCTTATTTTGGGTTCAGGGGCCTCAAAACATATTTCCAGTGAAACCTCAACATCAGATTTTTGGGTAGAATACTCTACAGAGAAAGTAATAAACAACTTTACATTTATTTTAATATCTACATGAAGTAGCTCTTATAGTGCCATCAAAGCTTTCAGGCAGGTCGTGGATTCAAATCCGGCGGAGGGCGATGGATTTTTTCGGGCGTAAAAATCTTTAGCATGGCTTCCTTCGGAAGGGAAGTAAAGCCATGGTCCCGTGTCATAGATTTACGGCATGTAAAAGAACCTCAAGCCTGATAAAGAGGCCTCTGAGCAAAATTACCGGTCTTTCACACCCATATGGAACGCTAAGGACCATAGTAGTTAAAGAGCATCCATAAATAAAAAAAAAATAAAAAGCTTTCAGGCATTTCTTCACTTTTAGGAAATGATAAAAAAAAAACAATGTTTATACTTTCTATTCAGCAATTCAAAACGATGTAGTAAATTCAAAATAATGAAATATGTATTGAAACTATAGAAAACAAAAAATAATTTTGTTAATAGTTTTAATGTATATGTAATTTGGAACACCTTAAAATATTTATGTTAATTTGCAGCACACTTCTAAAAACAATAGCACTGACATACTATAATCAATAAGAATGCTACACAGTTATTACTCGCGCAAAACTTCTGGAATCGTGACCTTGATTGCCAACCCAGCTGCCGAGTCTGGGAATGGTTTATGTTTAGCTTTATCAACGAAAGCGATATAATACCTTTGCTTACTCACAGTGCGTAACACATACAGTCCGCATAGAAAGTGTCTGCATCTGGTTGTAATTTTAAAGAGAGCTGCAGTATCTAAATAGTACTTATTTTATATTTGTTATATTTATAACCATGGCTCCTATGTTTTCAAAGTTAAGTGGTAAGGTGTTACGTAGTCAAAGTAGGGAAATAATTGCAAATGTCCTCGACTTCATGAAGCAAGAAGCAGAGGTGAAGGAAGAAAATATATGTTCATCCGAGTTCCACAAAAGCCTTAAGAGAATGAAAGAAAGAGTAGTCAAAGCAACTGGTGTTTCACCGAGTTCCGATTCCAGAGTTCTCAAAGATAAGAGAAAAAAAACATATGGATGAAAGAGTACCATTTGACACACCTGGGAAGAAACATAAGGTCCCTAAACGTATTACAGAAATAAACGATTTCGAATGCGTCATTCGGCGCACGATTCACAATTCCTATGTGGAAGAAAAAACTGTGCCAACAATAAGCAGATTGGTCATCAAGCTGAAAGACAGCAGAAACTTACAAGGTGGTGCTACAAATCTCAGAAAAATTATTAAAGATTTAGGGTTCAAGTGGAAGAAACCAAAATCAAATAGAAGAAATCTAACAGAAAAGCAAAATAAATAAATAAAATAAAAAAATAATAAAATAAAAAAATTAAAAGTAAATGTTGCCATGATAGCTTAGTCGGTTAGACTAACGGCACGGAAAGCCTAAGATCCGTGGTTCAAATCCCGGCTATGGCATTGAATTTTTCAGTCTGATTCTACCTTTCCAAATGAGTATAATTTTATATGTACTTATATCAGTGTGTACTTATATCAGCATCAATTTTTAAGGTGGTGCTACAAATTTCAGAAAAATACTATAGTGTATGAAGATGAGTCATACATACACAGCAGTCGTACAGCATCTAAAAGTTGGAGTGACGATAGCGAATTAGGTTGCAGGTTCCTGTTGCTAAAGGGCAAATATTTATTATCGTTCATGCTGTTGGGGAGATCGGCTTCGTTCCAAATGCCCTTCTTTTACAAGTCGCAACAAACAACAGGAGATTTTCATCAAGAAATGAATACAGAAAAGTACATGAAGTGAATCAACGCCATGTTGAGACCTAATATGCCTGCTGGGTCTGTTCTGGTCATCAACAATGCTTTACAATGTGTCAACACTCAATTGACAAACCACCTACCTCAAATTCATTGAAAGAAGAAATGAGAGCTTGGTTACTTAGACATAATATAGCTTTAGATGAAAGCATGAGTAAAACAAAACTATATAACTTAATTAAAACCAACAAACAGCTTCAGACGTCATACATACTTGACCAGATAGTAATACAACATCGCCATAATGTACTTAGACTGTCATCGTATCACCCAGATCTAAACCCAATCGAATTAATCTGGGCTGATATCAAAAAATGGGTGGCATGCAGAAATATCACTTTTAAATTAAAATATGTGGAGCAGTTATAACACCAGCAATTTGCTGAAATTGGAAGGCCAGAATGGGAAAATGTATGGCGACATGCTGAATAAATTAAGAATCATTATTCCGAAAAATACGGAATTGCAGAAAATCAAATAGAAATAATTCTCATCCAGGATAATGGTGCAGAAAGTAGTGACAGCAGTGATGACGGCAATAATGTGAGTGATTCTTCAGAAGAGGAAGGGTTGTTAGGTGTGGAAGAATTGGAGGCAATGATTGACAGCGTTTGTTATATTAAGCCCTTTTTACAGCGTGGATTTTAAGATACTGTATATAACTAAGTTTATCAGCGCAAAGCAGTGCATAACCGGTGTGGATATTTGACGATGACTGTCCCACGCACTCCTGCAGTATGTAGCCGACCGGTCACCACCTGATCTGGTAAGCAACTCGCATCATAGCTCTCATTAAGATTTTCACGTGTCTAGAACTGTTGCGCCGATTATAATATAGTATCCAAATAGATGTACCTAGCCATTTTAGAGGGACTTCATATTGTTATGGAGGAAGATGAAACTGTAAAAGTTTCAGAAAACATTGACAAGCTTGAGAAGTAGTCGAATGAGTGAAAGCAGGTACATGTATATATCCTAAATGAGTATTCTAATTTATAGCTAACTTTTAAAAATATGCTGCACATTTCCAATTAGACTGGTTCAAAGGATTCCCAGACACTTCAACTGAATTTGCACTATTACAGCTATGGCTACTATTATTAATACTGTGGTAAAAACATCAAAACATATGAGGGTTAAAGGATAAAATAGAGGAGCTAAGCTTACATATTCAAGATATAAATTATATCACAGTAATCTGCGCAAAAGAGCACCACATGACAGAAGCAGAACTTAAAAGTGTGAACTTCAGTCAGTACACATTATGTTCCAGTTTTTGCAGAAGTAGAATAAATTGTGGAGGAGTGAGTATATTTGCTAAAAACCCGATAAAGTTCACCAGCATAAATGTTGCATCTTTTTGTGAGGAAAAGGAATTTGAATGCTGTTCAGTAAAAATAGGATTTCTTAGGGACACATACATCATTTTAGCAGTATATAGAGCTCCCAAAGGGAACTTCCATGGATTTATAAATAGATTAGAAAGAACCATCTCATATATTTACGCTTAAAATGCTAAAATAGTAGTTTGTGGAGATTTTAATGTTAACACGCTTAATGACAGTGAAATGAAAACTCATCTCATTTCCCTATTACATACATTTAACTTGGAATATGTGGTTCTTTCCCACCAGAATGTATATGAACAATGCAACAGCTATAGACAACATATTTCTAGACTTAGAAAAAATTCCAAATTATACCATAATTCCTATTGTAAATGGCATGTCAGATCATGATGCTCAGGTATTGTTGGTACCTGCCATAGCGAACAGACAGATTGTTAATACAAAAAGTAAAATTACAACAAGAATAATTAATGATGAACATATCAATAATTTTAAACTAGTGTTAAAAAACGAAAAATGGGCTTCTGTCTATTCCAACACTCAAGTAAATGATAAATTTTAGAATTCCTTAAAACAGTGCTATTAGCATTTGAAGCTATTTTTCCTAAAAGAAACAATGACCTCATCATAGGTAACAGAGGTCAAACCCTGAATTACTTCAGGTATAAAGAAGTCCTGTGCAAATAAAAAATTTGTTCTTACTATATCGTACAAATACTGATTCAAACATTAAAGCACACTACAAAGCATATTGTAAAATACTTAAACGAGTAATAAATGAAGCTAAAAGAAGGTATTACTCATTAGTCATTGATGATTCCAATAATAAAATTAAAACAATGTGGAATATAATAAAAACTGAAACAGGGAGAATTAATTCAAATAGTAATATTACTCTCATAACTATTTAAAATAAAGAAGTCAGTAATTGCTCTGCCATTGCTAATGCCTTTAACACATATTTCTTTAATGCAGCAAACAGCAAAATAAACAGATCTGACCCAAACCCAGCTGCACTTAAAATGCTAAAAAAGGAACCTTTCAAAATTAATTGTGAATTTAAGATGGACTCCACAACACCAACACAGATAGAAAATATTATTAGCTCATTAAAAAGCAAAACCTCTCATGGATGGGATGATATAAGTACCAAATTGTTAAAATATTTCATAGAAGATTTAAGCAAGCCTCTTAGTCATATATGCAATCAATCCCTTATGTCAGGGATATTTCCAGAAAAAATGAAACACACAATTGTTAAGCCTCTATACAAGAAAGGAGACGAAAGCTTGCCTTCCAATTATAGGCCCATCTCTCTTTTGACAGCCTTTTCTAAGTAATGGAAAAAGCTGTATATAATCAGGTTATAAATACTTGGGAGTTTAACAACATTCTCTCAGTATCCCAGTTCGGATTTAGGAAAAAAATGTCAACAGAAAATGCAACATACATGCTCACTTCTGAAGTATTAACAGCCTTGGATAAAAAGGAACTACCATTAGGAAATTTTGTGACTTAGCTAAGGCATTTGACAGCATAGATCACAATCTCTTGCTGCAAAAGTTAAAAGTTTATGGCTTCAGTGATACCACTATAAAATGGTTCAGATCTTACTTAACAAATAGGATCCAGAAAACCAGAATCAACAGTTGTGATTCAGAACCAGCCCTTATTACTAGAGGTGTCCCACAAGGTTCTATACTTGGCCCTTTGTTATTTTTAATATTTATAAATGATCTGCCATATTATCCTAGCAAAGATTCAATAGCTGTGCTTTTTGCAGATACCAGTGTACTTATATCTGAAAAGTCCCATCGGCAATTAAGAAATTCTGTCAAGGAAAGTGTTCGAACAGCTCAACTTTTGGTTTGAAGCTAATAAGCTTTCATTAAACTATGATAAAACCAAATTTATTCAATTTCAAATGAAGCATAAACAAGTGAATGAATTAGCAATCAGTTACAACAATTACACCATAAATAAGGTATCTGATAAAAAATTTCTTGGACTTCAAATAGATGGAGAGCTCAACTGGAGAAACAAATAAAAATCATGCTGCCAAAACTCAGCTCAGCTTGCTTTGCCTTAAAAAACTTAATGTTCCACCAAAATGCCTTAAGTACAGCATATTTTGCCTACTTTCACTCTCTGTTGCGATATGGAATAATGTTCTGAGGTAATTCGACACATAGCAAGCAAGTACTTATATTACAAAAAAAAGGCCATGTGTATTATTTGTGGTGTTGGGTCCCGTCATTCCTGTAGACCCTTGCTCAAATCCCAAAAAATTCTTACTGTCGCTGGTGAATATGTATATTCTCTCTTGAGCTACCTTACAGATAATTGTGATAACTTCGCAATGAACCTTGCTGTGCATGACCACAATACAAGGCATGCAGGTGATTTGCATACACCATTAAATAGCTTAAAACTGTTCCAAAAAGGATGTGACTATTCTGCAATAACAATTTATAATAACCTTCCATGCTACTTAAAACTGTTAGGCAAGCCTAATCAACATAACATCTTTAAGAAAGAGCTAAAATCTTGTTTATATATTCACTCCCAATATACCTTTGAGGAATTTTTTAATATGTCATGCAATGTATAAATATTCAATACATAGGGCAGATGGCATATGATAGTGACTTACACTTATTTGTTATTGTCCTACTGTAGGTAATGCATGTTGAGATGTTTACTCTTGGAATGGTGATGGTGTAGAAATTTTCATTTATTAGATAATGCATGGTGTGGAGAGAGAAGGAGAGGGAGAAATGCTCTTGGTGTCGGGTATGTTTTTAGTTAAACAAGTTCTTGGTGCTGGGTAAGTTATTATTTAAGAAGTTCTTGGTGGTGGGTATGTTTATTAGTTATGCTGCATATTTCATAATTGTATGACGTGTTCAATATCCCTGAGCGTTGCTCACAGTGGGACCAAACGAACAAAAGAGTTTTCAGCATTAAAAATAAAAAAATTTCAGAAGTGGAGTAACAACAAAAATGCTTAGTGCATTGTTATGAATTAAGTGTAAACAACCTTCAGAGTATGTTGTTATATTATGTTTCACTCTTTTCACTGGATTTGAGATGTGGTAGTTTTGGCTACCTTTTGTTGAGTAATTGGTCACAAAGAATGAGGGAATTGGCAGCTTTGGCCTTTGCTGTTAACTTGCCCCCATGCTGAGAATCAAGATGGCAGAAAATGTGTTGTAGAGAGTTGAAATACAAATGGAAATCATTTACACCTAAACAATTGACAGTCATGTACCCGGCACCATAGATTTAGGGGACCTAACGAATCTGCTGGTGATATGAACATTTAACAAAATATTCTGTATCTCGTTTCACCATGATATTCTCCCCTATTTGTATTGGACATTATTCCTATGTGGGTAGGAGGAGTATTCCGTATCCGAGTATGATGTATGAAATTTACGGAATCGGGGTTTCAACGTTGTAACATCGAGGGCCCTAAGCCGCAAGGCGTAGCCGAGGGATATTTTTTTTAGAAGAAGAGGAGTGCAGCAGCTGCGGCCGAAGGGCGTAGCCGTAGGATCTGCGCGTCTAAACTCGAATGAGAACCCGGATACTACACAATTAACTTCGCGTATTAGAAAACCCCGATTCCGTAAGTTTCTTAACATTTCATACCTCCTACCCGCATACGGAATAATGTCCCACATGCTTATTGCACACTTTATGGGCTTTTGACAAATACTGTATATGGGAGGGCCCGCCATTCTGATTTGTTAGGGGGGGGGTTAGAATTTTTGTGACTGGCCATATTGGCGAGAATACGGTTTAACAGCGCTGGATTTATTAATAAAATTTTAAAACAGAACGCGCGAAACACAAACATGCTTTATGAATTTCGTTCTGATAATTTCAGAAATAGGAAAAGCAAAAGTAAGACTCAACCAATTTTATAGATGACAAATACTATCCTAATTTACCTGAATTAACAAGACACTTCTTTTGATGGTAGTAATTAGCTCCGATTCTTTGTCTTTATCTTTCCATAATCCCAAAAAGCTCAGTCCAAAATAAAACATTGCAGCTTTCATGTCCGTCTTGGAAGAGTTATCTGATTTCTGCCATTTCTTACATGTCAACGTTCTCGTAACACGATGGATTTCAAGCCTTGGTTTAGGTTTTACAGAACACGAATATGCAATTCCACTCAATTTTGGACGACAGCTACAGGTACATATTTTTGTAGTCCACGGTGTCTTTAAAGCGTTCAAATACAGATATCGAATCACCGTCCTCAAAGACATTGTGTTCATTTTGTGCTTTTCTGCATTTACAGTTCGTAATTTACATAATCCTTACTTATGTTCAAGGGCATCGGGCACGTATAGATAGTTTTAGTTTTAAATTTATGTTATATGCGGCAATTGCCAACATCAATGTTAATTGCCATTCTTTATTAAAGTTCCCATTGTTAACCCTCTGTACTACAGATACAGATTTCACATGTTACGTTTTGCATAAGTAATAAGTATTAAGTACACGAATTCAGCACGGCACTTGTCAAAACACCTGCATTACAACCGCCTTCTGGCGACAAAATACGAAATCGTGACCTCCGAAAGTGGTTGTAGTTATAGGATTGTTCCTGTAGGTTAAATAAAAACGCGTGATAAAAAAGAAAGGTAAATATTTAGTTAGAGTAGATAAGCTTAAGGATAATGCTTATAAATTATATAGCATTAAACTTGAACAGGTTGATTAGTGTACTGCCGTATGGGAGATTAGGTTTTCATCCACACCCACCTGATGTGGTATCTGCACTTGTTTTTAATATGGGACATTACATTCCAGGGTTTGAATATGACTTCCATTGGCGCATCAGAAGAGCTGGAAAGAGATGAAAATACCAAAAGCACTAACTGGGTCCGTTTTGAAGAAGAAGATGGTACAAAATCCGGATTGCAGGTTAAAGAGCAGTCCTCTCAGCATCAGCCAATAGCTGCTGCAATATTGCATGCAGAGCAATACACAGGTGCTGTGATTAAACCAGAAACTATCCATGTGAATGAAACTCACAGTGTAAGTCGGTCTGTTTCTCCAGATAAAGAAACTGTAACTTCCAGCAAGAGTGCAAGTGGCCCAGCGCAGTACAGTGGAGCAGTAATTAATGCAGAGTCAGTACATTTGAATCTGGATCGCAGTAGTCTGGGTAGAGCTGTTGGACAGGCAGAGGACCAACAGTCAAACACCACTGCTGCCACAAATAAACCTCAGGATGTAAGAGTAGGCATGCGTAATGTAGATTTGAGGGAAGCCAATAATGGTAGGCCAGCCTCAAGTTCAAGAATCTCAGCTCTCGGCAATTCTGTCATTAGGCAGGGTTTTGGTAAGTAAGTTTGATGGTTTATAATTCTATTAAATTATTTGTAGAAGCAACATAATGATGGCCCCAGGCTTTCATGATATTTTTCTTTAAATGTTTTCTGTACTGCACACAGTTTATTTAATCTGTTGATGATGGCATCTGATGATCCAAATCTTAGAGGGTAAAGAAAAATGCTTTAGCTTTTTGGCAAGAGATTCCAGTTAAAGAAAAAAGATTGATATGTTAGATTCAGATAACTTTATAATCGGACAACTGTTTGTAGACATTATTCCGTGTCTGGGTAGGAAGTATGAAATGTTACGGAACTGTAAAACATGCCTTTACGAAGTGACTTATCCTTTCCAAATATCACAGATACAAATAGCAATCAGTAATGCAGTAATTGCTTAACATTTTAAGGGCACTTATGAAATATATTGCAAGTTTTGTTCAGTTTTCACAAGTTACATACTTTTAGCAGAACTTGCATCTCAAATGAGGCAATCATGGCTACCATTGTGATTCTGCTGCCAACATAGCAGTGAAAAATTAGCAGAAGGTTAATATGTGCTGCCAACATCTGGTAGTGCAGCCAGCGTCTTTTGAAAGGGAAATGGATTGCAAACAATAAACCTGATCATTGCTACTTATTTAGGACTCTAAGCAGCAAAGCTTTTGTTTAGAAGGTGAGGGAACAGGAGCACTTTTGCAATGAAGATGGAAAACGCACAATTACAAAGTCATCCTAATTTTTTAAATTGTACTGTACAGGAATTTTAATGCACTTATTGCTTAGTGTATTTAAGGTCTGAAAATCAGTAGGGCTTAAGCAGAATAAAGTATTGAACAATCCAACCATTAATAATGGATATTTCACAAATGGCTGATGCCACAACAAAAATGTTATTTGAAATAAGTTATGTGTTTTATAGGGATCTACATTTTTTTGTGTGGTGCATTTTTGTCTATTGCTTAACGTTTACCATTTACACAACATTATACAAAATTCCTTCCGAATAAAGAGGACTTAACAGGCTACTCCCAAAAAATTCAAGATATACATTTTATTTGTCATGTAAAATGCTTTAATATATGGTATTTTAATCAAAATCGTTAGAATCATTTTTAGAAAATCAAATCTTTTGAAAATATTACGAGTAAAGGTAGTTTGTGTTGGAGGATTTTCTTGAAAATGTTTGAGTTGCATCTTTAAAAGATACTAACCTAAATACCAGCTTTGGTATTTATATAACTTTTCATTTTTGAGTTATGCTGTTAACAGACACCTCCTGGACTTTTTTCTAAAAATGCTTCCTTTGTATTCAGGGAGCCTCAAAACATGTATTTCTATTGACATTTGGGTATTGGATTTTTGGGTGGAATGCAATACCTTCTCCACATACTGTGTACGTGATAGAGAAAGTAACAAGTCGAGAATGGGTGGTGACATTTGTTGCATGCCACATTATTCCTCACTGCTTACGTAATCTGGTATTCCTGCAAACTTTATGCAATATGCCCTATGTGTTTTCACCTTACTTTAGCTACTTTTTTATTGTTTTGTGACATTCCATCAGCCACAATTTTTTGTATCACATTGGCGCTAACTCCTTACAAGATGTCCACCATCGCTAAGTGGTCCCCAAGAAGGCCCCAATATGATGAATAAATTAACAACTGCATACGTTAAGAAGTTAGCACACTACATAATCAAGACTACATATAAAAAAACACTGATTCTGTAAGTTTCGTAACATTTCATTGCACCTACCCGGATATGGAATAATGTTCCCTTTGGCTTTTATATTTCCTCTACAAAGTATTCTTTAACCATATTTTTCTATCTACTTCACATTAATTGAGGTATACATTTGCAGAAATGGTTTTATTACACACACACATTGTTGTAGTACAAGAGATACAGAAGGTTAAAGTGTTAGGCAAATGTTTAAAAAGCAGTTTGCTATATGACGGCTTTAAATTCCATACTCATTGCACGATGTCACGAGAAACAAAACAACTTAACATTTCAAAAACTGTATGATAAAGTATTGGAAAATTAAAACTAATAGCAATGGATGACTTTAAATTGGTTAATACCACAAAAACTATGTGTTTTAATGAGTTTTACATTTTTCGTGCAGTTATGAATGAAAGAGAAATATTGTTTTGGCAGGCATGTGAGAAGAAGCATAACGTAGCATAAATACTTATGAAAACAAGATGTTTTGATATGCACAGGTGTCAGTAGAGAGTGGGGATTTGTTTGTTAGAGTGAAGTCACACCCACCCTCCTTTTTAGTGGTTACTGGTGACATTTTGTGTTGAAGAGTTGCCAACTGAAGAAGACAAAGACGTTAAAAGATTGTCATATATGTGCTATCATTAGCCTCACAGATCCTATGGCTACACTGCAATGCTCCACTCCTCTGCTGCTTAAGGCCTTCAATGTTGGCATCAGAAGGACAACACTCCTATAATGCCTCGGGCGGGATGCATGTGACGTGTTAGTATGGAACAAAATATAATTAAATATGCTAGTCACAACGTCCAGTAGTGTTGTGAAAGTAATGGAGATAATGCTGTAGATGTGTATAGTGAGTATGCGCCTACTCATATACTGTACAGGTCGACGCTTTATTCATCATGACATGGCAGAAATGTAGAGGAGGAGAAGGTAGTCTAGAGTTGGAATGCATGGTGATGTCACCTTATCTCACTTTGTGTATGCGCTTGCTGCTGTTCTGTTACTAATGACCCAACAGATAAATGGACTTGCCCAGCTACTGGGCATACAGATAAGCATGTCATGACAAAAAAATCGACCTGTACCTTATTTAGCAGTTATACAAACTTCGTTCAGATTGTAAAGAACATAAACAGGCTATTCTGAGAAAATTCAAGACCTGCAGTTTATTAGCCATGCAAATATCTGAAATATTTTCATTGAGCCCTTCCTTGTAAAAGGTGTTTTGTTTGTGGGGAGAGAGAGAGTGAGTTAGAGATTAAAATCACCTTACTTATCCTTATTTTTTAATCCTGATCAACTATGATTTACTAGTGATACAAAATTATACAAAATCCCTTGAATGAATTGGACTTCACTGACTATTTCCAGAAAATTCAAGATATATTTCACTAATCATGTATCTTAAACATATGGTATTTTACTCTTAACACACACACTCTCTCTCTCTCTCTCTCTGCCATGCCTTTTTTACTTTCTCTACTACATACTTACAGTAAGTGGAGGAAGTGTTCGTTTCACCCAAAAATTTGATGTCGAGGTTCCACCAGAAATGTGTGTTTTCAGGTCCCCTGAACCCAAAAATAGTATTTTTAGGAAAAGGTCCATGTATGTGTGTGAACAACATAACTCAAAAATGAAAAGTCGGTTAAATGTGAGACTTGGTATTTAAGTCCATTTAAGTCCACGCCCTTCCAAGGACGTGACATGAGAGTTTAAGGAAAATCCACCCACCCCAAGCTACCAGTTACATGCAAAAATTTTTGTTACTCTTTATTTTATAAAAAATTGCTCTTAGTAACTTTGAGTAAAATGCGATATGTTTAAGATATTTTCATCATAAATAAAATGTATTTCTTGAATTTTCTCAGAATAACTTGTGAGTACTCTTCATTCTGAATGATCTTTGTATAACTGGTAAACCATAAGATATGTACAAAAAAATCTTAGTTTGCAAACAAATGTAGATCTTGTTAAAATACACAATTTATGGTAAAATATTTTGTGGCATTAACAATTTCTGAGATATTCTTTGTTATTGGTTTGAATTTTCATACACTTTATACTGTTCTCAACTGCAAATTGCTATGCTTTGTTTTGTTTCTTTGTTTTTTGTGTTCATATAAAGAGAACAGAATTTGAAACCTATTACATAACGACCAGCATTGAAAAGACTTTAACTTGTTCAGAATCCTTATTATACAGTGTGGTCATTTTATGGTGAGGCCACATAGCACACATATGAGTCATTCCACTTCAAACTGAACACACACAACCATCACTTTCTTTGAATTTTATTTTGTGTGTCCCACATATAAAATAAATGGACATGTATTTTATATTTTGCAGAAAATCAAATTATTTTATGATCTACAGCTTACTTAACATTTTTCTTATATGTGCACAACGTTACATAAAAGCAATTTATTCTTGAAATACAGAATGGTCAGGGATAGGAACAATACATTGTATTATAGATAAAAACATTTTTTTTTATACAAAATACTATTTATTAGGAGTAAAAAAAAGCAATTACTTTTAAGGTATGAATATTTTAAACTGCAATATCTATTTAACCCCATAATATTAAAATCTGAAAAAAATTACAGCAGGAATCTGTGATATATCTTGTTTTAAATCTGCTAATATCAGGATTGGGATCTTCCTTAGAAATACGGTTTTAAACAGTTTGTGTTAGCGCATAGGGTTTTACAACATTGACTACTGACTGAGAGCTTTACACTGCAGCAGCACGCCACACCAGCCGATGTGTTATGCGGTACGAACGTGATGGGCTATGACGGTGTAACTTAGCAACTGGTATCTGATATTCTATAAAGCCTCTCTCCAATGTTTCGTTTTAAATGTTACTTTGTGTTCAGCTTATTGCGTTAGAAGTTCATTTTTAGCTCTGTGATTTCTGAAAGTGCATAATGAGTAAATTGAAGAAACGTAGCTATGACTATTGCTTCAATCCATTTAATGTTTCCAAGCATAATACAAGGCAGGACTCATTAAGATTAGTTACCCACAATATGCTTACAAAATTAAAAATTGAAAACTTGACTTTGCCTCTAAACCTAAAACTATGTGATGTGTGTTGAGAAAAAAAAACCCTAGGTATCACCCATTGATGACTGATTGTGTGCTAGAAAGTACCAATGCCGTGAATAATCCAGAAGTATTTTTGAACATGTGCCCATTTTAAGTCAAGATACAGCAATGCAAAAGGGATCCCTGGTACCTTAGAGCTAAATTCATTTATTCCATCAACCAATAATGCAATATTAACGAGATACTCACTTGAGCATAAAGGGGAAAAAGTGCACATTGCAATTGTAGTTAGAGTTGCCTCCAATAGGAAAAGATTGAAAGTTAAAATGTTTCTAAGCTGTGTCCCAAATTTAACAGTTACATTGTGAAAAAACTATTACTACTAAAGTGCTATGAACAAATTGACAAGGCATTCAGTGACAGGTGGCTGTTGCTCCTCCTACTACAACGACCACCACCACCACCGCCGCCGCCACCACCACCGCCACCACCACCACCACCACCACCACCACCACACATATGGCTTTCTAACTTATTTTGTTTAAAAGGAACTATACAGGATCAGTTTTGTCTTATGCAAAAAAAAGTACAAGGAATTTATTTATAATTCGCATGGCTTTCTAACTTATTTTGTTTAAAAGGAACTATACAGGATCTCAGTTTTGTCATATGCAAAAAAAAAAGTACAAGGAATTTATTTATAATTTTTATAGAAATTTAAACATGCAGGTTAATAGGGATATATAGTTTTTAAAAGTTTGGATTTTAAAATTAGACATAAATAGTTAATTATATGAATTATAATAAATATTAAGTAAAAGATTACATATTAAGCTTTGCATTGCACTTTATAACATGTTATCACTTATCGCATGTGAATCATTGTAATTTAAATGTAGAGAGGTGCACCGCTTTTCACAAGTTGGATTTCGCATTATGTTTCAAAATATTGTGATTTAAAAAAACAAGAATTTAAAACATAATTCACTTTGTTTTTGCAATCCATGGACAAAATTTGAAGTGAATCGGAGTCATGAAAGTTAGATTTTGCGAAAATTTATGCGACTTGACGTGGAATGATTCATATGCGTGCTCCGCACACTATGTGTAACAGTGGGGGTTTTTGTTCCATAACTTCCGTGTTACTTACTCACAAGTGATAGTATCATGCACTATATTGACCACTGGCTTTGTTGTATGGTGTTCATCTGGCATCTGTGAATGAAATTTCCATTCGCACACATGACTTCTTGTTACATAACGTTTTTATACTGTCCTTAAATTCATGTATGGTGTGGGGATTGTTCCTATAAACTATATTTTTTAGGGTTCCCCACAAATAGATGCACCAATTTTATCAGTTTTGTCCTTTTTTAGATTATCTTATTTTTGCTTCTTAGATTTAGCGATCCTATTGTCCTAAACTTGTTAACCAGACAGCTAACAGTTTCTCTACCTGTAGGAAATTGTTTACACACTGATTCATATATCATGTTGTTGAAGCGTGAATTTGTCACTGGCAGTGGTCTAATAACAAGACTTAAGAAGGTTACACACAACACAAGCACAGCTGATAAAGATAACCTTGAATGTGTATGTGCTACATTGGTAAAGCACTGCAGTACAACCTGCTATGCATATAGTCAGTCTGTGACCTTACTTTAAAATGGCCGCACTGTACATATCATAAAATGTGTAATGAAGTTTTATCTGTATTAACAGGAAGTAAACAGAAGAATAAGCTTTTGTAGAAGAGTGAGTAGAGATAGTCATGTGAATGCAACATCAGATAAAAATGCTTTGTTTTTTTTTTAATTCAGAGATTTCAATATGTTAAATATCAATGTTGAATATGCCTCTAACTTGTACAAATATTAAACAAGATTTGTAAGAAACACTGAGGTTAGAATGTATATTGTAATTGCAGCAAATGGAGATATTATTGTAACGCTGCTCCCTGTAAACACACGATGGCCGTGGATCACACCAGCACAGTTCCGTCCAGAACTTGTTCCAGAGGAGCTTATGGCTCAAGGACTTACTGTAAGTGAACGTCTTTCTAAATATCACAGACGATGTCTGTTTGTACATACATGCATACTACAGCATAGATACTTTTAAATGTGTTTCAGCTCACAGTGGAGGACTACGTGCACGTCATGGAAATATTGACCAACGATGTACGCTTCAATATGTATAATGTGTGCTACAAGCGCATTCTGGTGGCGTGGATATTCACAGCATTCTTGGTCCTGCTGGGGCTGCTTTTCTCTGGGGTCACTGGGTTACTGCTCTTTGGTCTCGGAGTGATGTGGCTTGTGCTCAATGCTGGAGCAATTTTCCTGTGTATGTGGATCAAGATTAAGGTATGTAAACCAAAGATGATACATAATAACCAGTTAAAATATACATATTGTAATGTCGACATTCACAGTTTCCGTGGGAACAGCAAACGAGACTTGGTCAGTTATAGAAAAAACGAGTCAGAGTTGAAACATTTAACATCACTTACATGTTTTGTAAACCTGACCAGATTTCGAGAGCTACTTGCTCTCATCATCAGAAGTGACCGACATCTTCCTCATGGTGGCATCTAGTGTTGGAGTAATGGATTTTCATAGTGGATTTGGTGGTGGGAATTCAAAATTCATTACACTGTGTTTATGTTTTTTGATTAAAATCTTTTCCCAAGTATCCAACTGTTTTGTCTATTTTGTAGGTGTTCAGAGTGCTATGTTGGGTGATGTGATATGTCATCCAAAAGTGATGTGGAACAGCAGATTTATCGTCTGTTTGTATTTGATGTCTCATATGCTCTTTTAATCTGGTCTCTAAATTTCTTATAGTTTTACATATGTAGATGTAGTCACATTCTGGGCAATTGCTTTGAATGATTCCTGCTTTTTTGTTCTGAGATATTTGGTCCTTTGATTTGTTGCAAAGTAATTTCTGTAAACTAAATTTGTTTTATGGAGCTAGACAGATGTTCTGTTTTTTGAGGATAATGTGGATGTAGTGAGTCCTTGGGTGGAAAGTGACTTTTTGAAAATATGTTTGTTTGTTGGGTGAGTTTTGTGGTATCCTTAATATGTTTCTGTTTCTTGAATTTTGCTATGTTCTTGTTGATGATTTGTTTACAGCTGTGTTGTATTCTGTTTCTATTATTGCTGTATTCTGTTAACCAATCTCTGGGTCAAATTGTTTTGGGCTGTTTGTGTGGGACGGGTTGAAACTGTTGTTTTTTTATGTAGCTTTCAGAATGTGTAGGCTTCTTATAAATGCTAAAATTGATCTTGTTCTGATTTCTAATCACTTATAAATTTAGGAATGGTAATGTGCCTTCATTTTACAGTTTCCTAGTTAAGTATATAGCTTTTTTCTGTAAATTGAGTAATTTGAGGGAATCCTGAATGAGCTTGTTAGGTACCATTGCAAACATATCATTGACATTGTATGCCAAACTTTGTAAATGTGCTGAAAGGGGTAGTTATGTGCATTTCAAAGTTACTCATGAAAAAGTCGGCAAGGAAAGGTGCTAGTGGATTGTCCATGCTGGTTTGTTGAAAGTGAAACTGTTCTGAGTGATGCAAAGCTCTGTGAGATTGAAAAGATCATCTATTTTCCTCTTGTGGTGTATTGCTTTGGGTAAGCCATTTTTTCAGTTGGTGTAGGAGTTTGTTGTTTATATGCAACTCAGAAACTGGTAGAAATTAACAGCGAACTTAAATGTAAGCTATTAATAAAAGCATGATGCTTGGTATGAATAGAGCAATTCAAAATAATAATGGATCTCCATTTACAAAATGTTGATGTTGGCTAAGTTGCATTATTTTGGTTGAATTGGAAGCAGGTGAAAAAATATTGGTGTCCCAATGTCCAAAATTGACATTTCACTTTCCTGCTGACTTGGTCACGATGTGCATCTGGAGTATTGTGAGCCAAAATGTTATATGCTGTTCTCCTTTCCATTATTCTGAACCAACCGAATAAATTAGAATAATTTACAGATAAAATTTTGGTTTTAAAATCATTTGCAAAGAATTTCTGAAATGATTTGGTAGCTATATAGGGAAATACTGCAACAAAATTACTAACGCTTAAATGTGACTAAAGAAATATTGTGGAGATGACTCTGCAGTCGAGTGATCAGCATTCCCAGAGACCCTGAGAATCATTTTGTATCTGTCCACTGAGTCTGGAAGTATGAATGTGTTTGATGTTAAAAAACCAATGTATAGTTCAATAACACCATAAGGTTCCCCAAGTTAAAGGGGGCTCCCTCCCCCTCAGGAGAAAAGTTTGGATTCTAGTAGAGATGTAGCTCTGGAAGTTCTTGTGTGGAGATGATGAAGTAATTAACTTATCAAAATGATAGATGTTTAGGTGAAATAAACTTAAAACTTATCTTTTCAAAATGTTCTCAGTCCATAGAATTTAGAGCCTGCGATATTTAAATATCTTTTAACAACAGTTTAATACTTTTGCTGGCTTAACCTATGTTGTTGTTTTTTTCACAAACAGTTTGCTATTTCACTAGATCTAGGATTTCTCTTCCTGACGGTATTTAAAAATCATTACTTCTACTACCTTTACAAGACTGTTACATGCTTTAGTTCAGTTTGTACAAGTTACTTTATTTCTTTCTTCTATGAGGAGACAACAAATACCGATCTTTAATCGTGTCTAAGACGAGTTGGTATTAATTATCATGAGCAGGCTAATTACTATCTACTCTACACTTCTGTCACAGAAGATAATTCACTTGATCTCCTTTGCTGTAATTTCGTCATCTAAAATGTATAGCAACATGGTATAAATCTTGACCCACAGTGACATGGATTTAACTGCTCGTGTCTTCTAGAACTGGTATTGGTATAACAGCGCTCATGGGCCCCGGTGCTATTTATAAAATTACATTCTTCTCATTTGTTTTGTTGCTAGGTTATGTAGTTTTGACCTATCATGCATCTTCTCTAATACATTGGAATCTCATTAGTACATTCCTAAGTATTACATTTTCCCTTATATGTTATCGAATTATAAAAGTCACAGCCCTAAATTATGTAAAAAATGTTTGTTTGGCATTTATTCCCGTTCCTACTTATTGTGTTCGAAGTTTAGAGAATACTTCAACTTAGTGTGGGCACTGGCACCAATCACCTCCGTGTGTTCTGTGGGGCCTGGCACCAATTGCATCTGTGTGTAGTGTGTGTGGGATAGAGAATACCTTAACTTAGTGTGAGGACTGGCAGCAGTCACATCTGTGTGTAGTGTGGATGGGATAGAAAATACTTCAACTTAGTATGGGGACTGACACCAATCACGTCTGTATGTAGTGTGAGTGGGATAGAGAATACTTTAACTTAGTGTGGGGGCTGGAACCAATCATATCTGTGTGTAGTGGGGGAACTGGCACCAATCACATCTGTGAATAATGTAGATGGGATAGAGAATACTTTAACTTGGTATGGGGACTGGCACCAATCATATCTGTGTGTAGTGTGGGGACTGGCACCAATCACATCTGTGAATAGTGTAGATGGGATAGAGAATACTTTAACTTGGTGTGGGGAATGGCACCAATCATATCTGTGTGTAGTGTGGGGACTGGCACCAATCACATCTGTGAATAGTGTAGGGGGCATATGATGCGGTAATTTGTATCACAAATTACTTAAGTGTAAATAATGATTGTAATATGAATATGCATTTTTATGTGACATTGATTTCCGATGTTTATTAATTATAATTATTATTGGGAAATAAGTTTATAGGGCCTTACTGAAACTGTCAATAATATCGCAATAATGCAGCGAGGGGTTGAGCTGTTTATCATTACTGGGAACAAGGAAGTTACGTAATGTTTCGCGCGTTTTCGGTAGAACCTTCTAGAATATTTCCTAAAGCATATGTATTCGTGGTTTTTATTGGATATTAAAATAGACGCTAATGTTGGCGCGTTTTATTAGCCAATAGCAGTTCATTTATAATCTTTAGGCATGTCGAGGAGTGGGAGTATATAAAGTCAAGTCCGTGGTAGATCGCCCTCAGTTCATCAAAATTTCGTGTACACTACACGTCGTCAGTCAGTCCTTCAGTTCGTCAAGTTACGCGCAGCAAAATCATTAAAGATCTAAGATATTATACAGTTAAATATACACAAAGTTGAAGTACGTGAGTTAAAAGTGATAAGTAAGAAGTTATTACAAACAGTTTCAGTTTGGCGAGTATCTAAATCAATATGTAAAAGTGTTCGTGAACGTGTTCGGCAATAAAAATTATAAAACAAATTTTCTTCATCAGTATAATTTCTGGATAAAAGATTCCTTTCTGCTTCACAACCTGCAAAGAAATACATGTTCGACCCAAACAGCTAGCTGGAGGACATTTAAAGTGAATTATTTCAAAACTGATGCAAATTGCTACGCCAGATGGAGCTACAAACCAAACCAATGAATGACGTCACAAGATGGCTTCAACACTGATGTAAACAACATTACGTAAAGCAATTTCTCTCGCAAATTGGCTCCACAACGTGGGGCTAACAAAAACATATTACGTGAGAAACATTATATCGCAAATTGGCGCCCAGAACGTGGGGCATAGTGACCAGGAAAGGAACACGATGACCAGGAAAGGATCAACATAACCAGGAAGGGGCGAATGCAACAGTGAAATGATCTACAAGACGCAGATTCCAGAAACAACAGGGAGGACAGACTACATGGATAATTGGACATCGTAATTCCGAGATTACAAGGCAACAGGGAAATTCAAACTACAGGACGACAAAACTACGCAGATTCATCGAAGCGACATACAAACCTAGGAGAATGGGGCAGAAAAGCTGGACATCAAAGTAACATCAACAGACAGCATCACAAAGGTTAGAGTATCTTAATTTAAAAAAAAAAAAAAAAAGGGGGTAAACAAATTTAAATGTTACTGAGGAGTGGTAGGATAAAAAAAAACAATGGCTACCAATAATACAGAAGAAATAATTATGGAGGAAGATAATGTAACAGTTAGCTGTAATTCAATACAGGTTACAGGAAATAGCCCAAACTTTTTAGGATTTGAGAATGAAAATGTTAGTGCAGAAAACAGCCCAGACTTTTTAGGATTTGAGGATGAAAATGTTAGTGCAGAAAGTGAGAATAGAATAGCAGGAAATGTTAATTTTGATGCTAGTATGATGATGGAAATGCTGAAAGATATTGTTAAGAGTAATGAGAAATTAGAACAAAAACTAACTCAGAAAATGGAAATGAATAAGAAAGAATTGAGGGAAGATCTTAGTAAGAAAATAGATCAAAACAGGGAAGATATGCAAAAGAATAATGAGAAATTAGAAAAATTAACTCAGAGTAATGAGAAATTAAGGGAAGATATGCAAAAGAATAATAGGGAATTAAGAGAAGATATTGATAGGAGTTTAGAACAAAAACTAGATCAGAATAAGAGAGAATTGAGGGAAGATATTGGTAAAAGCTTAGAACAAAACAGGGAAGAAATTGAAAAGAAATTCATGGAGCTAGATAGTAGTATGATTAGAATGAAAAATGAAAATCAAGAAATGATAGCAAATGAAATAGGTGAAGTTTCAAAGAAAATGTTAGACATGAGCAGGGAAATATCTAATCAAAAAAGTGAGGTTAATAATAAAATAGAGCATGTTAATGTAAAATGTACAGAGCTAGGTAGCCGAATGAGTAGCATTTCAAGTGAGTTAAAAGAGATGATGGAGGCTACAAATGCAGATTTAATACAGGTGCAAGTTAATTTCAGAGGGGAAATATCTGAAATTCAGAAGGAGTTAGAAACACAGAGAAATAAATTGTCTGATGAAGTTAAAGTTTTGTCTATAGATTTGAATCAAAAGCTAACTTCTGAAATTAACAAACACCAAACTGTTCAAAATGAGAATAATAAAAAATTGGAACAGACGATAGAAAATCTGCAAGGTACTGTAAATAGGTTAGAATTGAATTCAAGGGCAAATATATGTGATGTGAATGTATCAGATGTACAACATAATGATAGAGGTAGTTCCTCAGGTATGACAAATAATGTGAGTGATGCGGCAGCTTCATCCATAGCTAATGCTGAAACTCAGAGTGCACAAGTAACACTAGAGAATTTAAATATGGGAGCAGTGAATTTGCAAAATTACAATCATATCTTAAGTGATTTTCCACTTCCAAAATTTAATGAAAACTCCAGTCCAGTACGGTTCATTGCAGAATTATCAGAGTATTTTCAAATTAAAAAGATACCTGAAGCATTGAAAATGATAGTTGTCAAAAGATGTTTGGACCAGAAAACCTTAGATTGGTTACAAATGGTATCAGGGGGTGAAATTTCATATGAATCCTTTAAGAGATTATTCATGAACAGATTTTGGAATGTTACGGTACAGCAAAGAATTCGAGCAATGCTTAGTCATGGTCAATTTAATCCACGAGAGGGAATATCAATGACTGATTACTTACTAAAACATGCAAGTCAGGTTAGAAACTTGTCACCTCCAATCAGTGAGGAAGATTTTGTGAGTTTGCTCGCAAGGCATTATCCTATAAGGATACGAAATTACTTATTAATTGCAAAACCACGGAACATCTATGAGATGACAGAATTAATAACAGCTTTAGAACAACAGGAAGAAGATATATCTCGGGAGTGGGGGCACAGATTTTTAGATGTGCGAGATAGAAGAAATTACCAAGGTAGTTATCAGCAAATTAGAGGACAAGACAGACATGAAATTAATACCAGACAACGGTATCAATCATACGTTCCACAATTTGAAAGATCAAGGATAGATAGGAGACCAGGTCGACAGGAACAGATAAATTATGTCAGGACAGAAAGATTGCCTGAAAGAGGGCAAAATTATGGAAGGAGGTACACTAGACAAAGGGGAAATTTCACTCACTGGAGGGAAAATAATAACCGGGAAAGATCTGAGGAACGGTAAGAAAATTACGTGCCAAGGGGACATAATGTCAGAAATCGAGGATTTCGAACTCGAGGAAGGGGAACTCAAAACAATGGTAGCGACAATGAGATAGATTTAGCGCCTGTTAGGAATGGCAGTCCCGTACGTGAACATGGAAATAACCAGGAAAACTGTTAACAGACTCCTGTGCAGTAGGTTCTCAGGACGTCTTTAATAATTCAGTATCCATTACCAATACAAATCATACGCCTACACATACACCCTGTAATAAGATTACAGCAACAAAAGATAAAGGAGAAAATTTTGAGTCACCTCATGTTAGGATGGAAATTGCGAAGAAAGAGATCATTGCAACTATAGATTCTGGTTCGTCAGCTTCAATTTGCTCACAGAAATTTTACATAAATTTGATTAATGAAGGTAACAAAATTATGGCTCTTCCCACTAGTAATTTAGTTTGTCGTGTTGCAATTGGAAGAACTACACAGGTCATAAAAACACAAGCTCTACTTAGCATACTTATCGGCGGAGAGAATTTTGAGGTTATGTTTCTAATTGTAAACCATCTGATTTGTGACATAATTATAGGATGTGACTTCCTACATGAATATGAAGCACGTATAGATTTTAAACATGAAGAGTTAAAAATAACAAAAGAAGATAGAGAAATAAGGGTACCATTTATAAAAGAGAAAGTTTCTGTAATCGAGATGACAAAGGATGAGAAAAATATTTGTGACCAAGAGTTTTTTGTGCAAATAACAGAAACTGATAAAAATAGTCAGATAAAGCAGGTAGTCACAGAATATGAAGGGAATACCACGCCATATTTTCAACAGCTAGCAGAAATGCCAGAGAAAGTAGAGGAATTTACAATCCAAACAAAAGACGACCATGTGAGCGAGACAGACAACAGCTGGAAAGAGAAGAGAAATGAGGAAATAATACACAAGTGTGAAGAAGCTTATAATCTTACGATAATGCAAAAACAAATCCTTCATGATGTTTTGATGAACAATAGTTCAGTATTTAGTAATATCCCAGGCAGATGTAATGTATATCAGCATACATTTCAAGTAGAAGATGTACCACCATATAGGCACAAGTATGACAATTTACCTATAAGTCTTCGAGACAAAGCTAGACAATTAATAAATAGCATGTTAGAAAATGGGATTATTGAGCAAAGTAATTCTCAGTATATAAATTCAATCTGCTGGAGTATTAAACGAGATGGTAGTTTGAGATTAACTTTAGACGGTAGATATGTCAACAAGTATATGAAACCAGATCATTTTCAAAGTGAGGGAATTGAACAACTAATTACGAAACTTTCAAGAGGGAGATTTCTGACATCCATTGACCTCACTGCATCATATTGGCAAGTGGAATTAGATCCACAAGTGCGTGATTACACTTCATTTCAGTACTCAGGGATCCAGTATCGTTTTTGTGTAAATCCTTTTGGTTTAAAAAACTCAGGAAGTGGATTTTTGAGAGCCATTCACAGTATCTTTGGAAATTCTGCAGATGACTTTTTAATAAAGTATATTGATGACTTCCTAATTATTAGTCAAACATTTGAAGAACACATGAATAATGTCCATTATGTGTTAAATAAACTACAACAACATGGTATGACTGTGAACATACTAAAATCAAAATTTTGTGTCAAGGAAATAAATTTTCTGGGTTATGTAGTGGATGAACGAGGTATAAGACCTGATCAGAAAAGAATAGAAGCAATAATGAGAATTCCGTCACCCAGGAACGTAAAACAAATTAGACGTCTCTTAGGGGTATTGAACTTTCAGAGTAAGTTCGTACCAAGATATTCGGCTGAAATAGAACCACTGCGGCAGCTACTCCGAAAGAACAATAAGTGGAAATGGACAGAGGATCATCAAAAATGTTTTGAGAGAGTAAAGGAACTCTTTGCTAAGTCCATATTACTCGAGAGGCCCAGAGAAGATTTGGAATATGAGATTTATGTCGACGCATCAATGCAAGGATACGCCGGAATTTTAGGACAGCGAGACATCAACAATGACTTTCACGTCATTAGTACAGCTTCTAGAGGACTTACAAATATTGAGCGGAATTCTTCAGTTACTCAGCTAGAAATTGGAGCACTATATTTCTCATTAATTCGTTTTAAAACCTATATTTATCAGCAAAAGGTGAAAGTATATTCAGACCACATCAGCTTAACTTTCATACAACGGTGTAGATTATGTAGTGGAAAACTTGCTAGATACATTCATGCAATATCTGCATTTGATATTGAGATTATACACATTCCTGGCAAAAATAATACCTTCAGTGATTTGCTATCAAGATTGAATTACAACCCACAAATTCCCGAAAATATTGAAAGGCCTAGAAATGAAGTCAAAATATTGACAATTGAAATTCCTTTAAGCAAAGAAATGATTAGAAAATTGAAAAATATGGGGGAAACTCAAAAAGAGGACGCAAAATTGTTAGAACTTAAAGAAAAGGCACCACTAATTGAAAAGGCAAAGAAAGAAATTATAGCAATTCGAGATGGGACATTATACAAGAAGCATGGAAAAGAAATGCCTAGTTGGAAGGTAATGGTTCCGAAAAGCATGGAAAAGGAACTAATTAAGAATTTTCATGAAGGGTTAGCACACTCAGGGACGGACCGAACAACTTCTATGATTTTAGAGAATTTATACATATCCAAATTGCGCCAGAAAGTTCGGAAATTTATATCGTGCTGCAACCTGTGTCAGAAGGCAAAGCAAATAAATGCAGCATATGCATTTGAAACTAATTCGGTTATAAGGGATAAGCCGAGATGTGTAATTAGTATTGATATTCATGGTCCGATGCCTCCAAGTCAATTTGGAAATAAATACATATTTGTCTGTTATGATATATTCAGCAAATATGTAAGAATTTACCCTTTGAGAAAACCTACAGGTTTAGCATGTTTGAATAGACTACTCAAGTCATATGTGATAGAAGAAGGACCTATTCAATCTGTATTGAGCGATAATGCTTCGTATTTCACAGGAAAAAAATTTATGGATGGACTGAAAGAAAATGGCATTAAACAATATTTTTCGTCAAGATACAGACCGAACTCCAACCCAGTGGAGAGGGAAATTAAGGAAATTTCAAATTATTTAAGGGTGTTATGTCATCGAAAACACACCCAATGGTATGGATACGTGAACTTCGTTCAGAATCTACTAAATGAAACCGTAAACAATGTGACAGGATACAAACCATGTGAACTTAAGTTAGGAAAGAAGATCAATACAATGTGTAAAAAAATTCCAGAAGCCATTCCAGATGCGCATTCGATACCACAAACAGAAGAAGAGATGTTCCGAAAAGCATTCGAGAGGATGAAGAAAAAGGCCATAAAAAGAAAAATTAAACATGAAGAAAAGAAGAGAAAGGAATGGAGGATCAAAATAGGAGATTTAGTTTTGGTTAAAACCAAGAAATTGTCGGATAAAGCAAATAAACTTTATTGGCGAATGTTTCTCAAATACCATGGACCATATGAAGTTGTTGAAGTATATGGAACTAATACATATGAGTTATGTAATCCAACAACTCGAAAAAGCATAGGAAAGTTCCATATTGAGATGCTGAAACCATACAACCATGAAGATCATGGTGAAACAAAAGACAAAGATGATAAATAGTAAATGCTGGATAGTTAAAGGCGAAATGCAGAGCAATGTATTGGAACGTAAGAGGGTTAAATAAATATGTACGTCATGTGAAAGGAGAAATAAATTGTGGTCATGACTAAATGTTTGAGAGGAAAATAACATTTTATTAGTAACTGAACATGTGAAATAAAGCATGATGTTATATTAAAGTAAAGTACATATACTATTCCAAGAGTATTGTTAAGATAAAGTACAAAATAACAAAAATTAGTAAATATATATAAAAAAAAAGAATATTTATGTAGTAAATAGAACATGTTAAACAGTGCCTAGATTTAAGAGATGTAAATATTTGTATAGAGGGTAAAAATGTTAAACAATTACAAAAATCTTAAATGTATAAACTTTATTACAACTAAAAAAAAAAAAAAGGTAAACAACTCTGTAACAGTAATTAAATAATTTAGGGTAAAGTATTTGCTATAAAAAAAATTTGTGATGTCAGATTAATATCTAAATTAATTAAACCAGAGCCAGTAAGTAGTGGCGAGATAAAACATATGTCGTGTGTTAAATGCGTGTGAAGTGTTAAGTGAAAGTGATAGCGTGTGTTCCAAGATTTAGGAGACTAGAAACCCAATTATAAAATTTCCAAACAAGTTGTAAATATTCATAATTATGTTTCTAGTGGGGCATATGATGCGGTAATTTGTATCACAAATTACTTAAGTGTAAATAATGATTGTAATATGAATATGCATTTTTATGTGACATTGATTTCCGATGTTTATTAATTATAATTATTATTGGGAAATAAGTTTATAGGGCCTTACTGAAACTGTCAATAATATCGCAATAATGCAGCGAGGGGTTGAGCTGTTTATCATTACTGGGAACAAGGAAGTTACGTAATGTTTCGCGCGTTTTCGGTAGAACCTTCTAGAATATTTCCTAAAGCATATGTATTCGTGGTTTTCATTGGATATTAAAATAGACGCTAATGTTGGCGCGTTTTATTAGCCAATAGCAGTTCATTTATAATCTTTAGGCATGTCGAGGAGTGGGAGTATATAAAGTCGAGTCCGTGGTAGATCGCCCTCAGTTCATCAAAATTTCGTGTACACTACACGTCGTCAGTCAGTCCTTCAGTTCGTCAAGTTACGCGCAGCAAAATCATTAAAGATCTAAGATATTATACAGTTAAATATACACAAAGTTGAAGTACGTGAGTTAAAAGTGATAAGTAAGAAGTTATTACAAACAGTTTCAGTTTGGCGAGTATCTAAATCAATATGTAAAAGTGTTCGTGAACGTGTTCGGCAATAAAAATTATAAAACAAATTTTCTTCATCAGTATAATTTCTGGATAAAAGATTCCTTTCCGCTTCACAACCTGCAAAGAAATACATGTTCGACCCAAACAGCTAGCTGGAGGACATTTAAAGTGAATTATTTCAAAACTGATGCAAATTGCTACGCCAGATGGAGCTACAAACCAAACCAATGAATGACGTCACAAGATGGCTTCAACACTGATGTAAACAACATTACGTAAAGCAATTTCTCTCGCAAATTGGCTCCACAACGTGGGGCTAACAAAAACATATTACGTGAGAAACATTATATCGCAGATAGAGAATACTTTAACTTGTTGTGGGGACTGGCATCAATCATATCTGTGTGTAGTGTGAGGACTGGCACCAATCACATCGTGTGTAGTGTGGGAACTGGCACCAATCACATCTGTGAATATTGTAGGTGGGATAGGGAATACTTTAACTTAGTGTGTGGACTGGCACCAATCACATCTGTGAATAGTGTAGGTGGGATAGAGAATACTTTAACTTAGTGTGGGGACTGGTACCAATCACATCTGTGAATATTGTAGGTGGGATAGGGAATACTTTAACTTAGTGTGTGGACTGGCCCCAATCACATCTGTGAATATTGTGGGTGGGATAGAGAATACTTTAACTTAGTGTGGGGGCTGGTACCAATCATGTCTGTATGTAGTGTAGGTGGGATAGAAATTACTTCAACTTAGTATGGGGACTGACACCAATCACGTCTGTATGTAGTGTGAGTGGGATAGAGAATACTTCAACTTAGTGTGGGGACTGACACCAATCACGTCTGTATGTAGTGTGAGTGGGATAGAGAATACTTTAACTTAGTGTAGGGGCTGACACCAATCACGTCTGTATGTAGTGTGGGTGGGATAGAGAATACTTTAACTTAGTATGGGGACTGACACCAATCACGTCTGTATGTAGTGTGAGTGGGATAGAGATTACTTCAACTTAGTATGGGGACTGACACCAATCACGTCTGTATGTAGTGTGAGTGGGATAGAGAATACTTTAACTTAGTGTGGGGACTGACACCAATCACGTCTGTATGTAGTGTGAGTGGGATAGAGAATACTTTAACTTAGTGTGGGGGCTGACACCAATCATGTCTGTATGCAGTGTAGGTGGGATAGAGGTTACTTCAACTTAGTATGGGGACTGACACCAATCATGTCTGTATGTAGTGTGAGTGGGATAGAGAATACTTTAACTTAGTGTGGGGGTTGACACCAATCATGTCTGTATGTAGTGCGAGTGGGATAGAGTATACTTTAACTTAGTGTGGGGGCTGACACCAATCACGTCTGTATGTAGTGTGAGTGGGATAGAGAATACTTTAACTTAGTGTGGGGACTGACACCAATCACGTCTGTATGTAGTGTGAGTGGGATAGAGAATACTTTAACTTAGTGTGGGGCCTGACACCAATCATGTCTGTATGTAGTGTAGGTGGGATAGAGATTACTTCAGCTTAGTATGGGGACTGACACCAATCTCGTCTATATGTAGTGTGAGTGGGATAGAGAATACGTTAACTTAGTGTGGGGGCTGACACCAATCACGTCTGTATGTAGTGTGAGTGGGATAGAGAATACTTTAACTTAGTGTGGGGGCTGGAACCAATCATATCTGTGTGTAATGTGAGTGGGATAGAGAATACTTTAACTTAGTGTGGGGGCTGGAACCAATCATGTCTGTATGTAGTGTGAGTGGGATAGAGAATACTTTAACTTAGTGTGGGGGCTGGAACCAATCACGTCTGTATGTAGTGTGAGTGGGATAGAAAATACTCCAACTTAGTATGGGGACTGACACCAATCACGTCTGTATGTAGTGTGGGGACTGGCACCTATCATATCTGTGTGTAGTGTGAGTGGGATAGAGAGTACTTTAATTTAGTGTGGGGACTGGCACCCTTCACATCTGTGAATAGTGTAGGTGGGTTTGAGAATGCTTTAACTTAGTGTGGGGGCTGGCACCAATCATATCTGTGTGTAGTGTGGGTGGGATAGAGAGTAATTTAGTGTGGGAACTGGCACCAATCACATCTGTGAATAGTGTAGTTGGGTTAGAGAATGCTTTAACTTTGTGGGGGCTGGCACCAATCATATCTGTGTGTAGTGTGGGTTGGATAGAGAATACTTTGACGTAGTGTGAGGACTGGCACCAACCACATCTGTGGGATGTGATTTGTTTGGGTGAGATAGATGCTTTAACTTGGAGTAGTAAATACTGACAGTAGTTGCTAGAGTTGATTAAACATATGTACATGGTATTTTATCTTCATACTACTTGTGTCTGCAAAGAAAGAAAAAAAGGAAGTGAGACAAATAACAAACACTGAAAATCCTTCAGGGAGCAGATATTAATAGCTGGATGAAACATGTGGATTTAGAGCAGTAGTGAAACATTCCTCCATCAACCTTAAACACAATTTTTAAGAAACATAAACATTGAAAGTGCTGTTGAAGAAGGGAAAAGTGCTCAAAGAAAATGTAATCATCAGGATCGGTTTCCAGAATTAGAAGAGGTTCTACTAAAGTGGTTTACTTCAAGCAAGAGTTTTAAACATGTGAAGGAAAGGGAGGGAAAAAAAACCCACATGCACCTTTTTGTAAAAATGCTTTTTTGGGAGGATTCTGTGTGCTCAAAATATATTTTCGTTGGAATCTTGAAAATGAATTTTTGGGTGGAATACAATACTTCCCTTAGTTAGTTATCATAATAGAGAAAGTAATAAGTGATAGTGTGTAGAGAATTATATGAATGTAAGTTAATATAATTACTATTAATGAGATTACTGTTTGTTACATTGTGAAATATTTGTCTAAGCTATTGTATTGTTTGTTCCTTTTAGGTACATTTTTCTGTTTTGTATGTTTGGGAGTTTGTTTAGAGGCTCTTAATGCAAAGTGTGTTGATATCATTGCAGCTGAACCACAACCTTGAACGATGTATGGCTCAAGTGAACAAGCACCTTTTACGTCACAAGATCATTCTTGGTCTTGATGATAGAGGAAAACTCTCCTGTCACAAAGTGAATCTTTGCTTCATCTACTTTGATACCGTCGACTGCATAGTAAGTATGCATAAATTCATTATAAGGAACAGGTTTAGCATTGCCACTGAACTAACACATAATTTAGATAAAATCTAACAAGAGTTGCAAAGACTTGGATAATTTTTCCATGCACTGCATACTTTGAGCATGTGCACTGTCAAGACTTGGTTCCCTAAAGAAGACAAACTGAAATGTCACCTTGCGCCCACTGACATGTATTCTTCTGTGCTCCCTTTCCTTCACCAATTAGTTATGTTTTTGATGCCACATGTAGGTCTTTCAGAACACGTGGAAATGTGCAGTAAATGTTAAGAAGTATTTAAGTAAGGTGCATGAAGTGACAGAAACTATTAGTTTTCATATTTCTCTATGCACATAATGTGAGCAGAGGAGAAAAACATTAATTCACGGACTTGTTACTTTGAGTGGTGTATGTTGGCTATGGTGCTAAGTTCTGATTACCACATGGTTTTGTGTTTACTTGTGCTGAAGTGACCAATTTCAGCATGTCACCTAAGAGGAAAAGAAACAGTTCTCTAAAATACACTTGATGAAAGTGGAGTCAACCCAAACACTCTTACTGGCTTCACTCACCTATTTATTTTGTAGAACATGTATCGTGAGCATGAGCTCACGTCATCAGCTGCCTGTTGGATCAACTCTCGAGTTGTATTGTTGAAAGCCTGGGGTGTCCTCTGGTGGTCTATGGATGAAACTAAATAGTCTGCTTCTGGTAAATCAAAGTTCATGATGTGGTTTTCAAACTGCTTTATGTAAATCTTCTCCCATACTTCAAGCTCTTTGGGTTTTTGGGCTGGTTTCAGCAACTGGATATTGGTGTCTGTTTCATGGTTTTAAGTCCAGAAGTGGAAAGCAACTGTTGATTTGTCAGTTCTGTTTAAGCTTTATGCAACGCTGGTGTTTCTTGAAGTGGGGGCCTTGTTCCTTTTCATTTTTCCAATGTAAACCTTTTCGCAATTTTCACATTGGATCCAGTAGATTCCTGACCTTTTGCCCTAGGGTATGGGATCAGATTTTCTTGTTTTAATGAGATTCTTGATGCTAAATTTGTTGTAAGGTGCCAGGGTGATGTTGTGATTCTTGAATATTTTCTGAAATTTGTGAAAGAGACCTGGGTGGTATGTGAATTTCCTGAAGTGTGAAAATTACAAAAAGGTTTACATTGAAAAAACAAAAAGTAGCATAGGCACCCACTTCAAGGAACACTGGTGTTGCATTAAGTTCAAACAGACCGACAAATCAGCAGTTGCTTTTCACTTCTGGACTCAAAACCATGAAATAGACACCAATATCCAGTTGCTGAAACCAGTCCAAAAATCCAAAGAGCTTAAGCATGGGAGAAGATTTACTAAAGAAGTTTGAAAACCCCATCATGAACTTTGATTTGCCAGAAGCAGACAGTCCTCTATTTACTTTCACCCATAGCCACCAGAGGACATCCCAGGCTTTCAACAATACGACTCGAGAGTTGAAAACAGGCACCTGATGATGTGAGCTCATGCTCACAATACATGTTCTGCAAAATAAATGAGTGAGTGAGGCTAGTAGGAGTGTTTAGGTTGATGCCATTTTCATCAAGTGTATTTATTAATTGCTTCACTGTGTGTGATTCCATCACTTTTTGGATAAACAACTCTCTGCTTGAGGCAGTATTTTAATACCTGAATAATTTCAATTGTATTTTATAATAAGTAAATTCAATAACAGCTCGCCTTAAAACAATATATATGTAATAATTATTTAAATTGTATGTAACAGTCATTGCAAATGCTTATTTTTATTGTAAATATGTTTTAATAATGTTATGTGAATACATTACATACTTTAATAATGCAAGAGCTGTGAGAATAATAAGTTTTAAGTTGCTAACAATGAGGTAACAATGAGGCAATAATGAGTTTGAGAGTTTGAAAGTTACTAGTCATGATTACAGCAACGGTAATGTAAATACAGTAACAGTTTAAAATTAGCCAATCAACAGCAAAGAAAAGCTTTAAGTAAAATGCAGATATTCTATTGGACTAGAATTAGCCAATCAGAGACTTGAAATACCGAAGCTTACGGGTTTAACGGTTGAAATAGTGTTCAGTTGCTGGCAAACCTTGGTAGTGACCAGATGGAAGATGTGTTCTCTACAGAAATATTACGTGTGAATCATAAAATATGCTACGCGTTAGCTAAGTGAAAGTATTAAAGAATCTCACAGCTCTTAAAAGTGTAGTGCTTTATTAAAATGTGCAAGGATTAATAAAAGAAGTGAATTTAAAAACTTAAATTCAGTGTATGTCTACAATTATTGTCGTACCACACCTTGCCTAAGAGATACATGACTCTACAAATATTACTGACGCAGCCGAGGCAAATTCAAACATAAATAATATATAGAAGCAGTTTTAATAACAAAGTTAAATATTATAGTGTAAAACTTGGAGTGTAACAACAAAAATTACATCTAAAAATCAGCTTCTCGTACGTAGCAGCATATTGCGTAACAACAGTAACTATTACATAAACAAACCAACTACTTCAAGTTGATGCCCAAAGCGTGTTGCAAACTTCTTAAACAAAGTAACTCCAAGAACAAAACTACTGCAAATTGGCTTTCCAAATGAGAAGCTAAATAACTATTACGTAATAATATTATGTAAACAAAACACCTTCTCAAGTTGGCTCCCATACGTGGTGCAGTTAAATTAAAACAACTATTTAACACCTTCTCATGCTTCACAAGAAAAATGGATAATGTACAGTATATGAGTAGGAGCGCTTTGCTATATACATGACACACAGCATTACCTTTATTACTTTCACAACGGACATTGTGGTTTGTATATTTAATTATATTTTGTTCCATATTAACACGTTACTCAACTCCCATCACATGCATCCCACCTGAGGCAGTATAGGAGTGTTGCTTGTGTTGTCCTGCTGCCAATGTTGAGGAACCTAAGCTGCAAAGCATAGCAGCAGAATGTTTTTATAAGTAGAGGAGTGGAGCAGTTGCAACATAGCTGTAGGATCTATGATAGCAATCCTTTAGCCCATTTTACCTTCTTCGGTTCCCAGTAGCCATTATATAAAAATGCCACTAAAAGGGAGAGCTTAAGGGCATAAGGGTATAAAACAAATCCTCATTCTCTAGTGACAGCTCTGGATATCAAAAGATCTTGTTTTCATAAGTATTTATGCAGCATTAAACTCCTATTTATGTATCACAGTAATGCTGAAAAATGTAATAAAACAAGCCATCACTAAAGTAAAACTTCAGTCGCAAAAAACACCTTACCATGTCCTATGAAAAGGTATTCAATTACGGAGTTCCCATATACTTTACATTGTGAAGGTAGCAAAATATGTTGCTGAGGATGCTCTGTACTTTTATGAGAACAAGAGCTAGTCTCAGTCAAGTAATATGCCACAAGGCATTTTTACTTCCTCTACCACACACATAGTAGGTGCAGAAGGTATTGCATTCCACCCAAAAATTCAATACCAAGATTTCCCCAAGATTACAAAACAACTGTTTTTAGAAAAAGGTGTGCGCGCGCAAGAGAGAGAGAGAGAGAGAGAGAGAGAGAGAGAGAGAGAAAAAGAGAGAACAACATAACTCAGATAAATACCAAACTTGGTATTAGGTTCAATGTCTTCCAAAGATGCGACACAAACATTTTCAACAAAATCCTGCCACCCCAAACTACTCTTTAAATGGAACATTTTTCAAAATTTTTGATTTTCTAAAAAATAGCTCTAACGACTGATTAAAATTCCATATATGAAAGATATTTACATGACAAAATGTATATGTTGAATTTTCAGGGAATAGCCTATAAAGACCTCTTCATTCAGAAGGAATTTTGTGTAATCTTGTATAACTGGTAAATGTTAAACAATAGACAAAAAAGCAAAGCACAAAAAATGTAGATCTCATAAAAACACACAATTATTTGAAACAAGTTATTTTTTATAGCATAAACCGTTTCTGAGTTATTTGTTATTAAAAGTTTGAATTGTTCATTTCTTGGTCATTCTGTTAAAAATCTTTGAAAATTCAGTTGTTTCTCACAATTGCATGAAAACAATCTGAAATTATAAGGTCAGCCCTGTTCTTAAACATTTGACTGTCACTGTTTGCCTTGTATCTTTAACAAAATGTGTAATGAACCTATTTCTGCAAAGGTTTATTTGGATTAAATGTAGTGGATAGAAAAATAAGTTCGAGTAAGAATACTAATAAACAATAGAGGTTAAAGAAAGTCATATGAATGTATCACATCAGGTTTTTCTATTTCAGTCCATGCAGTTTAAATGGTATTTAGGCAAATAATAAGACATTTTGTAACTTACACTGTATTTCTCAATGAACTTAGAATTTACAAATAAATATTGTAAAAGTAACCATATTAAAAGTAATTATCAATACAGATCTTTATCTTTACTATCTCCTATCTGGTGTCTGATCTTTCCTTCTTCTCAGCTTGCCTGTTGTTGTAATGTCAGCAGCTTCATGTTTCATTGATAGGAAATAAACAGCTTTGTTATATTTCCATTTCATATTCAGCACATTCCATTTTGTTACGAGATATTTCAATTGAAATATCCTTTTTATTTGCTCTCTTTGCACCATCAGCATTAGTTTTTCTCTTCATTAGTCTCTAAAGGGATCTAGAGAACATTAGAGTGCTACCTGTGATTTATAAATACAAATATATGCACTTTTATTGGTCAGAGCAAACTTGCAAGCTGTGCTCATTATGCATTTAAATGTCATTATTACCTCATGTGATTAGAACTTGTTATATGACTCGAAGGGTTAATATGCCATTTTGGGATAGTTCTCAGGATAAAAATATGGGAACTGTGAACTATCTAAGCTGTGTTTACAATTCTTAAGATAATATACACCAATTGCTACAGAAGAGATATCTTTACTGAGATGTGGTGGTAGTTATTATGTTTCTTAAGATAATATATACCAGTCACTTACTATTGCTACAGAAGAGATATCTTTACTGAGATGTGGTGGTAGTTATCATGTTTCTTAAGATAATATACGAGGGTTGGGGCAAAAGTCATGGCAACTATTTTTTTACTTGTAGATATGTGAACGGATCACAAACGTATACGTGTCGTGTGCAAGTTCTGCAAGCATAGTGTGTATGCAGAACAACAGATGGCTCTGTGTAGGTCAGTAGGACAGCGAGGGCTGTGAAATCAGTCAGTTGGTGAGTGTCGTGCGAGATGGAAGTAACCTGTGTTGAGCAGTGCGCTTACATCAAAATTGCCGTTCTCCGAGGGAGAAATGCGATGAAATGTCACAGTGAATTAGTGGAAGCCCTTGGGAATAATGCCCTACCATACCGTACAGTAGTATCGAGCAGATTCTGGATGAAGACAGACGATGGACACTACTGGAGTTAGAGATGGCAAGTGGCATTGAGAAACGCACCGTCCACAGGATATTGCATAATGAGCTGCAACTATGCAAAATCGCATCGCGGTGAGTACCGCATGCACTGACGGAAATTCAAAGGTGGGTGCGCTATGCAATATGCTCCAACCACCTTGCACCTCGCAACAGGTCGGTGATCAATTCTTGTCACGAATAATCACCATCGATGAATTTTGGGCCAGGGCATACGAACCAGAACTAAAATGTCAGTCCGCGGAGTGGGGACATGCTGGATCACCAAGGAGGCAGAAGTTCCGTCAGGATCCTTCCCCAGTCAAATTGATGGTTATCGTCATGTATGACGTCAGAGGTGTCATTGTTTGCCACTTTGTTCCACATGGCAGAACAGTGACTGCACAGTACTACAGGGACTTCCTGGTGTGACAGGTATGACGTGGCATTCGGGAGAAATGTCTGGATCTTGTGGACAGTGCAATAATCCTGCATGACAATGCAAAACCACATAAAGCAGAGTGTGTGGGGATGGGAAGAATTGGAGCACCCACCGTACTTTCCCGACATTCCGCCCTGTGACTTTGATCTCATTCGAAAGATTAAGGAACCACTACGTGGTAGGCGGATTGCAACACGAGAGGACATTGCTAATGCTGTGCACAAACAGGTGACCCAATTCACACATGGTGCGGCTAATGCTGAGGCACATGGTATTCAGCGCCTCCCGCATCGTTGGCAGCGTATGGTGACAGTAGCAGGGGACTACTTTGAGGGTCTTTAGGCCCAGGTTTGCTGTGTCAACTCTATGTGTACTGTGTTGTCATTCTTTTGCACCGTGAAGGCCATATTGCCCTGTTACTACCATACTAAATTAGTGTGTTACGATATTTCAGTGCTATTCGTTGTCCACACATGTAGCTAACACCTTGTCCTTTCTTCTGTATATGTCACATTTTCCAACTGGACTGGTATCTTCAAGAAAATAAATAGTTGCCATGGCTTTTGCCCCAACCCTTGTATACCAGTCATTTACTATTGCTACAGAAGAGATATCTTTACTGAGATGTGGTGGTAGTTATCATGTTTCTTAAGATAATATATACCAGTCATTTACTATTGCTATAGAAGAGATATCTTTACTGAGATGTGGTGGTAGTTATCATGTTTCTTAAGATAATATATACCAGTCATTTACTATTGCTATAGAAGAGATATCTTTACTGAGATATGGTGCCTATGTTTGTTTCTTAAGATAATATACACCAATTGCTACAGAAGAGATATCTTTACTGAGATGTGGTGGTAGTTATCATGTTTCTTAAGATAATATATACCAGTCATTTACTATTGCTACAGAAGAGATATCTTTACTGAGATGTGGTGGTAGTTATTATGTTTCTTAAGATAATATATACCAGTCACTTACTATTGCTACGGAAGAGATATCTTTACTGAGATGTGGTGGCTATATTTATGTTTCTTAAGATAATATACACCAATTGCTACAGAAGAGATATCTTTACTGAGATGTGGTGGTAGTTACCATGTTTCTTAAGATAATATATACCAGTCACTTACAATTGCTACAGAAGAGATATCTTTACTGAGTTGTGGTGGTTGTTGTTATGTTTCTTAAGATAATATACACCAGTCATTTACTATTGCTATAGATGAGATATCTTTACTGGGATGTGGTTGCTCTGTACTCATGTAAACATGTATAATTTGATGGTTAAGATGTCTTATGTCTATAACCAGGATAATTAGAGCACACTGGAAGAAGTTTAATATTATCTGTTCAACTCCAAAGTGAGAAGGAAATAAATATTATGCCACTATCCTTTACTGCTGCTGTTATTACAAAATGGTAATATGTTGTTGTTATTTTTAGGGTGCTTGTCCTTATCCTTGTTTAGGAATGTTGAGTCAGAATTGTGATAAGTATACATATAGAATCTTTATTGTTGTATAATTTTAATTAATAAAATGATGTGAATGCTTTTCTGTACAGAAGAAGCTTCAAGAGGTAATAGAACGAGAGGAAAGAGAAGGTCGGCCAGTGAATAGAGAGGAAACTACAGAAGAAAGGAGACAAAGACAACAGTTCCAGCAAAGATTGGACATTGAAGACAGAGATATCATTATCCAGGGCAGCAATACTACAAGACTGTCAAGAAAACAGGTATCACTGCCTCCAAATTGTACAACAACTGCCATGAGAAACATGTTACCTCAGTCATGTATGCATGTCACTGAAAGCTTTTCTAAGTAATCTGTGGCTAGGCTGCAGTTTGTACATGAGGACGTACATACACTCGCCAGCCCAATATTGTGACTGTGTCCAGTTTTTTCAGCTGTCACTCTCTCAGTTCTTATCTAATTCAACTTCATCATCAACACTATTAACTTTTATACTTATTTCATTAGCCTTAAAAGAATACATTTCTCAGCATTGCTGTCTTGGGTCTGAGTGCACCGTCTTTTCTCTTTGAAAAGAGTATGACTCAATTACAACATCTCCTATGAAATTTATTTCACCCCACTCCCATCTTAAAATGGATGGCATGCGTTGTTTGAAATATAAGTTTGGTACACCTTGTGTGTGGCTTCAAGCAGAAGTTGTATTTGTGAGAAAACAAAATGCAGCTACAGGAAACAAAAAGACAATAAAGATGCACATTTACAAGTGAAATGTGCTAGCCGGTGTTCGCTAGTAATTGCAATGGATTAGGCTTCCTTCCAGAGATATATGCATTACTCAACAGCTTCCAAGTGATGACGAATAAAATCTCGTCAATTTTCATCATGATGTAATACCTTGTGTTGAGAGTATATATGTACATATTATCACAAGTTGTTGTTTTTCGGCCATAGAAATAGCATGGCTTCCTTCGGAAGGGAAGTAAAGCCGGTGGTCCTGTGTTGTAGATTTATGGCACGTAAAAGCGCCTCAAGCTGATAAAGCGGCCTCAGCAAAATTCCCAGTCTTTCATGCCCAATATAGAATGGGACACTAAGAACCATAGCATTTAAAGAGCGTCCGTAAATATGTTAATAAAAAGTAAACTAGTTGGTGTTATGGATCAGCAGGATGATAATGATGATGGTACTTTGGAGTGGCTCTTGGAACCCTTTCTGCCTCTTGATTTTTGCATTTAATCAAGTCCAATGGTCCAGATAAAACAGACCATGTCCTTGATATCTGCCCTTCTTATATCCTCAGATTCCAAGAAAAAGGAGCCTAGGGACACATATCTGTACATAACAAATCCTTCACATTCACATAGTATATATTCTGGGAAGTTCTATATTTGTTTCCACATTTCCTAAATAAAGGGTCTTGAGAAAGTCTCATTATGTATAACTGTCTAAGCAAATAAGCAAAGCTTTGTGGCCTCTAAGATAACCGACGACTCTTCTCAGCTTAGATCTAGTTAAATTCAGGAAAAACTTGCTCTGTTTTACACCAGGCCTGGAAATAAAATCATGGGCTTGTCTGGTGGTAGTTTGTTTCTCCAGATCTCAAGATGAGCTCTCCCAGTAAGCCGGGTCATCTCAACTTGAGACCTCTGGTTAGAGATGTCCTGAAAATAATGTAACGGTTACAAAGTAACTAGTTACCCAATAACGATTACCAAACTAATGAATACAGAGTAACTACACAATAACGGTTACAAAGTAATGAATACAGAGTGACTAGTTACACAATAATGGCTAACAAAGTAACGAATACAAAGTAACTAGTTACTCAATAACGGTTACCAAACTAACTAGTTACCCAATAACAGTTACCAAAGTAACGAATACAAAGTAACTAGTTACCCAATAATGGTTACCAAAGTAACGAATACAAAGTACCTAGTTACCCAATAACAATTACCACAGTAACAAACACAAAGTAACTAGTTATCCTATATCGGTTACCAAAGTAATGAATACAAAATAATTAGTTACCGAATAACGGTTACCAAAATAACGAATACAAAGTAACTAGTTACCCAATAACGGTCACCAGAGTAATGAATACAAAGTAATAGTTAACCAATAACAGTTACCAAAGTAACTAGTTACCTAATAATGGTTACCAAAGTAACGAATACAAAGTAACTAGTTACCCAATAATGGTTACCAAAGTAACTATTACCCAATAATGGTTACCAAAGTACCAAAGACAAAGTAACTAGTTACCCAATAATGTTTACCAAAATAATGAATACAAAGAAACTATTACCCAATAATGTTTACCAAAGTAACAAATACAAAGTAACTATTACCCAACAATGGTTACCAAAGTAACAAATAAAAATTAACTAGTTACTCAACAATGGTTACCAAAATAACTAGTTACCCAATAACAATTACCAAAGTAACTAGTTACCCAATGACGATTACCAAAATAACTAGTTACCCAATATCGGTTACCAAAGTAATGAGTACAAAATAACTAATTACTCAAGAATGGTTACCACAGAAACAAATATAAAGTAACTAGTTACCCAATAATGGTTACCAAAGTAATGAATACAAAGTAACTAGTTACCCTATAACAGTTACCAAAGTAACGAATACAAAGTAACTAGTTACCTAATAATGGTTACCAAAGTGATGAATACAAAATAACTAGTTACCCAATAATGGTTACCAAAACAACAAATACAAAGTAACTAGTTACCCAATAACGGTTACCAAAGTAACAAATACAAAGTAACTAGTTACCCAATAACAATTACCAAAGTAACAAATACAAAGTAACTAGTTACCCAATAACAATTACCAAAGTAACGAATACAAAGTAACTAGTTATCCAATAACAATTACCAAAGTAACGAATGCAAAGTAACTAGTTACCCAATAATGGTTATCAAAGTAACTAGTTACGTAATAATGGTTACTAAAGTAACGAATACAAAGTAACTAGTTACCCAGTAATGGTTGCCAAAGTAACTAGTTACCCAATAACGGTTACCAAAATAACTAGTTACCCAATATTGGTTACCAAAGTAACGAATACAAAGTAACTAGTTACCCAATAACAGTTACCAAAGTAATGAATACAAAGTAACTAGTTACCAAATAATGGTTACCAAAGTAACGAATGCAAAGTAACTAGTTACCTAATAATGGTTACCAAAGGAAGGGTTACAAAGTAACTAGTTACCTAATAATGGTTACCATAGTAACGAATACAAAGTAGGTAGTTACCCAATAACGGTTACCAGAGTAATGAATACAAAGTAACTATTTACCCAATAATAGTTACCAAAGTAACTAGTTACCCAATAACAATTACCAAAGTAATGAATACAAAGTAATGAATACAAAGTAACTAGTTACCTAATAAAGGTTACCAAACGAAGGAATGCAAAGTAACTAGTTACCCAATAATGGTTACCAAAATAACTAGTTATGCAATATCGGTTACCAAAGTATCGAATACAAAGTAACAAGTTACCCATTAATGATTACCAAAGTAACTAGTTACCTAATAATGGTTACCAAAGTAATGAATACAAAGTAACTAGTTACCCAATAACGGTTACCGAAGTAACGAATACAAAGTAACTAGTTACCCAATATCAGTTACCAAAGTAATGAATACAAAGTAACTAGTTACCCAATAACGGTTACAAAAATAACTAGTTACCCAATATCGGTTACCAAAATAACTAATACAAAGTAACCAGTTACCCAATATCGGTTACTAAAATAACTAATACAAAGTAACTAGTTACCCAATAACAGTTACCGAAGTAACGAATACAAAATAACTAGTTACCCCATAATGCTTACCAAAATAACGAATACAAAGTTTTTAGTTACCCAATAACAGTTACCAAAGTAACGAATACAAAATAACTAGTTACCCAATATCGGTCAACAAAGTAACTAGTTACCCAATAATGGTTACCAAAGTAACTAGTTAACCAATAACAAATACCAAAGTAATGAGTACAAAGTAACTAGTTACCCAATAACGAATACCAAAGTAATGAGTACAAAGTAACTAGTTACCCAATAACGCTTACCAAACTAAAGAATACAAATTAACTAGTTACCCAATAACAATTACCAAAGTAACAAATACAAAGTAACTAGTTACCCAATAATGGTTACCAAAGTAACAAATACAAAGTAATCAGTTACCCAAGAATGTTTAGCAAAGTAACGAATACAAAGTAACTAGTTCCCCAATAATGGTAACCAAAGTAATAAATACAAAGTAAATAGTTACCCAATAATGGTTACCAAAGTAACGAATACACCTGGTTTTCAGGTTAATGGCTACGTGCCTGCCTGACATTCACGCAATGCGCAGCATTGGTATCATTTATAGCGAACTAGTTACCTCAACCAAGGCCATTTCTTGGCTCGCAACTTGAGTTGCCAGTACATACATATTTGTTTATTACAGTGCATTGCTTATCACTTCAAATGTAGGTCAGAGGCTACAAAGCGACAGGTCTGGCTACACATATGGCATAAATATTGTTGTTCACATAGGTGCACAAGTTTTATACATCGCAGTGTGAATAAACAAATAATGCTGTTTAGTAATGTGCATGGGCCGCTAAGCTCAAACAATACATAAATTTTAACAGTACTGAATCAAGATTTAGAGCTGCACAATTTCAGCATCTTCTCTCTAAGATAGCTTAAAGAAATGTGAAATTTTTCCAACTTTCGAATTTGAAAAGCGCATGTGAAGTGTGTGTTAAGAACAATGAAAGACCGGCAGATACACAACTGCATGCTTCCGACCTCGGTTTGCATGATTGTAATCCTTTTTTCATTTACTAATTGAAGAAGTATTGATGTTCTTCAATTTGCTTACGTAAATATTATTACGTATATTTGAAAATGTGTGCTGTTATGTAATTATTTAGCTCCACATTGAGGGACGCCAATTTTTTAGAATGTTATTGTTGCTCGTATTTGTTGCCAACTTTGAAAAAGTTATTTAGCTGGATGCTGGATATGATATGTGAGAATCCCCATGTATGTGCGTCACTTTGAAGAAGTATTTAAGCCAACGTTTTTAAGATACACTTTGATGTTCTTTGATGCTTGGGACGCCAAACTTTATAGAGAAGATGATGCTTGTTTTACGTAATATTATTAAAGTTATTTGCCTCGGCTGCTTCAGTCGCACTTTAGAAACACAGTTCTTTTAAGGTTGTGATAAGACAAGATTTAAAATATGTCACAGAATTTACTTTTTAGTCTCACTTCTTTTTATTTCTCTTTATACTTGCACATGTATAAACACAACACTTTATAAAAGAAAAACTGTGATCACTTTATATATTATCTAGCGGAGAACACAATTTTTACCATCTGTAATCTACAACATCTTACCTGCGACTGACTAAATTCAGCGGTAAAAATCTTATAGCTTCGGTAATGCCAGTCTCTTATTGGCTAATTCTAGTCCAATAGAATTTAAGTATTCAAATTAAAATTTTTTTTATTGTTGATTGGCTAATTTCAAACTGTAAGCGAAATTACGTTATTACCGATCTTTTCATGACCAGTACTTTTAAATTCCAGGCACATTATTGTCACCAAAATTACATTATTACCGCATTACTAACATCCTAAAACATATTATTCTCACAGTTTTTGCACTATTATAGTATATAAACATTTAAATAACATTAATAAATATGTTTACAATAAAAATAAGTATTTACAATGACTTTACATACAATATAAATAATAATTATATACATATTGTTTTCAAGGTGGGCTGTTATTGAATTTAATTATAATAAAACACAATAAATATCATTTAGGCATTAAAATACTGCCTCATAATGGCAGTTCCCATTTGCACGTGCTAAGAGCGCCAGTCCTTGTGGTCGTTGTTGGAGCATATAACTTCGGTGCTCTCTCAAGCTGAGGATCGTGGGTTCGAGTCCCGCCATGGGCATTAGTTGTTTGTGTCTGTGTTCTATATGTGTAACAGTAACTGTGGTAATAAGCAGTAAAAAGTAAAACAAAGGAAGTTCAGTAATTTGATAAACTGGGAAAAGCAGGGGAAACAAAAAAATAAAGAAGAAATAAGATTTTAAAAAAGAAAGGAAGAAAGAAAGAAAGAAAGAAAGAAAAGAAAAAAAAAGAGAGAAGCGCATTTACGATGTGAATAGTTTAGCCAATAGAAAGAAGGCTATGTATGAACTAGTATATATTTAATAGGTAGGTATGTGAAAGAATGTAGAAGTAAGTGTGAATGCATTTTGCTGTTGTAAACCACGCAGTAATCAGTGTTGACACAGCTAGAGAAACTTCTTTTTTGATTGCATTAAATAGCAAAGTCTATATTGATATTGTTTTATTGAAACATAGTTACAGCTAGCCGTTAATGTAATGTAACTGGGAATGTGATAACCATGCAACAAATAACTTTATCATTAGCGGTAACCATTTTACATATAACGCTTAAAGCAATGTAACTGTTACTCAAAAATAACTGCTTGTCATATCCCTACTTCTGGGGGACACACATAGAAAGGTTTGGGTCCTATTAAATCAAGCTCTCTGCACCCCTTGGTAAACGTGTTCGTCATCTCATTTCCTCCAATATACCAGCATGTTCGGTAACCAAACAGCCGTCTATCCTTTAGCATTGTCACACAGTTTGGATGTAGTTTTGACCACTATAAGGCTATCTGAGCAGATGTTCACTTCCGTCTGTCTGCCTGGCAAACAGGCAAATTTTCCAAGGGGAATGGCAAGCCTGGTCCTACGGCCCCAGCCCCTAAGCAGGAGCCATCTGTGAAACACATCGGCCTTCCAGCATTCAGGGGAGACTCCCCTGGAAGGTATCACCACTGTGTAAGATGGACTTAGGTTATGCTCAGTCCCCATCAGGGTAATGGGACACACCTCCTGAAGTCTAGTTAGAATCGGTGAGTGTCCCTTGTAGGTAACTTGTAACACTACCTCCCCTACTGTCCAGAGCTTGCAATCTCCTTCACAAACAAGGAAGGTCCACCAAAACCTCTGATGCGGGCTGTGGTAATCAGCACCATGCCGGTTATCAAACAAGTCAATCTTTGCAGCAAATGCAGTTTGGCAGCTACTGCCTTTACAAGAGAGCCAGGCCACCAAACCAGTGCTACATAGGATATCAAGAGTCTTATTCCCATGGTGTATAGTCATTTGACCACCTTTGGTTGTAGGCCCCCACAAAGGCTCTCTTGCAAGCCCACAAGGCATTGTGGACCTTCTTTACTTTATGCTCCACATGTTCTTTCCAGCTCAGCCCAGCATCCGGATAACACCTAGATACTTAATCGTTTCAAAGAGCTTCAATTTCTTCCCAAACAGAAGGGGCTGCCAACATGGTCAGCCTCCTCCTCCTCCTCTTACTTGTTAAGATAATTATTTCAGTATTGTCCAGTTAATGGACAAATCTGTTTCTGAGGTCATTCCTCTAGAGTATGCAGAGAGCCCTGTATGAGCTCCGAGACAGTATTCAGGAATTTTCCACTGCTACAAAGCATATGTCATCAGCATAGCCTTGAGTATGTATCCCTCATGTTGAGTTTGTTCAGTAGTTGAACCACCACCAGACATCACAGAGTGAGCTACAAAATTCCTCCTGGGGTACTGATGCCTTCAAGGTCTCATTCCAGGGCCACCAAAGCCTGATGGCCTTTCAAGGAGGTCTTGGACAGACTCCTCTACTCTCCAGACATTTCCTAATGGCGCCAAAAGTCATATGATTAAAGACATCCCCAATGGCCAGGAAGACTGTCACGGCCAGTTCTCCACAGTCCAGCATTCCCTCGAGTCTTAGTTTAAGCTGTTAGAGCACCGAATCCGTGGATTTACTACTGGTCTGTCAACCAGCACCCCATCCCTCAAATGTCATATCTACCAGGCTTTCCAGAGCCTTCAACAAGAAGAATATTGGACTGATAGGACTAAAATCCGTAGGCCTTTAGTAGAATTGTCTGCCTGGCTTTGGTATAAACACCATTTGGCCTGCCTCTAGAGGCGAAAAACATGCATCGTGGCAAGACAGACCCTCAAAATACTCACCAGTGATGAGAAATCATCTCCCAGCCCTCCTGAAGAAGAACTGGGAAGACTCCATCCTCACCAGTGCTTTTATATGTCTAAAAAAAAACAAAGACAACCCATTTAACTTTTTTAAAAGTGAATATCTCAGAGGCCACTTCTCAACCTTCCTGCAAAGGTCTGCGTGCTCTAAACCAAGATTGGTTCTTGATCCATTATAAAGGTCCCTAGGAAGTGGGTTTTAAGTAACAGTCTCAAGGTCTCCCCCTCTGATTGCATCATAGTACAGAGGAGTCTTCTAAAGAGGCCAATCTGGCCCTGCCTCCTGAGATCAGCAGTTTTGTAATCAAGCAACACTGGATTGTTTCTCAATATGGTCATAGAAGTGCCTCCAAGATGCCTCACAGGTCCTGTAATCTCTATTTTCTCTAGGATTTCTTATAGGAAACCCATGTTCTGTGACACTTTTTGGCCCTATATGCATTTTATTTTGCTTGATGGATCTTAAAAACGAATTTCATCTCAATGTAGCTTTTGTCCATACCTCATGTATGGGGGGGCAGTTTCTTTCATAAGTAGAGACCAACGTGTTTGTGAAAATCTTCACGTACCACTCCAGGTCATCGTCCTCATTCCTTATCCTGACCTGGAGTCCATTCTTAAGCTGCCTTACCAAGCATCCATATCCCCTGTAATTGTGTCCCAGTTGTGCTCCCTATTCAGGCAGTTCTTTCCTTTTCCCCCCAAGCTCAAAGCGGATGTGTGTATGATCAGATAAAGAAGGTTCCATACCAACCCTCCAATCCTTAACTTCCTCTAGATTCCCAAAGGAGCTAGGGTCAAGTCTAGGACCTCCTCCCTTGGAGGAATTGTTGGAATGTCCCCTTGATTCAAGATCTAAACATCTGTTCCGCTCAAAAACTTGAGCAGTGCCTCCCCTCTCCTATTGATGTCTGCGCTACTCCAAATGCTATGGTGGGCATTGGAGTAGCAACCAGTCAATAAGTTAGATTGCTACCCGTGCAATATGCGACAAGATTTATTTACTTCTGAGAAGGAGGGAATTCCTCAGAGTTATAAGAGAAATAGGCCGAGCAGACTACCATCTGCGGAGACAGTCCACCTTCCCACCAGATCTTGTAAGAAAGCCAGCCCACAGAGCCCAAGTGTTGCTGTGTCTTGTTAAGACACATGCTCTGGGTTTGCATTTGCTGAAAATAGAAAAACCCTTTAACTATAGTCCGATGATATGACCTGCTGAAGCCAAGATGCTTGTCTTATGGCAACTTTCAAATCCTACCTCATTATGCAACTACATAGAACGCTTAAGACAGTGATACAGTGTTACAAGGTAGCTTGAATGAAAGAAATCATTGTAGCTTACCTTAATACACATGTTGACCTTTTCCATTAGAGGCCAGTTCTGCTATGGATACTTGGTCCTCCTTTGGAGTTATTGAAGGCAGGGCCTGTTTATCCACATCTCCAGGAATTATAGTCCTCACCTCCACTTGTTTGTTCTGGATAGAAGTTACCGCTCCTTTTTGTGTTCTTTCAGAGTTTTCCGGTTTAGGAGAACTAGTATAATCCATTTTCCCGCAATTAGCTAGGGGTATCTTTGGTCCGCCCAGGCAGAACCTGCATGCCTGGGTAAAATTATATACTCTTGACAGGTCGTCCCATATCTCAGGGGTACATTAATGACACATCTCACAAGTGCCATGCACCCCTTTGTCACGGTACACTTAACACCTTGGGATTGTGGAGTTGGTTCATAGTCTCCTATTGGTTATTCTGAGAGACAGGCCTGACCAGCTTGTTGGTAGTGAACCAACACCATAATCCACCACCTGCCGATGCATCTGGTACCCCACTTAATGTGCAGCTTTAGGAGCTTGTGGCCTGGAAAGCTATTCCAGAGGTCCCTGCTGCAGAAATGAATAGAGGTAATTAGTGATTTTATTTTCATCATGCATATCATGGGTGCAAAATGCCTCCTGTTTAAGTGGAAGTAATAAAATATTGTCTCTTCTATTTTTGATGAAAATAAATTCTACAATTCTTAAACATATCTACAGTAGAACCCCCACTTAACGAACTAAAGTGGGCAGAACTGTTTCATTTAATTGATGGTAATGGTTTTATACGGGGTGGACCATTTAAGTTGAGACTGTACAATATCTCCAAAACTAAGTGTTGTGGAAAGAAATGTCTTGAATAAAAGTTGGTTGATATAGGGGAAAGTAAATGCCATTAGTCATGTTTTATTTCGAGGATGGTCATTTTAGGGTGAATTTAATTTTTTTAAATGGGAGCCTACCTTTTTTTATGTTGTTTTCTCACTCATCAAAAACTAAACAACATTTGTATAAAGCATTTTGCAATTGTTTTTATACCAACATAAATAAGAATGAAAATTCTGAATGGCTGTGTATGAAGAGCGCAATGGATGGTCATTCGAAGGTCAAGTTACGTTTCGCAATTGAGAACCAACATTTTTTATTTTGTTTCCTTATTTCTCATCACAAAATAAAAAGCTTTTTATAAACCATTTTTTAATGAGAAAACTACATACAATGTAAATTCCCATTTAAAAAGGTTAAATTGACCCTAAAAAGACCATCATAATGTCCACCAAACAAAACACGACTAATGCCATATACGTTCCCCCATAATATCAAGCAACTTTTATTAAAGACATTTCTTAGTTTCGGAGATATTGTACAGCATCAACTTAAATGGTCCACCCTATATAGTGAAAGGAAGAATGCATGTAATATGTTTAATAAAACCTACTACTATATACAGTATCAAAATATTTATTACAGCATTTGCAAAGACTTTTTCATAAAATCAGTAATTTTTTTTTCTAAACTTTCTTCCACAGCACATCTATATCATGGCAGTGCTTGATTATATGCTTTGTTTTACAAAACACATGCCAACATTGTGATATTGATAGTGATGTAATTCAATATTTCCTGTTAAGATTTGAATTTGTAATCTTTCTTACTTCTAATTCTTTTAATCCCACGTCCGCAGCCACACTGTCGCTAACAACTTTGAGTTTCTGTTTCATGCTTATTATAAGATGCTGTTTTTGCTGATATCTTAAACACAAATAAACCACCCTGACCAACACCAACAGTAAAATAACATTGAAAGCTTGAGCAAGCAGTAACACTTGTTATAATGGTACAGTATTTCTTGGAATGTAGGGTAGGGGGTGAGGATTAACTGCATACAATACCAAGTACCTGTATTGGAATTTAGAATTAGGGCAAAACAACATTGCGAATTGTGCGAGCACGAATTTGAATTTCTTGTATTTTTCCATTTTTACTTTCTTTTCTTTCTTTTTTCCCCCCTCCTCTGCTGTTTCAGTTAAGCAGGGTTTTACGGTACATACAGAATGAATCACCTAAAACTTATATCACAAATATTTTGGAAATAAAAAGTGCTATTGATGTACGGTTTTCACAGCATGGAGTGGTAGCAGGGGGCTACTATTTGCAGCCTATACACAGATTTTAATAATGCTTAGAAACTGTTTTATTAACAAACTTTCGATTTTTTAAATGGAACAACGTCTATTGATATAAACAAAATAAATGTAGAGGAAATCAGAATGTTAATGGTGTTTGTCGCAGGATCCTAGTGCAAGTGGTTTACAAAAAAATCTTATTTTGAAAAGTTTACACACCAACATTTGTATACCTGTGGTAGCACAAACTAAAGCAAAACAAACATGAATACCTACTTCTGTGGACTCTGACAAGTAAAGTGAAAATTGACCTTCAAAGGTTGTCTTCAAAATTACTAGCGCCAGTTTCAGTATATGCTTCCAGTCTGCTATGGAAAGACTGCTGCACACATTCTAGCATTTCAGTGGAAATTTCAGCACAGGCACCAGTAATATGCCATTTTATATCATCTGGTGCAGTTGGTATGTTCTTGTAGACAGTGCCTTCAGGAAAAAAAAAATCTAAAGGAGTCAAATCCATGAACGGGCCAGCCAAGGTACAGGTCCTCTTTGTCCAAAACAATGATTTGGAAACAATTCATAAAGACAACCTGTAGTGATTTGTCCATTCACTACCCAAAAGATCTGGATAAAATTGCTTTTGGAATAAAACCCTGTATTAGAGCTCATAATGACACCTTCCTGGTTGAAGCACATTCAGCATCCCAGGCAGCTATTGTACAGAAAGCAAACATGTTAGCTAGCTACCCCATATGAGTTGAGGTGCACAAGACCTTGAACTCCTTGCATGGTGTTGTAAACACCCATGCATAGAACGGTATGTCCAATGAGGAGATTCAAGAAAATCTTGAAGATCAAGGTGTGACATCTGTATATCAGGTTCAGCGGAGACTAAGGAGGTGAATTTGTGCCTACTCGTACCCAGTTTCTTACCTTTGATCGGGTAGACTTCTCTCAAAGAATTAAGGCATGTTATGAAGCCATTGAAATTAGGCCATATATCCCAAACCCACTGAGATGTTATAAATCCTAGCACTTTGGTCACATAAGTGATTTCTGTAGCGGTGAAGCTACCTGCATTAACTGTGGGGATTTCTCACATGAGGGAGCATGCACATAAGCTCCTACATGCGTTAACTGCAGCAGTGAACATCCATCTAGTTTCTGAAAATGCCCTTGTTTTACAGAGGAAAAAGCGATCCAAGAGATCCGGGTGAGGGAGAAGGTTTCCTTCTCGGAAGCCGGGAAACTCCTGCGCATCCGCCAACCTTCTGTCCTGAAGTCTGGTACCTATAGCTCAGTTGCAGCTATACTGGTACCGAGTCGGGAAATTGCAACTCAAACCAGCGATATTAACGATACCACAATTTCAGAAAAACAATTAAATAAATTAAATAAATAACATTAAACAACATTTCAAAAGACAGCAGAGACTTGATGAAGAAGATAAATTAAAAGATAAAGATTATAAGAATATTAAAGATAGAGTTGATATACAAAAAATGCCGAGGAAGACTGCAGTGGCCTTATTTAGGATGGCAACTGGCCACGATTGCCTCGTAGAACATCTCTACAAGATACGATGCCTACCTACACCCAAGTGCACTCTCTGTGAAGATGATGTCATCCTGAACAAACAGCATCTTGCCAAATGCAAAGGCCTTAAAAGTGATAACTTACAGACTTTATATTGGGAAGCCAGAGGGAAAATGATGCAGATCAATTAATCCCCAATGCCATTGGTGAACAACAACAATAATTTCAGAAAAGATTCTTGTAGCCAGATCACTTCCAAAGCCCGAAATCAACATCTACAACTGCCAAGTCTGTTACTGACAAGATCCCTAAAGTAAAGTCAACATCAAGACTATCGAACTGAAGCAATAAGTCTGGCAAATCCGTAACTTATAATGCACCACAGATAAAGTTCAAGACCAGCTATAACCGAACTGACTTCCTCAAAGAAATCGAAAAGTGTGTACCTGGAACATCCAAGAGAAAGAAAAGTCCACGAACATCTCCTCGGAGATCCTTTTCTGCGGAATCTTCTGTGAAGGACTCGGATCGGCAATCCACATCTTTGCCGATCTCCACTTCCAATCGGTTCGAGAAGCTCAAACCAAAATTTTTTAATTGGAAAGGGTCCTCTCCCGTGAAGCGGATGGAGCAGGAGGTTTCTGCTCGCACTGTCAGAACAACAGTGAAAAAGAGGCAGGATCTTTCCTCCATTAAAGGTTCTAGCCTGTCACCTAAAAAGGGCAAATTGATTCGACCAATGTCATCTTCTAGGATTGAGAAGTTATCCCATTATGAGTACTATGACTATCCTACAATGGAACATACGTGGAGTTAGAACACATTGACCAGAGCTTGAACTTTTACTCAACAAGAATAATCCTTTAGTCGTATGTTTACAAGAGACTAAGCTCCGTTCGCAAGATAGCTTTCAAATCAGGCAGTATACCCCAGTACGGTGTGATCTTACACCTGAAGAGGTTATTCCTGCACACGGGGGCATTATGTTGCTCATCGGAGATGATATATTTGTGGAATCTGTAACCATGCAGTCTGACATCCAATCATTGGCTGTAAGGATTAAACTGCCATCCATCCGATTTACCGTTTGTAATGTTTAGTGGCCTCCATTCGATGACCTCTCACTCACGGATTTAGAAGATCTAGTTTCCCAGTTACAAACGCCTTTTCTGTTGGTGGGAAACATTAATGCCCATCACCCTCTTTGGGGCTCACCTTGGGCTTGTGCGAGAGGTAAATTAATTGCAGATTTTTGGACAATTATAACTTAGCTCTTCTGAACACCTGAGAACCTACATTTCTCTCAGACTCCTTCAACACTTTTTCACACCTTGATATTGCAGTTTTTTCACCACAGTTAGCAGTTTCCTTGCAATGGAATGTCATCTCTGATTTACACTCTAGTGACCACTTTCCATGTCTTATTAGTCTTAACACAAGATATATGTTCCGCACACTTACCTAGATGGCGCTTAAATCAAGCCAAGTGGAATCTTTACTCCCAGTTGGCTGTGTTTAATTACGAGCACAACTGTGGATGTTTTGGTCGAATATCTCACAGAGACAATTCTTTCTGCGGTTGATCAATCTATTCCTTGGTCGACTGCCCAGCCCCATCGATTTCTGGTCCCTTAGTGGACCAATGAATGTCGAAATGCCATTTGTGCTTGTAGGCATGCTCTTAGGATTTTCCAGCATCGCTCTACACTGGATAACCTGGTCCAGTACAAGAAAATGCATGCCAAGTCTAGAAAAATTATAAAGGATAGCAAATAGACATCTTGGAACAAGTTTGTAGCTTCACTTAATCTACATACACCTTCCTCTGTCATTTGGGTTAAGTTAAGGCATGTGGCTGGAAAATCGACCCACATGCCAATTGCCGGCCTTAAAATAGCTGCAAGAGCTGTTGTTGTTACATTTCATGTGGCTAACACATTTGGCTGTGCTTTCGCTCAAGTGTCTTGCTCAGATAGCTATTCGCCTGAGTTCCTCCCTGTTAAGACTCAGGTGGAAACTCAAGATTTCTGGTTTTGTTCAGGAAATCTTGAAGATTACAATTGCCTCTTCACCATGGCGGAGTTAGAACATGCTCTTTCATCTTCGCGACTATTAGCACCAGGACCTGATCTTATCCACTTACAAATGTTGCAACAGCTCTCTCCTGAAGGTAAGGCTTTCCTACTCAAGGTCTACAATCTTGTTTGGATTGATACCATTTTTCCAGAAAAGTGGCAGGAGGCCATTGTCATACCAGTTTTGAAAGTTGGAAAGGACCGTCATCTTACGTCCAGCTACCGTCCTATTTCTCTCACCAGTTGCATTTGCAAGGTGATGGAACGCATGATCAATGGATGGGTTGGTATGGTGGTTGGAAACTCACAACCTGCTGACCAACACCCAGTGCAGTTTTTGAAGGCGCCGTTCAACAATGGACCACCTTGTGTCATTATTGAACACAGGTCATGAACAGAATTGCCAAACCGTTGCGATATTATTTGACCTTGAGAATGCTTATGTTACGTGTTGGCGAGCAGGGATACTACATTCCCTATACACCTGGAAATACGTGGACAGTTACCACTGTTTATTCAGGAGTTTATGAAGGACGGCATTTTCCGAGTAAGGATCGGCTTGGTTTTTTCGAACGTTTTTGTTCAGGAGAATGGAGTACCTCAGGGATTGGTACTAAGCATTACACTGTTTGCTATAGCAATTAATTCTATCTCGAAATGTGTTCCTCCAGGGGTATCGTCATGCTTATTCATAGATTACTTTGCCATTCATTGTACTTCTCTACATATGCCGCTTTTGGAACGCTGTATGCAGCAATGTTTAGATAATCTCCCAGAATGGAGTTCTAAAAACAGCTTTCATTTCTCAACTGAGAAGTCAATCTGCATGAACTGGTGCCGTAGGAGACAATTACCACCTTTGGTCCAGATTTATTACCATTCGCAGATTCGACGAGATTCCTGGGGCTGATGTTTGATAGGAAACTTAGCTGGTCATCACATATAGCACAGTTGAAAGTGTGATATGACCGTTCTCTGAATATCTTGCGGATATTAAATGGCAAATCTTGGGGAGTGGATCAGACTGTTTTGCTGCGACTGTATCGTGCATTGATCCGATCAAAAATAGACTATGGGTGTATCATTTATTCCATAGCATGACCATCTGTGCTGAGAGATTAGACACAGTCCATAACCAGGGCATTCAAGTGGCTATTGGTGCTTTTCCCACTAGCCCAGTTATTAGTGTTTACGCTGAATCGGCAGAGCCACCTCTGCAATATTGGCATAATGTCCTTTTAGGAAATTATGGCTGTGCACTTAAATGTATGCCTCAACATCCAACGTTACTTCTTTTTTTCACATTGTGCTGGATGAATATTATAGGAATAGCTCCATTAATCCAAGGCCTAGGTGTTCGTTCGTGGGAGCTTTTTAGAAAGCACGACATTGAAATGCCTAGCATGTTTGCTAAGGGGGGACACCATGTTCCTCCCTTGGTTATGTGTGACATCTCATGTGGATCTTGGAATGACGGTATACTGGAAGTCTACAATGCCTACGTTTAATGTCTGCTCCTGTTTTTAGAATTTTTTTCCAGTTACAGTGACCGAATTTTGTTCTATACCGATGGATCTAAGTGCATGAATGGTGTTGGATGTGCTTATGTTCATGGAACTGAACCCTATACATTCCATTTTCATGATAGCACATCCATTTATAGTGCAGAGCTGTATGCCATATACCGAACCATTTTGTATGTGTGCTGTCGAAAATTGGGAGACTGTCTCATTTTGAGTGATGCCCTTAGTGCACTTCAGAGCCATAATAAGCTGTACAACTACCACCCCATTGTTCAGCGAATCCAGGATACCCTCCATGTTTTATATACTTTCGGTGTTAATGTGGAGTGTGCTTGGATACCTGGTCACGTTGGCTTGCCAGAGAATAAGCTTGCTGATTTGGCAACTAAGGCATCAACCACAGAACCCAGTGTTACAATACCTAGGGTAATGTCGGGAGACGTTAGGCTTGTTGTGAGGAGAGCGATGCTGTCGTGAGGAGTGGTTAGCTCTCCACGGAAATAAGCTTAGGGTAGTGAAGGACATTCTGATAAACTGGGTAACATCCTCTCGCTTGGATGTGTATTGGCCACAGCAATTTTACGCATGGTTATCTTTTTAAGGGTGACCCTGTTCCTATTTGTCTGCTTTGTAGCAAAGGTCTGTCGGTCCGTCACATGTTGCTAGAATGTATTGCTCTAGCACATCTTCGGGACACTCTGCAACTGCTGGCCAGTCTTGCAGAATCTTAGTGGATGATAAGCAAGCGGTTGATAGGGTTTTAAATTTTGTGTCGAAGGTAAATTTCCAAATGCAAATTTAGTGATCTTAATAGCAGGTGTTTCATACTTCTCGGTTTAGTTTTATATATTCATATTTATTTATGACTTATGATTTTTATATTCATGTTTATCTCTGGCCTTTGCCATGATATTTTGTACTGATCTTTACCTGTGGCCTTTGGCATGATCTGTTTTACAAGGGCGCTAATGACCTAGCAGTTGAGCACCCTTAAACACAAATCATCATTATAAATCATATAAACCTTTAAAAATGCATACATTTTATTTAAATAATGTTTGTATATTGTATCTTTGGAAATTTTGTGCCTGTTTTCAAACTTATAAACACCATTAGTCAATCAGGAGACAATGCAACTAATGTGGAATGGATAAAAATGGGCCATACTTCTGAAGCTAAATTTCAAATTGAAATTGCATTTTCTTCAACAGATGTTTCTTTGCTCAGAAACTATAAACGCTACAATGCTGAAACTTTCCACATTGCATGGTTAGGTTTTTAGACTCCAATGATCTAGAATATTTTTATGATAAATGCTTCCCTTTATCCCTTAAAATTGTAATTTTGTACAGCACTTGCTGTTCCTAATAATGGATGAAAAATTCCCTGACATTCACACTAAAGCATGTGAAATGGGACATTCCTCAACAGTCTTACAAGTTCTGAAAATGCTGCAAGTGCCCTTTGGTGGAGGATTAATTGTCGGTCGGAATGGTCAAGTATCTTGTTAGATAATTACAATAGGTGAAACTTTTGTATCATCTGTTTGGTTCCATAGTTTATTAATAACATAAAGGCTACATAGTTTTCCCATAATGTGCAAACTCTTAAGAAAATAGAGGTGAAGGTGATGAATATGAAGATTGCCCACTCCCAGGACACCAAGTTAATCTCTTTGGAAAAGACATATGATTTGCAACCATTGAGAAAAAAATGCAATAAACCCCCACCCACTTGGCAGTCCATGTGGCTTTGGGTAGTGTTGGCTATATTGTGGTTACAATGTTGCTAGTAAACAATACCTGACTATGCACCGTTCTGTCGTGTCTCAACTGCACATAAGCAGTGAACGTTGATAAATAATAACTAATTTATTATGATTGTTGTTAATTCAAAATAACACATGTATAACATATTGCAATGCATGTAGAATATATTATGTACTTTTGACAGTATAGAAACATTTGAATGCAAAGTTAGTTACAATGAGAGAATTAAAACAGATATAACCATGGTATAACAAATTACTCTTCATTCCCCAGTTTAAAATTATAATGACTCAATTCCATCATCGCCATAACCTAGGTATATCTAATGGTAATTCTGTCTACTTCTTGTGATTTTCATATTAGTTTATGAGCATGATTTACTTTCTTCTTCCATCAGGCTACACCCACTATTGCCAACCTTCCTGCAAAAACCTCAGTAATAGTGAGTGACTTTTGTTCTCCCTCACATAGGCCTTTGTTGCTCCACTTTAATTCAATAGGGTTGAAGTGACAGTGACAAGGCTAGTCACTTTCCTGGCTACTACATCTGTTGCACATGCTCGTGTCTACAGTAACACCCACCCCTCTACTATAACTCTTTTCTATTGTTAGAGGTAGGGGCCTTGTCGAATGTCGCCAGGGAACACAGCAGTAGCAGTTCATGTCTGCAGCAACACTCCTTGCAGTTAGTTATTCTATTATAGCCTTTTTTCTATTGTTGGAGTTAGAGGCCTTGTCCAGTGTCACCAGGGAACACAGAAGTAGCTTGGTCATGTTTGCACCAACATCCCTTGCATTTTGCTACTCTACTATAACCTCTTTTCTGTATTGTTGGAGGTAGGGGCCCTGTCCAGCTTAACAGCGGACACAGAAACAGCTTGTTTGAAGCACTTGAACATGCCCCTGTGAGCAAAGCGACTCTTCAATTTACGCTCTCTCATAACCTCTTTTCTATTATTGGAGGCGGGAGCCTTGCCCAGTTTCACTGAGTAGTATAGTACATTGTCCATCACTATCCATTTGCTGCCAAAAATGTCATGAACCACTCCAGAAAGAGAGTATGGCTCATGTCTTTATGGTAATCTCCGGTTTTCTTTGATCTGAATACCAATAAACCGTTTTCAATAAACCCATCCAAAGATCAGTGTGAGCCACAATTAATGGGCCCCATTCCGTATCGGCTGATGGCCACTGCTGTTTGTAGCATCGTCTGTCCAGCGTTTTGTTATGGCTTCTGGAGCATTCTCCCATGTTTTGTCTAGCCACACTTTTTTGTAGAGATCTTTGTCCAAAAGTCTGCAGAAACGCACTTTGCACCATTACATTTGTGTCTTTGCAGCAGCACATTTGTCCATTTAGTGTTTTGTATGGAAGGCTAGTATCTTTCTCGACCATTTTCAGCAACATTTTGCCTCCAGAGAAAAGCTCTGCTTCTTTAAGTGATATAAAGAGCTTTGGTATGGTTAAATACTCCTTTCTATTATAATGGGCATCTACTTATGGCACCTAACTGGAAAGCATCAACATTTGTTTCTGAACAAACTGCTTTGGTTTCTCCCCTGGAGTTGACAAAAATATCTGCTCTGTTAAAGATGGTTCAGAAGTGTTTGGTGGTATGGATAAAGTCAAGCATAAGCTTTATCTTGCTAATTTTCAAGTGTAATCTTGGCTTTTAATGCTTCGACTTGACTTAAGTCTAGCATTTGCTTTGGAGCCAGCTAGCTGCCTAGCTTTAGCTTGAATTTTCCAGCAAGACTTGACTAAGTGCAAATCCGATGCATAAAACAAGCGAAAGCTTCACTTCTTCTAGATTAATCTGGACTTTTTTCAAGCTATCTCAGTAGGTGACTTGATTCATACAAGAGAAGTCTTAAGAGTTGTTTTATTCTACAAAATGAATATCCGTCAAAGAAAAGTGTATCAAGCGAAGCGACAGTGCAGAGAATGTGTATACAAATCATTTTATAGATTAAATGAGAACAATGTCGAGTTTATTTCACACCATTTCTTGGAAGAGAATGCAGAAACACGAGGAGGTGCACTGACATCGAAGCAAAGGATGCAAATATTTCTATGTTTTGTTGGCGACCCGGGATTTCAGACTGGTGTTGGAGAAGATGCTGGAGTTCATCAATCAACTGTAAGTAGAACCATCCATTATGTGAGTGAAAGAATTTTTGAAAAAGCTAATTGTGACTGCAAGAAGTTAATGCTGCAAAACAAGACTGGCAAAATAGATTTAATTTTCCAAGTGTAATAGGAGCAATAGATTGCACACATGTGCCAATTCTGAAGCCATGAGTACACGGCGACGAGTACATAAATAAAAAACTTTTTGTTTTATAATGTTCAAGCTACATGCAATTCAGATGAAGTGTTTACAAGTGTGGATGCAACGTGGTCTAGCAGTGTGCATGACAGCTGCATATTCAGAAATTCAAATATGTTTGAAAGATACTGCTGGGCGATTCCGGGTATGGGATTGCTCCTTGGTTACTAACTCCGTACAGAAACCCCGTGAATGCTGTGGAAGAATACTATAATCGTCAACATGCCCAAAGTAGAGTTACAATAGAGAGATGTTTCGGGCAATTAAAGAGGCGATTTCCTATATTGAGGAACACCATCCGAAATCCTACGAAGAAAGTGCCGCGTATTGTTATATGTTGCTTTGTGTTGCATAATGTTGCAAAACATCTGAGAGACGATGCTGTAGAGGAAGAGGTTGGTGATGGTAACAATAGAAATGAAGAGGAATATGAGAGAGAAGGGGAAGATTGGAGATGACGTGGAATGCAAAGAAGAAACAAAATTTCACGGTTGTTGTATGAACATGTTGCAAATGATTAAATTACATACTATTATGAATATAAACTATACAGTCCAAGTTTGATGGCAATCTTAAACTTTATACATACAAATGCAAATGGTTATGCAGCTCTGAGTGAAATATAAATAAATGACATCTGTGGTGTTTAACATGCTTATCAGATATAGTTACACGTTCTGAATAAAGTTTGATCCCTGTACTTGTATTACTGGAAGCACGCTCTGTTTAATATCTCCTCCTGCTGCATGCGTATCAGTTTTAATTGTTCTAAGAGTAACAATCTTTGCAGTTCATGTGTAGTCAGGTGTTTTGTTTCAGGGGTCTCAGGTAATGTAGATTTATTTGATTGTATATCTTTTTCATTGGCGTTCTTATTGGGATTTAGGGCAATGCTCTCATTATTTGTAGATCCAGATTCAACTTCAACTTGCTCCATTGCATCATTTGGTAGCTGTTCTTCCAAACCTTCCCCACCCACAGCATATCCACATAAACAGTAAACAAAAAACCAAATAAACTAGCCATAAGGGAGTCAAAAGGACAACTAGTTTATTTTGTTAGTGATATATTATACTGTTTGGAGTTGATGATACTGTAAGGTATTACATTATTTTCCTGGAAATGCATTGTCGTTGTGGCCTGATTATTGCTGACAATGCTCTGCTGTCAGTGCTACAAGGTCGTGTTTACAGATTAAGCTGACCCCCATGTGATTAGTAATGTAACCTTCATTAGATTATTCAGAGCTGATCCTAAAAGTGAAATTTCTTCAGCAGCAGAGGAATACAGATAATGTCAATTGTCATTGTTCTTTTAATAATTAACATCTTACATATAAGTGCTGAGATTACTTTTGCTCATAATAATTCAAATCTCAATGAAAAGGAGAAATTTCTTAAGAGAAATTAGTTATAAGCTGGTAAAACTAACTCCATCAAACAAGAGCTATAGACAGTTACATTTTGGAACTCTTCGAACTGGAAGAGCCACAATAGAAAAGAAAGATTTTCCAATAAAACTTATATAAATGGTAAACTCAGCAATGTCCAGAACATTTTAGTGATGTGTAACAACCTTCAACTCTCTTTATTTTAAACGTCCAGTATTACCCAGAAATATTAGCAGTTACGTATAGCATGTATCACATTACAGAATACGTTTTAAATTGCATTTGATACTGCAAACCAAAGCAAAAAAAAAAATACACAGAAACTTCTAAATAATTAGCTCCTCAGATTGACTTGTATTCTTACCAATGGTTGGGTTGCTTTCGCCATCAAGCAGCTGCAGAAATTCTTCTTCCCACCTTTTTAACTTTATTTTCTGATTTCCCGTGGCCTTATGTTCAGTTTTTCTTTTTAGTACAGTCTTCATATTCTGAATCTTTTTCTGCACTTGCTGTGGAGCCAATTTTCTGCCTAAAGTTTCTTCCAGCTTGATGCAGGTGGTTTGCAAAGCGTTCACTTTATCTTCTTTGATGCTCGGGATCTGCGATTTATTCAACAGTATTGCAAACTGCTTAAAAATTGCTGGAAAGGTATTCTGAATATTCACTTCATCTGCCATAGATACCATTACGCATATAACTTCTATATAGGTTAGGTACCTTAATCGCAAAACACTTCTGTACTCACCACATGAGACAACAGTTATGAGCGGCATTTGGCAGACGTGAGGCAGTATTTTAATGCCTAAATGATATTAATTGTATTTTTATTAATTAAATTCAATAACAGCCCACCTTGAAAACAATATGTATATAATTATTATTTAAATTGTATATAAAGTCATTGTAAATACTTATTTTTTTATTGTAAACACATTTATTAATGTCATGTAAATGTTTATATACTCTAATAGTGCAAAAACTGTGAGAATCATATGTTTTAGGTTGTTAATAATGAGGTAATAATGTACATTTTGGTGACAATAATGTGTCTGGAATTTAAAAAAATACTGGTTATGAAAAGATCGGTAATAACGTAATTTCGCTTACAGTTTGGAATTAGCCAATCAAAAGTAAAGAAAAGTTTTAGTTTGAATGCTTAAATTCTATTGGACTAGAATTAGCCAATAAGAGACTTGCATTACCGAAGCTATAAGATTTTTACTGTTGGATTCAGTCAGTCACGGGCAAGATGTTATACAGAGCAGACGTAAAAGTCGCGGGTAAGATGTAAAGTACGGATGGTAAAAATTGTGTTCTCCGCTAGAATATATATATAGTGCTCACAGTTTTTTTTTATATAAAGTGTTGTGTTTATAAATGTGCAAGTATAAAGAGAAATAAAAAGAAGTGAAATCAAAAAGTAAATTCTGTGACGTATTTTAATTCTTGTCTTATCACAACCTTAAAAGAACTTGTGTTTCTATAGTGCGACTGAAAGCAGCCAAGGCAAATAACTTTAATAATATTACGTAAAACAAGCATCATCTTCACTTTATAGTTTGGCGTTCCAAGCATCAAACAACATCAAAGTGTATCTTAAAAACGTTGGGTTAAATATCTCAAAGTGACACACATACGCGGAGATTCTCAAATCTCATATCCAGCATTCAGCTAAATAACTTTTTTCAAAGTTGGCAACAAACATACTTCTTCAAATTACAATTGTGGGGCAAACTCCTCCAAACAACTACCATCATAACTATCCGCAAATTGGTGTCCTTCAACATGGAGCTAAATAATTACATAACAGCTCACTTTTGCAAATATACGTAATAATATTTACGTAAGCAAATTGAAGAACATCATAACTTCTTCACAGCGGTGTGCACAATGTATTTCAAGTGTTTGCTGGAAAAACGTCTAGCGAAAGCTTGCTAGATTAAGATTCTTTTTTTGCATAGTTGAACAAGCCAAAGCTTAATCTTGTAGAATAATGTTAAAGCTTTTGCTTTAACTTAAAGACTAATCTTCAAGACAAAGCTTGGATTTTATGCATATAATCCATTGTCTTCTTTCTCTTGAAGTCCATTCCCTGCTGAGAACATTCTTATACTTAGTCCAAGAGTTGCTGCAGTTCACTATACAGCTTTATCAGTGGGGATAGAGGCATGCCCATGAACCTTCATGTGCTCCATGTCTTGAAGTTTCACTCCCTTGCTGAGAACATTCTTGTACTTAGTCCAAGAGTTGCTGCACTTCACTATACAGTTTTATCAGCATGGATAGAGGCACGTCGATGTATATTCACATATTCGTTCTCTCGGATCCTTCTTAATAATTCCTGGCACACCTTGATATGAATCATCACTTGGTGACAGGTGTCATTTTTGAGACATTGTCACACTTCAAATTTGTTTAATAATATTAATGAATATTTGTAGGTAAATGAAGAGCAAGAACAAATATTATGTAAGTTGCAAGGAACAACTTGACATGATAGAGATCACAAACTGAAGCACATGGTAGGGAATAGCCACTTCCACTTTGTACCACCGTGTAATTGGTTCAGGAAGTCTAATGGATAAAGCTTTTCTTGCGAGTGTACAACTTAACTGCTAGATGTCAAGTACAATGTTTACATGGCAGGCATATAAAGTATCCGCTCACGGATTTCTAAAGTTAGCAATTTTCTCTCTCTTGTACAGCATGCCCTGCTAATGAAGTTAATTACGTCAGTACAAAGGAAATAAGGTCAAAGTTTCTACACCACGAGGGTTACTGAAATATTTTATCATTCATGTCGCTTGCCTCATTATAAGCAGATTCAATACTCTTTTGCATTCTTAGTTGTTCAATTGTGACTATGTACAAGTATTGTTTGAAAGGAAATACTGTTGGCAGTTGTGTTATTCCTCATGCATTTCCTGTGGAGTAACAGCTATTTTCTGTGTGCACTGGAGCAGCACAATGGTTTTGTTTCCAGCTCTTGTACTGAGGGTTGGGGTTCAATTCTGGGCTCTGGAGTGGCAATTTTAAGTTGAGCCTTCACCTCTGACTTACTCATATGAAGTATCCCCAAGACCCGACATGGTTCGGAGGGCAGGCTGCCATTCCTCTTCTTCACCCTGTCATCGGAGGCAACAGATTCTGCCTGCTGGGTACCTCCACCTCAGAAATGGGTTCAGTCATCGCATGGCGGCATGAGTTACCACCCCCCCCCCCCCGCAAAGGTAGGAGGCCATGTGGGGAGCATTAGAAATGACAACAGTTTTCTATTCCATATCAATCTCAACTTAAAGTCAAGGCCTTCTTCGCAAGTGTGTTCGTATTCTAGTACATAGGTTTTGTGAGTCCTTTTTAGTAATTTAAGAATTGAAATTGGTATTTTATAGCCCATGTCTGTTAGAAAGAATAGGGCTTTTCAATGGAGAAAGAATTGACGAATTCACCCGAACAAGGGCTCATACTGATACAGCTACTTTTATGGTAATCCACTTTTAATGTTTCTATCGTTTAATACTCTTCCAGTTGACAGTGAAAATAATATTCAAAGTATGCTTTTGTTCCCAATATAGTCTAGAATAAAGTTGTTGCCAGAAAATAGAGAGAATAATTTCCAGATATATATATGCATTATAAGCTACGACTTATGCACCCTAATATAAGCCCTTATTCTGGCATTCATGCATTTTGCAATTATTTTAAGGATTTAAATATTGTGGGAAATAAGATTTGATATAAAATAAATATTTTTATGAACCTTACTATATTTAATCATTTTGTCTGTTTAGAAACGATCAAAACAGAAAAATGTATTGCAATAGAAACAAAAATATTACATACACTCGCAATACATATTAACAAATTGAAATACATAGTATTATTCTTAAGTCAGTCATACTGATGATATTCTCCCCTTTCCTATTCTTCTTTTTCTTCTTCTTATTCATCACTTGAAGAGATGTGGTAGGTCATTCCTACTTTTTCAAAAATATTTTTGAACCAATCCTTTGCTTCTTCATCTAAAGTTGGAAAAAGATGTCTTACATTTTTCTCCTTGCAAGGATTTAAAGGAACTGGCTTTGTCATTTCAGGTAGAATCACATTTTTCTTCAGTTCATATATTTCCATTTCAGTCTTCCAAATATTGAAGGAAATGAAAGATGGCATGTATGTGATTATATGTGGAAGAACTCTGCATTTTTGGCAGGTTTCCTCAGAAACAAAGGAAGCAGATATGTGATTGAAGTTGTGAGAGCTACAGGTTGTCTGTTGATATCTGTGTATCTGGAAGAACTGTACATTTGTGACAGGTTTCCTCAGAAACAAAGGAAGCAGATATGTGATTGAAGTTGTGAGAGTTCCAGGTTGTCTGTTGATATCTGTGTATCTGGAAGAACTCTCCATTTGTGACAGGTTTCCTCAGAAACAAAGGAAGCAGATATGTGATTGAAGTTGTGAGAGTTCCAGATTGTCTGTTGATATCTGTGTACACGGAAGAACTCTACATTTGTGACAGGTTTCCTCAGAAACAAAGGAAGCAGACATGTGATTGAAGTTGTGAGAGTTCCAGATTGTCTGTTGATATCTGTGTATCTGGAAGAACTCTACATTTGTGACAGGTTTCCTCAGAAACAAAGGAAGCAGACATGTGATTGAAGTTGTGAGAGTTCCAGGTTGTCTGTTGATATCTGTGTATCTGGAAGAACTCTACATTTGTGACAGGTTTCCTCAGAAACAAAGGAAGCAGACATGTGATTGAAGTTGTGAGAGTTCCAGATTTTCTGTTGATTTCTTTGTATCTGGAAGAACTCTCCATTTGTGACAGGTTTCCTCAGAAACAAAGGAAGCAGATATGTGATTGAAGTTGTGAGAGTTCCAGATTGTCTGTTGATATCTTTGTATCTGGAAGAACTCTCCATTTGTGACAGGTTTCCTCAGAAACAAAGGAAGCAGATATGTGATTGAAGTTGTGAGAGTTCCAGATTGTCTGTTGATTTCTTTGTATTTGGAAGAACTCTCCATTTGTGACAGGTTTCCTCAGAAACAAAGGAAGCAGATATGTGATTGAAGTTGTGAGAGTTCCAGATTGTCTCTTGATATCTTTGGATCTGGAAGAACTCTCCATTTGTGACAGGTTTCCTCAGAAACAAAGGAAGCAGATATGTGATTGAAGTTGTGAGAGTTCCAGATTGTCTGTTGATTTCTTTGTATTTGGAACAACTCTCCATTTGTGACAGGTTTCCTCAGAAACAAAGGAAGCAGATATGTGATTGAAGTTGTGAGAGTTCCAGATTGTCTGTTGATATCTTTGTATCTGGAAGAACTCTCCATTTGTGACAGGTTTCCTCAGAAACAAAGGAAGCAGATATGTGATTGAAGTTGTGAGAGTTCCAGATTGTCTGTTGATATCTGTGTATCTGGAAGAACTCTACATTTGTGACAGGTTTCCTCAGAAACAAAGGAAGCAGACATGTGATTGAAGTTGTGAGAGTTCCAGATTTTCTGTTGATTTCTTTGTATCTGGAAGAACTCTCCATTTGTGACAGGTTTCCTCAGAAACAAAGGAAGCAGATATGTGATTGAAGTTGTGAGAGTTCCAGATTGTCTGTTGATATCTGTGTATCTGGAAGAACTCTCCATTTGTGTCAGGTTTCCTCAGAAACAAAGGAAGCAGATATGTGATTGAAGTTGTGAGAGTTCCAGATTTTCTGTTGATTTCTTTGTATCTGGAAGAACTCTCCATTTGTGTCAGGTTTCCTCAGAAACAAAGGAAGCAGATATGTGATTGAAGTTGTGAGAGTTCCAGGTTGTCTGTTGATATCTGTGTATCTGGAAGAACTCTCCATTTGTGTCAGGTTTCCTCAGAAACAAAGGAAGCAGATATGTGATTGAAGTTGTGAGAGTTCCAGATTGTCTGTTGATATCTGTGTATCTGGAAGAACTCTCCATTTGTGTCAGGTTTCCTCAGGAACAAAGGAAGCAGATATGTGATTGAAGTTGTGAGAGTTCCAGGTTGTCTGTTGATATCTGTGTATCTGGAAGAACTCTCCATTTGTGTCAGGTTTCCTCAGAAACCTAGGAAGCAGATATGTGATTGAAGTTGTGAGAGTTCCAGGTTGTCTGTTGATATCTGTGTATCTGGAAGAACTCTCCATTTGTGTCAGGTTTCCTCAGAAACAAAGGAAGCAGATATGTGATTGAAGTTGTGAGAGTTCCAGGTTGTCTGTTGATATCTGTGTATCTGGAAGAACTCTCCATTTGTGACAGGTTTCCTCAGAAACAAAGGAAGCAGATATGTGATTGAAGTTGTGAGAGTTCCAGATTGTCTGTTGATTTCTTTGTATCTGGAAGAACTCTCCATTTGTGACAGGTTTCCTCAGAAACAAAGGAAGCAGATATGTGATTGAAGTTGTGAGAGTTCCAGGTTGTCTGTTGATATCTTTGTGTCTGGAAGAACTCTCCATTTTTGGCAGGTTTCCTCAGAAACAAAGGAAGCAGATATGTGATTGAAGTTGTGAGAGTTCCAGATTTTCTGTTGATTTCTTTGTATCTGGAAGAACTCTCCATTTGTGTCAGGTTTCCTCAGAAACAAAGGAAGCATATATGTGATTGAAGTTGTGAGAGTTCCAGATTGTCTGTTGATATCTTTGTATCTGGAAGAACTCTCCATTTGTGACAGGTTTCCTCAGAAACAAAGGAAGCAGATATGTGATTGAAGTTGTGAGAGTTCCAGATTGTCTGTTGATATCTTTGTATCTGGAAGAACTCTCCATTTGTGACAGGTTTCCTTAGAAACAAAGGAAGCAGATATGTGATTGAAGTTGTGAGAGTTCCAGGTTGTCTGTTGATATCTGTGTATCTGGAAGAACTCTCCATTTGTGTCAGGTTTCCTCAGAAACAAAGGAAGCAGATATGTGATTGAAGATGTGAGAGTTCCAGGTTGTCTGTTGATATCTGTGTATCTGGAAGAACTCTCCATTTGTGTCAGGTTTCCTTAGAAACAAAGGAAGCAGATATGTGATTGAAGTTGTGAGAGTTCCAGGTTGTCTGTTGATATCTGTGTATCTGGAAGAACTCTCCATTTTTGGCAGGTTTTCTCAGAAACAAAGGAAGCAGATATGTGATTGAAGTTGTGAGAGTTCCAGATTGTCTGTTGATTTCTTTGTATCTGGAAGAACTCTCCATTTGTGTCAGGTTTCCTCAGAAACAAAGGAAGCAGATATGTGATTGAGGTTGTGAGAGTTCCAGATTGTCTGTTGATATCTTTGTATCTGGAAGAACTCTCCATTTGTGACAGGTTTCCTCAGAAACAAAGGAAGCAGATATGTGATTGAAGTTGTGAGAGTTCCAGATTGTCTGTTGATTTCTTTGTATTTGGAAGAACTCTCCATTTGTGACAGGTTTCCTCAGAAACAAAGAAAGCAGATATGTGATTGAAGTTGTGAGAGTTCCAGATTGTCTGTTGATTTCTTTGTATTTGGAAGAACTCTCCATTTGTGTCAGGTTTCCTCAGAAACAAAGGAAGCAGATATGTGATTGAAGTTGTGAGAGTTCCAGGTTGTCTGTTGATTTCTTTGTATCTGGAAGAACTCTCCATTTGTGTCAGGTTTCCTCAGAAACAAAGGAAGCAGATATGTGATTGAAGTTGTGAGAGTTCCAGATTGTCTGTTGATATCTGTGTATCTGGAAGAACTCTCCATTTGTGTCAGGTTTCCTCAGGAACAAAGGAAGCAGATATGTGATTGAAGTTGTGAGAGTTCCAGGTTGTCTGTTGATATCTGTGTATCTGGAAGAACTCTCCATTTGTGTCAGGTTTTCCTCAGAAACAAAGGAAGCAGATATGTGATTGAAGTTGTGAGAGTTCCAGGTTGTCTGTTGATATCTGTGTATCTGGAAGAACTCTCCATTTGTGTAGGTTTCCTCAGAAACAAAGGAAGCAGATATGTGATTGAAGTTGTGAGAGTTCCAGATTGTCTGTTGATTTCTTTGTATCTGGAAGAACTCTCCATTTGTGACAGGTTTCCTCAGAAACAAAGGAAGCAGATATGTGATTGAAGTTGTGAGAGTTCCAGGTTGTCTGTTGATATCTTTGTGTCTGGAAGAACTCTCCATTTTTGGCAGGTTTCCTCAGAAACAAAGGAAGCAGATATGTGATTGAAGTTGTGAGAGTTCCAGATTGTCTGTTGATTTCTTTGTATCTGGACGAACTCTCCATTTGTGTCAGGTTTCCTCAGAAACAAAGGAAGCATATATGTGATTGAAGTTGTGAGAGTTCCAGATTGTCTGTTGATATCTTTGTATCTGGAAGAACTCTCAATTTGTGACAGGTTTCCTCAGAAACAAAGGAAGCAGATATGTGATTGAAGTTGTGAGAGTTCCAGATTGTCTGTTGATATGTTTGTATCTGGAAGAACTCTCCATTTGTGACAGGTTTCCTCAGAAACAAAGGAAGCAGATATGTGATTGAAGTTGTGAGAGTTCCAGGTTGTCTGTTGATATCTGTGTATCTGGAAGAACTCTCCATTTGTGTCAGGTTTCCTCAGAAACAAAGGAAGCAGATATGTGATTGAAGATGTGAGAGTTCCAGGTTGTCTGTTGATATCTGTGTATCTGGTAGAACTCTCCATTTGTGTCAGGTTTCCTTAGAAACAAAGGAAGCAGATATGTGATTGAAGTTGTGAGAGTTCCAGGTTGTCTGTTGATATCTGTGTATCTGGAAGAACTCTCCATTTTTGGCAGGTTTCCTCAGAAACAAAGGAAGCAGATATGTGATTGAAGTTGTGAGAGTTCCAGATTGTCTGTTGATTTCTTTGTATCTGGAAGAACTCTCCATTTGTGTCAGGTTTCCTCAGAAACAAAGGAAGCAGATATGTGATTGAAGTTGTGAGAGTTCCAGATTGTCTGTTGATATCTTTGTATCTGGAAGAACTCTCCATTTGTGACAGGTTTCCTCAGAAACAAAGGAAGCAGATATGTGATTGAAGTTGTGAGAGTTCCAGATTGTCTGTTGATTTCTTTGTATCTGGAAGAACTCTCCATTTGTGACAGGTTTCCTCAGAAACAAAGGAAGCAGATATGTGATTGAAGTTGTGAGAGTTCCAGATTGTCTGTTGATTTCTTTGTATCTGGAAGAACTCTCCATTTGTGACAGGTTTCCTCAGAAACAAAGGAAGCAGATATGTGATTGAAGTTGTGAGAGTTCCAGATTGTCTGTTGATTTCTTTGTATCTGGAAGAACTCTCCATTTTTGACAGGTTTCCTCAGAAACAAAGGAAGCAGATATGTGATTGAAGTTGTGAGAGTTCCAGATTGTCTGTTGATTTCTTTGTATCTGGAAGAACTCTCCATTTGTGACAGGTTTCCTCAGAAACAAAGGAAGCAGACATGTGATTGAGGTTGTGGGAGTTCCAGATTGTCTGTTGATATCTTTGTATCTGGAAGAACTCTCCATTTGTGATAGGTTTCCTCAGAAACAAAGGAAGCAGATATGTGATTGAAGTTGTGAGAGTTTAAGATTGTCTGTTGATTTCTTTGTATCGGGAAGAACTCTCCATTTGTGACAGGTTTCCTCAGAAACAAAGAAAGCAGATATGTGATTGAAGTTGTGAGAGTTCCAGATTGTCTGTTGATTTCTTTGTATCTGGAAGAACTCTCCATTTGTGTCAGGTTTCCTCAGAAACAAAGGAAGCAGATATGTGATTGAAGTTGTGAGAGTTCCACATTGTCTGTTGATATCTGTGTATCTGGAAGAACTCTCCATTTGTGATAGGTTTCCTCAGAAACAAAGGAAGCAGATATGTGATTGAAGTTGTGAGAGTTCCAGATTGTCTGTTGATTTCTTTGTATCTGGAAGAACTCTCCATTTGTGACAGGTTTCCTCAGAAACAAAGGAAACAGACCATTCCCTTAATATCAGAGTGTCCCACAATACGTGGAGTGGTTGTGGATTTTGGGGAAAATATGAAACAACTTGCATATACTCCACTGCTGATTATGTTGTAGACATTTCTTAAAAATTTTTTGACCATAGCTGTGACCTCCTATGAGGAAAATATGATGGATCTTAACACTGTGAACTTTCAAAAACCACAAACAAAATGTTAAGAACTTTATATTCTTGTTTTGTCCTCCTTCAGCATCAAAAAACATTACAATGGGTGTTTGTGCACAAGTTCCATTAGATGTGGTACATGAACAAAATAATTTGTATCAGGATTTTTTTCTCCCTTCCATCTCTAGGAAAACATAAATGTAACTTGTAGAATCAATGCAGTGTACGTTGAGTATATAGAGCCACATGAGGCGCCTATAAAATTGGCTTGTGCAATTTTAATTTTGAAAGTGGGAGACTTTGTGCAAAATCGAATTCTATGCACACAATGTCAGAAATTTCTACTTTGCTCTCACTTATTGTTTTGTTTCTCAGAGCTTTGATGTGCTTCGACGTTTTGTCTATTTTGTAGATATTCTGTTTTACAATAATGTGTTTTGTTTGTTTTTAGGAGTAATTCACATTTTGTGCAATAATCACAGATGTCTGTATGAGGGGGATGTTTAGCAAAGTCACATTTTACTCAAAAAAAAACAAAAAAACTTGTGGTACGTGTTATAAGCAAGATTCAACGCACCTCCGGTCCTTGATTGAAAGAATTGTTTAACTAACATGTATAACTTCTTTACTGTCAAATCAGAACTCCAAGAATATTTTAACTTTGTTTAAAATGAGGGTAATGTGAAGCTTTGTGAGTTGAGGCATTAATTTTGTGGGGTTGGTTTGAATGTGTACCCCCGTGCCATCAAGAATATTGCGTGAAGCAGTTTATTTTTCTTTTTACTGAGCTTTGCAAAAGTCAAATATCTTGTTTCATTCTCCTGTTAGTGTATGCCCATTGATTTGTTGCTGGCTGGATACACTTAGTTTTACGATTAACCAACCCTCTTGAGGCATCACGAAGTGGAAATGATCTTTTTCCTTTTTACACGCATATCCCAAACATTTTTTAATATAGAATCCTGATCATACTCAGAAATTATGTGCACAGTTTTTTGAACATTTTATCACAGGCGCAAAAACGTTTTCTTCATTGTGCTTACCTTGAGCAGTCATATATGACTTTCCGCTATCTCTATAAATTTTTCGTTCTTCTGTTTTCCATTTGTTTTTGTTCAAACTTTTTTTCCCTGACATTATTGGGTTTAGCTTATTGGTACAAATAGCATAGGTGCATTGACTACACTAATGCGACTGCTGACTGCTATGGACAGTTGAATGCAAGCTGTTACATGATGTAAACATACTTTTGCTGAATCTAAGTTATACAAGTTTTAGAGAAGATACTAAGGGGAATTCGCTTGTAAATGTTGTGATGGTTGGAGAGAGGGCCTATGAGCCCATGAACCTTTATTCAAATGATGTTCTCAATTATCAAATGAGTTGAGTGTTTTTGAGATTTCCCTACACATACAATATGCATATAGATATAAATTTTGTCTCTTTGTAGTATTGATATCAGAGGCACTCGGCTAGAATTATATTTTTGAGTATTATGGATTTTAAAGTTTTTACACATTTTCCCTAAAGCTTGTAATCAAAATTATGAGTTCAAATCCTGCCATGGCATTAAATTTTTCAATCTTGTCCTACACATAATTTGTTTGAAACAATAGATTACCATTATGAATTGAGTTTTATCAGGGAAAAAAAAACAAATATTACAGAGTGAGCCAAAAGACTCCGAATCAGCTGAGTGGTGTTTTTCCTGTCCGTGTCCTCGGCGCTTGTTGTTGTCTGCTGCTATCATAGAAAGGCATGGATGAAACCATACAACTTTTTAAAACTATTTTTAAAGGCTTTACTTACCAACTTTACGAAAGAAGATGCTGAAACTGGCCACCGTCATCATCCATACATTTTTGACACCTCTTTAGGAAACTATCCATCATGACCGATGTCATCTAATATTTCTTCGGTAAGAACCAAACGCAGTCTTTTAAATTTCTTAGCCTGGAACTTTTACACTTGGAAATCTTTCTGCAAATCATACTTTCACTTGGCAAGCTGACTGAGTTAAGACATACAAATCATAAATAAATACACGCTGTGCAGTAGAAAACGTATACTGAGCCATAATATACTTCGTGCCTAAGTACAGGACAAAATAATAAATAACTCGTAATAACTGAACTACATCACATCACAGTCAACTCAAAACTGTACTTCACACTGCACACCAAAACCACAACAGCGTGGCTTTGTTTATGGCAGCAGTGTGTTATGTTTTTATCATATTTCCACACGCCGAATGGAACAGCACCGCACAGGGTAATATTGTTCAAAAAACACCCCTCTGGGGTAACTTAAAACATAAAGTGTACAGGACAAACCCACACACCCTGGAAGAATTAAAACAGAATATCCGCCAGGAAATTTCTCAACGTGAACTACGGTGAGTGATAGATAGTTTCCTAAAGAGGTGCCAAAAATGTATGGACAACCGCTGGCCAGTTTTAGTATCTCCTTTCATAAAATTGGTAAGTAAAGCCTTTAAAATTAGTTTTAAAAATGTTGTATGGTTTCATCTGCACCTTTCTATGATAGTGGCAGACGACAACGAGCGCTGAGGACACGGACAGGAAAAACACTGCGCAGCCGGTTTGGAATGTTTTGGCTCACTCTGTATTAACAGCTGAATTTGTTTAGGTCAGTGACATGAAGTAAAATCTGTTAAGGGTAGTAGCTCACTGCTTTACACGAACTGCGGCTTGCATTTAGAGCCCAATTGCTCAGCTGACCTCTTAAAAATATATGTGTTAGGATCTTCAATATGCAGTTGATTAACAATAACATGTTTCTATGGCAGTTCTGTGTTCTAGCCCAGCATTTCCTCTTCTCTTAACATAGACATTACAATTACAACTGCACTCTATTGTCAGATGGATATCAATTTGAATGAATGAATGAATTTATTTCTACAACTTCTGTTACATAACTTTTATAATTTTTCATTTATCTAACCTAAACTAAGTACAGATTAAATTAACCTTGTTGCTACCTTGGCTTGCATGTCACTCAAGCCGTTTGCCCCTCCTGGTAGCTCATGTTACCCCATCCCTTTTATCCTGGTTATCCCCCTCCTTCCCTCTGTCTTCTTCTCTTGTACTCTTTACTTTCCTTGCCCCCTTTTTTGTTTGCTTTCTGTAAAAAGTCAGCTATACTTCTAATCTTTTTTCTTTACCCGTTAACATTTTTATAGCTACAATTTTCCTCTCCATTTTTATCTCCATAATGGTAACTCCTTACATTCCGCCATGTAACGTGTTACACTTTCTTTCTCACCGCACATTTCACATATTCCTTTATCTCTACCTCTTATCCCTCTTAGAAATATTGTTCCTGTCCTCATTCAAACTATCCCCCCCTTTTTTTTTGTTTTGTTTTGTTTTGTTTTGTTTTGTTTTGTCTGTTACAGCAATCTACATAAGGTTGTCATCCCCAGTCTCTTTTCATTTGTTTATAGAATTGTAATGATTTATTGTTTTTTCTAAACTTTCCCATATCTCCTGTCTTTCTGTCTCTTCTATTTCGCTGTTTACCAGTTTACATCACTTTCATTCCTTTCTTCTAGCTTCCATATGTCTCCCATTCCTATTTTCCCCATAATTCTTCCTATCCCTGCCCACCAACTGTTTCTGTTCTCTAAGCTTTTTCTGTTTCATGCATAACTTTAAGATTTCTCCCTCTTCTTTAACCAAACATCAGTACCAGAATATTATTGTTCCTTTCCTTCTTGTTTTTCCTAGTTGTACTAAAGCTACTTCTGTTGGTGCTGATCTTGGTAACCCTAATAGTTCTTTACAGAGCATTCTGTACGTATGATCTACCTTTTCACTTACATCTGTCCTCTCCCCGCCCCCAGATCTCTATTGCATAAAGCATTCTTGATTCCATTAGAGCCTCTTACACTCTTTTCAGCCACTTGGCTGTCATTTTTAGCTTGTATTTACGTATTCTTATTCCTGTCATTGCAACCCTCCCTTTTGCTTCTATTTTTCTACTATGTGCCTCCCATTCCCCTTTGTTATTCAGCCTCACTCCTAAGTATTCAGATTCTTTGACCGCTTCTAATCCTTTCCCGTTTAGTACCCATGTTTCTTCTTTTCTCAGTTTAATTCCTTTTTCGAAGACCATAACTTTTGACTTGTTCATATTTATTCTGATATATAATAATACAGAAATTTCTTTATTTGCTATTACCAGGCCATGCCAATTTCCTTTTTGCATTTTGTCTATTATATTATCTATGAATAAATTAAATTAAATTTGACTCAATTTACATTCTTGTCTCAATCCTATTTTTTGCTCTGTCATCTTCGCGATTTGATTTTTTCCCTATCTTATACAAAACTTTACCCCTTTATAGACTTGTTTGCTACTTCCATTATATAGTTTTCACTTACCCCTTTTCTCCTTAATTTCCATACTAGGGCATTTCTGTTTATCGTATCAAATGCTTTCTCAAAATCTGTAAAGAACATGCATACCCTTCCTCTCTTCTTACTGAGGTATGGTCTTTATTATGAACGCATTATCTATTGTTTGTTTCCCTTTCCTGAAATCTGCTTGAAATCGTGACAGCTTCTTTTCTTGTTCCACCTTTCTATGTATTTTTCTTAAAATAAATAACAAACTTATTCCCCTGTAATTTTCTGGTGTTCAAATGCATGTGTAACAACACTTACTCCATCATCAGCTGTGGTATACGAGGGTGGTCTGAAAAGTTTCCGACCTCAACATGAAGATGGCAGCACTCATAAATAAAAGCTAGTGAATTTCATTGTTCATCTGTTGACAGTTACTCACCAAAGTTTCAGCCATTTTGGATGCTCAGTTGTTATGTAACAGTCGTTTGAGTGAGGTGATGTGAGTGTTTTTATGAAAATGGACAAAATCGAGTATCAAGCTGTTTTTGAAAGGCAATACGCCTACGCAAATCAAAGATGAGTTGGATTCTGTGTATGGGAACTCTGCGCCATCATTTACCGCAGTGAAATTTTGGGCAGCTGGATTTAAACGTGGCCGTAAGAGCTTGGGAGACGATGAACATTCAGGACGTCCAAAAATTGCAACTACCGACGAAAACATCGCCAAAATTCACCAAATGGTGCTAGACAACTGCCGCATTAAAGTGAGAGAGATAGCATAGGCTATGAACATGTCAAAAGAACATGTTTGTCACATATTAAATCAACATTTAGACATGAGAAAGCTGTCCGCGTGTTGGGTGCTGCATTTGCTCACGTTTGACCAAAAACGTGTTCGAATGAACATTTCCAGTGCTCTGTTGGCGCAGTTTAGGCGCAATAAATCCGAGTTTTGGTGCCGATTAATTACTGTAGATGAAACTTGGATACACCATTATATGCCCAAAACAAAAATACAGTCCAAACAATGGACTGCAAAGGGGGAACTGGCTCCAAAAAAAGCAAAAACTGTTTTTTCAGCTGGGAAATGGATGGCGACTGTTTTTTGGGATAGTCATGAAGTTATTTTAATTGATTATCTTCAAAAAGGAAAAACCGTTACAGGAGCATACTATGCATCATTACTTGCCAAGCTGAAGGCAGAACTTGCGGAAAAATGGCCACATTTGCAGAAAAAGAAAATCCTGTTTCACCAAGACAACGCACCGTCTCACACCTCAGCGGTTCCAATGGCGAAAATCCACGAATTACGGTTTGAACTGCTTGACCATCCGCCTTACTCACCAGATCTAGCCCCAAGCGACTTCTTTTTGTTCCCTCATCTGAAAATTGCGCCCGGAGGACAGAATTTTCGTCAAATGAAGAGGCAATCACCTTCATGAACAATTATTTTGCAGAGAAAAACGCCGAGTACTATTTGGATGGGTTACAGAGATGGGAACATCGCTGGGAGAATCGTGTCGAGTTACAAGGAGACTATGTTGAAAAATAAAAAAAATAAAAAAAAAAATTCTGAAAAAAATGTCTTGTAGCTTTATTAGGTCGGAAACTTTTCAGACCACCCTCGTACATTAATTCCTTTGGGATTGTTTTTGTTAATTCTGTCTCATTTTCTATGCTATGGTTTGTATCTAAGAAATGCAATGTTGTATTTCTTTAAGCTTCAAGCCAGTTTTTCTAATGTAACCCTTTTTAAGAATTGCAGCTTTTTTATTTCTTATAGGTATGACATTTTGTCTGTTGTACAGAGCCTTCGTTTGTATGACTGGCTGATCTAATGGGAATTTTCTTGGCACCGAAAAGCACCAGTGGAGTGAGATATTCATAGCCCCTTAAATTTATATGCATACATTTCTCATGCAATTTTTATTTACTTTTTTTTTTTTTTACAGTTCTTAACTGGGTAGATCATATCGGACGGTGAATGAATGAATGGATGCTCAAATGGACCCAGTATTCCAAATCTTAGACTTCCTGACATTCATCTTTGAGGGAAGGGAATACCCTGAAAGAAACTTAATCCAGGTATTAACATTAATATATGAAAAGAAGCTAAAAATACTGATATGTTTTTGAATTTACTTAAGGTGAGTCGGAATTAGTTACATTAACATCACTTTTGTTTACTCACTTGACATGTTCTGGGAAACGGTGTACTCCCATCATCAGAAGTTGTCCGACTGGTCCGTACTATTGGTGTTTTCATTGTGGTGATTGTCTATCATGGTGGCATCTTGAGTTGGTGAAATATCCTTCCGGAGGGGACTTGGTGGGGACAAATCATAATTCATTAGTTATGGACTGTGTTTTTGAAAATGAAGATCTTCTCCCTGTATGCTGTTACATGTTTTGCTGATTTGATTAGTGTTGCGTTTGGTTTGATGTTATGGTTGATCATCCAGAAATGGTGTGAGAATGCAGATTTGTTCTTTTGTTTGTATTTTATGCATCTCATATGTTCCTTTAGCCTAGTTTACAGGTTTAGTTTTGTCTTGCTTATATATACCTTACTACAATCAGAACAGTTGATTTTAACCTTTAGCATAGAGAAATTACTTTGCAACAGGTTAAAAGACCCCATACCAGAAAACAAAAAGGTTGAAATCTACAAAATCAACTGTTGTAATTGCAATAACGTATATATAGGCAAGACAAAAAGAAACCTGGAAACTAGGCTAAAGGAACAAATGACAAGCCTAAAATACAAATCTGCAGTGTCACACCATTTCTGGACGACCAACCACAACATCAAACCAGCCAAATAAGCAACAGAATTAAACACATGGAAGAAGATGTTTGTTTTGAAACACAGCCCACAACTAATGAATTTTGATTTGCAGCCACCAAGTACATTTCACTGCCACAAGATAGACAATCACCACAATGAAAACCCCAATAACATGGACCAGTTGGACACCTTTTGATGATGGGAACAAACTATTTCCTGAAACATGTCAAGTGAGTAAACATGGGTGATGTTAGCGTAACTAATTCTGATCCACCTTAAGCAAATTCAATCCAGGTAACTCAACCTTACTGAGATTTAAACTTGGGACCTCCTGAATCTGATGCATACACACTATCCCCACACCACAGAGGTGGGCACATGTAAATTTTAACTGCAACAACCACATAGAAAATGATACACACACATATCTCACACCTTTTACAAAAATTTGCCATGCAGGTCAATACAGCAATCATTAACACTCAACTGAAAAATGAACTCTCACATTATCACATGCTTGCAATTCCTAAATATGATTATCTTATAGAGTTCTAATTTTAAAAAATTTTAGCATTCCAAATAAAATTAGCAGCTTTGCTGATTCCTGTGCAACTGTTCTCAGAAATTTCTATAGAGCTTGCTGTAACCTTTCTCTAATGTCATCAAGCTTTTTCTCTGTAAGAACATGGCAATCTAATTTTCCGTTCTTATCAAGAACAGTTCTCAAAATCTATTCAAAAGATTAGGATATTAGGCACACAAACAGCAGGGAATCTGTCTCACTTCTCTACAAGAGTTTGTTGTCACATAGAAATCATACATGAAGATTCTGTGTGCTGGCATTATAACAGCAGGGAACCTGTCCCACTTCTCTACAACAGTTTGTTGTTACATAGAAATCATACATGAAGATTCTGTGTGCTGGCATTATAACAGCAGGGAATCTGTGTCACTTCTCTTCAAGGGTTTGTTGTTATTGTCTTCTTTCTCTACAAGAGTTTGTTGTCACAAAGGAATCATACATGAAGATTCTATGTTCTTGCATTATAACAGTAGGAAATCTGTCTCACTTCTCAGGAAAGTTTAATGTCACACAGGAATCATACATGAAGATTATTAGGTGTCCTAGCATTAGAACAGCACAAAATCCATCTCAAATCTCTACAACAGTTTGTTGTCACACAGGTATCATACATAAATATCATTCTGTCTGCTGCCATTATAACAGCAGGGAATCTGTCTCACTTCTCTACAACAGTTTGTTGTCATAGGGAATCATACATGAAAATTCTGAATGGTGACATTATAACAGCAGGGAATCTGTGTCACTTCTCTACAAGAGTTTGGTGTTAGATAGGAATGATACTTGAAGATTCTGGGTGCTGTCATTATTACAGCAGTGAATCTGTCTCGTCACTCTATAAGATATTTGACACCTAGGTATCATCCATGAAGGTTCTGCATGCTGGCATTATAACAGCAGGGAATCTGTCCCACTTCTCTACAAGAGTTTGTTGTTACATAGGAATCATACATAAAGGTTATTCTAGGTGCTGGCATTATAACAGCAGGGAATCTTTCGCACATCTCTACAAAAGTTTCTTGCCGCAAAGGAATCATACATGAAGATTCTGTGTGCTTGCATATTAACAGTAGTGAATCTGTCTCACTTCTCTACAAGAGTTTGTTGTTACATGGGAATCCTACATGAAGATTCTGTGTGCTAGCATTATAACAGAAGGAAATCTGTCTCACTTCTGTACAAGAGTTTGTTATCACATAGGAATCATACTTGAAGATTCTGTGTGCTGGCATTATAACAGCAGGGAATCTTTCTCAGTTCTCTACAAGAGTTTCTTGACACATAGGAATCATACATGAAGATTATTCTGTGTGCTGGTTATTTCACTGCAGGGAATCTGTCTCACTTCTCGGCAAGAGCCTGTTTTCACACAGGAATCATACATAAATATTCTTCTGTATGCTGGTATTATAACAGCAGGATATCTGTCTCACTTCTCTACAAGAGTTTGTTGTTACATAGGAATCATACGTGAAGATTATTCTGTGTGCTGGCCTTATACAGCAGGGAATCTGTCTCACATCTTTACAAAGTTTTTTGTTACCTAGAAATCATAAATGAAGATCCTGTGTTCTGGCTTTATAACAGCAGGGTATCAGTCTCACTTCTCTACACTAGTGTTTTGTTACATAGGAATCAGAGAGGGGAAGGCTGTGTAACGGAGCAAGCACGAAAGAACAAGAAAAGAGTGGGAGTGGATGTACAAACGTACAGATGCAGAATCGGAAGTTTTGGCAGGAAAAAAATAAGAAAAGACGGAAAAATAAAAATGGAAATTCAGATATGGAGAGCCATCACGATGGTAATTATGATTTTGCTGATAACAGGAGGAGTAGAGCAAAACCCGGGACCAACAGAGATGAACAAAATAATGGAAGAAATAAGAGAGATGGGAACGCAATTAGGAAAAAGGATGGATAACAATACAAGAGAGTTGAAAGAAGCAATGAAAATACAAAGAGAGGAAATGGAGAAACAGATATCAGAATGCAAAGAAAGAATAGCTGGGATGGAAAAAAGATTCGAAATGGATAAGAGAAGAAAAAACTGCGTAATATTTGGAGTGGCAGAGGACAGAAGAAATCTGGAAGACATGGTGTATGAAATTATGGAAGATGTGATGGGAATACAGATGTTCGGCTGGGAAATTGAAGATACGTTTAGGATAGGAAAGAAAGGAAGAAAGCCAAGACCTATTATTGTGAAATTGACAACAATGAGAAAAAGTGGGAGATTTTAAGACAAACAAGAAGACTAAGGGGGACAAAAATATTCATAGAACAGGACTATACAAAAGAACAAGACCAAAGGAAGGGATTAATTAAAAGAATGAATGAAGCAAGAGCAGTAGGAAAAAAAGCATATCTAGGAGGGCTACAATTAATAGTGGAAGGTGAAAATTGGAATATGAGCATTAAAAGAAACAAAACTAGAGGAACATAAGCACTACAGCAAAATATAGACCGACCGGAAAACACAGGACAAAGACCTGAACAGAGAATGGAATCATCAGCAGGATTTCAGCAAAGTCAAACATGGGTGAGAAGAGGTCAACAAAATGAAAGAGCGACAGCTGAGCAAGAGGACAGAAGAAGTGGAAGAAGCAACTTTGAAGAGAGACGAGAGGAAGAGACAAGGGGAAGGCAGGAAGAAGAGTTGGTAGTGGTGGGAGAAAGCGAAGAGACAATATTGGTGAACGAAATAACCGTTAGGGAGGCGCCAGAAGAAGGAGGGGCGGCAGCAGGAATTGTGCTGAGTGAGGGTAGGGAGGCAGGGAAAAGCGAGAGTGCAAAGAGGGGAAAAACGCAAAGTGGGGAAGTGTTACTGGTAGGGTCCATAAGTGAAGCAGATGAAACAAAAAGAAAGGTTCAAAATTTTTATCCAAGGATTATATTCAGCTTAAGAATGTAAGAGAAGAAACGGAAATGGAGCCTCGAAGTACAAGATACGGGAAAATGTTGGAGAGTTTTAAATTCCAAGAACAGCCAAAGAATAAATAGGGAAAGGGGCTAAAATTAATGTTTTGGAATGTGGAAGGGCTAAGAAATAAGATAGGTAGCGGGGAAATGAAAAATATTATGTGTTCTATGGATTTTGTAGGGGTAGCAGAGACATGGTTGGGAAAGGATGAGGTAGTAGAAATAGCAGGTTTCAAGTTTCTAGAGAAAAAGGCAAGGAAAAGATGCGGTAGGGGAAGAGCATCAGGAGGAGTAGGTCTGTTTACAAAGAATGATTCGGAAAAAATTATTGATATAGAAAAAATGGAGAATAGAGGCACCAATGTGCTATGGTCAATAATTAAGCAAAATAACGGGGTAAGATTAGGAATAGGGGTGGCATATAACCCACCAGAAACATCATTTTTTTACGATAGTAACTTTTATAGTAAATTAGAAGAAGATATGGAAGAAATACAAGAAAAGATGCCAGAGACAGAATTTATTGTGATGGGAGATTTGAATGTGAGATTAGGAGAAGAGAATGGAAGGTTATTAGGTAAAGAGCAGATACAAGAAGATAGGGATGTGATAAGGCCAAGGAAAAGCAGGGACGTAGTGATTAATAAGGAGGGAAAAAAATTACTAGAATTTTGCGAGATAAACAACATGCTAATATGTAATGGATCAATGAAAGGAGACAAGGAGGGGGAGTTTACATTTGTAAACGCAAACGGTCAAAGTGTAGTAGATTACATGATATGTAGTGAGGAACTGGAGGATAGAATCACCACATTTAAAATAATAAATGAAGAAGTAGGTAGTAGCCATTTCCCACTAATGATGGAAATAAATGTTCTGGAACAGAGGGTAAAGAATAAGGAAACAGCTAAAATAAAAACAATAAAAGTGTATAAATGGAGAGAAGTACTAAAAGAGGAATTTGTGAAAGAATTAAAGTCAAAGGTAAGTCAGATTGTGGAGTGTGGTATAAAAATGGCTATGGATGAGGGAAATTCAGAAAAAGTATTACAGTTACTAAAATTATTACTAACAAGAGCAGGAGCAGGGATGGAAGGAAGGCACGGAAAAGGCCAAGAAATTAAGGGGTGGTTTGATGAAGAATGCAGAATTAAAAAAAAGGAGGTATTTAAAGAGCTTATTAGTTGGAGGAGGTCAGAGAAAGAAAGGGATAGACAAAATCTGATGAAACTTAAGGGGGAATATAAAGTTTGCTTGAGGCTAAGAGGAAAGAATGGCAGAGAAGTATAGAAAAGAATCTAAAGGCAGCAATAGAGAGTAAGGATAGTAAAAAAATATGGGAAATAGTGAGGATGATGAACAAGAAGAGAGAGGACAAAAACAGAATTACACCGAATGAATGGATAGGGTACTTTAGAAGGCTAATTGGAGAAGGGAAGAGAATAAAGTTAGACATAAAAGAGGTAGGACAAGGAAGAATATTTAATGAGAAATTAGACAGTAAAATCACAGAGCTGGAAGTTCACCAGCAAATAAGGAATATAAAAAAAGGTAAGGCAGTATAAATAGACGGAATACCGGGAATTCTGGAAAATATATGGGGAAATGCAAAGTGGGCTAACAGTGATGACAAAATTATTAAATAAAATTAAAGAAAAGAATGATGTACCAGAATGTTGGAAAATAAGTATGGTGGTACCAATTTACAAAGGAAAGGGAGGAGCAAATAGACCAGAAAACTATAGGGGAATAAGTTTACTATCAATATTAGGGAAAATATACACAGATATATTGGCTGACAGATAGAGAAACTGGGTGGAAGAGGATGGAATACTGTCAGAATATCAAGCAGGGTTTAGGAAAGGTAAACAAACAATAGACAATATATTTATAATAAAGACTATAATAGATAAATACTTGAGCAGGAAAAGAGGAAGGATATACATGCTTTTGCAGATTTTGAAAAAGCATTTGATACAATAAATAGGGAAGCATTAGCATATAAATTAAGTAAGAAAGGGGTAAGCAAAAACTTTATAACAGAAATCAGAAAGATTTATAAAGATGCAAGATTCTGTATAAGATGTAAAAATAATGGAGTTACAGAAATGACGGAGCAAAAAATAGGATTAAGACAAGGGTGTAAATTGAGTCCTATACTATTTAATATATTCATAGATGACATATTAGAAAGAGTGAAAGAAAAAAATCTACACTGCCCCATAATAGCAAATACAGAGATACCAGGTTTACTATATGTGGATGATCTTATGGTCGGGGCTATAACGGTAATTGGATTACAGAAAGCAGTTCATGGAATACATGAATTCTGCAAAGAATGGGGAATAAAAGTAAATATAAATAAATAAAAAGTTATGGTATTTAAAAGAGGAAATAAACTAAAAAGAGAAGAGAAATGGCAGATGGGGGGGGTTTAAAGTTAGAAGTTGTCAAGGAGATGGATTACTTGGGGGTGAGGATGAGCAGTAATGGTGAATGGGGGGTGCATAGCAGGAAGGTTATGGCTAAAGGAAAGGCAGCAATGACAGGAGTAAGGATGTGCAAATATAAATTGGAAATGCCAACTAAATGGCTAGAAAGAATGTATGAAGCATTGGTAGAAACAAGAATGCTATATGCAGTAGAAATTTGGGGAGGATCTGAATTAAGCAGAAAAATAGACCAGAGCTACGGAATGTTCTGTAAAGAGCTATTGGGGTTAACAAGATCAGCACCAGGGGAAGTAGCATTAATGGAATTAGGAAGAACAAGAAGAAAGGGAGTGATACTGGAAAGGATATTAAAATTTTGGTTTAGGTGCCTGAGAAAAGATAAAGAGGAAATTTTAAAGATATGCATGGAACAACAAAAGAGTATGAAAAATAAAAATAGCTGGAGGACAGGGGTAGAAAAAATTATGGAGAAGATAGGAATGGGAGATATCTGGAGAATAGGAGAAAGAAATAGCAATGGTTTCTGGATAGCAGTAAGAAACAGAGTGGAGGACATAGAAAGACAAGAGATTTGGGGAAGCTTAGAAAATAAAAAGTCACTAGGGTTCTATAGATTAGTAAAGAGGAAATGGGGAAGAGAAGGGTATGTGGATTATTGTAATAGAGCAGGAAAAGAAGCGTTTGCATGGATGAGAACAGGAGCAATGTACTTGAGAGGGTTAAGAGGTAAAAAAAATGGAATTTGTGAATTATGCGACGATAGCGAAAGCACAGAGCATTATATGTCAGAATGCAAAGAATTAGCAGAATGGAGACAAGAAGTATGGGAAGAAAAATGGGAAAAAATGGATAGGAAAATAGTAGCAATTAAAATGCTAACGAGAAAAGAAGAAAAGCAAATTAAGAATATGGGGGAGTTCTTAAAGAAAGTAAAAGAGAAATGGATTAGAAAAGTAAGAGAGTTAAGAAAGGTAGAAAGGCAAACGGAGAAAGGAGAAGATGGGCAAATAGGGATAAAAGGTAGTAAGGAATGTTTAGAGGAGCCAGAAGGCCAGGGTGCCAGGCAAAAAGAGCAGCATAGCTGGCAAGGAAATTTGTACATATGTTAAGTTAGTTTATAAGTGGAACATTGTAAAAGGAATTATGTAGAAAAATGTACAAATAAACTATCTATCTACATAGGAATCATACATGAAGATTCTCTTGTGCTGGCATTAAAACAGCAGGGAATCTGTCTCACTTCTCTACAAGAGTTTGTTGTTACATAGGAATTATACATGAAGATTCTCTGTGCTGTCATTCTAACAGCAGAGGATCTGTCTCACTTCTCTACAAGATATTTGACACATAGGAATCATACATGAAGGTTCTGGGTGCTGTCATTATATCAGCAGAGAATCTGTCTCAGCTCTCTATAAGCGTCTTTTGTCACATACGAGTCATACAAGAGAATTGTGTGTGCTGGCGTTATAACAGCAAGGAATCTGTCTCACTTCTCTACAAGAGTTTCTTGACACATAGCTGTCATACTTGAAAACTGTGTGCTGGCATTTTAACAGCATGGTATCTGTCTCACATCTGTACAAGAGTTGGTTTTCACATAGGAATCATACATGAAGATTCTGTATGCTGGCATTATAACAGCAGAGAATCTGTCTCACTTGTCTACAAGAGTTTGTTGGCACATACGAACCATACATGAAGGTTCTATGTGCTTGCATTATAGCAGTAGGGAAGCTGTCAAACTTCTCTATAAGAGTTTGTTGTTACATAGCAATCATACATGATGATTAACCTGTGTGCTGGCATTATAACTACAGAAAATCCGTCTCACTTCTCTACAAGAGTTTCTTGTCACACAGGAATCATACATAAATATTATTCTGTGTTCTGGCATTATAACAGCAGGGAATCTGTCTCATTTCTCCACAAGAGTTATTTGCTACATAGGAATCATACATGAAGGTTCTGTATGCTGACATTATAACAGGAGAGAATCTGTCTCACTTTTTTAAAGGAGTTTGTTGTTACATAGGAATCATACATGAAGATTGTGTGTTGTCATTATAACAGCAGGGAATCTGTCTCACTTTTCTATAAGAGTTTGTTGTTACATTGCTATATTGCTTTATTGTGCTAAGAGTTTTACAAATTTGATTGTCTACTGCACTTTGACCCTGGTCACTCATTCAGTAGACAATTACTACAGTTTATTTACATTTTACAATTTCTTGTCATTAAATTATCTTGTTTTTTTTTCAGTTTTTTTCATGTGGCATTTCCACTCGTTTTTCATTTTTTACTTATTGGTTACTTGACCATCATATATTCACTATAGTTTTCCATTCAAGGTAAGATGCGCTACCTCTTACTTTTCTGTTTCCACTGTCCAAAGCCATTTATTTTTTACTTTACACAAAAACTGTCCAATGCTTCCAGTGTCCTTGCATATCATTTCAATCATAAGTGTATTTCTATCCCCCTTCAACCACTTCTTATTAAAAAATTCTTTTCTCCAATTTTCTGTTCCTTGGCACTTAAATACTATGTGTTCAATGTCTTCATTACCACCACATATCGGACATTGGTTCTGAGGAATACCCTGTCTTAGCCCTTTTAGCCTCCATGCTCCGGTTCTTACCCATGCAATAGATTCTCTCCCTTCTTCATTTACTATGTCTATATATTTTTCCCTATCCCATGTATTTTTCATTGGCCTATAATAAACTAATGAGCTTTTTTCGGCAATCTCACTGAACATGATTTGTATTTCTATATCTTCATTTCCTCGCCTTTTTCCAAAAATTTATGAAGATTCAATGTTCTTGCATTATAACAGTAGGAAATCTGTTTTACTTCTCTACAAAAGTTTAATGTCACACAGGAATCATACATGAAGATTATTCTGTGTCCTAGCATTATAACAGCACGAAATCCATCTCAAATCTCTACAACAGTTTGTTGTCATACAGGTATCATACATAAATATCATTATGTCTGCTGGCATAACAGCAGGGAATCCGTCTCACTTCTCTACAACAGCTTGTTGTCATAGAGGAACCATACATGAAAATTCTGAATGGTGACATTATAACAGCAGGGAATCTGTGTCACTTTTCTACAAGAGTTTGGTGTTAGATAGGAATGATACTTGAAGATTCTGGGTGCTGTCATTATAACAGCAGTGAATCTGTCTCGCCACTCTACAAGTTATTTACAACAGGTATCATCCATGAAGGTTCTGCATGCTGGCATTATAACAGCAGGGAATCTGTCCCACTTCTCTACAAGAGTTTGTTGTTACATAGGAGTCATATATGAAGATTATTCTGTGTGCTGGTTATTTCACAGCAGGGAATCTGTCTCACCTCTCTACAAGAGTTTGTTGTTACATAGGAATCATACATGAAGTTTCTGTTTGCTGGAATTATAACAGCAGGGAACCTGTCTCACTTCTGTACAAGAGTTTGTCACATACGAATCATACATGAAGATTATTTAATGTGCTAGCAGTATAACACCATGAAACCGTCTCAATTCTCTACAAGAGTTTGTTGTCACACAGGAATCATACATAAATATCATTGTGTGTGCTGGCTTTATAACAGCAGGGAATCTGCCTCTCTTCTCTACAAGAGTTTGTTGTTACATAGGAATTATAAGTGAAGATCTGTGTGCTGGCATTATAACAGCAGAAAAACTTTCTCACCTCTCTACAAGATATTTGACACATAGGAATCATACGTGAAGGTTCTGGATGCTGTCATTATACCAGCAGGGAATCAGTCTCAACTCTCTATTAGAGCTTGTTATCACATAGGAGTCATACAAGAAACTTCTGTGTGCTAGCATTATAACAGCAACGAATCTGTCTCACTTGTCTACAAGAGTTTCTTCACACATAGGACTCATACGTGAAAATTGTGTGCTGGGATTTTAACAGCAGGTAATCTGGTCTAACTTCTCTACAAGAGTTTGTTGTTACATAGGAGTCATATATGAAGATTATTCTGTGTGCTGGTTATTTCACAGCAGGGAATCTGTCTCACTTCTCTACAAGAGTTTGTTGTCACATAGGAATCATACACAAAGATTCTGGATGCTGTCGTTATAACAGCAGAGAATCTGTCTCACCTCTCTACAAGATATTTGACACATAGAATTCATACCTGAAGATTATTTTGTGTGCTGGCATTATAACAGCAGGAAATCCGTCACGCTGGCATTATAACAGCAGGGAATCTGTCTCATTTCTCTACAAGAGTTTCTTATCACATAGGAATCATACATTAAAATTATTCTGTGTGCTGGCATTATAACAGCAGGGAATCTGTCTCACTTCTGTACAAGAGTTTGTTGTTACATGGGAATCATACGTGAAGATTATTCTGTGTGCTGGCCTTATAACAGCAGGGAATCTGTCCTTTTTCTCTACAATGGTTTGTTGTCACATAGGAATCATACATGAAGACTCTGTGTGCTGGCATTATAACAGCACGGAAACCGTCTCACTTCTCTACAAGAGATTTTTGTCAAATAGGAATGATACATGCAGATTCTGGTTGCTGTCATTATAACAGCAGAGAATGTTGACTAATTTTGAAGATTTAGAAGCTAGTAACAGTGATGTGTCATAATTTAAAATAAAGAGAGTTGAGGGTTGTTCCACTACATCACTATAATATTCTTACTTGAACGCGTTTCGGGAGATGCGTTCAAGTAAAAATATTATAGTGATGTAGTGTAACAACCCTCAACTCTCTTTATTTTAAAGTAGAGAATGTATCTCACCTCTCTACAAGATATGTGTCACATAGGAATCATACATGAAGTTCCTGGGTGCTGTCATTATAACAGCAGAAAATATGTCTCAGCTCTATATAATAGTTTCTTGACACATAAGAGTCATACATGAAAATTGTGTGCTGGAATTTTAACAGCACTTAATCTTTCTCACTTCTCCACAAAGGGTTTGTTGTTGCATACACATCACACATAGAGATTATGTGTGCTGGCATTATAACAGCAGGGAATCTGTCTCACTTCTCCAAAGGGGTTTGTTGTTACATAGGAATCATACATGATTATTCTGTGTGCTGGCATTATAAGAGCAGGAAATCTGTCTCACTTCTGTACAAGAGTTTGTTGTCACATATGAATCATACTTCAAGATTGTGTGTGTTGCCATTATAACAACAGAGAATCTCTCTCTCTTCTCCACAACAGTTTGTTGTAACAGAGGAATCACAAATGAAGATTATTCTGTGTGCTGGCATTATCTCTACAAGAGTTTGTTGTCACACAGGAATCATACATAAATATTATTCTGTGTGCTGGCATTATAACAGCATGGAATCTTTCTCACTTCTCTACAAGAGTTTGTTGTTAACATTGGAACCATATATGAAGATTCTGTGTGCTGGCATTAAAACAGCAGGGAATCTGTCTCACTTCTGTACAACAGTTAGTTGTTACATAGGAATTATACATGAAGATTCTTTGTGCTGGCATTGTAAGAGTAGGGAATCAGTCTCACTTCTGTACAAGAGTATGTTGTGACATAGGAATCATACATGAAGAGTCTGTGTGCTGGCATTAAAACAGCAGGGAATCTGTCTCACTTCTGTACAACAGTTTTTTGTTACATAGGAATTATACATGAAGATTCTTTGTGCTGGCATTATAACAGTAGGGAATCAGTGTCACTTCTCTACAAGAGTTTGTTGTTACATAGGAATTATACATGAAGATTCTTTGTGCTGGCATTATAACAGTAGGGAATCAGTGTCACTTCTCTACAAGAGTTTGTTCTTACATAGGAATTATACATGAAGATTCTGTGTGCTGGCATTATAACAGTAGGGAATCAGTGTCACTTCTCTACAAGAGTTTGTTCTTACATAGGAATTATACATGAAGATTCTTTGTGCTGGCATTGTAAGAGTAGGGAATCAGTGTCACTTCTCTACAATAGTTTGTTCTTACATAGGAATTATACATGAAGATTCTGTGTGCTGGCATTATAACAGTAGGGAATCAGTGTCACTTCTCTACAAGAGTTTGTTCCTACATAGGAATTATACATGAAGATTCTGTGTGCTGGCATTATAACAGTAGGGAATCAGTGTCACTTCTCTACAAGAGTTTGTTCTTACATAGGAATTATACATGAAGATTCTTTGTGCTGGCATTATAACAGTAGGGAATCAGTGTCACTTCTCTACAAGAGTTTGTTCTTACATAGGAATTATACATGAAGATTCTGTGTGCTGGCATTATAACAGTAGGGAATCAGTGTCACTTCTCTACAAGAGTTTGTTCTTACATAGGAATTATACATGAAGATTCTGTGTGCTGGCATTATAACAGTAGGGAATCAGTGTCACTTCTCTACAAGAGTTTGTTCTTACATAGGAATTATACATGAAGATTCTTTGTGCTGGCATTATAACAGTAGGGAATCAGTGTCACTTCTCTACAAGAGTTTGTTGTTACATAGGAATTATACATGAAGATTCTTTGTGCTGCCATTATAACAGTAGGGAATCAGTGTCACTTCTCTACAAGAGTTTGTTCTTACATAGGAATTATACATGAAGATTCTTTGTGCTGGCATTGTAAGAGTAGGGAATCAGTGTCACTTCTCTACAAGAGTTTGTTGTTACATAGGAATTATACATGAAGATTCTGTGTGCTGGCATTATAACAGTAGGGAATCAGTGTCACTTCTCTACAAGAGTTTGTTCTTACATAGGAATTATACATGAAGATTCTTTGTGCTGGCATTGTAAGAGTAGGGAATCAGTCTCACTTCGGTACAAGAGTTTGTTGTCACATAGGAATTATACATGAAGATTCTTTGTGCTGGCATTATAACAGTAGGGAGTCAGTGTCACTTCTCTACAAGAGTTTGTTGTTACATAGTAATTATACATGATTCTCTGTTCTGTCATTCTAACAGCAGAGAGTCTGTCTCACCTCTCTACAAGATATTTGACACAAAGGAATGATACATGAAGGTTCTGGGTGCTGTCATTATAACAGCAGGGAGTCTGTCGCAGCTCTCTACAAAAGTTTGTTGTCACATACGAATCATACATGAAGATTCTCTTATGCTTGCATTATAACAGTAGGAAATCTGTCTCACTTGTCTACAAGAGTTAGTTGTCAAATAGGAATCATACATGAAGATGAATCTGTGTGCTGGCATTATGACAGGAAATCCGTCTCACTTCTCTACAAGAGTTTCTTGTTACATAGGAATCATACATAAATATTGTTGTAACCTCTTATATTCACATATCACAGTAGGTAGAGCATGGTACCAGAGTTTAACTCATAGCAATCTACTTGCGGTCCGACAGGGCGAGCTAATAAAAGTTCCTGAAAACTCTTAAAATATTGCTAAGTCATTATAGGAAAGGATAGAAGGGACTAACTATGTTAACAAACTACATGTTCTGAATTTGGATGTCAAGTTATATTCAAAATTAATAAATATACATGTTACCTTCCGCTTGACGGAGCATCCTGTCATACATGTGCACTCTTAGCTTGTCACTTTACAAGAGAGATAGAGCATCCCAGACGCTTAGTCAAGCTATAACCGGTTTACCCCTACTCCTATTACGTCATTCCGGTCCGTGTTACCAACCTAATATATAGCCATACATTGTTACCAACCACAAATTACAATTTTAACACCTCACATGCCACATCTCCCCCTGGCTACCCAAATCGACGTCCCCGTCGAAGCAATAAGGATTTTTTTTTAAAAAAAAGAATTACAGAAAAGGAAATAAATGACATACTTCACAAAAGTATTACAAAAAAAAAAACAATATCTGAATGTTTACAAAGATAAGATGGAGCAGAAATGTCTCTCAAAGAAGAAGTTAAATATTTGAATGCCTGTTAACATGTGTGTGAAGTTTATACAAACATAATGGAGTCTCGAGTGCCACCGACGATATTTATTAAGATGTTTTCTTGGCCGTTTAAGTGAACCCCGCACACGAACATTATTCATTGCTGCCACTGTTACACACACTCTACACTGCACCAAGTCCCAACGTAACTGTTCATGGGTGGGACTTCAACATCACCCACAATGACGAAGTTTCAGCCGCAGAGTCCTTACTAACTGTTGATGCAAGTCGCTGATGATGTGGAGTGCAATTGCTGACTTGGATTGTCCCCCCAAAATAGTGGCTCCTTTTGCTACATACAGTGTAGTTAACTAACAGGCAGCAGCTCTCCCTGGTGTATATATGCAGCCTCTGGCGTGTCTTTGTACAGCGGGGTCACTCCACTGTGGACACTTGTGCTCCCAAAACATCATCATACATAAAATAAGAAAATAGTATGTAATTTAAAATAATATGACCAGAAAATGCCACAAATTTGGCAAAAGTTTACCAACATTTAATCTTAGTACTGAGAAGAGAAAAAATATTGATTACATACTGACATAAAAACTGAATTTTTCAAAGGATTACAAGCCAAACTTTTACAACATATGCTTAAGAATCAAAATAAGGATACATGAAAGGGTGAAAATACATGAATATTATGTCAATTATATCCATTGTTTACACATATTAACACAATATAAATATAGCAAATCATTTGGGATCCCAATATTAAATTTAACCAGCTGGTACAACTAACAAACAAAATAAATAAGTGCACTTATCATTCATACACACATGACAATGAAACTCAATCATTCATAATAACCATGTCTCAAATAATACATCACACTCATTTTAATAAATACCAAAGCTACTGTAAACATTACTACATGCTTGAAAATAAACACCTTGTTACATGCATCAAACTACAAATACTCATGCTTCACTGTCAATAACACAAATTCTGCTTCACATTAATATCTTTATCCTCCCATCCTTCTCATTAGCATCATTCTTATGATCATATATCATTCCTATCATCATCATCATCCTAGTTCTCAACGTCATCATACACAGTAATTACTGAGAAAAGAAAATATTCACTGACCTGTCTCATTCAACTAGCTGCAAAATCAAAGGTAACTGACATAGGCATAAACTGAACAAATCACATTAACATTTCAGGAATGACACAAAATAACATAGCATTACACTCTTGCATCCACATCTACAGAATCAAGATGAAGCTGGAAAATAGATGGTACTAAAACTTGTTGCATAAACTCAAAAAAAATTATTCTCATTGCATTACATCTCTTTTGTGAACACATCACACGCTATACTGGGTACATTTCAGTAACACCAATATGCAGAACATCTCTCGACTCGTCACAACGAATTTCCAGGCATGTGTTAGCCCTCCTGAAAACTCAAAACATTCAAACTTCAAGGGTACATTGTAACTATCCCACCGAAGCTGACATTACTCATCACATCTCACTACCACCATTGGGGAACTATCCCACCGAAGCTGACATTACTCATCACATCTCACTACCACCATTGGGGTTACTCTTTGGCACTCCCACCAAGGCAAATCTTCCATATACTACTCACATAACCTCACACACACACACAAATTTTATGCAACAACTTCGCCAAAGAAAGATCACAGCATCATAATGAAACACAAAATCAAGCCAAAAGAATGCAACAAAACAAAGCACATCATTACCAAAGCAACACTTTCACATATCATTCCATGAAGTCAAAGGAAATTAAACACACAGTACACATCAGACAAACACACTGCAGCACAAGATAACAAACCAAATAATAATCTCCATTGCCCAAAACAAAATCCAAAATTTTCATGACATGCAGTGGTGACAAACCTTCAATTTAGCCAAACATAAACTTCATTCCTGAACATCAAAGCTTAATTAAGCATTGGTCATTAAAACAAAAATTTAGCATACCTGTCTTCATTGTGAAAGTTTTCAGTTGTTCGAAATATACATACCACACTTTGGTACACACAATGTGCACATACTTAGTTTGTTTTTCTTTTCTTTTCATTTTTACCACAAAGTTCAAGTGCAACTTTCCAATTTCTTGTAATACACACTTCATGCCAACATTAAGCCAAATATGATAATGAAAACAGCATCACAAAACACAAAATTTACAGTCTATAAGGACCCACAAGATCATAGTAAGGGTAAAGGCGTGACACATGAACACTCTGATGTTTGGTATGAGGAGCATGAGGTCGACCAACAAGATAGGTAACAGGAGTGATCTGTTGGATAATTTCAAAAGGTCCAAAATATCTATGTAACAACTTTGTACATTTACCTTTCTTTCTTATAGGAGTAAAAACTTTGACTAATTGACCTACATTATAAACCACATCTCTATGTTTTGCATCAAATGTTTCTTTTTGTTTCACTTGTTGTTGAGTAATGTTAGCAACAGCAACCTTACGTGCCTTCTGAAGCTCTTGTAAAGTTTGTTTCACAAAAAGGTCATTAGATATAGCTTGTAGTTGAACCTGATTAGGTAAAGAAGGCTCCCGACCATATATCAAGAAAAAAGGTGAGAATTTAGTAGACTCCTGAACACTTGAGTTGTAAGAAAAAATTACATAGGGCAAAATTGAGTCCCAGTTCTTTTGATTAGTGTCAACAAAATGGCTAAGCATATTCAAGAGGGTTTGATTGAATCTTTCTGTTAATCCATTACAAGCTGGATGGTAAGCACTAGTAAAACTAGAAGACACTGATAGAGATCTCAACAATACTTGTGTCACTTCACTTAGAAAAACTGAGCCTCGATCGGACAACAAGGTAGCAGGGGCTCCATGCCTACAGATGATATTATGTAGAATAAATTTAGCAACTTGTGGAATTGTTGCTGAAGAGAGCGACGCAGACTCGACCCAGCAAGAAGCATACTTGGTTACGACACTGATTTACTTGTGTCCAGAATTAGAACATCGGAGAGGCCCAAGCAAATCAATACCCCACCGCTTGCCTACAGAAGTAACAGGAATTGGTTGTAACAAACCCGCTGGCTTTTGATTTTTAGGTCCTTTTCTGTATTGACAACTGGCACAGGTACGCACAAAGTGTTCAATATCTTTTTTCATCCTAATCCAATAGTATCTGGAGTGAATTTTGGCAAATGTTTTAGAGAAGCCTAAATGACCTGAAAGAGGATCATCATGACACGGAGATAGAATTTCATGTTTCAGTGTCTCTGGAATAACCAACAGATGGAGAGGGCCAGTGGAGCCAGCATTTTTTTTGGTAAAGAACACCTGATTTGAGAGTGTATGTTTGTATGTTGAAATTTGTCTCTGAATTTTAGCAGGAGCTGACTGAGGATCATGAAGAGCACTAATAAGCTGAAGTAACACAGGATTATGTTTCTGTTTGTCAGCAACTTCAACTGAGGACAATAAGCATGTGGGAAGTTCCTAGAGCTGCTCAAGTTCCATTCTCTTTGGGTTGCAACACAGGGAATCTTGATAATACATCAGCATCATGGTGTTTCTTACCAGATTTATAGGAAATAGTATAATCAAATTCTTGCAGTTTCAAATCCATTGTGCCAGACGTCCAGTCAAATCTTTCAAATTATTCAAATGGCAAAGGGAGTGATGATCAGATACAATATTGACCTTATAGCCATATACAAAATTGTGAAAGTGAGTAAGCCCAAACAAAATGGCCAACAATTCCAACTCAGGAACACTATAGTTATGTTCACATTTAGATAATGTCCTCGAAGTATAGCCCACTGGTTTAACACATTATCAATCTTTTGATACAAAACAGAAGCAACATCTAGTCCAATGGCATCAGAATGTAATTCAGTATATGCATCAGGAGTATAGTGAGCTAAGACAGGAGCAGAGACTAATGAGTCTTTCAACTTTTGAAATGCAGCTTGCTGATCAGTTCCCCAAATAAAACTTTGATAAATTCCAAGTCAATTGAATAAGTGGTTGAGCAATATTTGCCTAATCTTTGATAAATTTCCTCTAAAAATTAAATAAGCCCAAAACTTTCCTTACATCTCTGACATTTTTAGGACGAGGCAAATTGTGAATGGAAATTACTTTATCAGAATCAAGAGAAATACCATCCTTGGATACTTCAAAGCCTAAGAGCTGGATTTTTTGCATAGCGAAGAAACACTTTTCTGGTTTGAGTTTGAATTTATGGTGATCCATGTGTTGAAAAACAGCTTCAAGAGTTTGTAACAACTCGTCATAAAGTTTTAGCAAAATCGACAATATCATCCAAATATGCAATTGCCTTTTTAAAATTGAGATCACCTAATAACTTGTCTACTATGTAACTGAAGAATCTAGAAGCATTCGCCAGTCCAAAACTTAAGCGAGTAAATTGGCATTTACCTTGAAAAGTAACAAAAGAAGTAAATTTCTGACTATCCTCTGCAATAGGTACTTGAAAATATGCTGACAACAAGTCTAGTGAGACAAACCATTTAGCCTCCCCAGATAACTTAACAAATCATCTATCAATGGCAAAGGGAAAGAGGTGGTTTCTGTAACAGCATTCAATTTCCTGTAATCAACACAAAACCGCATGGATCCATCTTTCTTTTTTACTAACACCACAGGAGAAGCCCAAGAGGATTGTGATTCCTTAATAATTCCAGGATCTTGCATTTCCTTAACTTGTTCAGCAATTATTTCCTTTTGTTTATGGGGAACTCTGTAAGGTCTTTGTTTAATTTGTTTGGAATCAGTTACTTTAATATCAAATTCTGCAACATCAGTGGTACCAAGTTCTTGCAATGTGGTGGCAAAAAGATGACTATATTTCAAAACAATGAATGCAGTTCAGCTTTTTGATTGTCTGGTAATTTACCATTTACATTAAAATTAAAATTTGAAACTGGCATAGGGGTTACATCTATGGTGAAACAGAATTACTCTGAACTAGTGCAACATCATAAGCTTTAGCTAAAACTGTATTAGCAAATAGTGTTAGTGGAACTGCAGTGTTATTATGAACTGGTATAGTTAGTTCAGATGCAGAATGACACAACAATGGTGGAATTGAGAGATTTTTCTTCTGCATAATGCTGACAGCAGGTTCAAACATAACCTCATTACTGATTTCTGATGAGGGTTGAACTGTTACATAGCACGTAGATAATGGTGGAATTTTCACATCATTTACAACTGCCACTTTAATACCAGAGTCATTACATTCTTTATCTTGTAAAGGATTCACTGCCATGTCAACAAAAGGACCTTGTACCTGGTGAATTGGTATACTAAAAGACTTATCCTCGGAAGAATTCAATGTTATTAAATTTTGTGCATAGTCAATTACGACACCATGAGCATGTAAAAAGTCATTGCCTAAAATTAAGTCATGAGAAAGATCTTTTACAACTAATACATCTTCCTGAAAAAGAACATCATTAATATGGAATTTCAAAAGAGTGTGGTAAGGTGCATCAAGTAACTTGTTACCTGCAGCTCTAAGTAACATCTCTATGGGTTTTAATGTAGAGAGATCAAGAATATAGGCAGCATTTACAATACTAACTGCACTTCCTGTGTCGAGCAAGATGGAAACTTCTGTCTGGGCAATATGACCAAAAACTTGTAAGATCTGATGTGATAAGGCAGCAACATCCTGTTGATGTGCAGCTGCACTGGTGGGCGGTGGTGACGCTGCTAAGTCTCATTGTATGAGGCTCGGTGCCAGTCGTTTTTTGACAGGAAAATGGCTGCGACAGAAACGAGCCAGATGGCCCCACCTGTTACATCTATAGCAGGTGATAGATGAACCGCGCTGGTCCATGTCAGATGATCGTGGAAGCTGCAAAGGTCTCTGTGAAGATGGTACAGCAGGTGGTAACTGAAACTGATTAACTTTGTTACATAAATGTTCCACACGATCAATCAACTGTTTCATGGGATCAACAGGTACGTCCCCAAGAGAAGGAGCATTTGGTAATTGACCAGTAGCCGAAAAAGTAACAACAGGAACAGATGTTGAATTAGGCACAGAAATAGGTGGTGTAAACACTGCAGCCTGAGATTGGGCAGACACAAGATGTTATCGGTTCTGCATATAAAATTGTACTTTGTCAACTCGTCAAATTATTTGCATCACCTCGTCAACAGTTTGAGGATTTAATGGTAGCAATGCCTGTACATAGAGAGGTTTAAGACCTTTAAGCAGGTGTTTAATTTGTTCAAACTGAGACATATCTGGATTTACTTGAACACACAGTGATAACACATCATAGATATAATAATGACAGGCTCATCATCTAACTGCACACACTGTCTGAGTTTAATTTCTAAGATATCACTTTGGTTAGTCATCTGAAAAGCATTTAGGAACTGCGAAGTCAGGCAAAGCCAATTATGGCGAGGATGCCGGTGGCGAAAAGTTTGAAACCACAATGCAGCAGTATCTTTCAAATAACATGGAAAACATTTCAATTTCATCTCATCAGGCCAACCATTAGCAGCAGCGACCATTTCAAAATTGTGGAGGAACTCGTATGCTGATAACTTACTGGAATTCTCAAAATAAGAGGGTTCAATGACCGGTCTACACACAGCTGACTGCATTGTACTCGCCGAAACAGGTGGATTAGGCATTACTGGTAACAATTGAGTAACAGCAGGTGTACTAGTGCTAGAAATAGATTCTTCTTCACTATGCCCACTAACTGGTGCAATGATCACATCAGACTTTTGCATAGTACGTCGCTTAGGCATTGTGACAGCATACAACAAGGATAATCTCAACCAGTAAATGAGATAAGTATGAAAGATCAACATTACAGATTACAACAAACTAAGCACTTATATCACCACATGAGTTTAACTAGGAATACCAAAACATAGCCAGCTAAGAACCAATATCAGTAATACTATAATTAAGTGCCCATGGCAAAATATTAGGGGACTACACCAGCTAAGAACCAATATCAGTAATACTATAATTAAGCGCCCACGGCGAAATATTAGGGAACTACAGCATATTGTTTACAAAGACTTGACATGCAAGCCACTTGAATACAAGTCTAAGGTTTCAAAACAGAAAATACACATGAGTAGAGAAAAAAAAAATTAGCAAAACTGATGTCTTCAGCGAGAAAACTCAAACTGGAAGTTAAAATAAAATTAAGTCACACCTACTGTGACTAGCGCTCAAATTATTCCATGAAAAGCAAAAAAATGCTATACACCACGTAGTTTATACGTTACTGAGTACGATGCACAAATATGAATTTTTTTTAAAATAGATGCACCTCACTTCACTTTTTTCTTTTCTTTTCCTTTTTATACACACACGCAACTTGATACACAAAACACATGCACTGTAAAAGATTTGCTTCACATTCTAGAAATGTTGCTGAATTGCGAAACCACGCAAAGATGACGCAAGAAAATGCAACACACGTGCTTACATAAAAGTTGCAAGAAAAATGCACCAAAAATATGATAATGCATAGAAAACTAACACCAGTATAAAGGAGAATGAAAGTTCCAAAAAAAAAAAAAAAATTACTAATTAGCACTGAAAATAGCAATTTTAAAAACACCAGCTAACACGTGGCAACCACATTATTAAAGTTTAAAATACCACTAAAATTTCCAGAATTCACAAAAAAACAAGAAATGTAGAAAGGACAGTGCGAAAAGTTTTTCGTACAACCAGAATTTAAACAATGGTAAGGGGAAGAATGAAGCCAAAAATTAACAATGCTCCGCCAACAGGAAGACAATGTAAAAATTTTAAAGTGAGCTCAAAATAATAATACAGACATGGGACTTGAAAGAAATACTTTTAGATGAATTTAGAACACAAAACCACAATTTTCAAAGAAAAACCCTTACCATTAAGCCAAAACTAAGGAATTACATGTTGCATTGAACACGTGGAGGACCAAATCACGTAAACTACATTTCCAAAACTAAGAGAAAAAAAATTTTTGCACTTCAAAATAACGAATTCTATCAGGCCCTGCACCAATTTGTCGTAACCTCTTATATTCATCTATCGTGGGGAGTAGAGCATGGTACCGGAGTTTAACTCATAGCAATCTACACGAGGTCCGACGGAGCGAGCTAATAAAAGTTCTTAAAAACACCTGAAAACTCTTAAAATATTCCTAAGTCATTATGGAGAAGGAAAGAAGGGACTAACTACGTTAACAAACTACATGTTATGAATTTGGATGTCAAGTTATATTCAAAATTAATAAAGATACATGTTACCTTCTGCTTAACGGCGCGTCCTGAACTACATGTGCACTCTTAGCTGGTCACTTTACAAGACAGATAGAGCGTTCTAGACGCTTAGTCAAGCTATAACCGCTTTTACGCCCACTCCTACTACATCATTCCGGTCCGTGTTACCAACCTAATATATAACCATACACTGTAACCAACCACAAATTACAATATTAACACCTCACATGCCACATCCTTATTCTGTGTGCTGGCATTATAACAACAGGAAATCTGTCTCATTTCTCCACAAGAGTTTGTTGCTACATAGGAATCATACATAAAGATTATTCTGTGTGCTGGCATTATAACGGCAGGGAAGCTTTCTCACTTCTGTACAAGAGTTTGTTGTTACATAAGAGTCATATATGAAGATTATTCTATGTGCTAGTTATTTAACAGCAGGGAATCTGTCTCACTTCTCCACAAGAGGTTGTTGCTACTTAGGAATCATACATAAAGATTATTCTGTGTGCTGGCATTATAACAGCAGGGAGTCTGTCTCACATCACTACAAGAGTTTGTTGTTACATAGAAATCATACATCAATATTCTGTGTGCTGGCATTATAACAGCAGGGAATCTGTCTCACGTCTCTACAAGATGTTTGTCACATACGAATGATACATGAAGATTCTGTGTGGTGGCATTATAACAGCAGGGATTCTGTCTTGCGTATCTACAAGAGTTTGTTGTTACATAGGAATCGTACATAAAGATTCTGCGTGTTGGCATTAAAACAGCAGGGAATCTGTCTCACTTCTCTACAAGAGTTAGTTGTTACATAGGAATTATACATGAAGATTCTGTGTGCTGGCATTATAACAGCAGAGAATCGTTCTTACTTCTCTACAAGAGTTTGTTGTCACTAGGCATCATACATGAAGATTCTGGGTGCTATCATTATAACAGCAGAGAATCTGTCTCACCTCTCTACAAATATTTGACACATAGGAATTATGGATGCAGGTTCTGGATGCTGGCATTATAACAGCAGGGAATCTGTCTCACGTATCTACAGGAGTTTGTTGTTACATAGGAATTATACATGAAGATTCTGTGTGTTGACATTATAACAACAGGGAATCTGTCTCACGTATCTACAGGAGTTTGTTGTTACATAGGAATTATACATGAAGATTCTGTGTGTTGACATTATAACAGCAGGGAATCTGTCTCACATCTTTACAAAGTTTGTTGTTACATAGGAATCAAACATAATGATTCTGTGTGCTGGCTTTATAACAATAGGGAATCTGTTTCACTTCTCTACAATAGTTTTTTGTTACATAGGAATCTTACATGAAGATTCTATGTGCTGGCACTAAAACAAAGGAAATCTGTCACACTTCTGTACAAGAGTTTGTTGTTACATAGGAATCATACATGAAGATTCTGTGTGCTTTCAATATAACAGCAGGGAATCTGTTTCACTTCTCTACAAGAGTTTGTTGTTACATAGGAATTATACATGAAGATTCTGTGTGCTGGCATTATAAAGGCAGGGAATCTGTCTCACTTCTCTTCAAGGGTTTGTTATTATATAGGAATGATACATGAAGATTCTGTGTGCTGGCATTATAACACTAGCGAATCTGTCTCACTTCTCTTCAAGAGTTTGTTGTTGCATAGGAATCATACATGAAGATTCTGTATGCTGACATTATAACAGGAGGGAATCTGTCTCACTTCTCTATAAGAGTTTGTTGTTACATAGGAATCATACATAAAGATTCTGTGTGCTGGCATTATAACAGCAGGGAATCTGTCTCAGTTCTGTACAAGAGCTTGTTGTCACATACGAACCATACATTAAGATTATTCTGTGTGCTAGCATTATAACAGTACGAAATCTGTCTCAATTCTCTACAAGAGTTTGTTGTCACACAGGGATCATAAATAAATATTATTCCGTGTTCTGGCTTTATAATAGCATGGAACTTCTCTACAAGACTTTGTTTTCACATAGGAATCATACATGAATATTCTGTATGCTAGCATTATAACAGCAGGGAATCTGTCTCACTTCCCTATCAGAGTTTGTTGTCACTCAGGAATCATACTTAAATATTATTCTGTGTGCTGGCATTATAACTGGAGGGAATCTCTCTCACTTCTCTACAAGAGTTTGTTGTCACACAGGAATCATAAATGAAGATTATTCTGTGTGGTGACATTATAATAGCAGGGAATCTGTCTGAGTTCTCTACAAGCATTTCTTGACACAAAGGAGTTATACTTGAAAATTGTGCGTTGGCATTTTAACAGCACGGAATCTGTCTCACTTCTCTACAGGACTTTGTTTTTACATAAGAATCATACATGAAGATTCTGTAGGCTGGCATTATAACGGCAGGAAATCTGTCTCACTTCTCCACAAGAGTGTGTTGTTACATAGGAATCCTACATGAAGATTATTCTGTGTGCTGGAATTATAACAGCACAGAATCTGTCTCACTTCTCTACAAGAGTTTGTTGTTACATAGAAATCGTACATGAGGATTCTCTGTGCTGGCATTATAACACTACGGAAACTGTCTCACTTCTCTACAAGAGTTTGTTGTTACATAGGAATTATACATGAAGATTCTGTGTGCTGGCATTATAACAGCAGGGAATCTGTCTCACTTCTCTACAGGAGTTTGTTGTTACATAGAAATTATACATGAAGATTCTGTGTGCTTGCATTATAACAGCAATGAATCTAACTCACTTCTCTGCAACAGTTTGTTGTTACATAGGAATCATACACGAAGTTGTGGGCACTGTCATTATAACAACAGAGAATCTGTCTCACCTCTCTACAAGATATTTGACACATAGGACTCATACTTGAAGCTTCTCGGTGCTGTCATTATAACAGTAGGGAATCTCTCACCTCTCTACAAGAGTTTGTTGTCACATACAAATCATACATTAACATTCTTTATGTTGGCATTATAACACCAGGGAATCTGTCTCACTTCTCCACAAGAGTTTGTTGTTACTTAGGAATCATACATAAAGATTATTCTCTGTGCTGGCATTATAACAGCAGGGAATCTTTCTCACTTCTCCACAAGAGTTTGTTGTTACGTAGGAATCATACATGAGGATTATTCTGTGTGCTGGCATTATAACAGCAGGGAATCTGTCTCACTTCTCTACAATAGTTTGTTGTCACACAGGAATCGTACATAAATATCATTCTGTGTGCTGGAATTGTAACAGCAGGAATCTGTCTCACTTCTGTACAAGAGTTTGTTGTTACATAGGAATCATACATGAAGATTGTTCTTTGTGCTGGCATTATAACCGCAGGGAATCTGTCTCATTTCTCTGTAAGACTTTTTTTGTCACATAGGAATCATACATGCAGATTCTGTGTGCGGACATTATAACAGCAGAGAGTCTGTCTCGCATCTCTACAAGACTTTGTTGTTACATTGTAATTATACATGAGGATTCTGTGTGCTTGCATTATAACAGCACGAAATCCGTCTCACCTGTCTACAAGAGTTTGTTTTTACATAGGAATCATACATGAAGATTCTGTTTACTGGCATTTTAACAGCAGGGAATCTGTCTCACTTCTCTACAAGAATTTGTTGTTACATAGGAATTATAAATGAAGATTCTGTGTGCTGGCATTATATCAACAGAGAATCTGTCTCACCTCTCTACAAGAGTTTGTTGTCACATACGAATCATACATCAAGATTCTTTGTGCTGGTATTAGAACACCAGGGAATCTGTCTCACTTCTCTACAGGAGTTTGTTTTCACATAGGAATCATACATGAAGATTCTGTGTGCTGGCATTGTAACAACAAGGAATCTGTCGCAGTTCTGTACAAGAGTTTGTTGTCAGATACAAATCATACATGAAGATTGTGTGTGCTGGCATTCTAACAGCATGGAAGTTGTCTTACTTCTCCGCAAGTGTTTGTTGTTACTTCGGAATCTCACATGAAAATTGTGTGCTGGAATTTTAACAGCACGGCAATTTTCTCCCTTCTCTTCAAGGGTTTATTGTCACATAGGAATCATACATGAAGATTCTGTTGGCTGGCATTTTAATAACAAGGAATCTCACGCATCTCTGTACAAGAGTTTGTTGTCAGATACTTATCATATATCTAGATTGGTTGTGCTGGTATTATAACAACAGGGAAGTTGTCTCACTTCTGCACAAGAGTTTGTTGTTACATCGGAATCATACATGAAGACTATTCTGGGTGCTGGCATTACAACAGCAGGGATTCTGTCTTACTTCTGTACAAGAGTTTGTTGTCACATAGGAATCATACATGAAGACTATTCTGGGTGCTGGCATTATAACCGCAGTAAATCTGTCTCGCTTCCCTACCAGAGCTTGTTGTCACACAGGAATTATACATAAATATTATATTTGTCCTGTCAACAAGAACTTGTACCAATAAGGAATTATACACGAGGATTGTGTTTGCTGGCATTATAACAGCAGGGAATCTGTCTCACTTCTCTACAAGGGTTTGTTGTCACATAGGAATCATACATGAAGATTCTGTGTGCTGACATTATAACAGCGGTGAATGTGTTTTACCTTCTCTATAAGAGCTTGTTTTCACATAGGAATCATACACGACGATTCTGTGTGCTGGCATTATAACAGCAGGGAATCTATCCGAGTCCTCTACCAGAATTTGTTGTCACATAGGAATCATACTTGCAGATTCTTTGTGCTGTCAAAAAGAGCTTGTTGTCAAATAGGAATCTTACATTAGGATTCTGTGTGCTGGCCATGTAACAGCAATGAAATAGATGTTCTATCAACATATCAACCTCAACTGTTTAGTCGACACACATAGAGGGATCAGAACCCAGAACAGTGCAGGGCAGTTATTTCCCCATAATACAGCCATGCATCAAACAAAAGCTTTGTATTTTTCCCTAATTAGATTTTTTAGGCTTCAGTTTTAGATTATGTTGGGGGTGTAGTAAAGGGATGGACTTTTAAAATTGTCATGCACCAAGGGCGCATAATTAATTAAAGCACTCCAAAAAGCAGTGGAGTTGATTATTCATGAAAAATTTATATTACGGAGAAATAAATGGCTAATGTATTTCAGTTTTCCAGACAATAAAAATATCTATCAGTTCAAGACATCTACAGGGTGTTAAAAAAGTAACTGCCCAAACTGATAGATATAATAAAGAAGACAAAAACAAATACATTTTAAGTAAGCATGTGTCGGAAACTTAGATTGTGTGTGTACTGAGTATGCAGGAGACTATTTTGTGTAATTCAGAATAAAACAGTATTAAATGCTTTTCATTACTTTGTTGTTCTGATCTGATCATTATAACAAATGGTCAAAACGTGAACCATTAACTTTGGTGCAGAGCCAGTATTGATGTAGCAGGCAGTCCTGTATTCGCTGGAAAATGTGTAGTGTGTTCTGTATGTGTTTGGCCGCTGCAAGAATTTTTGCAACTAATTCCACTCCTGAGTGAACAGGGTAGAGTACACTTTGGTTTTCATGTAGCGCTAGAGAAAGAAGTCTAATTGGATGAGGTCCAGGATCTTGCAGGCCAATGTGCAGGTCCTCCCCGGCCGACCCACTGATTGCCAAAAGTACTGGTTATTACTGCAAGATCTACAAAGTGTGTTGAGGCCCCATCATGCTGAAACCACAACTTCCTCCAATAACTTTTGCAGGTGAACTTCAAAGAACATTGTGTACAATTGAAGTATTATTATTCAGAAGATAGAGACAGTGAAGCGAAACAATAATTTAATTGAATCTTGAGTCAGTGGATACACTAAAACTTCACTTACTTTAAATTAATCAAACATGTTTTGAAAGCACCACTTGGTTTCATCATCTGCTTTTTTCTGACAGCATAATGTGAATTTGAGTCCATAGGTGTAGGTGGTGCCATTGGTGTGCCCATGATGAAGCTGCTTAGATTGTTGAGTGGCGGGATTTCAAAGTTCATCATCATTTTCATGCGTTTGATATGTGTATGTTTTCTCAAACTTTCATTCTGTTCGTTTGGTGGTGCATTTCAGCAGTCTGACTTTGGGGTTGATGTTGTGGTTTGTGGTCCAAAAATTGTTTTTGGAATTTTTCACACACAATTGTGTGGAAAGAAAAAAGACATTAAACTACAACAAAAAAGGAAATTCATCGTAGTAGATGTATGGTTCCTTAACCTTTGCCTCATACATTAGGCACCCCAAAATTCATTTAATGTGTCAGTAAATTTGATCACAACAGCAAACAAAAACAAAAGTCATCACCATGGAAAGAAGCAAACACCACGCAAAACTGAACAACATTGAACTGCAAATGTACTCTCTACATTTATAACTTGCAAAATCAATAGACGAGCAACTTTTGTACAATTTACAGTTCAATCAACTCACAATTTTGAGCAACAGGATGCGTACTAAAATCAATACGTTGTAAAGGAAACTACAGAACCTAAAGAACTAGAAAAAGGGAAAAGTAAACCCCTTGTTCAAACTCTTCCAGCAACCAAAGAAACCAACGTGGTTAATCTTTCAAATCAAACTTTCACCTCGGATGAAGAAAACTTGCATAATAAAGGGTTCAAAACTTGCATAGATTTGGAAAGGTAGAATCAGACGACTGAAAAATTCAATGTCATAGCCGGGATCTCCCTGTCTCCGTGGTTCAAATCCCGGCTATGGCATTGAACTTTTCAGTCATCTGATTCTACCTTTCCAACCCTGCCAACACACGGCTTGTGTGAAAGAACAATTATTTGCATAGATTTCTCCGTAAAAATCAAAGACTACATTGCAGACATTGAAGTAGCCACCCGGAAGCTACAACCTAATGAACAGTCTATAATTAAACAAGAATGCGAAAAAGTTTTGAAAAATCTCATTCAGGACCAACCACATAATAACCACTACAGGAAAACCATAAAATTATTGAAAGAAATACCTGTCATATACGAAAGCCCACAAGGGAAACAAAATTGTTATTTTAAATAAAGAAAGATTACATCTCTAGGATGGAAAACCTTCTCCTGGAGGATAACTATGTAGAGATCACAACTGATCCTCTAAAATCCTGCATCAATCTTTTACAGAAAAATTAAAGATGTCAAAATACTATCAAAAACTGAAAAATTTACATTCAAGTCAGATAACCTGACTCTTTCAAGACTGTAAGCCAAGATGCACAAACCAGGTAATAATATGAAACCATAATTAACAGTGTATACTCCACTTCATACAAACTTTCCAAATGGCTGGTCAACAGGTTCAATTCTCTAAAAAAATTTGATAGCAGGAGCATCAAAAACTTTTGAATTGGTCGAGTATCTTCAAAACACAACCATCAACACAGAAGATTCTATAGTGTCTTTTCCCCAGCATTCCTATTACCAAATTATTATCATTCCTAAAACTTTGGCTTTCAGACTTTGGAATCCCACAGGAAGAAATAGAGGACTATTCCACCCTCACTAATCTTTGCATCCAACAAAACTTCTTTTAGTTCAACAGCAAATTTTCAAACAAACTTCTGGACTGGCTGTGGGAAACCCACTCTCACCATTCCTTGCTGAACTTTTCATGAGCCATTTGGAAACAAGAATTACCAACGCCTCCCCATTGCTGTTGAAGACCTGGTTCAGATATGTAGAGGGTATTTTTGCCATAGTACCTATAAAACTCACAGATGATGCTCTAAAACTCCTCAACCTACAAGACAGTTCTATACAGTTTATACTGGAAATAGAGAAAGACGGGTTCCTCCCATATTTGGATTTAAAGATTTTCAGGAAACAAAACCACCTCTCATTTGGCATTTTTAGAAAATCGACACATACAGTCAATTATATACAGAGTAACAGTTTCAGTGCAAAATCTCATCAACACTCCATTTTCAACAGCCTTGCCCAGAGACTGTCAACCTTCCCCTCAGCAAAGAGGAATATGAACATGAATACAACTACATAACAGAAGTAAATGGCTACAACACCAATATAGTCCACAGCAAAGTAAAAAACTTCCAGAAACAAAAAAAACAGAGAAAATACAACTTTGTATGCAGGAACCAAAACAACAATTCATAAAATTCACGTGCCCTCCTTAGCTAAAATCACAAATTTAATAAAATCTTCAGAAAATACCAATATATCATTGGCACCACAGAATACACACACAATTCAGAACCTACTAGCTTCCCCTGTCAAAATAAAATTCCACAGGAACAAAAATTTGGCATCTACCTAATAAACTATGAAATTAATGACTTGGTGTATGTTGGTAAAACAAAAAGAAATATTGAAACCAGAAGGAAAGAACACTTCAGATGTATATCCAACAAACAGATGGACAAATCTGCCATAGCAAACCACCACATCCATCCCAAAGTCAGACTCCTGAAATGCACCACCAATCCAACAGAACTAAAAACTAAAACTTTGGGAAAGCATACACATAATCAAATGCATGAAAATATAATGAACTTTGAAATCTCGCCACTCAACAATCTAAGCAGCTTCATCATGGACACACCAGATGACACCATCTCCACGTCACCTACACCTATGGACCCGAATTCCTCGTGCTCAGTCCAAAACAAAAAAATTCCCCTGAAGATGAAAACAAGCGGTGCTTTTGAAACATGTTGAATGTTGATTAATTTCAAGAAAGTGAAGTTTTAGTGCATCCACAACTCAAGATTCAATTAAATTAACATTCTGTACGTTGGTCACTTGAGTTGGGGAGGCCCAAGTAAGTAGTCGCCCATGATACAGACCCACATGTCTCTGATGACCTCGCAGAACGTAACACGTGATGACAATTATACATGCCTTTCCAAGTAAATTGAGCCTCATCTGTAAATATAACAACTTCAGGAAACCGAGGATTCATTAGCGGCAATCTCAAGATGAGATGGATAGTCATCTGGTCCCATGGGACGAATGCAGCTGTTTGCACAACATATTCTGTACTAAACTATGGTGAGTACCGAGCTGAGCAGCAATTGCTCATGTACTTGCCTCAAAGTTAGGTGTATGCACCATCCATGTTCCGGTACTTCCCAGTTTATGTGGACATCTTCGCTGTTGCCTTCAGCTGCATGTCTTGCAGTTCTCTCCATGTTGACACTGCAACTGTCATGCAAGCACTAGTGCTACCTGCTGTTTACTGACATCACAAAAAGTTTTAAGAAATTATTATTATCTCCTCCACTCGTGTATTGCTTATGCATGCCTTCTGACACATGGTTATTTATCAAAATATATTTGTTTTTGTCTGCATCATCCCTTTTAGTTTGGGCATTGAATTTTTGAACACCATGTACAACAGCATGCAACTTGTCATATTCTGTCTTGTCTTCTCAACAAGTTTATTTAACTAGATTTGAACGCAGTACTTGAGGATGTTCAATTTGATGAAGAACCAATAATAATATAATTACTGGGTTTTTATGGTAGGCCAGAGGGGAGCAGTTACTCACGCGCTATATTCAGCGATGGGCCAAGGATTTCCTTAGACGCCGCCTTGATTGGACAGTAGATGAAGAAGGGGGTAACCCCATGGATCCACGTCATCTTGCTTCTGCACTTTGTCCATGTCAGTATATTGAAGAGTATCTGCGAAACAAGCCCCGCTCGGATCGGCGTGCCTTTTGCCCTTGTTGTGCCTCTTGGCTTGAAGAGAGAGGCATAGATTAAGGTTATTCTTATGTGCTATTCTGTAACTTTACAATTATTTGTTTAGGTTAAAGAAGTGTGCCACTGTTTGTTGTCACAGTGATATATAATTTCCTAAATTGAAAACTTGTGTGCTCTGCAATAGCATAGTTATCACTGCACAAATATTGTGTGTGCCTAGCTGTGAAAACATTGCAAAATATACATGTGCACCTATTGCTTTAACAGGAAGGCTTTATGACCTCTTTATTATTTGGAAAACTTGCCTAGCTGCTGAACAGCAATGGCAGTGCCATTTGTAAAATCAGTTTGAATTTTAGGCTAGGGAAGAGACAAAGAAAGTTACGGGGAGAATTGGAATTTCATTTTTTGATGCAAGTTTCCCTAATTTATATCAATCCTCAAATTTATTCCTTAAATTTGTTTATGGTTTTTGGCTTTTAGTGAGACTTTTTAAGGATACCAGTTGATGTGAGGATTTGTCTGAAATTTTAACAAGTACCATGTTTTATTTCTGATTTGGCAATGTTCAGTTTTGTAGAAATGTCCATACATCTTTGAATGAACATATTATTTTAGGTTTTCACTGACTGGAAGATTGCTGCTGCAACTGTTTTATTTTGGATTATTATTCACATGCAGCTTCATTAAATATAATTATCACTTTCTAACCAAATTGACTATCCTATGTTATGCTCTTCCTCGGTACAAATTCCATTTTCTATGAATACAAGTTGGTGCTAAATAGCTTTCTTTTTAGCAGATTGAAAAATCTCTTAAATTTATTTTGGGAACAAAAACGGTTTGCTTTAATGCCTTATAGCGTTCAAAAAACTCAGTTCCTAATCTTAGCTTAAAAATGAAGCAAATATATTCATGAACCATGCCAATTAAGACACATTATCAGTGTTTGAATGTAAAATTCTAAAGTTGATAACTGTTACAGTTCAGTATGATTTGAGATTTATTTTGCTATTAAAGTTGCTCTTTTAAAAGTTATGTTGAAAACATTATTTACCAATGCAGAACATTGCATACCCATTTTAATGCATAATTATGCTACAATGAATAAATAATTAAATTGTCAACTCTTCCTCTTATAGCAGCATCCAGTTCTCTCTCTGTTGGTAACAAAAAACGTTAGTAAGAGCATTACTTGTGTTGTACAATCAAATCTTTTGTTTTGTTATGAAGCTACAGAATAGCACATAACAATTGGTTAGCGGCTGTAAGCCTTAACAAAATGTTACAGAATAGCCCTGAATTAATGTACAAAAGGGAGTAACATTATAATTGTGAATACAATAAGTCTATGTTACTTGCACTTAACACATTTTTAGTAATAATGCAAGTACCTCTGTGTATTGAAACTCCCTTCTTTCTTACATTCCATTTGTATAAAGGGTGGAAGTTGAGACTGTACAATATCTCCAAAACTAAGTGTTGTAGAAAGAAATGTCTTGAATAAAAGTTGCTTGATATTATGGGGGAAAGTAAATGCTATTAGTTGTGTTTTGTTTGGAGGACTTGTTATGGTCGTTTTAGGGTCAGTTTAATTTGTTTAAATGGGAACTTACAATTAGGGTCAATTTAAATTGATCCTAAAATGACCATCACAATGTCCTCCAAATAAAACACAACTAATAGCATTTACTTTCCCCCATAATATAAAGCAACTTTTATTAAAGGCATTTCTTTCTACAATGCTTAGTTTTGGAGATATTGTACAGTCTCAACTTAAATGGTCCAGCCTGTATATATCTATACAGTAGGAAAGCTCTGCTGTTTTGTCAGGTGAGCAAGCTGAAAAAGTTTAGTGGAATATATGTTCAATTTAGTTTGCACAATGCTGTGTAATTTACACCATTAACACTGTAATGATGATGTTAAAATTGCAAATTATAACCATGAAGCAAATAGAACACAAACATTGTTTGGAAAGGGATTTTCTTTGAACCAGTTATTAAAAAGAAATTACATGCTGTGTTCTTCAAATCATAACAATTGTTTTGCATGGCCTTGTTCTTTCTCATCATTGTAGCCAATGGCTAAACAAAAAGTTATAGGAAAACTTGAGTTAAATATATATTCCCATATAACATTATGTAATGTTTATTCAGGTATCATGTGTGGCAAATATAGCTTCAGGAAGAATCTTAGCTTATGTTAAAGCTGGTTCAGAATAGCCTGAGAATGGAAAGCAGTACAGCATACAAGGTTTTGCTTCACAACAGCCCGGTAATGGAAACGCAAATGTGTATTGATGATCGTATCGATCAGAAACTGGAAAGTCAATTTTGTGCATTGGAATTTCCTTTGTTTTTAACTAATCAGTGATATTTTTTTTCACCTGCTTGCAATTCAGCCAACATAATGTGGGTTAGCCAACATAAAAGTTTGATAGAGTAAATATTATCTAAATGCAGATCCATTACACTTGCGATTCCTCTAGTTGTACCAGCTTTCATTGCTTTATTTAATTGCATACATTAAAGTTGTTTGTTGTTCTTTGTTTAATTTCTAGTGGTTTTTGCTATTCTTTGCAGTTTTTGCCATTGTTTTTGAAGCAATAGCCAGCTTTGAGTTTCTTATAAACAAACTATACATGACCCTTTCACTAGAAGAACCAATGCTCATTGGATCTGAGGTTAGGAAGCACATATGCTACTATAATTTTTCCAGTTTCCAGCTTGCAACTGTAGAGAGCACTAGCGACTTTCATGTTATGGCCACCTAGAATAACCTCTACAGTGAAGAATCTAATAGGCACAATATACCCTGCCGGAATGGGAACAAGGAAGTTGTAACTTGGGCAGGTCTTCTTTCCCATTCCTGGGGTCCGGGAGAGCTTCCCGTAGATTGTGAACGCTCCCATTAGAACACATGTTTTTCAACTTTGTCATTCTCGTTCTGGTTACCATTCATGGTTGTTGTGAACCAGCCTTTAGTCTGCAAAATTGCTTAAAAGCTGTCTAGTGTAAGCAGATACTGCTGTTTATTCACATCACCCACTAGGAACAGGTTAATGTACTGAAGAAGAGAGACAATTCAGTTGCATGTTCCCACAGCCTTGGTCAGTATGTGGTTTACAAAATGTTGCAATAAAATGTATAGTAATAGCATCTTGTATTCCTATTAGTTCTGTCTCTCCTGGATGATATATAAATAACGAGATAAAAAAGCAATTGCAGGTCCAGCATTTTCAAATACAGTCCACATTTATAGGCTGCTTGATATTGTCGTCATTACATAGTCTACTGTTGCATACTTCAGAGAGGGTTGAATGTCCTATCTCACCAATGTTAAATTCATGACCAATTATCTGGAAACATGTCCTCTTAGTTCACTTTATACAATAAGTTTGTTCATCCATAAACTGTCACAGAAATGTGTCTCTTATCAGCCGATAGGTTTAGGCAAGTTTCACTGAGTTGTTTTATGTCACCAGACTGCATAAACATAATCATTTTGAAAGTTTTTCACAAGAGTTCTTAATGTTATTATACCTCCATTGTTGTGTTTGGATTTGATATCTGATTGGAAGCACTTGCTTGATTGTGTGACAAGGTACCTCCTACTACAGGCACCAAACAATGTGTTTGTTGTTAGAGAGTTAAAATATGTCACATCTAATATCAAAGGGCAGGATATTTCTTTGTGTTGGTGCTTTTCTTTTCAGAAATATATTTTGGGCAGGCAGTTACTGGTGACGATTTTAATGAAAGAATTCCCGCTAGAATTTATAAATTGACTGTGTTCAAATTTTTCTCTCTCTCTCCATGGTGAGGCTCTAGCCCTCCTTGAAGGGCTAGAGCCTGCTTCACTATTGAATCCCAATGTCTTCTATCGTGTGCCTTTCTCCTCCATTTTCTTATACCCAGCTCCTTTATATCCTCCTCAATGTTCCCCAACCATTTCTTTGTTGGTTTTGTAACATACCTCCTTCCTCCTGGTTTCCTTTTGCATAACCTGTAATAAGGATCCCTCCTCACTCCTACCCATCTAAGTTTTGCATTCTTGATGGAACTCACAATTTGGGATCACCATAGAGATCTTTATGAGTTGTAATTCTCCATTCCCCATATGCCTACTACTGAGCACAAATTGTCGTTTAAATGATCCACAGCCTTTTGTAACATGTTAGGGTGAAGAAAATACTTAAACTATATATTGACAGCTTGCTAAACAACAGAATGGATGTGGGCTTAGCTACTGTATATACTAAACAGAAAGTAAGGGCAATAATCAAAAGTATAAGTAAAATAATATTAACATAGGATTAGAAGATTAATATATGAATGTAAATAGAATTATGTCTGTAAGTCATCAATGAATGAATGAATTAATGAATGAATGAAAGAGAAGAGAAATGGAATATGAATGTTTCAGCTATCACTGTTAACAGAGCAGCTACTTAAGGGGAGCTGAGAATAATAATTTTGTTTTATTTTAGGTGCTGTGAATAGTAAGTGTAAATGCTATTTGAAAAAAGTGTTTGATTACTAACATTTTGCATTTGCTTAACTAACTGACAGTATTCTTGTGTAACACAACTGTTGCAGCATGTATTTAATAGACAAGTTTATTGCATTTCCCATGGCATTGCGCTACTTAGGATCATTCTTAACATTACAGAGAGCTTATGTTACGATGAATTGGCAGACTTTTAACATTTTTTCTCCCCATTTACGTCACCTGTTATTAATTAAGAGTGGTTACTGGGAACAGCTTCCTCATTGTCAGATTTGTGGTTGACTGGCATTCCCGTTTATGGTTTTGTCCGACTTGACATTCTGAGGCCTTCAGTTCTTCTGGCAAATCGGATAACGTCATCAATGGCAGGGATTTGGAAATTCGTGTTTTATACTGTAATGTGCTTCAGCAGACTTATCCATGTACTTGAGTTTGATGTTCTTTCTCCTGACCTCCAAACTTCTTTTGCTTTTACCAATGTGTATCTTAACATTTGAAATAGATACCCATGGGTGGTTTAATAGGTTCCTGATGCAGTGCTAATTTGATACTCAAGTCCTTGAAAATCTTCTCAAATTTTGAAAGCTGAATATATGTATTTGAATCTAGGTTTTTTTCAGTCTCTTCTGGGTTTTGTGCTTACCAATCATTGTGTCAATAAAGTTAGTGTTCAAACTGTATTCACTTGTTTATTACTTCAATATTTTCTTATGCTAAAAAGGCATATTGACTAGCCTATCTGGTTGATGCTATTGCTGACATTTCAACTCCTTCGCAGCACCACATGCTGCAGCTAGTCTGGTTATATAGAGGTGCTTGGTGGGAGCTGCTGTCTGATTGGCCACCTCTTCTGTTAAGATCCATGTACCTGCCTAGAGTCTCTGTGCCCTATCATTCAATTCTGGTAAAGTTGTTCCCATACTTAAGTCACAATGGGAGGGCTCGGTTTCTATTTTGTGTCTTCCTCAAGGGGGGATAAAAAGTCCTATGCCACTAGTGTTAAATTTGCTAATTTCATGATCCATTATCTCAGAAACTATTTAAGATATCCGACAGGATGTAGATGCAAGTTCACTGATACACTTTTATGCAATAAGTTTGTTTATTAAGGAAGGTAGCACTCATTCTACCATTCTCTGATTACAAGTTAACAGCAATTCTTTTTTAAAAAATAAACAACCTTGTTGTTAATGCCAAAGTAGATCTACATCATCACTTAGAGATTGTTTTTATCATCCTAAATTAATTTATCTATCTATTATACTTTCTGAGAAAATGGGCCATTTACACCAGAAAAGTCATTCACAGAAAAAGCTGTTCAAAGCAAAACTGGAGGAAACAAACTCTCACATATTTGCAAAGAAAACATACCACATGTCTTGAAATAAGTAAAAATTGCTTCATTTGATAGAATAGATGTTTTGGGAAGATCCTACTGCCTGCAGAAGTTAGTAAGAATTGCTTCAGTGGAGAGAATAAATGTTTTTTGAAGATCCTACTGCCTGCAGTTACTTCAGTGGAGAAGAATTGTTTTGTCAAGATCCTACTGCCTGCAGAAATTAGTAAGAATTGCTTCAGTGGAGAGAATAATTGTTTTTTGAAGATCCTACTGCCTGCAGTTACTTCAGTGGAGAAGAATTGTTTTGTGAAGATCCTACTGCCTGCAGAAATTAGTAAGAATTGCTTCAGTGGAGAGAATAATTGTTTTGTGAAGATCCTACTGCCTGCAGAAATTAGTAAGAATTGCTTCAGTGGAGAGAATAATTGTTTTGTGAAGATCCTATTGCCTGCAGAATTTAGTAAGAATTGCTTCAGTGGAGAGAATGGTTGTTTTGTGAAGATCGTACTGCCTGCAGAAATTAGTAAGAATTGCTTCAGTGGAGGATAAAGTAAGAAAGCAATACGTTATATGTAATATGCTTCAGTTTGGAAGTTTTGATATATCTGAGAAAGTGCTGAAATTCCATTTAATTATTTGTTATGCAGTCAGTCACTTATACTACACTCTGTCTCAGATAAGAATGATGTAGTAAACAAGGCAGAGTGGACTCAACCGACTACATGTTGAACGTATGTATATGTGTAGTACATAAGTTTTGCAACATTACAACAGTGATGCTAGCTTCTTGACAATAAATCGAGTAACACATTGGCAATAACGTATTAAATCTAGATATGTGTTAATTATTGGTAGTACCATAAGGTTATGTTTTGGGGTTTCTTTGCTAAGCAATATAAAACATTGCGTGATCATTTGCCTCTCGCCACGTCTTAAGATTTGGCTCAGCTGAGCTTTATTTCAGCAGATTGACAGACCTGCTCTGTGATGTTAAGCTGGCTGCTTTTAAATTGCATACAAGTGTTCCACTCTTGTCAAGTATGTGAAAGTTGTATGAGATACAGTCTTAAATATCAGAAGCCACTCTGCATTTACAACAACAACATCTGAATCAGCATTGACCTCGAGACCTACATTGTTCCGAGAGGGCCGTAAGGTATAGGAATGCAAGTGTTTCATTAGTAACACAAAGTTGGGCTGCATATTATTTAATAATAAGTTAATAGTTATAACTGCGCCTGTCTTTTGTTTAATCTGTGTCTCTATGTTTATGTACATGTTTGTTATTGACATTCCTTTCAGCATTCACGAGCCTAGAGCATATCCTGTGGTGTATGTGCACATTTGTATAGACGGTTCTACAGTCCTGAATGTAATTCATGCTGAGCAGTACGGTGCTGTACTTATTAGAGGCATTATTGTGCGAAAACAAGTAAAAGAAAATAGCAATGAGTGGCCTAAGAGTGTTCCCTCCCTCCCATATGTTTACAAGAGGAGGATAATGACTACCTTAGACTCCATGTTATATGTCTTTGTGCTAATGGTGTGCCATTGAATTAGTGTTTAAGGTTTAAATGTGTTGAAGCTGCAATGCCAGGTGAATGCAACAGCTTGAGTGTAAACTGTGCATGGACTGCTTATGCTGTATCTGAGAGGTGGTGGTGTGTGTGTGCAGGAGCGCGCCGAGATGGTCCTGCTGCGCTATGCACAACGTTGGGCAAAAGAATTTGTGCGCAGGCATCTGGAGCTTTCTGTAGATGGAGCCGAGTGTGGTGGGTTTTCACCTACCCCTCCTCGGCATTGTGTCTCGGCGCGCTGCCCCTGCCAGTTCATTGAGGAGCATCTCAAGTACAAGCCACGAGGCAAGTGTACTCTTAGCCGCATCTTCTTTCTTCCTGATTTTGGGTTCAAGTGAAGCTTTCCTGCCTTGTTACAAGTATCAGCACTTAAGAACCATGTAACATCAGAACTAAATTTAAAATAAAGAGAGTTGAAGGTTGTTACTATTTTAGTGCTGTAGTGTAACAACCTTCAACTCTCTTTATTTTAAATTTTGACACATCACCGTTACTAGCTTCTAAATCTTCAACATTAGTCAATCAGAATTAAAGTGTGTATATATTTTTTTTTGATAGGATTTATTGTAATACATCCTGGTCGATAGTTCAGCAACTCACTTTAGTAAATAGCATTATTATGCTATGCTTCTAATTGGAGGGCTCATAGCAAAGTTTGCTATGTAGGAGACAATCGATTTGTATGTTGAAAAACAAAAAACACATGTCTAATTTACTTTTATTTATAATTTTTCTGGCAGTTTTCTGCAAAAGGCATTGCAGAGAGCACAGCTGAAAATAAGTTGGGAACACTTTGTTTAATAGAGGCTACAGATGCACAGCCTAGCAGTTAGTATTTTATAAGAAGTAAATTCAGATTTATTCACCAGTGTAAAAGGTTCTTCAACAAAATGTACAGTACGTTAAGTATACAGGGTGTCTGGGACAAAAACTATCAATAAGAAAGTGTAATAACTCTCTGAATTATGAACCTAGGAACATGTAGGGTTTTTAATTACATGTTAATATGTGTGCAGCCCTTATAGCACGACAGACATCAAGGCAGTACTCAGCTTCTACCCAGGTATTTGCTAACATCTGTGGAGTTACGGTTGCACAGCTGCAATTCTCCTATGTAAATCATCCAAATCCATGACAGGAGTGCTGTAAATGATGTCCTCAATGTATCCCCAGTAAAAGAAATCCAGAGGGGTTAGATCTGGGGATCAGGAGGCCATGCTATGGGACCACCCCGTCCAATCCAATGCTGAAGTAAGCAGATGTTCAAATGATCACATATGTATCCTGCATAATGTAGAGGAGTTCCATCTTGTTAGAATGATTTGTTAGGTATCTAGGATGCATAATTCTCCAGCATATCATGATATACACTACCATTGATACTCCGCTCTACAAAGAAGAATAGACCAATCACTGTTTCCCATGTAAGGCTGCACCAAACATTGACTTTAGGGCTGTCCCTTTCAAACTCCCTTACCACACAGGGTTCTCTGAGCCCCATATGTGGGAATTATGCCTGTTGACAACCCCACACACATGAAAGGCAGACCCATTGCTGAAAACTACCTGCCTCGGGAATTCGTTGTCATTTGATAACATGTTGACGGCATAATTGAATCCTTGCGGCAAATGTTTTGATTTTAACTTGTGCACCAATTGGATCTTGTATGCTCAAGGTTATAAGTTTATATGCAGAACACCATGGGCAGTTGACTTCGGCATTCTTAGTTCCCTGCTGCAATTGCAGATTGATTTGGATGGACTGCACTGGAATGCTGCTTGAATTGCATTGATATGCTCTTCTGACACACTCTTCCCTGCAGTTGTTTGTTTATGAGAGTTCTGGTCTCAAGCAGCCTTATTGTACGTCTCTCAGGGGTGCTGTGGTATTTTCATTGAAATTAACACAGCACATGGACTTCAATTCAGCACTCACTTTTTACTGCACCGTATACACCAGTTTGAGGTTATGTTCTGAAACAAAACACAAATGACATCAGAATGTTACCAATGTAGTAACTTTAGATATTCCTTTGTCATGTGTTGCAAACAACATGTTCATTATTCAGTGAGTTATTAAACTTTGTATTGGTAGCTTTTGTCCTGGACACCCTGTACATTTACAAACTTTTTAACAGGGAGGTATTACTAAACATGTGCAATAATTGCTTTTCTACTGTATAGAGGCATTCTTTACAAGGTATGTTTAAACGTCCTTAATCACCTTCCCCTATTCATTTATTGCACAAGGTAAGAGGTTTGCATTACTCTTGATGCATTCATTTCCAAGGGAAGCTCTTAATCTGTTTATTTCTAGTGTTGTGCTCATTCACATTTTTATCTCTTTATGGGTCCTTAAGACACTCATAAATGTAGAAACAGAGGAAGTGTGTTACAGGAACAAGCAATGTTCTCGTCACAACACACATTTAACATATAAATTGTATAGCTACAAGTGCCATTGTCAGTTGGTGGTGTTAGTACTGACAATTGGTTCATTGTCTACAAATTTGGCAATTTTTGAGGGGGCCAGCCTGGTGGATATGATGCCTAATAATCAACAACTGCTGTGCCAGTTACTTTTCCTTTTGATTGATATCTGTCAACAATGAAGGGTGTTTGTTAGAAGCTTGTGAAGTGAACACGTGGTTATTTTGTTGGAAAACAGCAAGTATATTAGGAATGGAAATGGATAGGAATTTGAAATACAAAGGTGATCATATTAAAGAAAGATCAAAGGCTGTGTGTTTTGGGAAAACTAAACCAAATTCACTGATTCGTTAGTATGCAATGGCGGCAGTAATTACAATGCATTGTGTAAATATCGCAGTAAGTATTTCTCAGCTGCACATGAGGGTGGGGGTAAAATGTGAATCTGTCCTTTATTTTGAATTCAGATGTATGGCAACCCTGCTAGGGACCCTGGGCCCATTCAAGAATCATTTCAACCATTTTGTTTACTTAAAATTTAATTTGGAACATGTTTCAGAAGCAGCTCCATCCATCTTTAGCCTTGGTCTACTGGTCTGATGAAACTGCTAAGGGTATTTAAGGATGGCATGTCTAACCTTGAAAAACAAAGAGAAACTTTGAAACTAGAAGAAAAGAACATTTAAATTGCATTACTAGCAAACAGACAAATTGGCCATAGCAAACCATTTCTGGACTGCAAACCAAAAGTCACATTACTGAGAAACATCCTAAAAGTTTGGGAAAACATCCACATTGTAAAAGGAAGAGCATGTAATGAAATTCAAAATCCTGCCCTTAAATACCCTCAGCAGTTTTATAGATGATGCCACCTCCGGAACCAAGGCTGAAGATGGAAACAATTGCTCCAAGTAAGCGAAGTAAGTGCTACAACTAACTTATGTATTTCAACTACAGAATATCCTATGGGTTTGCAATCATAATGTAACTTTTAATACAGGAACTACTGTCCATTCCAAACCACAGTGTCCCTTATTGTAAACAAACTCTTTGTATTATCTACATGAAAGCACTCTGATATCCCCGCACCTAACGGCTACTTCTTCCTCTTGTAACATGCCTACTGCATATCACTTACAGCTGAACATTGTTTCAATCTGCAAAAATGTGCCTTGCGTGAAAATCATAGTTCAAAATTCAACCTGAAGAATCGATTTTATAAGCATGCAGCAGAAATGAATGTTTTCCTTATGTCAATCGCAATCTTCAGGCAAAGGTGCAGCATGCAAATCTGAATCCTCCAAAGATGACTCAGCTGCCATATTGCAATCAGAACTATTGTCCAAGCTAATGATGAGCTTATCCACAACATTGTCACACACAAAACAAGTTCCCACATTTCATTCTCCTCTTCTATTATGTCTGTTTATATTCCCTGCACATTTTGGTTACACTTTTTGCTGAAATACCTGTAAACTTGGATGTTAGTTTTGTAATATCCACTACTGCAAGCATCAGGTATTCTTCTAATAGCGAGTTATGAATGACGCATTTCCTGTGTTGCGCACAGTGTTTATTTGATGCTCAGATAGCACCTCTGGGAATTCATTGCTGCATTTCTCATACATGCAAGAGAATGGTGGTCATGTGTACAGTTGGTAATTAATAAACAAGATACTCTGAGCATTAGTGCAATAGCAGACGGCATTAAGAAAATCATATTTTGTAATCTCTTAACAATTAGTATATATCCATTACCTTAGCAATGAGTTCTTATGATAAGCACAATAAAATGTGCAGTTCTATACCTTTCCTACCCCAGAGTATCATGACATGCATTTGTTTACATCAGAGGGAACTGTGGTTTGGAAAGGACAGTAGTACCCTATTTCATATTATGGCTGTTATTTGTTACCTATTTTGGGGAATAACGTCTCATTACACACTGCTAACACTTCATAATGTTTTTGGAAGTACCTAAACTTTTGTCAGTAAATCTTGACCTTTTCCTTGAGACCATCTTGCACAATGTATTTCAAACAAAACAGCTCCAGAATGTGTTTAGTGCAACAATTTCTTGAAGATTGCTACTTATATGGGTCAAAATGATCTGAATGCACTTCAAGGTAGAACTGAATTACAGGGAATCCCCCCCCCCCCGAAAATTCGAGGTTAAGCACTTTGTGAGATAAGTAGTATAGCTTAAAGTTCTTGGTTTTCTTTTGAAAAGGGAGCAGTAAGCAAGGAAGGTTTCAAATGGATCAATATGGTGTTTCTGTTGTTAATGAGTAATTTCTTGTTAATTTTGCACATGCAAAAATAGTAGGTAATTGCAGGAATGCCCACCCCCCACCCCAAAACAGTTGTCCTTCTGCCCCAATTTTTTTGGGAGCTCAGTTTCAACCATTCAGTTCCTTTTCTCTGCCAGGGACTGTCTTATAGGTACTACAGTAGCTATTTGTGATACCTGTATATAATAAAAACTTAACATTCACATGACTTTCTCTACCCTCTGTTGCTTATTAATGACGAAAGCTTGTTTTCCTATTATCTACTTCAAGATAAACTTTTCCAGAGATAGGAATGCAGCTGCTTTTCACATTTTGAAAGGCAATAGCGATAGTCAAATGTTTTAGAGCTGGCCTTAAAATGCCATGTTGTTTGCGTGCAATCGCGAGAAACAACTCAGTATCAAAAGGGCTACAAAACAATAACAAAGTATTGAACAATTCGAACAGTTAATAATGCATATCTCAGAAATGGCTGATATCACAAAAAAAGTTGTTTGAAATAAATTGTATTTTAAAGAGATTACATTTTTTGTGTTGTAGTTTTCGTCTATCACTTCATGTTTACCAGTTATACAAGATTATACAAAATTCCTTCCAGATGAAGAGGACTTCATAGTCTATTTCCAGAAAATTTTACATATACATTTTATTTGTCATGTAAATATCTTTAATATACGGTATTTTAATCAAAATCATTACAGCCATTTTTTAGAAAATCAAACATTTAAAAAAAAAAGTTCCATATAAAGGTAGTTTGGGGTGGGGGGATTTTACTGAAAATTTTCATGTCGCATCTTTTGAAGGTACTGAATCTAAACAAGTTTGGTATTTATCCGTCTTTTCGTTTTTGAGTTAAGCTGTTTGCAGACACTCACTCTCACACACACACTCTCTCTCTCTCTCTCTCTCTCTCTCTCTCTCTCTCTCTCTCTCACACAGCTTTTTTTAAGAATGCATTTTTTGGATTCAGGGTGCCTCAAAACATGTATTTCTGGTGAAATGTTGATTTCAAATTTTTGGGCGGAATGCTGTACATTGTCTGCCTACTATGTACATGGTAGGGAAAGTAAAAATGGTAATATTTACAGCAAAAAATTACAAATAAAAGTATTTATCAGGTGGTGTATTTTATTACTTGATATTTCAATGTATCCGATTGTATCTATCTAATATAGTAAGTGTAACAACTACATACCTACCTGTAGTTCCTTTTATACATTTAAAAAAATTATCATTTGATCTGATGCCGCATTATACCATACAGTATGAATTATTGTACTTAGCATTACTTTTGGGTGGCGAAACAGCATATTTAGATTAACTAACAGTTAACAATTACAGTGCTTGATTAAAATTGTAATAAATGTCTTTATATTACCTATGTTAATCTACTTCAATATTTTTAGATTTCCCAAAATTTTGAAATACCCCCAAAAATGTTCCTGATAGTGCAACTTGTACCATGATTCCCCCCATGGGCAGCCCTGGCTGGTTGTAAAGTTTGGCAGTGTTTCTATGAAGAGTGCATATAACTCAGTTACATGGTTGTTCTGGTTTGCTGTTGCTTGTAACATTCAGAGGAGTGTTGAATCAAAATGCAGGCTCTTAAAACCATGAGGCACTTAACAGCACTGTCCTATTGTTGTCATGCAAATAATTTTTTATTTAATTATATTTTTATACATGATGGAATTGTTTTGGAGCAAATAGACCAAACATATTTTCCGGAACATTTAAGAAAAATGGCAAAAGAAGTGTATTTGATCACATTTTAGTTGTCAGTGTGTTGCAGCTAAAGCTAATATGAAAGAAAAGAGGGGTAGGTGGAGAAAAAAGCACAGAAAGTTATTTCATTGATCTTTACAGGCAAAAAGAAATACTGCTTGTGCAAATGTATAACAGTGCTATCAAAATAAAAGGTAATCTCACTGTCCGCAGACATGCTGAACACATTTTGTATCAACACTCCTCATAATCTCTCATGTCTTTCACATAAATTTACTCATTAGAAGAACTGTGTTTTCCTACTTTCTCAGGAAAATGAAACCCAAGTGATATATACTTTTTAGTTGACTAGTCCGTCACTTTTTCACAGGACTGAATGTGGTGGTTCTTACTAAAACTGTGATGGGTTTTATTAAGGGAATGTTGAATTTTATAGCTACACTTCATTCTATCAGCTGGTTTATATCTTCTTTATGCATGAGGATGACATAGAGACAGAAGTATAATTGCCATCAAGTTTGAAAGGCCTGAACCGCAAACAAAAACTTATTATTGATCATCAATAACAACAAAGATGAAATTAAAACCACATACAGTAAAACCTGTTCAAGATTGAAGAGATATGATTCTAAATTTTTTTTCCTCTTTGGTGAGGTTTCCATATTAATAAGATATTCTGCATTTTTTCACCAATACCTAAGGTTTTAAACTTTTGTAAATTTGCATTTTGCCAGATTTGAACTAGCATTAGTTCTTTCACAATGGATTTCTGTTTTTCCTTTAAGGAAAGCGTCACACTTTTATGCAACATTGTTTTATTACAAAATGCACAGCTTTTCTCACAAGAAATAGACAACTTTGAAGGAAAAACACATTTGCAACTGTAACCTCTTTCTTTTGCCCTTGGCACAGTCTCCGCTCAGGTGTGTATGTTCACAAAGAAATTTCATTTACCTACATTTGCAGTGTCCTCGGAAGCACAGCATATCCCAAAACAAATGCATTTTAATACTGCATATTTTCATTGTAAGCAGTTGCAAATGAATTCTGTTTCCATATTATTCAGGAAAAGTTATGCATAAAGTGCAGGGTTCCCGCAAATGACTTTTCATGTTTGGAATACATGTAAGTTGCATTTAATAAAACTTAGAAACATGAAACTAGTACCAATGGAAAGACAAACTCAAAAAGTTTTGTTACAGTACCATACAGATGTTTAATGTGAGCTGCTCTGATAACTCACCACACATGAAACTTGTTGCCCATTTCTGCCCAGTTACATTCTAGCATATGATGGTCAACTGATGTGATGTGCACTCTTAGATCAAGGATGCTCTGTTAAAGAGGTGGCTTGTACACAACATCTTTAACATAATCCCTTTAAGGTGTGACAGGTCTGGTGAATGCAGAGGGCAACAAAGAAGTTCTTTATCGTCATCATCTGAAATAATGACACAACACTTTATCTTCCTTTCTTTAGGAACTGCAGCATCTGCAAACATTGTGGTGAAATTGCAAACAGTGGATTTAGGGATCTATAGATCCCTACTACCTGCAGTGGTTGATTTGTGAGCACTATGTTTGAAAGATTTCCTCTTACAAATGCACTCTCTAGTTTGAAAATGTCGTTGAACAACAATTACAGATTGATTAACATGATAATCGAGAACACACAATGCTTGCCTATCCTCTATACCAGCCATTTTGTTACTTTCAACAAAGTGCAATGTTATACGTGATTAAGCATCATTGTTGCCAACTGTGATACTATAATGAAAACTTTTTGAGCTCCTCTTTCCATTGTACTATTTCCATGCTTCTAAGTTCTATCAAACGCAAGTTACACATGTTTGAAATCCAAAAGTTTATTTGTGGGAACCATGTATATGATTTCTACCAGAACAGAAACTTTTTTTTCTGAAATACACAGGATTTTGGGTTATTCAGCATCCAGTTTGGGTAGGTTTCGCTGTAGTGTTAAGTTATACTAGTATTTTAAACCAGGTTAAAGATATTTAAATTTATGAAAAAAGAATTGAGTTGAAGTTGAATTATTTATGTCACTTACATGTTTTGTATATTGACTGATTTCAACAGCAACCTGCTGAAGATACAAAAAATGTAAGCAATTTAAATGTTTCAACTCCGACTAAATTTAAACTCATATCACTGTTACTAGCTTATTCAAATATCACACAAATGTTAAACTAGTTTGAAGGAATCATTGTGTGCGAGGGGAGATATTCAACTTACTTTTATTGAACAACCATAAACTGGTTTTGTTACCCAATTTAGCAGAATATGCAAAAGTTTTCATTCCTAATTTCCTGTAGCTTAGGAAACCATGATACCAACGTAGAACGTTTTGTGTTTGTTATCTTCAGATACTGCAAAAGCAGAATTTATCTTTAAAGAACAATTTTGTGCATTGGAATGTCATTTGTTTGAAGTGACCAATGATATTTTTTTCACCTGCCTTCAACTCAACCAGTCTCAAAATTCAATAGCGTAAACATTTTCCAAATGCAGATCCATTATTATTTGCGATTCCTATAGTCATAACAAGCTTCATTCTTTAAATAATAGCATACAGTAAAGTAATTTCTTGTTCTTTGTGTCCTCCATGATCTAGGGGTACCATGCTTGTCTCTGATTCCTGAGGTCACGGGTTCAAACCAGGCGGAGGACAATGGATTTTTTTGGGGCGTAAAAATCCTTAGCATGGCTTCCTTCGGAAGCGAAGTAAAGCCGGTGGTCCTGTGTCTAGATTTACGGCATGTAAAAGAACCTTAAGCCTAATAGAGAGACCTCAGAGGAAAATTTCTGGCCTTTCATACTCAATATAGAATGGGATACTGAGAACCATAGTAGTTACAGAGCGCCCATAAGGTAACACTCAATTTATTTTAATTTCTTGTTCTTTGTTAATTTTACCAGTTTTTGCTGTTCTTTGTAGCTTTTGCTGTTTTTTTTTTGGGGGGGGGGTGGCAATAGCCAATTTTGAGTTGCATATAAACAAAGTACAAGTGTGGCTTTGACTAGAAGAACCACTGCTCAATAGATTTGAGGAAATCAGGGGACACATTTGCTGAAATTATAATATGCCGTGCCCAGGGACTAAAACTTGATCTATTAGATGTGAAAGAATCCCAGTATAATATGTGTACTTGTTGTGGTTTCTGTTCTCGGTTATTATGAACCAGCATTAAGAGGAGATTCAGTTTATATCCTGGCTTATGATGGTACCTGCTATGTCCTGAGATGGCATCGCAAATATTTCTGATTTTATTGTTATCCTCATTGCATAAAACCAGGAATCTTCTTTTAGTAAACATTTTTGCTTAAGGTGAAGGAATTCTGCAGTAAAAGCATGAAATACTTTAATTTGTAACTTTATAATGTAGCTTACAGATTAACAATCATGGCAGGCAATAAGTGTTGTGATATCTTCACAAGGGAAACAGCTGAAACATCATATTCATAATTTTTGCAATGCATTTTTATGAATACTCTGATTGCCATTGTTAAAATAAACCACCTAGTCTAAATACATTACTTTTTTGTGTTGTGTTGTGTTCAGTTCCTTAACTGATTTTGAAATTTTAATTTTATTATTCAAATCATCTAAGGGAGCTTGTCTTGTATTACAAGTTGAGCAGAAGCACAGTTTTAACAATGTGAGCACAAACTTTTATAAATTTTGATTGAAGCTCATTGAGGTAATGTAGCATGTGGGTGGTAATTTTTTAAAATAACTACCACAACAAGACTTTTATTGGTTGTTACCCTTTCTAGCCCAAACCTTGCATACTTTTGCCCTAGAGCTTGCCTTAACCTCAAATTTGTAGCTTACCAATGAACATCACTAGCCAGGATTTTGAATCCTTGCACAGTGTTACCTAGTATGTAGTGAAGGATGGAGTGGATTCACATAAAATAAATGGCGATTTACATGTATGAATGTTGTTAGCACTGTATCTGAAGGCATGTTTGAATTTACATTATAATAAAAAGAAGTGAAAGACTTTTTTACTTTTGGCTATGCTAATATTAAATTTAAAGAAGCATACATCATAAAGCTAGAGATTTGTTAAAACTTAGCCCTTGCAAGTCTTCCAACAGCAAATATACATATGGCAGCATTGGGCTGGAAAGGGTTCATATTGTTTGTCAAGGCTATACACAAAAGTGAACAAATTTAGCATAATTTGTACTTAATATTTATGTGAGATCATTATTCTCAGAACTGTAGCGTGATTATACTCTGCAATATGCTAAAAACAGTATTGAAGTGAAATTCTTGTTTTTTGCACGAGAAGTTGGAAATGAGAATAATAATTGTTTACTGTTGTTTTCCATTAGTAGAAGGAAAGAACAAAATCTAATCTTGCCATTGTTTTAATGTTTTGTTTCTTTGAGTGGTTGAGTCCAGTAATGATTTATATTTTACAAATTTAAAATCACAAAGTGACCAGTACATGTTAGAGCCTTACTGCCAGTAAAATGGTTACACATCATTCTTTTATTTTGTTCTTTCATGTATGTAATACGCAGTACTTAAGGTGAAGCTTATTTTGTACTTATGTATAGGTTTTTATTGGCAGTTGGTAATAGAGAACAGAGGCCTGATACAAAGTACATACTGTCAGAACCTGTCTTGTTTCTGTTTCCTCTCTCTGTGGTAGCTGAGGACAAATCCTACCCTAAACTTACGCTTGGAATGTTTCCTTCCCCCATTGTTTCATCACATGTGGTTAAATGTCACAAGATGATAGCGCAAATTCAAACATTAGGGTAAGTCAGTAAGAATCTGCACATCATTTTTTAAATTTATTATAACAAAAAAACTTAAATTTATCCCATTTTTCAATGAAGTCCCCTTGCATCCTAAAGCACTCGGTCCATCATTGCACAAGTTTCCTGATGCCCTCAGAAAAAAAGTTCCATGCATGCACCACTTCCTTCACTTCTTGGTCTGTGGTTGATCGATGGCTGCTTAAGGCATTTTTAAGGGACTAAAAAGATGAAAATGAGATGGGGCGAGATTGGGGCTGTATACAGGATGCACTAACCTCAAAGCCCAGTTCCTCAATAGTTTGAGCAGTGTGGATGCAGTATGTGGGCATGCATTGTCATGCAACAAAAGAACTCCTTTTGACAATAGGCCTCGACATTTGGTACAAATTTTAGGCTTCAGGTTGCTGCAGAACATCTCACTCTAATGTGCAGTGTTTATTGTTGAGCCCTTCTCCAGGTAATATTGCAGCATTGGCCCTTGAGACTCCCAGCAAAGTGTGAACATCACTTTTCCTGCAGAGGTTTGACTCTAGAATTTCTTTTTGACTGGAGATGCAGGGTATTTCCATTCCATGTTTTGACGCTTGCTTTTGGCTCAAAATGATGGATCCTTATTTTGTCTCCAGTCACTATTCGTTTCAAAAAGCTTCACCTTCATTAGCATGGTGGCGGTCCAGTGAGCATTAGCAGATGGACACAAAACTTCACCTTTATTAGCATGGTGGCGGTCCAGTGAGCATTAGCAGATGGACACATGATTGTGCTTGCTGTTTTGGGACCCACCTTGCACGTGAAAGCCAAGCCTATTATGAATAATGTCATATGCAGAACCATGACTAATTTGCATATGGTTTGCCACTTCGTTGACAGTAACTATTCGGTTCGTGTGAATCAGGACTTGTTCAATGTCGGCATCACTAGTGGATATGGATGGGCATCCTGCTCTTTCCTCGTCCTTCATACTTGTCCGACCATTTTTGAACTTTTGAGTCCGATCATACACACTTCACCGTGGTAAAACATTACCCCTATATTGTGTAGAAAGTCTGCAATGGATTTCAGCTCTTGGTACACCTCCAGACAACAAAAAACGGATAACCACATGCTGCTCTTCTTTGGTGCAAGCAGTAAGCAGTGCAGCCATGTTAATTATCCAACATCACAACACACACTGGAGTGATAACACAAGCAGAGACAAAGGAACAACATGTGCACAAACCCGTACAGCCAACCTACAAAAGATTAAAACTAATGTGCAGATACTTATTGACTTTCCCTCCTTTTAAATATGGATCCACAATTGAACAGCTTTGACTGCCTCTGCAATTGAGTGGTCAATGTTCTAGTTTCTCAACCCAAAAGTCCTGGGTTCGATTGTCGGTGGGTGCAGGAAATGTTTCTTTAACCACAGCCATTTCCTATCACCCAGAGCCTGAGAGTATGAATGTGGGTATTTAATAGCCCCCCCCCCAAAAGAGATAAAACCAGCATTAAACAACACTACAGCAGTTCAGCAGGCAATAACACCATCACTTGTTTCTAAAGCCAAAGCCCACTATATGATCAAATAAGTTGAAACAAAACAAACAGAAAAAAGAGCAATTTGTGAGAGTGTATGCTCATGAGCGCATACTCTTCATTGCTGTAAGGTACAGACAAATGGCACGCAGTGTTCTAGTCTTAGTGCTAGAAGTAAAATGTTCATAATAAGCCATTCACAACTACTCATTTGTACTGAGATATCTATGCTTCTATTATCTTTCACTTTCAAGTAGTTTAGCTTACACTAAAGTTTTTATACACATATATAATATATTATAATAGCAATCCAGGATTTAACATAACATGGTTGTGCGTGGCATATAAAGGAATTTATAAATCTTTTTGCAACATTTAATTAAACTGAAAATATTAATAGCCATGCAGTGAAACCTGTTTACAACAGAAATGACATCAGTAAATTTTTTTCCATTTCAGCGAGGTTTTCATAGTATCGGTATTCATATTCCGGATTTTTGTCCTATGCATAGTTTTTTAAGCTCAATTGCAAAGAGCATGTCAGTATTTTATTAAAAAGCACTCACCTTTGTTACCTACAGACCATTCAGTTATTATGCAGTCTTATTTTTTAAACTTTCTTAAATTTATGTTTTGCCACATTTGAACTACAGCATTAGTCCTTCCACGGTGTGTTTCTCTCTCTCCTTTAATTCAATCATTTTCTCTCGTCCTTTAAGAAAAGGACATGACATTCTTTATCACAAAATGGAGAGCTTTTCCCTTAACACATCATTACAAGCAACAGACAACAAAGAAGAAAAACCACACATTTGTAACTGTAACCCCTTCTTTTGTCCTTTATATGGTCTCTGCTCAGGTGTGTACGTTACAAAGAAATCTCATTTACTTTAATGACCTAATTTGCAGTTTCCTTGGAAGTACAAAATTCCCCAAAACACTTTCCTTGAAAGTACAGTATTTCCCAAAATAAAATATATAAAACATTTGCAATTTCCTTAGAAACACAGCATATCCCAATACAAAATTGTTTTGCTACTGCGTATTTGTGTTCAGACGGTTTCCGTATTCAGGAAAAATTACACATAAAGTAAATGATTACTACAAAGATGAAATTTTTTTTCCAAAATAGACAGGATTCTGGCTTATTGAGTGTCTGATTTGGGTAGAGGTTGCGAAAAGTTGAACTGATTTAAGAGATAGAAATGACAGCGCTGAAGGGAAAAACAATATGTAGAAAAAATGCTGTGCTATACAAGACAATGCAACAAATGCAGTATTGTTTGTAAAAAGTGCATTTCCCTGTTAAGTAATGCTCTTAGCACACTTCCTGCTGTGGAAGAGATGCTATGTTACATCACTCTGCAATGGAAAGTGCTTGGTTGCCAAACAGCTCTCTCCAAATCTGTTATAGTAAAATATTGCTCGTTGGTTATAGGCTGACATCCATTAGGTACAGAAAATAGCAACAGTGCTATGAACTGCAAACTCAACCATAAGTACAGTTGAAGTGAGCGAGTCTCATAAAACAAACGACTGCCTCCACAACCCTCCCTTGAGGCTTTATTCTGAATACCTTATCTACTTTTCTTTGCATTTAACAATAAATCTTTCCTCTCAATTTTCTGATTAAGTATAATAAAACAAAGTATTACTTGTGTATGTATTTATATCAGGCTTCGCATAATGCAGCGTTAGTTTTAAGGAGTTTTATGTTTCTGCTGATTCATTGTATATATGTTTAAATTTGTGAGTTTTTATGTTTGTATGAGACAGCTTTTTGTTTACCTCATTGTTTTAATCTTTACATGCATTTATATAAAATAATAATAATAATATTATGAAGATATATTCCGTCCAGAGGTACTATTAAAAAGCAAAGGAAGGAAGCAAACGTTTTCTACAGCTTCAAAATAAAATGCAATTATTAACATATACTTTGTTATTTTACTATGTATGTGTGTGTGTGAGGGGGGGGGTTTTGTATGTATTTAGTCTGAAAGCTATCCTTATTTTGAGAGCTGTGGAAGGCATTTGATAAGCAATATCAATGTTGAATTTCATGCACATAGGTGGAGCAAGCTCCATTTTCTTACAATATTACACTAAACTGAAAAATGTCTTAAAAGAAAGTATTTTTGTGGAGCGATTTTTATTATAGAATTTTAAAATTTTAGCTAAAAGGAAGAAATCAAGGTATTCAGATATCTCTGCATATGTTGAACCATATACAAATGTTATTAATGTTTTATGATTTTTATGTGTATAAATTGAAACGTTGTATTTTATATTATTTTGAAGTTTATTTCTTGAAATATACATATCAGAATTCATTTTTTATTTAAAAACCTCTTTTCCCTAAAATATTGTGCAAAATTTGTTTGAAGCAAGATTTAAGTCGTATAAGCTGTATAATTGATGCTTTTGTAAAATTTGAGTTTCTCAAAAATCAAGGATAAAGAAAACATCCAGCAAAAATATGTGTGTTCAAGCAAATTGCAGTGGATCTATAGATACAAAGAGAAACTATAGAGTGGGGACAGAGAGTGTTGGTTGTCTATGATATCTCTCTATCTTCTAATGTTTTCACATTCTATTTGACTATGGATAATATCAAATTTTTCAGACATAATACATCTGCCCAAACAATTATTTCCTATTTGTTTCATATTCTTGTGTGCATCCATATATGATCTATTCTTTCAGATAGATTCCATAGGTCTATATACTTCTCTTGTTTCTATATATCTTTCACCCACAGTCTCTAACTTCACTGTTTTATCTGCCAAAACTCTCCCTTCCTATTACATCCTTTTGAAACTTTCTTCTATTATATTAATCATCAAAATTTGCGCATCTGTTCCACTACTTGAAAATTGTCTGCATTTGCTAGCAGTATCAAACAGCAAGGAGTCCTGAAGTGTGATCCTGTAGATAGCAAAATCATTCAGGTACTTTCATTTGTTTCAGTGCTGCAAGTTGAGGTTATTTCAATCAATTTTTGTTACACAACTCAAATAATTTCTATATTATTAAAAGGCTTCAGTATTACCAACTTCTTTCAGTTTGAAATTAAAGGTGAGGTTTCTTCTAAAAGTGATTAAAAGGTTTAATGCCAACTGAAATAAAAAAGAAATTGAATTCCACTTAGGAAGATTCTTCACTATGATTTTTCATGTGCTGCAAAATTTAAATATGAGGAGGATTGCTACAACTGGTACATGAGCTTGCTGATCTCATTAGATTGTGTCAGGAACATTTGCACATAGAGAGCTTGCAGTGCGATGGATTATGTGTTGGTTAGCATCTCACAGGACCCCAGTAACAAAATGTGGATTCACCAGAGATGAACTGTCACTCCAAACATAGGGTGAAGACAGGAACAGTGATGACTGAGATATCCATCAACAGAGAGTACTATGTGGTTTTGTTGGATGCTACTTTGTTGCAGAAGAACATTCTTTTCCACAGAGATAGTGCACAATGGAGACTAGTTATCCAATAACAGTTACTAAACTAATGAATACAAAGTAACTAGTTATCCTTTAGATGGTTGCTTAAGTAACGTAGATGGTTACTGAGTCTGGGTGACATCATTCACTGTATCTACATTATCAGGAACCAGTGCCTCAACTTGTTATGCAGTATAAGTTTCCTCCACAAGAGATGAGTGGCATTGTAGATCTAATACACATCTGGTGAGAAAAATGATCTGCTCCGCTACATGTACATAATCAACTGAGATTGTCTGCATCTTTTGTGGTGATAATTAATAATGTGTGTTTCTTTTCTCTAGTAACATCATCTTTGAACAAGTCATTACCATGTTTTATCTAATGTCCAATGAGAATATTTAATTTATTATATACTGATGTTCAGTTCATGTTGGTGATGTATTTTCCTTTCCTCTGTCTGCATCATGTGATTTATATTTAGTAGCTCAGTTCATTTTAAATCCAAATGTTTAGACCTGGTTTCACAGCTTAAGCTTCAATGCAGTTTTACAGTGTGTAGTTCAAGTGATAAACTGAGCTTATACATAGCTTAGCTTAAATCATACTGAACTTTGTTTAAAACTAAGAAGCCACACCATGTTATCTGAAAGTCATCCTCCGTGGTGTAGTGGTTACCATGCTAGCCTCTAGTTCCCGAGGTTGCGAGTTCAAACCCGGCAGAAGGCGATAGATTTTCTCGGGTGTAAAAATCCTTAGCATGGCTTTCTTCGGAAGGCAAGTAAAGCCGGTGGTCCATGTCATAGATTTACGGTATGTAAAAGAAGAGCCTTATAAAGAGGTCTCTGAGCAAAATTACTGGTCTTTCACGCCCAATACACAATGGGACGCTAAAGACCGCAGTAGTTAAAGAGCATCCATAAATAAAATTGAATTTCAATTTACGTTATCTGAAAAAGACAACATTAGTGGTGAGAAAATGGAGTTTATTTTAACCAATATGGACAATAGAAGATAGTCTAGGGTGTTTAGAATGTGTCCAAAAATTTTTGAGTATAAAATGACTGAGAATTCTGTGAGAGATTTTGATTAAGCAAACAGTCTGCAATGATTATTGATGATACAATTAACGTAAAACAGACTGATAAGAAGCAAAACATCATACTGTTGTTGTATACACACTCATTGCTGTTATATCTATGCATTGGTTTATATTTCAATAACAAAGCCTTCTCATCAGAAACAATGCTTCGCCTCGCATTGAAGTAATATGCAAGTGAAAGTATGCTAATTGCAGCTGGAATCTCAAAACTTACAGCACATAGAGATATCAAAATTGTTTCACACCATTCTAATCTACCTTTCTTATTATAATTTCCCTCCATATTTGACTTTTCTTATAATTATTGATGATACAATTAACATAAAACAGACTGATAAGAAGCAAAAATCCACCTTTCTTATTGTAATTTCCCTCCATGTTTGGCTTTTCTTAGTCCATAAAAAAAATGGAGTTTTATTTATGGATGCCCTTTAACTGCTGTGATCCTTAACGTCCAATTCTATATTGAGCGTGAAATACCGTAATTTTGCTCAGAGGCCTCTTTATTAGCCTTGAGGTTCCTTTACATGCCGTAAATCTACGACACAGTATCACCGGCTTTACTTCCCTTCCGAAGGAAGCCATGCTAGGGATTTTTACACCCGAAAAAATACATCGCCCTCCACCGGGTTTGAACCTGCAACCTCGGGAACTAGAGGTTAGCATGGTAGCTGCTACACCACGGAGGACGACTATTAGTCCATAGTAATTACAATCAATTACATAGAGTTTATTGACCGTTCTACAACATTGCAATTGGTCTTGTCAAGTGCATAACTTTGTCATCACATTACAATAGTATTAAACAACAATTGCATTGCAGTATTAGCAACTAAATGTATTTGCAACAAATTTATATGATGACGATATACAATATTAGGAACTTTATATATATACATACACACACATTATTTACAATTTAGTTACTGCATTAAATTTATATAATGGTGATAAATTGGTGAGATAATTAACACTCAACAAACCTAATTTAGTTATCTACTCATCTATGTGAAAATTGTTGCATTCATGGAATTCTTCTATTGAATAAAACACTGTATTTTTTAGCCATTTATCCAGAAATGTTTTGTATTTATGAATGGGCAGTGCAGTAATGTGGTCCGGAAGTTTATTATACATATGTAATCCTAAACATTTGTGACTGTTATGTATTTTTGATAATCTAGAAAAACGTAAATCTAAGGCTGAATTATTTTGTGTTGTGTAACTATTTATTCTGTAAATTTTTTGTAAATTTTCTTTTGCAAAGATCAGAGAATGGTATATATACAATCCTGGCACAGTCATGATTTAAGTTCTTGTTTGCAAGGATGCTTATAATCCAATTGGCAACACATCTTATTGCCACTTCAATATTGTTTGTGCCCCATAGGAGAATGCTGACTTCTTGAGAGGTAATGTTGTACATTTTGACTCTAATTTTTAGGTCATTTTAACTTTATGCTGCTGGATAATCCACAAAAGCTCATTGTTGCCATAAACAAACAATGGGAATTCACTCAATGCACATTCACAAACGTTACCAACTTAACTGTTCCGTGGAGTTGTTCAGCTCAGTAAAGCCGAACCTACTGTGAAACTTGCAAAGCTTAGGTGTGCATAGCTCACTAAACCTTGAGCTTAAGCTTAAACTGTGAAACCGGCCCACAGAATTGCAAACTGAGTAAATGCAGTTCAGTGTTGTCACAGCCGGAGATTAGATTGCATCAATATAACAAAGTAAGTCTGTATCGACATTGTTGATATTGAAATATACATACAGCTAATCATTACTGCAAACATTGTTGATTTGATTTCTAACACTAACTTCACTTACTTAAAATTCAGTTTTGGAAATGTTTCAGAAGCAATTGCTTCCATCTCTAGCCTCGGTCCAACTGGCAACACTGGAAACATAATTATCGGTGTAGAGATGGCATCATCTGGTTTCCTTGTGATGAAACTGCTGAGGTTATTTAAGGGCAGAGTTTCAACATTCATTACATGTTCTTTCCTCTTTATGATGCGAATGTTTTCTGAAAATTTTTAATTCAGCAGATATACTGATGTTTCTCAATAATTTGACTGCAGTGCAAAGTTATCTATGGGTTTTAGTGGTACGAGCGCATCCCAACTGAGTGCTGCTAATGACTGGCTCTTAATAACAATAGCTGCATGACAAGCTCATTATGTGCCACTTTCCTGCAGTTTAGGTAATTACTGCTCTATAAGATTCCTGACTGGGTACTGCTAATGACTGGCCGTTCATAACAATAGCTGCATGACAAGCTCATTATGTGCCACTTTCCTGCAGTTTAGGTAATTACTGCTCTATAAGATTCCTGACTGGGTACTGCTAATGACTGGCCGTTCATAACAATAGCTGCATGACAAGCTCATTATGTGCCACTTTCCTGCAGTTTAGGTAATTACTGCTCTATAAGATTCCTTTTGTCAGATTCTAATAACCTTTGCTTTGTATCGGGGGTCTATATAAAGGCTTGCTCTTCCCAGTTCATTTAGCTAAAAAGTTACAAAGTGAAAGTGGACAGTTCGACTGCAGTTCAGTTGTGTTCTTAGTGTGAGTCAACAGCGTCTCACATTTGTGCTTTGCTGAGCACCTATGTGGTAAATAAAGCAACTGGCATTCTCATTTGTAACTCATGGACTGATGTCATGGTTTTCAACAGCCCATTTTTCTATTTGGTTACTGGAGGTTATCCACATCATGAAAAGGAAAGAACATACATTAAATCACTTTTATCACAAACCAGATGATGCAGCCAACACCAATAATTATGTCTCCAGAGTTGCCAGTCTGACTAAGACTAAAGATGGAAGCAATAGCTTCTGAAACATGTTCCAAAACCAAATTTTAAGTTAATGTTATAAACTCACTCAACAATCTTTCAGTTATTGTTTCACTGTTTGTGACATCCCTAGCACTGGCGTATATTTCTTCAATTGCATGACAACTGCCACATATACCATATTCACCTGATTTGGTTCTGTTACTTTTTCCTTTTCCAAAAGCTGAAGGAAAAAAGAAAGGCAGTGGTCAGTACTTTGACTTCTGAGGTCGGGTAAGGTTTCTTAATTGGAATCAAACTCCACAAAGTCTGAAGTAGAATGTTACTTGTTTCTAAATCTCAGTATGATCCAGCAGACCCAACAACTGTGGTAACTGTTAGCATAGTCTCTAAGTCTTAAAACTTTGTTTTGCTAATAACAAAATATGATGCAGCAAGTCAAGCACATTTGAAACAAGCTGTAATTATAAATGATGCTCATGTGAAATACTTCGCTCAGACAGTTGTGAGTCACTCATTCATTGAGTATGGTGGCTAATGACTTATTATTCAAGAACCGCTTCAACTAGCCTGACAAGAAAGTAATGCTATGAGAAACTGACAATCCAAAAGGCCTTAGGCTAGTGATAGGTAAATTACAGAAAATGAATTGTTATACACTCACATTGCTCCACTTATCAAATTATTGGCAGCACATGTTTTGAGGACCTGTTGTCCCCATTTTCAGCTGCTGTTTGACTAACTGGTGATACCCCAAACTATTACTTCCCTGGGTAACTGTAGCATCATCTGGTATGAGGTTAGTGAATTTAGAGATTGTCTGTTGGAATTTCAAAGTTCATAATTCAATGTTTGAAACTTTTTATATATCTTCTTTCCCATAAGCTAGAGTTCCGAGGGGTTAATTGCTGATTTTAGCAGCTTCACGTTTTGTTGTTTATTGTGAAGCAATTGGCTCTGACTGGTTTATTTAACTGTTTGTATCTGATATATCTGAAGTGTTGTGTTTTGTGTGTGTTTCTTTACTTTTGTTACAATATAAACAGTCTATTTTATATATGTCTGGTTTCTCTTCTGATGGGATTCTGATGTATGTTTTGTTCCAATCTAAACAGTCTATTTTATATATGACTGTTTTGTATTCTGTTGGGATTCTGATGTATGTTTTGTTCCAATCTAAACAGTCTATTTTATATATGACTGTTTTCTATTCTGATGAGATTCTGATGTATGTTTTGTTGGTTTCCAAACAGTCTATTGTATATATGTCTGGTTTCTCTTCTGATGGGATTCTGATGTATGTTTTGTTCCAATCTAAACAGTCTATTTTATATATGACTGTTTTCTATTCTGATGGGATTCTGATGTATGTTTTGTTGCATTCCAAACAGTCTATTGTATATACGTCCGTTTTCTGTTTTGATGAGATTCTCTTTGTGTGTTCCGATTTCAGCATGTTTTTTTAAGTTGTATTTACTTTGCAGTGCTAAGACTATACTGAACTCTCTTAAGATTTTTGGAATTTATGAAATGACGAGGGGTGGTATGTTAACTTATTACATTTAGGTTAATTCTTGTTGGGGATTAGTGTACTTAGTTCTTTGAGCTGTTTTTGCTTGTGAACTTTTTCATTTTCTTGTTAACTAGTTCAGTTTTGAATCCATTATGTGTAACAGTGTTTAATCTAAATCTGTATTCTTGCTTGTTTAATAAAGTATTTACCAATTTGTAAGTTAGTCCATTGATTGCAGCACGTAGTTATTTGGTTAAGTGGAACAACATGAGTGTTTAACGTCAGTTCATTTACCATTTACTTCACTGTGTGAAAGTTCCAATTGTATTAAAATTTTTAGGTATGGATAGTTGCTGAATGAGTTGTTCAAAATGATCACTTCATTTGTATTAAGTACCCACTCATTTTTATTAAGCTGGTAGTTTTCACCTTCTCCATAACATTCACCTTAAGGTGGGAGTTTATCTTTGTTTATCATAATAGTATAGTTGCAAGTATCCTGCGCCGTGATGTTCTGGTTCACAGCCATGGAGTGTTTGTGGTTTTAGCCTCCACCATAGGGATGTGGATTTTGCTGCCCACATATAAGACCGGCACCCATTCAGCAGTCTGTAGGTCACAGAAACCAACATTCTGGCTTGGAGAAGCATGGTGCTGACCACATTGTCTCCCCATGTTTGCTGGATGATCGTCTGCAATGGCTCGGCTCAGTGAAGATAACAAGGAATGAATTAAAATAAAATGTTATGCTTTATGAAGTTTCTGAATGTATGACCTGTTTGATCTTGACTTTGTAATATCATGTAGTGTTTACTTAGCCTGTTTGCTGTCGATGAACAGAGACCTGCAGAATTTGTGTTTTACTAAAGTTCTCATTACATGCAGCCTATGGGCGTAAGCCTCACGTAGCACTGGTGGGAAGATCATAGTGTCTGCACTTTTGTGAGTACCTACAAAAACTAAATCACAATGATTGCTGTTTCGCTTTACATATTTTCATTTAGCATGTTATTTGCACCCAGCTTAAGCATCATTGTCAATTAATAATGACTTGTACACATTGAATGCATTAATTCTTGCTCCCCTATATTCACTATGTACTATCATTCTTGTAGGTAACTCAGTGAGAAATGTGCACCAAAAAAAAAATAATCAAAACTGATTCATGGGTTAAGCCACGCTATTTAATTTGGTATGGAAGCAGAGCATTTTATTAATGTGGAAAACCTTTGAAGAATACATATGCTAGGTTTTATATTTTGATATATCATATATTTCAAATTAAATTAGGGTATCAGAAAACGTGTTTGGAAGTAATTGAAAGCTGCATGTTAACTAATCATATGAGATACCTACAGTGTGTTATATCAATATAGATGTTATGTTTGACACCAAATGCCATTAAATTCATATTTTGTTTGCATGTTTTAATAACAGGGAACTAAAATAACAATTCAGAGCCATGTTTTGGATGGAAAAAAAAATTGCGACAATTTAGTAGCATGTACGGAGTATTTGCAGATGACAGCCAAATTTTTTAAAATTATTTATCAATATACAGAGCCTTCATTTGGATGCATGGTCACATTGTGGGGAATTGCTTGCTCTGCACTGTTTCTAACAGGTTCTGCTCCCTTTCTGTGAACTGGCTGATCAGTTGATGCAAAATGTGTGCTGTATGGAAGTTGGTATGTCATGAGACCATATGTTATAGTGTGTTAGTGCTGTTATAATGCCAGCACACAGAATCTTCATGTATGATTCCTATGTGACAACAAACTCCTGTAGAGAAGTGAGACAGATTCCCTGCTATTATAATGCCAGCACACAGAATCTTCATGTATGATTCCTATGTGACAACAAACTCCTGTAGAGAAGTGAGAGAGATTCCCTGTTATTATAATGCCAGCACACAAAATCTTCATGTATGATTCCCATGTGACAACAAACTGTTGTAGAGAAGTGAGACAGATTTCCTGCTGTTATAATGCCAGCGCACAGAATCTTCATGTATGATTCCTATGTGACAACAAACTTGTAGACAAGTGAGACAGATTCCCTGCTATTATAATGCCAGCATGCAGAATCTTCATGTATGATTGTTATGTGACAACAAACTCCTGTAGAGAAGTGAGAGAGATTCCCTGCTATTATAATGCCAGCACACAGAATCTTCATGTATGATTGTTATGTCACAACAAACTCTTGTAGAGAAGTGAGACAGATTTCCTGCTGTTATAATGCCAGCGCACAGAATCTTCATGTATGATTCCTATGTGACTACAAACTTGTAGACAAGTGAGACAGATTCCCTGCTATTATAATGCCAGCATGCAGAATCTTCATGTATGATTGTTATGTGACAACAAACTCCTGTAGAGAAGTGAGAGAGATTCCCTGCTATTATAATGCCAGCACACAGAATCTTCATGTATGATTGTTATGGGACAACAAACTCTTGTAGAGAAGTGAGACAGATTTCCTGCTGTTATAATGCCAGCGCACAGAATCTTCATGTATGATTCCTATGTGACAACAAACTTGTAGACAAGTGAGACAGATTCCCTGCTATTATAATGCCAGCATGCAGAATCTTCATGTATGATTGTTATGTGACAACAAACTCCTGTAGAGAAGTGAGAGAGATTCCCTGCTATTATAATGCCAGCACACAGAATCTTCATGTATGATTGTTATGTCACAACAAACTCTTGTAGAGAAGTGAGACAGATTTCCTGCTGTTATAATGCCAGCGCACAGAATCTTCATGTATGATTCCTATGTGACTACAAACTTGTAGACAAGTGAGACAGATTCCCTGCTATTATAATGCCAGCATGCAGAATCTTCATGTATGATTGTTATGTGACAACAAACTCTTGTAGAGAAGTGAGAGAGATTCCCTGCTATTATAATGCCAGCACACAGAATCTTCATGTATGATTCCTATGTGACAACAAACTCCTGTAGAGAAGTGAGAGAGATTCCCTGTTATTATAATGCCAGCACACAGGATCTTCATGTATGATTCCCATGTGACAACAAACTGTTGTAGAGAAGTGAGACAGATTTCCTGCTGTTATAATGCCAGCGCACAGAATCTTCATGTATGATTCCTATGTGACAACAAACTTGTAGACAAGTGAGACAGATTCCTTGCTGTTCATGTGTCTCACATCATAATCTAATGAATAGCTTTAGGGAAACAGGATTGTTATGGATAACAAATTGAAAGTAAATCGTTGTGTTCTTACAAAGCAAAAATTCAGTGACATCAGAGAAAAATTAGAATGAAGTTAAAAGAAGTCTCTGAGGAAGCTTGCACAGGAATCAGGAATTTTGCAAACCTTGGCTTTGAATGCCACTGAACTTTTAAAATTAAAACCCTATAAGAGAACTGTAGCTCATGAATTGCAAGCATGCAGTAATGTGAGTAGAGTTAATTTGTGCAATTGTGTGTTGGATGATGTTAATGATCACTCTTATGGTCCCCCCAGGGGCTCACCTTATGTGAGTACGGGTAGGGCGTACCCAGGGTACCCGAGCCTTTCAACGCCATCATCCTTCCACCCTCGTCCGGTCGAGGTGGGTTCGTCCTCGTGACCAGGGGACTCAAGGTAGGCTCTCGTGCTTTCTGTGCATTTCATTCAATGACCCTCGCCATCATTTCTTACATCTCTCTTCTATTTACGCACATTTTGCCCCACATCCATTCATTTACACATCTATTTTCCTTCTTCGCCGACCTACCTTGCGTGCGAAATGCCCACACACTTTTTGTTTTATTTTACCATTCTATTTATTTTAATCCTCCGTTGACACAGCCTGATGGATACCCGCGCAGCTGGGTGAGTGGGTAATGGCGTCATCCCCACCACCCGGGGTCATCATGTAGGGTTTGTGTTCGTATCCGCTGTTCAACTGCAGTCCTGTGGGGTGACCATTGCATGAGCTGCTGACTTCTGACGGCCATTGGGTCCCTCTGTCTATGTTCTGGGAGGTGTGACCCTGGGGTGAGACGTGTATGGATAGGCCACTCACCCTAGCTGGGGTAACGCCCGGGAAGTCGGAGACGGTTGCAATGGTGGAGGATATCTTTCGCTATGGAGCCCCATTCTCCATTACTAACAACAAGCGCCGAAAACTTTATGTAACAGAAGTAGCACCACCGACATCTGGTTGTTACTTGGTCATTTCACGAACAGAAGAAGGACAAAGTTTTGAAAAGGTGAACCCTTTTATTATTCAGAGGGGCATTGATGCTACTCTGGTGCGGTGCAGTCCTGCACTCGTCTACGGAATGGTTCCTTATTAGTACAAAGTCCGATCAGCAAAGTAAGACCTTGTTGCCGCTACGCTTCTCCACGGTTATCCCATCCGTGTTGAGAAGCACCGCACCTTGAATTCCTGTCGAGGCGTCGTTACCACCCATAGCCTCGATGGTATGTCGGACGAAGAACTAGTCGAATATCTTTCCCACCAAAAGGTAACGGCAGTTCATCGAGTGCAGGCTAAATGCGACGGAGTGTTTGTACCTACTCGTACCCTGTTTTTCACTTTCGATGGAGTCTATCTGTCCACGAGTATTTCAGCAGGGTACGAACGGATTGCGGCAAGGCCCTATATTCCTAGACCTCTGCGTTGTTTTAAATGCCAACGTTTTGGGCATACGCAAGTCTCTTGTAAGAGTGCTGTATTCATTTGTGCCTCATGTAGCCAGCCGTCACACGATGTTACCTGTTCCTCAACCCCCGTCTGCGTTAATTGCAAAGGGTCCCATTCTTCGTCATTTGCCGACTGTCCGCGGTACTTGGACGAGAAGGCGATCAAGGAGGGTAAAGGAGAAACTCTCCTTCGCCGAAGCCCGGAGGCGTTACCATGCGCGCCAACCTTCGCTCCTGCGATCGGGAACATTCAGTTCTATTGTTGCCTCGCCAGTACCCCGGAAGGATGCAGAGACTCAAACCTGGACCATGACTGCATTGACCGCCACTACCATCCGTCCATCCATTACAGCCACAGTTGTCAAGCCATCTAAAGCTGATCCAAAGGTTATGAAATCACAAGCCACTGAGAAGAAATCGAAGCAGAAATTTCGTAGGGAAGATTTTTTCAAAGACCCTCCGCGTGCGCGCGGCAACAAAAGTTCACCTCCTCCTCGAAGGGCGCAGTCCCAGGATGCTCCTGGGACAAGCCGCGCTCAGCGGCCCCCTTCACCTATTGCCACCCAGAACCGATTCTCGGCTCTTGAATCGGCTTCTGGCACTGAGCGCGTGGGCCCTCCCTTCGAGGAGCCTATGGAGTCTGACCAACTCCATACAATAAGCCCGAGCCACAAGGTTAAGCAAAAGGTTATTTTGAGCCACCCTTCTAAGTAATAAGTTTATCCCTTTTATTCATGGCTATCCTGACCTAGAATTTACGTGGTGTACGATCGCATAGGGCGGAACTGCAACTTTTATTGCGTTCCCATTCACCTGTGGTCGTGTGTTTGCAGGAGACTAAGCTTCGCCCTCACGATCCTTTTGAGCTCCGAGGGTATACTCCGGTTCGCTACGATCTTGAACCGGATGAGGTTACTCCTGCTCATGGAGGTGTCATTGTTATTAGTGCGTAACGACGTTCATTTTCAAACTCTCACTCTTACGTCCGACTTGCAAGCTGTTGCCGTTAGGCTTCAAATACCCGGCTTTTTCTTTTCTGTTTGCTCTGTGTGTTCACCTCCATCGTCTCCCCTCGCTCACGCGGACATTCGAGATCTCCTGTCCGCTCTCCCAACATTATTTCTTCTGTTGGGAGATTTTAATGCCCATCATCCCCTGTGGGGTTCGCCAAGGCTTGTGCAAGGGGAACTCTTCTTTCCGACATTTTTGATCAGTTCAACCTCTCCATCCTCAATACAGGTGAACCTACTTTTCTTTCTGATTCCTTGGTACATTCTCTCTCTTGGACCTTGCCGTTTGCTCACTCCAGCTTGCTAGCCATCTGCAGTGGAACGTCGTCGCTGACACCTACTCCAGCGACCATTGCCCCTGCATCGTTTCTCTTCTGTCTCACCACGTCCAGCATTCCAGAGTACCTATTCGTATATTCAGAAAAGCCGACTGGAGATTGTATTCCAGCCTCGTGTGTTTTCAGGACCAGCTCTTCTCCGACGTTAACCAAATGGTGCAGCACCTTTCGTCTACGATTCTATCTGCCGCCGAACGACGATTCCCCGTTCATCCTCTCACCCTCGGCGTATTCCTGTTCCTTGGTGGAGCGAGGCTTGTCGGGACACCGTTCGTGCTCGTAGAACTGCACTTAGGGTGTTTCGGCGACACCCTACACTTGATAATTTGGTTACTTTTAAACAATCGCGCGCCAGGGCTCGTCGCGTTATTCAGGATAGCAAGAAGGCATACTGAACTCGTTTTGTCGAGTCTTTTAATCGCTTTACGCCTTCCTCTGTTGTTTGGGATAAACTTCGTCGCTTCTCGGAAAAGTGTCGCATTGTGCTGTGTCTGGCCTTCAGGTTTCCAATGCCACCGTAATGGATCCGGCTGCCATTGCTAACACTCTGGGTGCTGCCTTTGAGGCGATTTCCAGTTCTGCCCATTATTCCGCCGGCTTTCGCTCTCTCAAAGACCGGCAGGATTCCGAGACCTATACTTTTCGGTCTGCTAATACGGAGTGTTATAATGACTTTTCACAATGAGGGAGCTGGAGCATGCTCTCCATTGCTCTAGGCACTCTGCTCCTAGGCCGGACGGCATTATGTCCTGATGTTAAAGAACCTTGAGGCAGTATTTCAATACCTGAACAATTTCAATTGTACTTTATAATAAGTAAATTCAATAACAGCCCGCCTGAAACAATATATATATATATATATATATATATATATATATGTAATAATTATTTAAATTGTATGTAACAGTCATTGCAAATGCTTATTTTTTTATTGTAAACATGTTTTAATAATGTAACTGAATACATTACATACTTTAATAATGCAAGAGCTGTGAGAATAATAAGTTTTAAGTTGCTAATAATGAGGTAACCTTGTAGCAATAATGAGTTTGAAAGTTACTAGTCATTATTAGAGCAACGATAATGTAAATTCAGTAATAGTTTAAAAAAATATTACGTAAACAAAGCAACTTCATCAAGTTGGCATCCAACTGCGGGGCGAGAATTGACAAGAATTTGTGACGACATCAGAAAAGAAAGGATCGACGAAACAACGCAGAACAATCAGAATCAGCGACACTACGAGACTACATCTCAGAAATTCAAGATCAGCAACAAAATCCAAGGACAGCAACAATTCTTCAGGAGTAAGGGGCACACGGTTAACAACTCATCAACAATCTGCATGGGAACGCTGAGTATAAAGGTTTACTAACAGCCAGAACAAAAGGTCAAGAAATTCCATTGTATATTATAATTATTGTCAAGTTTAGAAAATATATTGTTGTTATTGAGCAAAATTCATGTTATTAATTAAGCAATTACAAAGTAAGATGGAAACTGAAAAGAATGAAAGTATGGAAGTAATAGAGGTTAGGTCAGCCATTATAGATTGCAATGTAGATTTACAATCAGAGCTAGAGAAAACAGATAGGTTAGATGTAGAAGAGCAGTTATCTGAAAATTCAGAGGTAGACGTAGACGTAGAAAGAGATAGCAGTAGTACACAAGGTCAATCACGTTTACACATGTTAGTGCAAGGAACAACACAAAGAGATACTAACCCTCACATATCTAGGCAACAAGAGCATCTAAACTTATCACAAGAACAATTTTTGTGCCTTCTAAAACCAATAACTGAAAATAATAATATGCTGGATGAAATGAAAGTAGGGTTAAGTGGTAAGATAACTGAAACTAATAATTTGATAGATGAGATGAAAGTGGAGTTAAGTAATAAGTTAACTGAAACCAGTAAAGAGTTTAATACTAAGGTAAATGAAGCTAGTACAGACACATGTAATAAATTAACTGAAACTAGTACAGAACTGAGAAAGGAAACTAATAATAAGTTAAATGAAACTAGCACATAGTTGAAAACAGAGTTAAATAAAGTACAGGAAACTGGAGAAATAGAAAACACAAATGTAAACATTGTGCAAATACAAATAGATGTAACAGTACCAAGGGTAAATACAAATGTAACTAGTTCTGTAAATGCTAACCAAATGCATGTCAATAATGCAAGTACAGAAAGAAATGTAACACCAGTGTTAACTAACAAAACAAGAGATGCTACTGCTTTTTCCATAGCGTCAGCCTCTCAAACACACAACAAGAATGATGACACACATATGCATGTACCAAACCAGATGACAAACACAACTGTGCAACATAAGATTAGGGCAAGGCTAAAAAGTCTGTGGCAAAGGAAGAAAATGAAAAAGAAAATAAAGTATGTAGGTTATGTGTGGCACAAAAAGAAAGAGAAAATAAATGTAAACAATTTGAGAAACAAAAATAAAGTATTTAGGTTATGTGTGGAACATAAAGAAAGAGAAAATAAATGTAAACAATCTGTGGAACGAAAAGGAAAGTAAAGTATGCAGGTTATGTGTGGCACAAGAGAAAAACAAAGTAATGTATCTGGAACATAAAAGGGGAAAGCAATGTAATTTAAAATTGCAAAGTACTATTTAAAATAATATTTTTACTAAATGTAGAAAATTGTCAATAACAAAGGAGAGATTAGATAAAGAGAAGTAATAAAAAAACTGCATTGTTAGTAAGTAAAACTGAGTAGCAACTACATTTATATTGTATAAGTTAGAAATTGTAAGAAATATTAAAATATTTAAGAAATTAAATTGTAAAGAAAGGGTAACAAGCGTAAATATGCCTAATTATATGTAAAATGTATAGCATATAAAATACTTACTAATGGATGTGATAGTGAATAAACAAACTTCACTAAGATCATTGATCTTATACCACGTCATTGACCTTGGAAAGTGTCAAACAAGTGTATATGAAGTGTTCTGCTATACATGAATGTAGTGAAAAACCAGTGTTAATGAAAAAGTGAGAAAGTGACAGTGAAAGATAGGAAGTGCAATAATAATAATAAAAGTTATGTTTCTTTCTTTCAGGAGACTTAGAAAATATTTAAAAATTTAAAAAAACAAAACAAAAAGAATAAATTTTAAATATTTCTAAAAGGGGGGCAATTTGAGGCAGCATTTTAATACCTGAATAATTTCAATTGTACTTTATAATAAGTAAATTCAATAACAGCCCGCCTTGGAACAATATATATGTAATAATTATTTAAATTGTATGTAAGAGTCATTGCAAATGTTATTTTTATTGTAAACATGTTTTAATAATGTTATGTGAATACATTACATACTTTAATAATGCAAGAGCTGTGAGAATAATAAGTTTTAAGATGCTAGCAATGAGGTAACCTTGTAGCAATAATGAGTTTGAGAGTTTGAAAGTTACTAGTCATGATTAGAGCAATGATAATGTAAATTCAGTAACAGTTTAAAATTAGCCAATCAACAGCAAAGAAAAGCTTTAAGTAAAATGCAGATATTCTATTGGACTAGAATTAGCCAATCAGAGACTTGAAATACCGAAGCTTACAGGTTTAATGGTTGAAATAATGTTCAGTTGCTGGAAAACCTTGGTAGTGACCAGATGGAAGATGTGTTCTCTATAGAAATATTACTTGTGAATCGTAAAATATGTTTACGCGTTAGCTAAGTGAAAGTATTAAAGAATCTCACAGCTCCTAAAAAGTGTAGTGCTTTATTAAAAATGTGCAAGGATTAATAAAAGAAGTGAATTTTAAAAACTTAAATTCTGTGTATGTCTACAATTATTGTCGTACCGCTCCTTGCCTAAGAGATACATGACTTTACAAACATTACTGAAGCAGCCAAGGCAAATTCAAACATAAATAATATATAGAAGCAGTTTTAATAACAAAGTTAAATATTATAGTGTAAAACTTTGAGTGTAACAACAAAAGCACACCTTTAAATCAGCTTTTCATATGTAGGAGCATATTGCGTAACAACAGTAACTATTATGTAATCAACTTCAAACCGACTCCCAAAGTGTGTTGCATACTTCTTAAACAAAGTAAACTCCAAGAACAATACTTCTTCAAATTAGCTTCCCAAACAAGCCAAATAATTTACATAAATAATATACGTAACAAAACAACTACTTCAAGTTGGCTCCCATACGTGGGCCAGAAATAAACTTCTTCAACCTTTCAGCCGACAGTAAGCTCTTTCTCTTACAGGTCTACGGCTTTTTTCCTTCCGTTTGGCGCTAAGCCACCATTGTCCCTATACTTAAGCCTGGGAAGGATCGCCAACTACCTTCCAGCTACCGCCCTATCTCCCTCACCAGTTGCATTTGCAAGGTGATGGAGCGCATGATCAACGGGCGGTTGACATGGTGACTTGAGTCTCAGAAACTTCTAGCGAACGCTCAGTGCCGATTTCGTCGCCATCGCTCTACCGTCGACCATCTGCTGTATCTGTCGACGCATATTATGAGCGGATTTCTGAGAAAGTGTCAAACAGTGGCTGTGTTTTTTGACCTGGAGAAAGCTTATGACACTTGTTGGAGGGGCGGCATTTTACGTACACTTCACGCATGAAATTTCCGCGGTCGTCTTCCCATATTTCTTCGGGAGTTTATGACGGACCGCGTCTTTCGTGTACGTGTGGGCTCGGTTTTATCTAGTTCTTTTATTCAAGAGAACGGTGTACCGCAGGGCTCTGTACTCAGTGTCACACTTTTTGCGATAGCTATCAACCCCATTTTTGATTGTATTCCAGCTGACATTTCCTCGTCCCTTTTCGTCGACGATTTTGCCATTTATTGCAGTTCATGGCGGACCTGTCTGCTCGAACGCCGTCTCCAGAGCTGTATCGACCGTCTCTACGCCTGGAGTAACGCCAACGGCTTTAATTTCTTCGCCGAGAAATCTGTCTGCATCAATTTCTAGCGCCGGAAGGCTTTCCCTCCGCTCTCTCTCTCCATCTTGGGTTGGAGGTCCTTCCATTTGCAGACGAGGTGAAATTTTTGGGGTTGATCTTTGATCGAAAGTTGAGCTGGACTTCTTAATTTATTTTTTAAAAGCAAAGTGTGACCGTTCTCTTGATATTTTACGTGTTTTAAGTGGCACATCCTGGGGAGCTGATCGGACCATACTTCTGCGTCTTTATCGCTCTTTGGTCCGATCCAAGCTTGATTACGGGTGCATTGTCTATTCATCGGCATGTCCGTCGGTGTTACGTCGCCTGAATGCCATTCACCATCGTGGCATAAGAGTCGCTACAGGGGCCTTCCCAACCAGCCCTGTACCCAGTCTGTATGCTGAAGCTGCAGAGCCTCCGCTGTCCTTCAGGCATGAGATGATTTTGTGCAGCTATGCCTGTCAACTCTCAAGCTTGCCTGACCACCCGTCCTTCGAGTTATTTAACGAGGATTCGCTTGATCGGCAATATTTAGTTAGCTCCTCTGCATTGCTCCCTCCAGGGATTCGATTTCGTCAGCTTCTTCGGCATTTGGACGTTACGCCAGCGCCGGCCCTACCCAGGGGGGAATCGCGGTTTCCTCCTTGGTTGCGCGCTGAGGCCCGCTGTCACCTTGGGTTAAAGTCGATGCCAAAGAATGAGACCCCTTCTTCAGTCCTCAGATCCGCCTTTTTAGAGCTTCAGGCGCAATTCGGGAACTTTCATTTTATATATACTGATGGGTGTAAGACTGATGGAGTAGGGTGTGCCTTTGTTTTTGGTCAACTTGTTTTTACTTTTCGTTTACCGGGGCAATGTTCGATTTTACCGCCGAACGTTTTAGTATTTATCAGTCACTCTTATACGTCCAGCGGCACGACTTATGGCACTGTGTTCTTTGCACAGACTCTCTGAGCGCCCTTCAGAGCATTAATGCGCTGTACAATTACCACCCCCTCGTACAGCGCATACATGATCTCCACTCGCTCGGTGTTTCTGGCGCCAGCATCTCCTTTGTGTGGATTCCGGGTCATGTGGGCGTCTCTGGCAATGAGTCTGCGGATGCCGCTGCCAAATCGGCAATTTTATCGCCCAGCTGTGTTACTTCTATTGTTCCTTCCACTGATTTGTATTCAGTTTACGCCACTGTATCCTCTCGCGTTGCCGCGATGAGTGGGTGGCCCTTAGGTGGAACAAGTTGCGGGAGGTTAAAACTCTCCCGGTTGTCTGGGCCACCTCTTCCCGTTTTTGTCGTCGGGAAGAGGTCATTTTAACATGCCTTTGTATTGAACATTGCGTTTTTAGTCATACATTTGCTTAGTGGTGATCCCGCACCACTCTGTGACCTGTGTGCGGCACCCTTAACGGTGCATCACATTTTAACAGTGCATCAGGTTTAAGCTCAACTGCACGTTTGTGTGTCTCTACCTGTTGGTATAGCCAACGTTTTGGCAGACGGCACGCAGACTGTAGGATGTCTTTTATGTTTTATCCGTGAAAGTGGTGTTAGTCGACGCATTTAATGCACTGAGCATCTTTTAGTTTTGTGATTTTATATTGTCCATTTTAATGGGGGTTTTCTCCCCTGGGGACATATGGCGCTCTAGTCCCTTGACATCTACAGTTCCTGACACGTAGTTTAATGTTTTATTGTTTGATTTCCATGTTTTTAGCGTGATGGTTTTTAGAGTTTTATATGTTTTTTATTGCTTAGACTAATCGGGTTTGTGTCCCATATTTAAATTTCTGGATTTTAGATTTTAAATTTTCTACATTGTAAGGGCGCTGATGACCTTAGCTGTTTAGCACCCTTAACCCCCATATCATCATTATCGCTCTTATGGCCATGAAGAATTAATACAAATTTTGTTAAAAGGTGTGAGAGAGCATCACCGACATGTGGATACTGATTTGCATGCACTTGAGTTTATGAATACCCAACTGCCTGTGCTTGCTGAGGACTTTTACTGAAAATGCTCTGCAAACTTACACATCCATGTTGGATTTTAGTGCAGGACACTGCCATCCCATTAATAACTTCCTCTTCTGTGATACTGTGTATTCATTTTCAAATCAACTTTAAGGCAATGTATCAGTAAAATTTTGTTGTTGCATTTTTGTTATTACTTGTACTTTCATGCTATACAATTGGTTTTTTAATATCAGCAATTTTAAAGGCACTATTTAGTTGGTGCCATATCATTTGGATAAAGCACTCTGTTGAGCTTTAAACTCCATTTTTCACTGTTAAAAATTCTCATAAGGCTTCAGTTTATAACTTGAAATATTCAGGACTTGCACTAGTTAAAATATTAAATACTTGAATTGAAATTAATTATTTTCCATAACTTTGTATGAAAAAGTTGAGAAATTCAATAACATGTTAAGAAAAAAATTTTTCTCTTAAACTAATTAGAATAAAGAAATGGCTGCACAACAATTTCTTATGTTTGTATACTGAGTTCATATTTTACCTGGTACCTCGATACTTTTACATTTTTAAGTTTTGCATTATTGAAAGTTGTTACGTTTAACTTTATGCTAGATAAGGAATGAAAGGAGTCAAGACTTTATGTTATTACCTTGCACATGTCCCCAAATAGTTGCTAGACTGTAGTTCTTGATAGACATTGATTGTGTTTCCTGTGGGTGAATGAATGCATCATTCCATAGACTCTCTAGTCTAAATGAAAACATACAAAACAATGGGGTACATGCAGCGTTAACTGAGTTTTGTTTTAGCTGATTTAACTGATGCACTGAATTATGTTTCTGCAATAGCCTGACTTGGTGACCCACTCTCAGACATTACATTTACCTGCTCCGGTGACAAAAACTTGTGAATTCAGCAGAAATAAATCAGAGCTTATGACGTGAAATAATACAGCACATGGAAATATATTTTGTTGTTTTATTGTTTTGAGTTTCAAGAAAAATATACTAGTTTATATTTTCAAGATTACAGAATAAAACATTGCTATTATTTGTTTTTCTATGGGTATAAAATCCTTGAAAAGAAAGTTTTCAGCACAAAATTAGTTACATAAAAAGGGAAGCAAAGTACCACTGCCGTCACTGCCACCACCACCACTACAATTATTGACTAACAATACGGGGTTACCATGCCAGCCCCTAGTTCCTGAGGTCGCAGGTTCAAACCTGGCAGAGGGTGATGGATTTTTGCGGGCGTAAGAATCCTTCGCATGGCAAGTAAAGCCGGTGGTCATGTGTTAGAGATTTATGGCACATAAAACAACCTCAAGCCTGATAAAGAGGTCTCTGAGCAAAATTACTGCTCTTTCATGCCCAATATAGAATGGGACGCTAAGGACCAGAGTAGTTAAAGAGCATCCATAAATAAAAGGAAGTTCAATTTATGGAATTATCGAGCTAAAACATTTCTGCCAATAGGAGAATGTCAAACAGGAACAATTCCAGACTTAGCATAAAATACAAAATTGGTTGCATGCATTTCCACCCAGAAAACTACTAATTAGAACGTAATTCAAGTGGACAGGCTATTGCCTTTACAGTTTTTTTATAAAATGAGTATCGAGAAATGGTGGTAATGTCCCATCATTATTAAAAAACCAATTATGTAGAATAAAAGTGCAAGTTATAACCATAATAAGAATGCAGAAAACAAAAAATTGAAAGTTTAGCATATTTTGCCAAATTTCACAGATATATTGAATGGTGAATGAATGAAATGAGTGTGCTTAACAGGCAAGTGACCTCTTATGAGATTGAAACATGGGACCTCTTGAATATGTGGCAGACAAACAAACTTCCTTCTGTAACATAACTTTCATAAACAAAAAATCATGATTTTTAAACTTTTTGTTTACCAAAACTTGGAACCATGAGATATTTTCAAGAAAATTGAAGAATATGGAGTAAAATTTGAATTTGAGGGCATATCACTGTTTGAAGTACAGTGAGGCATGTGATTTCCTCTCCATGCAGAAGTAGTAGTAGTAGTAGCTTTGGCTTTACAAACAAAACGTTCTGTAACACTCAAATATGCAGATTTTTCTTTTATGTCAGTTTTATGTTATGATGTTTCACTATTTACCTGAATTTAATACTTTTGAAACTGCTGGCCATGTGCTCTGATCTTTGGTCAAATTATGTTGTTATATAAACATCTACGGATACTCTTCTGCCTTGTTGTCCAGGCATAGCAATTTTAGGAAAGCAATGAAGTAATACAGGGTTATTCAAAAAGTAGGAACAGATTTTAAATATTCATTTTCAATGAACGACAATAGATAATAACATATATGGCACATGGAATAGAGGAAAGTTCAAAGTTTTAAGCCCCCATCTATTAGTTCCATTCAGTGCCTACAGAGGCACTGGGTTTGTTTATGAGAAAATGGCAACGCCACAGGAAAAGTCGTTTTGTGTGCTGCAGTATGCAAAGAGTGAATCCCATTGTTTCTTTACAGTGTGCATTTCATTGTAAGTTCAACAAAGAGCCACCTCGTTATAAAAAATTTGCAATTGATACAATAAATTTGTAGAAGATGGTTGCATATGCAAACGTAAAAGCACTGATCGTCCTCGCAAAACAAGTGATGCTCATTTTGAACACACAAAATAAAATAAAATGTTGAACTTTGCTCTATTCATTGATGTATCTCTCGCATGTGTTGCCATCTATTGTTGTTCATTAGAAATAAATATTTAAAGTCTGTTCCTTCTTTTTGAATAACCCTGTATTCTGAGTACACAAAATGGTAAGTTTTGGTAAGAAATGAGCATTTTTAGTGGCAGTTGTCATGATAATTCATTCACTGTAGGCTAAGACAAGGCAGGAATATACAGAACAGTCGTTGCCCAGATCACATGCGTATGTGTGTGTTCCATCAAACTGTCTACTACACTAGGGATCTTTCATTTTAACACTCCTGCACTACATACTTATGAGTGATAGTAATCTTATTGTTATTAGTGGTGCTCGTCTGCATTGAGACATCGTCACCAACAATAGTCACTCTGTAGGCTTTCAATTTTAAAAGTAGAACCTGTATGAACAGAGGTTCTTAAAACACCCATTTGCTGTGCAACACATCTTAAGAGACTTCTGTGGAGATCTAACAAATGATGCAGCAATTTCATCAATTTTGTTTCATCTTTTAGAACATGTCTTTTTCGCTTATTAGGTTTAAATTCTGTTCCACTGTTTGAATTTTTTCTTGTATTCAGAAAGTCATTTTCCAGAATGTGAACAGAATGCGTATATGAAGAGATGAAATAAACTGATATGCTGACAGAAGAATGCCAACTATCGATTATTCATGTTGCATAAAGTTTCCAATTGCTGTCCTGTACCTCGGCTCAATTTTAAGAAAAGTTTACATTAATACACAACAGAAATATCGCATTTGCACCCAAGTGGGAGATGGACCAGTTTTATCTACGCTACCTTTTATATAAAAATTGTTTATTCAAGTGTGAATTTTTTGTTAGGCATTTCAGTGGACTAATAAGACGAGGAATAATAATAATAATACTGTAAAATAATTCACACAGATGTAGAGTAAGCTTTCACTTCTGAGATGCGCAATAAACAAACTCTACAGATAAGCTTGTAAAGTGAACTACTGTTCCTGGGAAGAGAAAGAAGAAGAAGAAACTAAGGTTTGATTGTCATATTATTGCATTCTTTTTGGGTAGCAGCAATATTATTATCCTTTATCATTACAAGTAATAACAGTTAAGAGGTAAAAGAGGAGTGAAGGTAATATAGTGATGCTAAGTATCTCGGCATGTGTGATTATCAGGCAGAGGGGTTTTAGTAAGTAAACCATCAAGTTAGGAATGCACCAAAGGTTGGTGGTCTTGTAGTGCTCTGTGTAAACAAGTATGAATAGTTGAAGGCACTACACTCTGTTTCAAAAGCAGGTAGATCAGGATTACTGACTATCGCAAGAAAACAATGTGGATATATTTAGCTGATAGTGTGCAGTAATGTATTTTCAAAATACATGGAATATAAATTGCACGCAACTAGCACATAGACACAAAAACTATGCTCTATATAACTCTACATAGTAGAAGCAAATAAAAAATGATATGTCAGACTTGCTTGAGCTTCCCTGCCTCAGTAACTGTTTGTACGTGCCCTTTATTTAAGGTTCCAGCTTTATACCATACTCAGTGTGTTCTGTTGCCTTGAGAGCTTCTGGTATTTTTAGTGTCCACATGCATATGTTATTGTACTGAAATGATTTCCTTCACTGCAGGTATAATGGGGAGGAGACTGTCCATCACAGTATCTGACGTCACCTATATTCCGTGTGGTAACATGATTGTTATGTTTGTTACTAAAACCCTGGTGATCATAAAATACCAGTTATTGAAACTATTTTACTAGTCAGGGTGACCAAATTTATAAACACAAAAGACAAGACATTTTATAAAATGTGAAGGAAAAAAAAAAAAAAAAAAAACCACGACACTTGAATAACAGTGTGCAAGCATTTCTTGTAAGTGTTAAAGCTTCATTTCAGTATTATAAGACAGGATATTGCTATAATGAGACTATTTTATCGTGACATATTGAAGTATTAGGTTTACAAATAGAGAAGTGGTTCCTTCAGCATCAGAACGATGTTGATCACTCTACAACAGTGTTTTATATCTACCTCAATATTACTACTTCTCCATTCTTTAAATCTTGTTCAGATGCACAAATTCATAAATAAACTCATAAGCCTGAATAAACAATTTTTGAAGTCTTCTTCATTGTGAAGGAATTTTGTATAATGGGTAAGCAATACAAAACATTCTCTAGAAAACTGCATATCTCTTTAAAACACACAATTTACTTCAAATAACGCAAGAGCCATTTTTGAGATATCTGTTGTTATGAATTTTTCAATACTTTCGCCATATGTTTAATATCTTGAATTGTCTGTGAAGTCCCCTTTAGTTGATTGAATTTTGTAACACGAAGTCGTAAAACATAGAAACTTACTACAGGAGAACTTGTAAAGGTCATTAAAACACTTAATTTCATTCAAATAAAGTTTTTGTTTTTATTAGCCATTTTTTTTTTAAATACTCCATGCTAAGTATCGACTAACAGACATCTTGAAAGATTGTGATTTTTGTTTTCTTACCTCATTTCTTTTCATCACAAGAGCTTGTTACCACAAATAATTATTTGAATACTATTTCTGAATGTTGCAAGTAAGGTATTTGAAATCATTCCCAAGAAAAAAACACAACATGGAATTATGTTTTATATGAGTACTGTAGTATATAATATGTATTTGTAAAGCAAGTTGTTCGGTTTACACACTAGTGGTGCTGGATGGGGACTAAAATAACTACATTCTGCATGTTAACTTCACCACCTCTGCACGCCCGCTTTTTCTGTTCTTGCATGGTAAGTTATTTGTAGAATCATTTTAAAATATGTACATTAACTTATATTACGAATAAACTTTGCATGAAATAATTTTACTGAAGTACTGAAGTTAAGTTTATTTACTGAATGATTGTTGTTTGCAATATGTCAGAGGCAGTTATATAGGGTGAGTCATGTAAAACTTCCACTGCAAATACAGGGTGTCTACCAATACTAGAAATATACTTGAATTTTTTTTTTTTTTTTTTTTTTTTTTTTTTTGGCAAACTGGAAAAATTGTATGAAATATTCATTTATTTCACATTGAATTATCAAGTTATTGGTTGGAAAATCTTGTTAATGACATAAGTACTTTTTGAATGTTGTTGTTTTGCATGATTTTGTTTTTCTATAATTTGTTTTATAATAAATTTGTTTATAATGGGCTGTACAACATTTCCAGAATTTTGAAGATTGTTGCAGGGGAGGCTGATATTACAAATACAAAAGGTGCTGATATTTCATTCCGATTTCTGTGAATATCAGAGAATATTTAGTTGATTATTACGAGTAGCATGGGATGGGAATTTTAAGTTCTAAGAAGCATGGGGAGACATAAAAAATGTTGTAGATGTTTGTACAGTAATTTCATAAAGAGTACAGACAGCAAATGTAATTAACTCATTTAGAAGTCATGTGTGCAACATTGGGTATGGCAGCTAGTAATAAACAAAATGAGTAAAGATGTTGCACTAGCGACAACATACATTTGAACACTGCCGCACTTTTACTGCAATATGACGATGTAGTACTGGAATTTTGAACCTTCAGTGTGGTAGACACCCTTAAACAAAACAACATGATAAGAACGAGAAGTAAACAATATACACCATTCGTAAGCAAATATGATTTTCAGCATAAACTTATGTTATTTTAAATGGGAACCCTGTATTATTTTTTATGCAGTTGATAACATGGATTAAGAATGACAATATATCAATTACTTCCTGAGAAGTCATAATATCAACATGACACACATTCTGTGTCTCAAGTGTGAACTTCACATACTACAGTGCAACAAAAGCTCGAAATAACCCAGTCACAACAAGAGGAAAATAAATAAGCACTTCAAGTGTCAACTTCTCGGGATGTAATTGACATATTGCGTTGCAACAAATGCCATTCTTAATCTTACGAATTGTGTCATAAATAATACAGGGTTTTCATTTTAAAAAACAAGCTTATGTTGAAAATCATGTTTGCTTACAAATCAGTCAATCACCTTATGAGGAGCATAGGGCATTCACAAAGTATCTGTATTGGATTATATTATTATTATATACAATTAATAAAATTAAATTAATTATACTTTTAACAGCCTGATCAGCTAGGGAATGTGAAATACAGACAGCTGAAAAATTGAATGCTGCCATAGCCGGAATTTGAACACGTTCTCCCACTTTCCATGCAGCTGCTCTAACCATTGAGCTAGTATGAGAGCATTGAATTCCCCAACTAAGTCAAGTTTTTCCCAGGTATATCTCACATTAGAGGTAGCAAGATTCTTGATGGTGACTGACAATTCACAAGCACTTTATTTCTTGGAAGTGTGCAAGTTAGAATACCATAGGGACAAATGTTCATATGAAATTAATTAATTATACCTGTAATGGCAGGCCTGTGAAATAGAACCTATTTCTTGCTAACTTTTGTACTTCATTCCATGTTTTCCCTTCTTTAGCAAGTTCTTTGATAACTGTTGTCTTCCATACTACCCTGGTGGATTCCAATCCAAAGTCATTCTTTCCTTTCTTATCTTTTCCTAGTGTGTGTCCTATCCACTTTACTCACTTTTTTTATTTCTATTGTAATTTCTTTTTGATTTATTTTCCATAAACCTAAATGTGAAATTTTATCTGCCATGTTATTCTTATAAATCCTTAAACATCTACTGACAAACTTTTGTAATTTGCTTGTTTTCCACTTTTTGCTTACAAATGACTGATATTATTTACTTTAATGAGACCTTCCCCTAGCTTCATGCCTGTGTTTTGTTTCTGAGATATTTGCGGTGACTCACCCTGTATAGTTGCCACAAATACTGTTATACAGGTACTTAAAAATAGAAACAACAGAAGAACTAGCCATAATTTTAAGATCAATACTGCCCAAAGAATCTAGTTTCATACATACTGTGAAAGGGTTACATACTAAGTCATGGCAACCTTTTTGTTGGTGAGTAATCACAAAGATGGGTAAGGGAGAATAGTACAAACTGATATATTCACTATTCTCATATTTTGTTGCAGAGGCCCTTCTAGTACAAGGGCTCCCCCCCTCCAAAATGTGGTCCTCGCTAATCTCTGACATTTATGCTGCTAATTGATAAGTGTGGTAAATTTCAAGGAAATAGTGGGACATTTTGTTAAGCAGCCTGAATCTTTGAAAGGCTTTGTTCAGAGTTAGTGTGACCAGTTGAAACAGATAAAGACAAGTATCAAACCATTTATATTTAACAAATTGAACTGAGGGAAGTTCCTGGGGCCTCTGCACCACCATTTACTGCTGGTTATTTAAATATGAGCACTGCAGGTGCCTGACTGAGGTTTCTTCTGGGTAAGCTTCACTGTCATGTCATATGAACAGGTACGCATGAGGAAGCTGAGTGCACGATGTATGCTGCAGTTGTTCACTCAGACCAAAAGCGTTCATGGAAGGACATTTCAAAATTATGCATGGAAAAGCTGCAGGATAATCCAGAGGACTTCTGGTGTCATTTTCTGACTGTAGATGAAACTTGGATTCTCTCCAACAGTGGGTCAGTGCAGGTGAAAGTGTACCAAAGAAAGTGAAAAATGTTTTATTGGCAGAAAAAGTGGTGATTATGAATAAATATTTGGAAAAGGGCAAAACATGACTGACTGGTATAATGCAGTGTGTACAAGGTGAGTTGAAGCATATGGTGGGCTTTACCAAACACCTTCTCTTTTCTAACCTCAAAACCTGGCTTGAGGTTGTTTGTGCTGTAAATGAGTATTATGCTTAGGGAATAAAAAGATCAGAATCTCATTGGACAAAATGTATTGAGCTTGTGATGGGTGGTTCAGTATCCCCGTAGTGGTTGTCCTCTGGATTCAGCTGTGGCTATGCAACATTGTTACATATCTTTCCTGGATAAGCTCTCTTGTGTTACCGTGCAGTTGGGTTTTATTGTATGCTTTGGTGACAACAATGATAATCAGTGTTATATTTATTCTCAAGCACTGTATACTTGAGTGCTAACTCACAATAATAGCTTCTGAAGACAGTTATCAAATCTTTTCTATAACAATTAAAGATATTTAACTCCAACAAATAATAATGCATATTGTGACTTTGTCCAGTTTTTCAACTGTCACTGTTCTAGTTGAAGTTCGCTTCACTAAGGTGAACTAGTTCAATTCTCCTCCTTCGTGAGACAGTCTCTTCACTTCACTCGGGAGTCGAACACAACCGTCACAACTCGCTCTTGATATCGCAGTCGCTAACTCACAGATTGGACTGCGCGAGTACCCTTGCTTATATAGGCAGTGGAATCTTCTACAGAAGGTTCTAGAACTATTTCGACACTTTCTGTAGAAGGGGGGAGATAAAGATTTCAGAAAGGTTTAGTTATCTGCCGATAGCGCTGGCGAGCAGTTATCATGTTTACTCCGGCCGATCTCCCGGTAATGTTTGCCATAGCCGTCCGTTGTCCAGAGATACCATACTAGCTAGCCTGCGGTCCCCGATATCGCTGGTCCAAACCCGACTTAGAGCGATGGATTTTTTTCGGGCTTAAGTTAAAGAATAGTAGTTTAAAAGCGTCCATAACTAAAACTAATTTTCATTTTCTGCGTCAATATATTTACATGTTGCTATACGAGGAGTATGGCATATTCATCTCAATCCGTTTTACTCCTTGTAATTATACAGATACCTTGGTATGTTACTATACCGTGCTGTCCTTTTATTTGTCAGTATTGTTGTACACTAAAAATTCATATGTGGCGATTTTTCTTTAAGCTATCTCGTGAAACATTTCTTGGAATATTGATTCTCACTGGCAACGGATAGAATCTCGTTTTCCGTTACTTTATAGACATTGTGACTGTCCAGTTTTTCAACTGCCACTGTTTAAGGTGAACTACTTCAATTCTCCGTCACTTTACTTCTTCCTTTATGACGTAGCCTGTTCACTCGGGAGACGAACACAAGACCCCCACAACCCGTCGCTCCGCAGCAGCACTCGCTGCACGGCACGACACCGTCACCATGTCGCACGGGAAACTCACTCTACTGCCGCCATTGACTCGACGCCGCGAGAGCGCTCTTCCACTAGATTCGCGAACCTTCCAGAACTATTTGGACACAGTTTCTGGAGAAAGGGGTGGATATAAAGCTTCCGGAATGTTCTGTTTATCTGCCGATAGCGCGCCCAGTGTTTGTTGGCGATCGGCCGTTATCGTTGTTTACTCGGACCGCTCGTCGCCGACCTCCTAGCCATAGCCGCTACGTCACTATATATATATATATATATATATTACATTACCTTACATTTCTAATATAACACTATAATAATAAATACATATTAAGTCAGTTTAACTCATTTAACTAAGGCTATTTATTAAGTAGGTAATTAAATTTGGATAATTTCAAAAATCATATCTATTTTACATTGTTTACCTTTTGTCTCATACATTCTTTTTCTTCTTTGTCATTTTCAGAATAATTACAAAATATATAATAAAAATTTTTAGTGCCAATTGTTGACAGTATCTTTCCTCCCAAAGGAAATATGTTGGGATATTTGTTTTTGCACAGACAATTTTATTTCATAAGCTGTTTACCAGGCCTGAATATATCCTTGCATGGACGCCATGGATGTTGGAAATGATACCCTCCAGATATGAAGAACATGTTAATCTTCAGGCTGAGAAATAAAGGAATATGCAAATTCTTTGATTTTTATTTTCTCTACCATACAGTTACCTATTAGGTAGAGGAAGTTGTATTACACCAAAAAACTTGATATCAAGATTTCACCAGAAACATATTTGTGTGTGTGAACAGCATAACTCAAAAACGAAAAGTCTGTTATAAATTCAGATCTTCCAAGGATTTGAAATGAAGGCTTATAAGAAAATTCCCCCACCCCAAACTACCCTGTACAGGAAAAAAGTTTCATTACTTTTTATTTTTCCAAAAATGTCTTTAACACAATCTTGCTGATACTGTATGTATTGAAGTTATACTGGAATTAGTAATTACATACTGAAAAAAGTAAATGAAATATTCACATAACATTAATTTATTTCATATTGAATTTTCAAGTGATTGACTGATTCTTGGAAAATCTTCTTAATCAAATAAGTATTTTTTTAACTTAATTTATCTAATTAAAATTGCTAGCTTATGTACAAATGACTCAAACATTTGGATAATCTTTCACACCTAAATTGTTTTTACTGGCTATACAACATTTCCAGAATTTTTAAGATTGTTGCGGGGAAGGCTAAGATTAGAAATACAAAATCTGCTGATATTTCATTCCCATTTCTGTGAATATCAGTGAATTTTTGGCCCATTATTTTAAGTAGTATGGAATAGGAGTTTTATGAAATTACAGTTCTAAGGGATAAAGAGAGAGAATTCAGCATAAAATATTCTAAATCATAAAGAGTACAGAGAGTAAATTTAATTAAATCATCATTTGAGATTTAAAAAAACACTCCAACATCAGGTATGGCAGCTAGTAATAAACACAGCTTCATACTATGAGTGTGAAACAAATAAAAACTACCTTCAAGGCAGTAGATATCCAGTTTAATGATTTTGATTAAAATACCATGTGTTTGAGATCTGTGTAACAAATAAAATGTGTATCTTGAATTTTGTGCAAATAGCTTAGGAAGTCTCTTCATTCTGAAAGAGCTTTGTACAATTGGTAAATTGTAAGTCATATTACTATACAAACAATATAGATCTCATCAAAGCACAGAATGTTTGTTCAAATACAAATTGTTGCGTTGTTAACCATTTCCAAGATATTCTTTGTTATTGGTTTGAATTTTAAAATATTTATACATTTTTCTCAAGGTCTTGCATTAACATGGAATTTCAAAGCCATTATCACACAGCAACCCGATTATTAAAAATCTGGGTATCAGTTTAGTCTATTGTATTCATTTTATACCTACAAAATGTGTGTAGTGAAAGCTTTTGTGAATGCAACACACCACTGTTTTCTTTGTTGTTCTGAAACCTAAATATTGCATCAGTTGGTAGAATCTGTTAAAATAGCATTAGTCCAAAAATGTGAGGTTGCCATGACTTATGTATTGCCCTCATGGGAATGTGCACTTTCATATGTTTCTGTGCTTAGAAGAGCCATTCTGTGAAGGCTCAGCTTTGTCTTGGTATACAAGTAACATGAATGAAGGAATTAAGGTAAGTAATTAGAAGTTTCTCATAAAAAGTATTTCTTTGTATAAAAATATCAATGATTCATTTTATCTAAAGTTAATATCTCTGTTTTGGTTTGTTTGTGTTGCAGAAGCATGCAGTCTGTGTGCTTACATGAGCGACCCCCATATCAGTCAATACCTATATTAACTTTAAGCAAAACTGAAAGATGTTGTTACAAGTCATACAGAGGTGAATGTTTTGTATAGTTATAGATATTATCATACTCAAAATACACTAAAGAAAGACTCCTCTTTTGTGACAATTTCAGTGCACAATTGGTTTTTATCTTAAGCATTCTTTTTATATCAAATATTTTTTCCTTGAAATAAGTAAGCAGGTATTGGACATATTGTTTGGTACTGAATAGCAATAACTGCCACTGTAATTGTTTGCAGTAACTTATGTCAGTTATTCATCCTAATATACAAAAGCTGCTCCACACGCTATAATAATTGACAACATTGTAACTGACTAATACGTAGCTCAGGAAATGTTACATTCTCAGTAATACAAGCTGTCCGAAGGTAATAAAAGATGTAGAGTATTGATGAGTAAAGAAGAAAACACAAAAAGTGCAGCGATCAGCACTGTAGTTGTTTACAAATGTCTCTTCATAAAGAATTAGCAATTTGTTGGGCTGCTGCTTGAACAGTACATCAGGGAAATTAATTTAACAAACTAATAATAAAATACAAGCATTTGCATGGGAGTAATCTCTATCTTCTGGACCAGTTTCCCACTACTCACCTTGTAAATTATTAGTCATACAACTTTTGATACCCTCTCAGTAAAATAAGATTTTTCCAACTTTGCAAAATAAGCATCTGCCTCAGCCATTTCTTCTGATTTGGGAACAAAAAGTAATCGCTAAGAACTAAATCTGGCAAATATAGTGGATGTGGAAGTGAAAGTCATACAGCAGTAATCCCAGATGTGTGTGTGAAGGGACATTATTGTGACATTTAGTCTGAATAGCATCCTCAGTTGGTCCAATACGGGAGCATACTGTTCCCTGCTGATGATAGTTTATGAGCACCATACCATGAGAATCCCAGAAAACGGTAGCCATGACTTTTCCTACAGATGGAATCACTTTCACCTGTTTGGACTGCTCCTTCATCACTGGTATGCAGTGATGAATCTCTACAGTCACTGGAATTGCATTTAAAAAGTGTAAACACTCATGAAAAATGTTCATTCAATGTGTTTTGGTACATTGTTAATAAACAAGCAGAAAGCTTTCTCATATCTGAAACTTGTAAAATGTAGTGGACATGTCAGTCAACTCACGCACATACCTTCAGTCATTATGGCATTGTCACAACCTCATCATCAACAATCATGCTTAAATTAAGTACAGTTTTATTTATTTTGTAGAAAATGTCAACACTAGTTTATTTAGATCATTGTCCTAAACAAGTGACTACGCTTACACATCCGAGAGCTTACAGAGGATCATACTTCAACTACTATCATAGTCATTTGGTCATCTTCATGACATCTCTGACTCAGTTGACTCAGGTTTTAGAACAACCCTCGTATCTTTTGAAATGTTTTTCATTCACTTTCACATTATGAGATTCAGTTAAATGAAAACTGGTATATAATAGGTCATTAGTAAAATAGATATGGTCTCAAAGGTTGATTAATGAGCTTGCCATGGAATTTGAAGTGTGTTTTATATATATATTTTGTGGCCAAGAAAATTTGTTAAGTTGCTCAACCTAACAACATTGTTACAAGAAGTGTTTATAAGTAAATTAAAAGCAGTGCAAAAAAAGAAAATGACTTGTAACAACATAGTCCGGAAAACTACATTCCCTGAAGAAAAGTGCAAAAAATGTAAAAAGGAGGTAAACATCAGTATTTTAAAAAAATTTTCAGGCAAAGTTAAATTTGTTTTATAGTTATAAAACACTAATTTCATTTTAAAAGAGAGAAGTATTGCACTTTTGTTTCAGGGTTACAGAATAAACATAATCCGTCCAGTGTGCACTTATTAATTTAAGATACTGTTATCAGCTGTCCATTAATAATTTGTACAGTAGTTGTGAATGTAAAGTGCCTTTTATAGGATTAAATATAGATGATAAGATGTGTAAAAGCTTTGCTCTACAGTTTGACTTATGCTATGGCACCACTGAGAGTAATTTACTGCGTTTATGAGAGTACTGTACTGCCTTAAATAAAAATGAGAAGCAAACTTTTCCCTGAATCAGGTACATAGGCAGCAAATGCATTAATGCCAGTGGTAGGCTCAAAGTCGTACTGCCAAGAATAGTCCAGGATCTAGTTTCTTGTTGTAACTTACTGGCCCTGGCCCTACTATCCATCTTAAACCTCACATGCTGCCTCTTTCAATCTATGTTTGTTTGTTAAAATGGAGCTTGATAGTTATTGAAGCTGATAAAATATCTACTTTGCTATAATCCTGAAAATGAAAGTTGTAAGAATACAAATGTGAAGCCTGGAAGAAAATAACCAAGCTTCCAATAACAAAAAAGGATACTCTTGTCATTTCTTGTTTGTCATAATCCAACAATAAAAATGATAATCACACCTTTTTTTTTTAAATTTTAAATTATGAGACATCACTGTTACTAGCTTCTAAATCTTCAAAATTAATTGATAATCACACTGTACGCTGCCTGGTACTGCTAGCAGAGCTGGTACTCAGTCAAAGCAGTAAATGTAGCCATTTTGTTGTACTGCAGTATAATACTGCTCTTTAAAGCAGTAAAGGTAGCCATCTTATTGTACTGCAGTATAATACGGCTCTTTAAAGCAGTAAATTACTACTAGTGGAGCGCTAGCCTAAGGATTTACTATCCAGTGTGTACATAGTATAAAGCTTCTTTGGTGGTAAAAGTTAGGTCAGTGAATACTAATGTGGATGGTGCAGAGAGAACAGTAACAAGTGCTTCCAGTCCACAAATTAAGCTAGGAGTTGTCACTTTATCATCATGCATATAGGTACACAGACGCATGGCTGATGTAGAATCTATGAATTATTGCCAATTGTATATGCCACTTACTTCTTAGCCATATTCACAATTTAACAGATCTAGGATTATCAATGGTATGTCCTTCAATTAACTGTAATTGAATACGTAACCCAGTATTGCTTCAGAACTAAGCGCCATTGATTTAGTGTGCAACTGGAACAAAATATTGAAAACAGCTGCACATCTCATGAGAGGCAGCAATCAAGCCTTCCATTTGGTCTGATGTTAAACTCGGGGGGATTGGATGAATTTCCAGAAATGTGTTAGTTCTATATGAATTGACCTGTATTATTGATAACACAAAGACAGAGTGTATACCACAGACTTGTTCTGAACCACATCGTTACAAGGAGGTTAATTTTATTGATAACACAAAGATGGAGCCTATACTACAGACATGTTCTGAACCACAACATTTCACAGGAGATTAATGTTATTGACTTCACAAAGACAGAGTCTATACCACAGACATGTTCTGAACCACATCATTATACAGGAGGTTAACGTTATTGACATCACAAAGACATAGTTTATACCACAGACATGATCTGAACCACAACTTTACATAGGAGGTTAATGTTATTGACAACACAAAGACAGTATTTATACCACAGACATGTTCTGAACCACATCATTATACAGGAGGTTAATGTTATTAACATCACAAAGACATAGTTTATACTACAGACATGATCTGAACCACAACTTTACATAGGAGGTTAATGTTATTGACAACACAAAGACAGTATTTATACCACAGACATGTTCTGAACCACATCATCACACAGGAGGTTAATGTTATTGACATCACAAAGACATAGTTTATACCACAGACATGATCTGAACCACAACTTTACACAGGAGGTTAATGTTATTGATAACACAAAGACATAGTTTATACCACAGACACGTTCTGAACCACAACTTTACACAGGAGGTTAATGTTATTGATAACACAAAGACAGACTTTATACCACACACATGTTCTGAACCACAACATTACATAGGAGGTTAATTTTATTGATAACTCAAAGACAGTGTCTATACCACAGACATGTTTTGAACCACAATATTACACAGGAGGTTAATGTTATTGACATCACAAAGACAGAGTTTATACCACAGACATGTTCTGAACCATAACATTACACAGGAGGCTAATTTTATTGACATCACAAAGACAAAGTTTACACCACAGACATGTTCTGAACCACAACATTACACAGGAGGTAAATGTTATTGACAACACAAAGACAGTGTTTATACCACAGACATGTTCTGAACCATAACATTACAGACAGGGTTAATGTTATTGACAATACAAAGACAGAGTTTATACCATAGACATGTTCTGAACCACAACATTATATAGGAGGTTAATGTTAATGACAACACAAAGACAGAGTGTATACCACAAACATGTTCTGAACCACAACATTACACAGAAGGTTAATGCTATTGACAACACAAAGACAGAGTTTATACCACATTACACAGGAGGTTATTGTTATTGACACACAAAGACAGAGTTTATAGCACAGACATGTTCTGAACCACAACATTACTGTTATTGACATCACGAAGACAGAGTCTATACCACAGACATGTTCTGAACCACAACATTACACAGAACGTCAATGTTATTGACATCACAAAGACAGAGTCTACACTACAGACATGTTTTGAACCGCAACATTACACAGGAGGTTAATGTTATTGACATCACAAAGACAGAGTTTATACCACAGACATGTTCTGAACCATAACATTACACAGGAGGCTAATTTTATTGACATCACAAAGACAGAGTCTATACCACAGACAGGTTCTGAATCACATCATTACACAGTAGGTTAATGTTATTGATAACAAAGACAGAGTTTATACCACTGACTTGTTCTGAACCACAACATTACATAGGTTGTTAATGTTATTGACAACACAAAGACAATGTTTATACCACAGACATGTTCTGAACCACAACATTACACAGGGAGTTAATGTTATTGACAACACAAAGACAGAGTTTATACCACAAACATTTTCTGAACGACAACATTACACAGGAGTATATTTTGTTATTGACATCACAAAGACAGAGTTTATACCACGGACATGTTCTGAACCACAACGTTATTGTTATTGACATCACAAAGACAGTTTATACCACAAATGTGTTCTGAACCACATTACACAGGAGGTAAATGTTATTGACAATACAAAGACAGTGTTTATACCACAGACATGTTCTGAACCACAACATTACACAGGAGGTTAATGCTATTGACAACACAATGACTGACTTTATACCACATTACACAGGAGGTTATTGTTATTGACATTACAAAGACAGAGTTTATAGCACAGACATGTTCTGAACCACAACATTACTGTTATTGACATCACAAAGACAGAGTTTATACCATAAACATGTTTTGAACCACATTACACAGGAGGTTAATGTTATTGACATCACAAAGATGGAATCTATACCACTTGCATGTTCTGAACCACAACATTACACATGAGGTTAATGTTATTGACAACACAAAGACAGAGTCTATACCACAGACAAGTTTTGAATCACAACATTACACAGGAGGTTAATGTTATTGACATCACAAAGAACAGAGTCTATACCACAGAGATGTTCTGAACCACAACATTACACAGGAAGGTAATATTATTGATGTCACAAAGACAGAGTTTATACCATAAACATGTTTGAACCACAACATTACACAGGGAGTTAATGTTATTGACAACACAGAGTCTATACCACAGACATGTTCTGAACCACAACATTACACAGTAGGTTAATGTTATTGATAACAAAGACAGAGTTTATACCACTGACTTGTTCTGAACCACAACATTACACAGGTTGTTAATGTTATTGACAACACAAAGACAATGTTTATACCACAGTCATGTTCTGAACCACAACATTACACAGGGGGTTAATGTTATTGACAACACAAAGACAGAGTTTATACCACAAACATTTTCTGAACGACAACATTACACAGGAGTATATTTTGTTATTGACATCACAAAGACAGAGTTTATACCACAGACATGTTCTGAACCACAACATTATTGTTATTGACTTCATAAAGACAGAGTTTATACCACAAATGTGTTCTGAACCACATTACACAGGAGGTTAATGTTATTGACATCACAAAGACATATTTTATACCACAGACATGTTCTGAACCACAACATTACACATGAGGTTAATGTTATTGACATCACAAAGACAGAATTTATACCACAGACATGTTCTGAACCACAACATTATTGTTATTGACATCACAAAGACTGAGTTGACACCACAGACATGTTCTGAACCACAACATTACTGTTATTGACAACACACTTACACAGCGAGCGACCAGTAACATGGAACGAAATGTTGAGTAATACTGTATGCAGAAGGGGTGAAACACCTCCCAAAGTTCCTTTAAATTTGAGTTATAATAAGTTGTGTTTTGAAATAAAGAAGGAAAAAAAATTGTTAATTCTATTTAATTGTTCTGTAGGTCAGCTTTTGCAATATTAATACATTATTTTTATCCAGCAAATATACAGGATGTTTCAGAAATACTTTTACAAACTTCGGTTGTGGGTTCCTTACACCACAAGAAGGAAAAAAGTTCATATGAACATATGTCCCATAATCCTTTGTTTTCTCATTAGGAGGTGTTCAACACAGTGGTACACTTATAACACACAGAACTCATAATAAATGCTTGAAATGTCCTCTCTCTTGCTTCTATGCATGCCTGTACTTGTCGAATCATGGTATGTCGCACCCTGTCAAGAACTCCGGGATGGTGTCGAATGGTTTCACAGGCTTCCATGACACGTTGATGAAGTGTTTCTCCATCTGGGATGGCTGCTCCCAGAGGTAAAAATCCACAGGATTGAGATTGGGAGAATGTGCAGGCCATGGAACTGGTCCTCCTCTGCCTATCTATCGGTCATGGTAGATACCAGTCAGTGCATCTCGAACAATGTGACTAAAATGTGCCAGAGCCCCATCATGCATAAACCACATGTTTTTTTCTTATTTGTAGGGGCACATCTTCGTGAAGTAAGTAGGGAAGAGTTGCTGGATAAAGTCCCTGTAGACAGCACCAGTAAGACGTGCTGGTAAAACGTATGGACCTACCAGACAGTCACCTACAATGCCAGCCCACACATTCAGACTAAACTGTTGCTGATGTCTAGCCTGAAGTACAGCATGAGGATTACGATCTGCCCATACGTGTACGTTGTGGAAATTAGTAACTCTATCTCTCCCAAACGTTGCCTCGTCTGTAAACAAAACTGACGAGACAAACAATGGATTGGCTGTTTGTGTTACAAACTATTGGCAAAAGTTATCTCGTGGTGGATAATCGGCAGGCGAAAAGCCCTGCACACGTTGAATATGATATGGATACAGGAGCTGCTCGTGAAGCACCCTCCATGCTGTCACATGTGATGTACCAGATGCTACAGCCAATTTTCTTGTACTGATACCTGCATCGTCTTCGACACACTTTAACATCTGCTCTTCACGTTCCAGCGTACGAACAACTCTTGGTTTTCCTCAATCAATAGTCCGCGGTGCAACAGTTCCTGTCTCAGCAAGACGATGATAAACAGCGACAAAGGTTGGATAACTCAGTTGTCTTCAGTCTGGAAACTCCATCTGACAGAGGTGTGCAGCATCGCGTCCATTACCATTTGCGCGACCATACATAAAAATCATGTCTGCCTGTTCACGAAATGAATATCCAGCCATGGTGGAATGAAACACATGCAGTTTACTCACTACATGTACACAATTGAAAACGTTGAAGACAGACTAATGACAAATGACAAATGTAAACAAGTCTCCATGGCAACACTTCGCCATCTACTGTATGTAGTACAATGGGTCAATGCCTTCTATGAATGCATAGAGAATTTAAGTTTTGAGGTTGGACCCCGAAGGCCATTGAACTCACTCTTTCATTGTGACAGGAATAACGTGAAAACCAAGGATTATGGCACATATGTTCATATGAACTTTTTTCCTTTTTTGGTGTGAGGAACCCATACCCGAAGTTTGTAAAAGTATTCCTGAAACACCCAGTATACAGTATGCTTTATTTCCACTGTTCACAATTTTTTGAATGTGTTGATTTTAGCATTTCATAATGTGGTAAAGAAGGTGCTTTTCTTGATTGTGATAGGTCAGGAATCATTCCATAAGATCTTTCAGGTTGGGAACATGGTAAGCAATATCAGCTGTTCCCATGAAATTGTAAAGAATAAACAATCAAAATCTGACTATGTATGTAGTACCACTTCATTATTTAATTTTTGGTCAACCACACTATAACAAACTGATTTACTAAACTTTTACGACATTTATAATACTTCAATAACAAATTATAATCTTAATGAGCAGTGAGCACAGCTCGCCCATACCTTTTAGCAGTCCACTGTGATCCATTCCCCTGATAAATAATGAAATATGTATATTTTATAATAAAATCTGTTTATTGTAGTTTTAATATTATAGTAAATTAAGTTCATTTGCTTTGCTTGAATGTGTGTTGCTTTCACATTACCTGCTAAACATCAATAAATATGGTGTAGACTCAACCGTGCTGGCATCTGTTGCACTACTTGCAAACACGCTCAAGTTCCTGCCATCTGATCAGAATTTAATTACACACAATTAACAAGGAAGATCTTTTTGTAAAACTCAAGGTTTTGAAATTATAATGTGGTCGACCAAAAGCAGTCGTATGCGACTTGACTGTAATGGTAGTAATTGAGATGCTCATCTCATAAAGATACTTGCATGTTAAGTACTACCTCTACAGTCTTGTTACATAGCATACTATTTTATTTTTCATACTTATTGTGCATAGAATGTTGTATATATTAAGACTGTAAGTAGTGTTTTTGGCAAACTTGTTGTTACATGCTTTGTGTCTTTTATTTATCTCAGACTTTAATACATAAATATATATTATATACTGATATGTAATGCTTCAATAAAAATATAAAAGTTTAAATTTAGATTCCCAAACTGTTTAAATCAATGAAAGATCTATGGTGTTCATACATAAAATGTCGTATGTGCTTGCTTCTTTCCTTCTGTCTTGGTTATGTTTGTCATTCATTCCAGATATGTGACATCACTTTGGAAGGTTTTTAAAGTCTATAATTTATTTTTTTGTTATTTCATATGCCGTATTGCCTAGGTAGAATATTGAACTGTAACATTTTTCTTCTTTATGCAACTTTTTGTTTGTGCTCCACAGGTGTAGATAAATTGTAATTATCTCCTCTTTGGCTTAAGAACTTCCCATTTATTTCCTTAAAATTATTTTTGGAAACACGAGATTAGAAAATAAATGTTGATAAAAATAACTCATTCATTTCATTAAGTATTATAATAGCAATTGGAATTCACTTAGTAGCAGAGTACAATGTTAATAGAAAATAGGGTAAATGTGATAATAGAAATACAATGTCAATGCTTTAAAGTTGATGACATATGCCGCTATGTTTATATGTATAGTGCAAAGCAGGCTCAATTGTTAGGTGAAGTAATAAATATTTTGTGGTTGTGAATAAAAATGTAATTAAGAGCTTAAATAAACTTAAAGTAAGCATTAAAGAAACTTAGTTTATAGTTTTTACCTCCTACACTGTGTAAGTATCAACTTTCTTAAAGGAAAGTTTTAAATTTGCAATCACATATTGCTATAAGCCTTCTGTTACTTCAATGGAGATACAGATAAGCATGTTTTTTGGTTTTTAACGGCTGAGTATGTTGCAATTTACAAAGTGGAACACCATACTTCCATACCAAATCAGCAGTTCTATTTTCTTGAAAATGTTCAATAACTGTTCAGCTACAACCACAATAGGTAGAGAGGTATTCCATTCCAATCAAACAATCAATATTGAAATTTGATCACAAATACATGTTCTGAGGCACCTAAATCCAAAAAAGAGCATTTTTACAAAAATGTTTGTATGTGTCTGAACAGAATAACTCAAAGATGAAATTTTGGGTAAATACCAAACTTCATATTTAAGTTCAGTATCTTTCAAAGATGTAACAAAAAGATTTTCAAGAAAATCCTCCCACCCCAAACTACCCTTTACATGGAACATTTTTCTAATTTTTTTAATTTCTGAAAAATGATTATAATGGTTTTGATTAAAATAGCATGTAATAAAGATATTTACATGATAAATACAGTATATATCTTGAATGTTCTGGGAATAGTTGTGAAGGCTCTTCATTTGGAAGGAAATTTATAATATTGTATAACTGGTAAACATTAAGTGATAGACAAAAACATACCATACAAAAAATTTAGATCCCTTTAAAACACACAGTTTATTTCAAATAACTTTTATTGTGGCATCAGCCATTTCCAAGATATCTGTTATTAATGGTTCGAATTGTCAATACTTAGCTATTGTTTTAAAGTCCTGTTATCATTCAATTGTTTCTCGCGATGTCATGGAAACAGTAGGAATTTTAAGTGTCCAGTTGTTAAACGTTTGACTATCGCTGTTCTCTTTGTATCTATAACAAAATGTGTAATGTAGTTATTTCCAGAAAGGATTATCTCAGTTAAAATGAAGTAGATAAGAAAATAAACTTCCATAAGAATAATTTGTATGCCCACTAATAAGCAATAGAGGGTAGAGAAAGTCATGTGAATGTAACACAGATATTTTTTCCTCTTAAAGTAGTAGAGCACAAAATAGCTGATGCACAACCAATTTTAAAATATATATCAAATTAAAAAGGAAATTGTAATTTAAAAGACTACAATAAACTAAAATTGTTTATGGTGGTTGAAGTACCACATATTGAGGTAATGGTCGAGAAACTATATAGTGCCTGGTGCTGTAAACAGCTGTCTTCTAGACCTCTCAATGCTGAGCAACACCATCCCACACTGTAGCTGACTGGTTGTTTTTTGTTTTAAGGCTCCTTGATACTCAATTACTGATACTCTTGTGAAAAAATAACTATCATGATCTGGTTGCCCTTCTTGTCATCTAAATGGACAATTACAAGCAATATGTGAAATTTTCTCATTAGCTTGTTTCCTTACACTTTTACTACTTTAAACTGTTCCTCATGTTGCAGCTTTTTTCAGTTTCTTTAAGCTAGATGAAGAGGCTTTTTCTATATCAGGCGTAGTTTTGTATTTACGGTTTTTCAAATTTAATTTTTAGAAAAATGAATGTGTTACACACATTATTATTTTTTCGAGGAAAACTTTTAATTAGGGCTACAGAACATGTAATTGCTGATAATAATGACCTATATCCCAGAAACAATGTGCGGAATTTAAAAGGGTTTTTTTTTTTTTTCTTCCATAGTGTGATTAGGAAACATTTTACATAGGACAAAGTTTTCATTTTTTGAGAATTATTTTCTTGGAAAGTTAGGCACAAAGACTAAGTTAGTATTATAAGTAAATTGATTGAAATTTGTATAAATTAGCCATTTCAGTATTAAGTACCAAGGATGTGAAACTGATATTAAATGCAGAAGTGGAGAATGACTGAATGATTGTTGTCAAATGTAGGAAGGGTCATTCACAATGAAAGTTAGGTGTGATATGTTGCTATTCACAATGAGAAACCGCAGGCAATTGCAAGCTGAGCTAATATGGCACCCACTGACAAAAAGAGGTTAGGTCTAGCTTCCCAGTTTAAAAAGCAACATCTACCATCACAATTTGTTTTTCTGCAAGTTTTACAGATTCCCAGTGGTTGCTGGTCTGTGATCTCATACAGAAAGTCAGCACACAGTGATGAAGATGGCATAATGATCATGTGCTCCCTGATTGGCTATTTTCTTATGGTGTACATAGACCTAAACACGAAAGCTCAGAGCTTGCAAACTTGTGTGTTTAATATCCAGAATGTATGGAAGCAATTGATAAGACATTTAATGAAAGTGGAGTCAACTTGAACACTCTTACTAGCTTCACTCATTTATTTTGCAGAACATGTATCATGAGCATTACCTCACATCATCAACTGCTTGTTGGCTGCCGGATCAACTCTTGAGTCCTTATGTTGAAAGCCTAGGGTGTCCTCTGGTGGCCTGGGGATGAAATTAAATACAGAGTTATCTGCTTCTGGCAAATTGAAGTTTATTATACGTATTTCAATTTTCCTTATATCAATCTTCTCCCATATTTCCAACTCTTTGTGTTTATGGGCTGGTTTCAGCAATTTGGTGATGGTGTCTATTTCGTGATTTTGAGAACAGAAGTGAGAAGCAGCTGCCGATTTATTGGTCTGTTTGAATTTGATGCAATGCTAGTGTTCTTGAAGCGGGTGCCTATGTTCTTTTTCTTTTTCCGATGTAAACCTTCTCACATTGTATCTAGTAGTTTCCTGACTTTTCCTCCTGGGGTATGGAATTGGATTTTCTTGATGCAGTTCTTGAAAGTTTTCTGAAATTGGTCTTTGTTTGCTGTGCTTATTGAAGTATTTAAAAGACAAAAATGCATCAAGCAGGTCACAACATAACAACAACTTCAGAAAGTTTACATACCACTCAACTATCTTTTATAAATTTTGGAAAATGTCCAAGAACCAGAACATCAACCTGGCACTCTACAGCAAAAACAGAATCAAGAATCTCACTAAATCAAGAAAATGTGATCACATACCCCAGGAGAAAAAGCCAGGAATCTACCGAATCCAATGTGAAAATTGTGAGAACGTTTACATGAGGAAAACAGAACATAGGCACCTGCTTCAGGAACACTGACAGTTCATCAAATTAAAACAGACCAAAAAATCAGCAGCTGCTTCTTATTTGGACTCAAAACTACGAAATAGGCACCAACATCAAGTTGCTGAAGCCAACCCAGAAACCCAAAGAGTTTGAAAATGAGAGAATATTTACATAAAGAAATTGGAAAAACCATATAATGAACTTCACTTTGCCAGAAGCAGACAACCTCTAGTTCCTGAGGTTGCGGCTTCAAACCTGGTGGTGGACAATGGATTTTTTGGTCATAAAAATTCTTAGCAAGGCTTCCTTTGGAAGGGAAGTAAAGCCGTAGTCCCATGTCATAGATTTACGGCATGTAAAAGAACCTCAAGCCTGATAAAGAGGCCTCTGAGCAAAATTTCCGGTCTTTCATACCCAATATAGAATGGGCTAAGGACCACAGCAGTTAAATAAATAAAACTCAATTTAAATTTTAGAAGCAGACAATCCCTTATTTAGGTTCATTCCATAGGCTACCAGAGGACACCCCAGGCTTTCAACAAAACGACTCAAGAGTTGGTATTGCAGTCAACAGGCAGCTGATGATGTGAGGTAATGCTCATGATGCATGTTCTGCATAATAAATAGGTGAGTGAAGCTAGTAAGAGTGTTCAAGTTGACTCCATTTTTATTAAGTGTCTTTTGTGTGTTTAATTTTTAAGGTTATGACCATGTGAATACATTAAGATAACATGAAACGAGCTTAGATCATGTTTATGTCCAGTTTTCTTTGGGAATGGCCTTTAATGCTCAGCATATAAATTGTTCATTACAATGGTCTGAGGTTGTTACAGACTTGTGAATGAGAGATGTGCAGTTCAAATCCTCCCTGACCACTGCCTGTGTTGCTGTATATAAAGAGGAGGTGCTAAACACTACTAAAAACAATCTGATATTCACATGATTTTCTCTACCCTCTATTGTTTATTAGTGAATATGGAAATTATTTTTGTGAATGTTTATTTTCCTATGTATTTAATTTTAATCGAGATAAACCTTTCCGGAAATAGTTGTATTACACATTTTGTTATAGATACAAAGGGAATAGTGACAGTGAAATGCCTAAGAACGGATGCTATACACTGCCTTAAAATTTCATACTCTCTCCATGACATCGTGAGAAACAGTTGAAAACTGACAGGACTTGAAAAGAATGACCAAGTGAGGCTGTCAAGTGCAAAACTTGCCTTATCCAGGTAAAACGAATTTTCAGAAAATGCGAAAAACTAAAATTAGGCAAACAGCAAAACATTTGAAAACTGTCTTAATGTAATAATGTCCAGACTAGACCCTTAAAGATGCATGTATTCTCTTGAAAATCAGTCTCAAATAATATGGCAGTAAATAAAAATTTAATTTTGGATAGGGTGAGTTTTCCACACAACGGTAGTGGATTTGGTGAGTTTTGGTGGAAACACAATACTAAATTACAATTAAGTGCAAACATTTTTGATTTACTTCTCAATATTCGTGTTTGACAATGTTGAATGACTTCTTGCAATGTTTGTATAATTATAACCATTTCTGATTTCATTTTAGTTAAAAATACTAAATTTTCACAATTTTTTCACCAATTTTGCATAAGAATATCAATGAATCACTCCTTTCATAGTTTGCTCACTAAAATTGACCAGTTTTCATATCACATACATTTTATGACTTGTAAAACTTACATATTATGTTTAAAATGTAATACTAATAACTAATGTTCAAAAACAAATATCAAATTCTAAATTCTCCTTCCTCACTAACCAAGAAACTCTCACAAACAGCACCTACTTCTCTATCGTCATTGGCAATATTGTTTTTAGATATTAAATTCTTGTAAAATACAGGCTTTCATTTTCCTCCCAGTTATCACCAAACTTTTTTTAACAAATGTTTGACCTCTTTTAACTTTTTCCTCCTTTACTTTTACACCTACATTTAAATTCCTTGCAATATGCATTTCTAAGGTTTTACCTTGCTTCAGAATGGTCTTGCCTACACACAAATTGGACCGATAATTTGCCTCACCTCTCACTAGAACTTTGCCTGAGGTAAAACGTAAAATAATATGTATAGATGCCTTTAATTTAAAATGCCAGGATCCTGGTGACTTCAATGTTTTCTTTGCAGCATACTTCCAATCCTGTACAGATACATCTGTCCCTAGCCTGATTACCTTTCCATGATTTTTGTAGATCTCAAAATATTCTTCAGGCCTACTGATAGTGTTTCTCATTCTTATTTCTGTTTCTATTAACCGAAAACACGATGAATGAATGAATGACCAAGAATAGGAAAGATCATTTCTATCACCTGCATGTTCTGTGGTGCTTGAGTAGCAAGCCATTTATTATACATGCCTATCATAGTGGCATTTTTATTTTTTCCACAGCAGGCATCTGCAAATAGCCTTACTTTCTTAACTCCAGAAAAATTGGATTTGCACAGTTGACTGTATACTGCTGACACAATTTGTTTGAACCTTTAGGATGTTCATTTTCTGTCCAAACAGAATTACAAACATTCTGATTTGTTGTCTTGGATGAACCCTGCATAATGGAGAAGTTATACATGTATAACTGCCTGCTGTAGTATGCTACTTGATCCTGTACTTTTGACAGTACCATATTTTTCTGACAGTCAAATGAAAATGTTGCTAATTTATCATCTTCTTTCAGGAGATCAAAATATGCCTTAGCTCTAAGTTTATGTATTCGTTTAGCTATCAGCAAATCAGAACGTTTAGTTTTATCTGTTTCTGATTTTATTTTCTCTTCATAAGAAAGACAAAGTGAGCATACATACATTCTAGATTTAACTAAAGCTTTCGATACTATTAACCACAAAATTTTGCTAACAAAATTATTTGACTTTGGTATAAGAGGATTAGCATATTCTTGGTTTGAATCTTACCTTACAAACCGTAAGCAAATAACAGAGATTACAGATTATAATGCTAACACTAATGCACTTTTGGCAGTTAGATCTAATGCACTTGATATAACTTATGGAGTACCACAAGGCTCTATACTTGGACCATTTTTATTTATCTTGTATATAAACGACTTAACAAATAACATACAAGCTCATAACATTGTTCTATTTGCAGATGATACTAATTTACTAATAACAGAAAAGAGTAATGAAATGTTAAATAATTCACTAAACCAGGCCAGTAAAGATCTGGTATATTGGTTAGATAATAACAACCTGGTTTTAAATACGGTCAAAACTGTTTGTCTTAAATTTCATATTACTGATAGTGCAAACAATAATTATAACATCCCTGAAGTAAAATGAAATAATAAATTAATCTCATATAAAAACGAGACAAACTTTTTGGGCTTGTGGATACAGAATAACTTGAAATGGAAAACTCATATAAAACATTTAATAACCAAATTAAGCAGGAATGTATATGCCTTAAGAATTTTAAGTCAAAATGTCAGTCTCCATGTGCTGTTAACAACTTATTATGCACATATACATTCAATAATTAAATATGGTATCATATTTTGGGGAAACTCACCAGAAACTAAGAATATATTTATCAAACAAAAACAAGCCATACAAATTATATGTGGTAAAAAAAGGTTATGCTCATGTAAACCACTATTCAGAAAGCTTGGCATACTTACTTTGGCATGTTCTTATATATTGGAAACAGTCTTATTTGTAAAAAGAAATAAATTTAATGTTCAAAATAATGACAATGTCCATAGTCATTACACTAGACATAATAAGGATATACACTTAACCTCTGTCAGAACTACAATATGTAAGAATGCAGTACTGCACTCCAGTATAAGGAATTATAATTCCCTACCTAATGCCATTAAAGATATAAATAATTATAATGTGTTTAAAACTAGAACAAAGGCTTTCTTGCAGGAACACTGTTTCTACACCGTAAAGGAATATTTACAGTTTAATAAATCCTTGTTTGCATAAGACATTGTACTAATCCGTTAAGTTATCTAGTAGTATGTCATTTAATTTATAAATATATCTATTGTATATCATAGTTGAACTCAAATTATATATAACTTTATTGTAATGTAAATATATAAATTTAACTATTGACATATCCTGTATCAATGTACTATGTACTGAATTGATGTTAAAGGATTAATAAATTGAAAATTGAAATACATCAGAAACAGGGTTTTTGAAGCCTATATTAAAAATATTACGAAAGTAACTCTTAGACACTTTCAATGAATTAGATGCTTCTGCATTATACATACTTCTCATTTTATTAATGCTTAATTCCCTTGGTAAGTATTGCTGTGTTGATGTTTTTCTCCTACAATAATGGACGTCAAGTACTTTAACCTTGTGTATGAATTTAATCACAGATTCTCTCTTATTACTATTTTTTGTGACACCCTTTCTCCACCTCGGTATTCCTTTGGTGCCACTTCAGTTTCAAGGTGTCTTTTGTACTCTGTCTTTTGATATTAGTAAAATTTTTCTGACACACCTGAACTAGCAGACCTTGTACATGTTTCACGTGATTCTTTGTTGTAAAACCCCTTCCAAAAATCGTCTTTGACTGCACACTGCCATATATCAGTTAAACAGTGAGTGAGTATAAGGCAGTCTTGTTTAATTTTAGAACTGCAGCTGTAGAAGGCTTCGTGGAATTTCCTTATGTCCTTCTGTGTCAAGTTACTGCATTGGAATGACTTGCTGTTGTGATTGCAGGCAGGCAAGCCTGGGCCGAGGCTTGCTGAATGTCTTTAACAATTGAGACTGTATTGTAAACACATCTGCTTATTCCTAGATGAGTCATATCTGTCAACAATAGAAGAATACTACTTAATTGTAATTCAATTATAAATAGCTTTCCCTCTTCTCTCTTTCACGTTTCGATTCACGGGATGCCCGTTTCCTAGTTCTACCCTTTCCACTAACTTTGGGATATCAGAGGACTCCATAATAACATGTCTGCACCTTAGACTAGTCAAAACTAAATTAAAAATAGTTGGAATCACACAGGACTGCCAATGTAAGGAAACAGAGAAGCGAAACTGCTATATTTCTTAGTGCTGGATAAGGCGAGTTTTGCTCTTCACACAGCACAATTGTAGTGGAACAAGAATTGGATAAGGCAAGTTTTGCTCTGAATTGTAAGATGGATTAGATGAGTTCTGCATCAACCGCCACCATGGATTTGAAGAGTTTTGCATTGAATAGCAGTTTTCGGGGCTCTCTTGAAGGTGTATTAGATGAGTTTTGTTCAAACCCAAAGTTACTAGTTCGTAGAGAACTGCAAGAAGTATTGAATCCTGTGTCTAACTCAATTTTTGAATAGGACGAGTTTTGCACTTGATGTCCTCAAGTATTGAACAATTTTAATCTTTAATAACAGATATCTTGGAAATGGCTGATGACAAAAAAAAATTATTGGTAATAAATTGCATGTTTTAAGAGATCTACATTTTTTTGTATAGCACGTTTTCATCTATTGCGTAATGTTTATCGGTTATACAAGATTATACAAAATTCCTTCCGAATGAAGAGGACTTCACAGGCTATTACCAGAAAATTCCAGACATACATTTTGTTTGTCATGTAAATATCTTTAATATATGATATTTTAATCAAAACCATTAGAGGCATTTTTCAAAAAAATTAAAAAAAAATGTTCCATGTAAAGGGTAGTTAGGGTGGGGGAATTTTCTTGAAAATCTTTGTGTTGTATCTTTGGAACTTAAGTTGACTTGAGTACCATAGTGATGAAGTTGGGTTATAATTGCCCGTAGCAGTGAAACCTGAGGGTTTGTTGTGTCATCTCCTATCATTATTGTTTTAGCTAAATAGTCCTGTCCCTTTAATTAGCGACAGTTTATTAACTAAGTTTTCTTTAGGAAGTTCATCAGTTGGGTTTGTCAGAACCAGTGTTTCATACTTGAAGGTTATATGAGAGGCAGTTTCATCCTCTTTTTTGCATACTGGTTCCTCTCTAAAGATCCCCACATATTTGGATGTGCTGAACTTGAATACCAAGTTTGGTATTTAGCCAACATTTCGTTTTTGAGTTATGCTGTTCACAGACACACAGAGATTTTTCTAAAAGTACTTTTTCTGGATTCAGGGGCCACAAAACATGTGTTTGCAGTGAAATCTTGGTATAGAATTTTTGGATGGAATGCAATACCTTGTCTAGATTACTTTTATCACAACATACCTGTTGAATCCTATAGGAGGAACTTGGCTAATGCAAAACATACACAGTTATGAATATTGTTTTACAATACCTCTGTTGGGTTCAAAGCAAAGTGGAACAGGCTTATTCCTTCTAGTGCAGCAACTGTTCAGGTATCAGTTACTTTTAGCACAGGTTTTATAACACAACACAAGCATCATCTGATTATATTGGTGTTTTGCACTACCAAAGTCCGTCTTTTGTGAGTTTTGTGTGAGGCCCTAATTAGCAGTAAAGGTTAAGGAAACAGAAAATAAAATAAACTTTCGTCAATCATGATCTGGATTTAACGAAGGTACCCTGTACAGGATCTTAATCACTTGTGTGTATGTTAAGGCAATAATAATCTTTGATGCACTGAACTAGTTCTTGGTGTTTTATAGATCTTGTTAGTTTCTAACAGACTTAAAGACAAGGTATTGTTTCAGTCTTCTATATAACATTAGTTCAGTAGTGGGGTCAGTATTGCCCTGCAGTACAACTTTTGCTTACAATGAACTGAATCAGAGTCTGGACCATGATGGTTCAAAGCACCTTCAATTTTGGAAATTGCTCCCAAAAACGATGGCCTTTTGGAGAGCAAGTGTCCTGTAAAAAAGGCATTTGTCGATGAGAGCTTTGGAGTGCCAGAAATCTACGGATGAGTCTGTGATAGCCAGCTTAACTGGTTCAGGTCCCTTCTTAGCAGCTTCATCTGCTCTATGTTCACCCAGAATCCCCCACATGCCCTGGCACTCACCTCAGCTCAAGTGAATTGTTGCAAGCAACTTGCATTTAACCAAGTGGTTATCAAGGGCGTTCAGCCTGTCTGAACTCTACCAAGTACTAGCTAAAATAGGAAATATCTGTGACAAGTTGGTTGTCAATTATAAGGGACTGATTGAGATGAAAGCCTGTCTCTTACAGTAAATTCAGCCTCACAGTAGTGTTAGGTAGTGGTGCAGCAAAATGAGCATAAACCTATCATCCGAGCAGCAACTGTTTCCCCTACTCAAAGTGACTTATGTTGCCCCTCACATGTGTCTATGCTTGTGTAGGCACCAGCAGATCACTTACTGTCATGCAGTATTCAAACTCTTAACTGCTACTAACAGGGTAGCCGACCTCACAGACACTGGAAACCATAGTATTGTTTTTCTTCTTCTAGGTTTAATGTCCTTTAACCTGGTGGAACATATCAGATGATGAAATGAAGGTTCATACGCAACACTCATCTTCTCAGTATAAGGGGTAACCTTGTCCAGGTAATTCAGACTAACCGAGATTTGAACTTGGGAAGTCTTGAATACGGGGCGGCCATGCTATCCCCACACCACAGAGGCAGGCTGTGCTTGTTGTGTTACTAATAGACTGAAAGAGAACCCCTTGTGACCATTAGACTTACCAGATGTACAGATTTTTACTTTCTGTACCACATACATAGTAGGTAGAGAAGGTACTGCATTCCACCCAAAAATTGAATACCACCAGAAATACGTGTTTTGAGGCCTCCTTGAATCAAAAAAAAAATTATAAAAAGGTCCATGTCTGTAAACCATAACTCATAAATGAAAAGTTTGATAAATGCCAAATTTGGTATTTATGTTTAATATCTTCAAAAGTGCGACATAAAAATTTTCAACAAAATTTTCAACAACCTCCAACTGCCCATTACATGGAACAATTTTCGGAATTTTTGATTTTCTAAAAAATGGCTGTAACAATTTTGATTAAAATTCTATATATTGCAGATATATGCATTGATAAATAAGGTGTATATCCAGTATTTTCTGGGAATAGTCTGTGAGTCCACTTCTTTCGGAAGGAATCTTATATAATCTTGTATAACTGGTAAACATTGAGTGATATATGAAAAAACACTACATAAAAAAAGTAGATCTCTTTAAAACGCACAATTTATCTCCGATAACCTTTTTTGTGGCATCAGCCATTTCTGACATGTACATTAGTAATGGTTCAATCTGTTCAATATTTTGTTATTTTTTTAAAGTGCTGTCAACATTCAGTTCAGTTCTTAAACATTTGACTGTTGCTGCTCCTTTTGTATCCAGTGTAATGTAGCTATTTCTGCAATGGTTGATCTCGATTAAAATGAAACAGATAGGAAAATAAACTTTCCTAAGAATAATTTGTATACCCACTAATAAACAGAGTGAGAGAAAGCTGTGTGAATGTAACATGATTTTTTTAAGGAACGCAATGGTGTCTACCTTTTTTGTTCAATGTACAGTATAATACAGTTACTGTATGGAAAATGTTCCTTGTTTTTGCTGTTTCAGTTAATAACTTTCCCTCCTTTTCTAGGAGGTGATGCCCAACAAACATCAATTGTCAATCACGTTATCAAAAGATACAAATTTTTGTGCATCCTTCTTCACTAGTTATTGTGAATTGACATGAATTTCACTGTGGTTTGATCTACAGGCTCAGAGTTGTTGACTTATTTCAGTTATAGTAAGTCATGCAGAGAATTTTATGATAGTCTTGTTTGAAATAATGCTTTATTAAATACAGCTGTAAATATGAAAATTTATCTGTCACAATTCATGAGTGCAAACGTATGGCAAATAATATATTTTGTAAAGATTATATAATACAAATTTTCTACAAGAAATAGACCTTATTTTGATTTGAATTAAAAAAATGTAATTCCACATAGGACTCCACTATCTGTAATCACTTAGTTTGCTCTTTAGAGTACTTCATGCTAACAAAAAGTGTGTTATTTGACAATGTGACAATCCTAGGCCCGATTATTATGATCAATGTATATTTACATATTCCTAATACAGGGTTGTTTTTATTCAGTGGAACAATATCTAGAAATGAATTAGTTTATAAGCTTTCTTATGAAATATACTATGTTTACAAATCCAAAACTTAGTTTAGGTACCTACTTATGTAATAAATGTGATTTCTGTATTTGTGTATTACATCTAATTAGACCTGTTCGTCTTGTACTAATAATTGTATTGTTGAAGCAGCCAATATTTCTGGATTGAAATCAAATAGTGAATAAAATTTGAATTGAATTGGCAAAAAAAAAAAAAAACTATATATATATATATATATGTGTATATATGTGTATATATATATATATATATATATATATATATTTATATATATAAATGATGAGTAACGTTTTGAAACACCATAAGTCCATTCGCAGACGTAAATTAGTTTGAAGCAGATTCTTACTCATGCGCTGCATCGAGCTATAGTGTTCCTTTGATTCAAAACGCATTTTTAACCCTCTAAACCAAGCATAAATTATGGGCTTTGTTCCAAAACACGATCAGCCCAGTGCTGAAATTGGTTCAAAAAGTGATAAGTCCAGCTTCTTACGATTGCTAATGTACATATGTTGTGCCTAAAGTCGAATAAGAAGTGGTAAACCTGAGAAAGCAAACATTCCAAACCCTCACAACAGTGTTGTCTATCAGTTATTGTTGCGGCCAACATATTGTCGTATGCGACAGGTATGTTGTTCATCATTGTGCTTTTGCACTAGCCTGCATGAACATTTGCACTAGCCTGCATGAACATGGAAGAAAGTGTACCATTCTTCTGGCTCTAGGAAGCGGCAGAAGGGCATAGTGAAAAGAAAAATGGAGCAGATGGAAAGGTAGCTACTTTAAAAGACAATTTTGTGATGAGTTGCCTTTTATTACAATTATTACTAGCAACATATTGCTGTTTAATCTGTGGATTCTTTCATCACTCAAGACAGTATCCTGCCCAAAATGATGGCATCCTCAGAAAGAAAGCAGAAAACTGAATACTCCAGTTACAAAGTTTCAAGTGAGATTAAACAATGAGCAAGTTCCTGTATGTTCCAAGTTTGAGTTCTGTTTGGCATAGGAACAACCAGACTTAATAGTATTGCTGCCTCATTAATTGCTGGTAATGCCATTCTTGAAAAAAGAGGAGGGGACCGCAAAACAAAACAAAACATTCCAAAGAAAGACAATGAGATGAAGTTCACTTCAAATTTGAGGGCTAGAGAAAGCCACTGCAACACAGAAAAAAGTAAAAGGCTGTATCTTTCTTCGGACATGAATATTACAAAGCTCTTTAAAATGCATGATAGTGTTGCTGATTCATTGAAAATAAAAAAGTGGTTCTTCGATAACATCATCTCTGAAAATTTGAATTTGGGATTAGGTGAACTTGCAGTAGATGCCTGTAGTTATTGCTTAGAACGAAACATGAAGTGAAACTCACTAAAGACTAGCAAAAGACAAAACAGACAGAGCTTGCTGCCCATAAAATGAGAGAAAAACAATTTTATAAAATTATGAAAGAGAAACTGCCCAACAGCTTGTCTTTGTGCTTTGATCTATAGGAAGTTCAACACTTGCCAAAACTTGCTATTAGCGAGGCATATTATGCTCTCTGCATTACAGACATAAAAAACAAGTCTCCAAACTTCTATCGCTGCACTGAAAACCAGGCTGACCGCAGACCAAATGAAGTGGTTTCAGCTTTGATAGATGTTCTAAGAGTACAGATACGAAGAACACACTTCAGCCATACAATTATTTTCTGATGGCTGTGCTGGGCAGAACAGAAATGCCCACATAGTTCATTCTCTATATTGGTGGCTTCTAAAGAAATCTCTGGACTCAGTAAAAGAGATACGCATTACATTCCCTGTGTGTGGTCATTCCTACTTGCCTGCAGACTGCCTTTTGGCACAATGGAGAAGAGTCTTCAGAAATAATCTGAAATATTACCTCCTAAACAGTACCATAACATTTATGAGAAAATGGGAAATTTTCAAAAGCTGGGAATTGGCTGGAATATTTTAAACTTCAAGGACATCTGTGGTGATTTAAAGAAGCCGGTGGGCATAAGAGATATGAAATGGATAATACTGAAAAAGAAATCCCATGGGAAGAAAACTTGCAGTATTTCTAAAACGGAGTCCTTATACAGAGTGGACGATGCATCAAAAATTATATTTCCTTGCTAAAAAGAGGTGTAGCAGCAGATCAGATGTCAGTTTGATATGCCCTATAAAATCAGAAGAAAAGAATGATTTACTCACTACTCTGAAACAATGCTTTGGTGATGATAGCTGGGAAGATGGTGGAACCTTGAAATTTTATGATGATGTACTGGAGAGAGAAGATGTTGCTACAAATGACATAGAAGAGCAAGCTGAGAATGAAGAGTGTGATTGGAGGGGGAACCTGGATATCACATGCTCTGAAGATGAGTTAAGAGACATACTATCCATTCAGATTTCAAAATTTTAACTAAAATCCGATAACAGGCAGTGAAACGGCTTTTGATGATTTGTTTTTCTAATACGTGCCAAAAATCAGGTTTTTACACTTTATTTTTGAACAGGATAATTTTTTACTGATTTGTTTAATGAATATCTAAAGATTTTTTGTGAATTATTAATATTGATTTTATTCCTCAGATAAAGTTTGAAGCCAAAACAGAACCTTGCAGATTATTTAAAAACAAATTAATTTTGTACCTGTTACTTATTATAAGGTGTGAAAAGAACTTACTGAATTATTTATGATTTTGATTGAATTGCTTAATATATTTTTTAAAACCTTTTAAGAAAAATGAAAGTAAGTAAGAATTTTTAATGTATTCTTTAAATAATACTTGAAAATGTTCTCCTTAATTACAATTTTGATTGCATTGTTTAAATAATGTTAGGACATTTTTCAAAGAAGCAGTATCAACTGCTAAAACAAGTGACTGATTTTGATTGTATTGTTTAAATAATTGGTTAGGAACATTGTCAATTACTGTTTCATTGTATCAATTATATAGCTAAAAATAACAATTAAAGAATAGCTTCTTGCATTATTTCTATATAAATTTGTTTCAAAACACAATTTGTTCCTTTGGTTGATGCAAAACACAAGTCCACAGGTTTTCAAAATCCATTTAACAACTGTGCCTTTAAATAAAGAGTGAGATTTTTCCCCACTTATATATTTTACTATATTCAAAATTCCTAATAAACCCCTCTACTTTAATTATCAATGATTATAAAACTTTACTCAATATTAGTTTATTTGTATTTGTGGAGTTATTGCATTTTGAAAAGTTACTCCTCATACATAATAAGTCATGGCTGTATCCGAACAAAACAAGTAATCGCACGTGAATGAATAGTTTCACTATAGCATTATCAAACTCCTACAGCACATTGGCTGAGCAGGACACAATTCAAGACTTCAACAAGGAAAATACAAGTAATGAAGTGAATATCAAAAAGAAGAGAAACAAAATAGCAATCTACGGAGATAGTCATGTTCAAGGGATAGCACCGCTGCTTAAAGAGATGATGCCGGACCGGAACGTGACTGGGTACACACCACTGAATGCAACATTTCAACATGTGATTAAAACTGCCAGAAAAGATACCGATGAACAAGAAATCAAGTCCTCATAGCCTGGGCAAACAACGTGTATAAAAATGAAGCTCATCATGCAGTGCTGGAACTTCAAGCAGCTCTAACCTCAAAACTAAATAAGAGAAGCTTGTAGTAGTCAATATACCCAACAGGCATGGCTTAATGTATATATCTTCAGGCAATACAGACCTATAAAATCGATCTGTACGGGTAATAAAAATGTGGAGCTTATAGATATAAACAATTTAGAATGGGATGGCCTTCATCTGAATGCCAGAGGTAACAGTGTGTCGTGAAAATGATTAGACAGACTATATATACATAATAGAGAAAATGCTCTTCTTGCTGATTCTGTAGACACGGTACATACATTCAAAGATGAGGTTGTCCCCAAGTACCAGAAAACTCCCAGCATTGGAGGAAGCAAGATCTCACTTAAACAAAACATTCAGAATATTTCACCAAAATGCACAGTATCTAAGTAATAAAATGCAGGCCTTAGAAATAGTTCTAGATGAGGTAAGACCACAAGTAGCTGTTTCACAGAACATGGTTTTAGTGATATTAATATAAATATGTGCAAGACCCCTAATTTTAAACTTGCAAGCAGTTGCTGAAGACAAAAACATATGGGTGGAGGTGTTGCAGTATATGCTGAAAATAATGTAAAATTCCAAACTTTAGAATGGGCTCCTAAATCAAGCTCAGAAAAAACTATAGAAGTAGTTGCAATTAAGGTATTTAATGAGAACACAGCACACACTATCTTGGAAGTATATAGATCACAAAATGCTCTGGTTTCTGAATTCTACGAGCACCTAGATGGTATTCTTTACAAATTACTGACTAAAGAAACTAAACTGACAATCTTAGGCGATATCAATGTAAATGTAGATAACACTAATAGGGATTACTGTAGGTTTATTGATATCCTAAAATCTTATGTGGTAGAGGAGCCATCAAGGGTGACCTCACAAACAGCAACTATTACTGACCATATATGCACAAATATAAAAATAGTTATCTATACATAACTTTCATCTTTCTGACCACCATGTTGTATATATGATTTCATTGTAACTATCAATGAAGATATAATTTATAAATTTAGAAATGTGTCAGATGGGAATGTAAATAAGCTTAATAGCATACTAGAAATGGACATTTGGACTAAGGTGTACACAGCACAAAGTAATAATGAAAAATGAGAAACGTGTATGACAATATTACTTATTTCGATATTGCCTGCCCCATTAAAAGTAAGAATATCAAAAAGAAGCCCGCATAGAAATTAAAGTTACTTAATGAAATCCATATATTACATAACAAAATGTTAACAAAAATAAAATGGCACAGGAAAAGATATACACAGTTAAAAAAGGAGTATCACAGGACACTAACTAACCTAAAATCACAGTATTATAAACAAAAAATGAATAACTCCAATAATATAAACAAAGCAGTATGGAATTTAGTCAAGGATAGATGTGGCACTCATAGTAATGTTGGTGAAAACATTAGGTTACTTTATGAAGGTGAATATATAGAGGATCCTATGAAAATTTGTAACGTGTTTAATAACCATTTTGCAACTATAGGCACTAAGAATAGCTATACTCCAGACAATAATATACAGATGCAGAATAATATTGTAAATACTATTTTCATGAGTAACACCAGTGTAGAGGAAATTAAATAAATAATTAGTAACTTTAAAGATCAAACATCTTCAGAATGAGATGGTATATCTACCAAAATGTGAAAAAAGTGCAAAGATTCTCTTGCTACTATCCTGAATCACTTAATATACTGCTCTGTAAATGAAGAAATATTTCCAAACTGTCTAAAACTTGAAATCATAAAACCAGTATACAAAACTGGAGATAAAAATAATGTCAATAATTATAGGCCAATATTAACTTCGGTATTTGGGAAGGTGTTTGAGAAAATCATATTAGTTAGAATGGTTGCTTTTTTAAGTAAAAATGATGTATTAAATTGCCATCAGCATGGGTTTAGAAAAGGTCTGTCAACAATTACAGCTGTTACAGATTGTATACATGGAATTTTGGAAAATCTTGATAAGGGTATGAATACTGCACGAATTTTCATTGACTTGTCAAAGGCATTCAGCAGTGTCTTGCACCAAACACTAATATATATATATGCAAGTACCATAGGTCGATGAAACTTGAATCATACATAGAGGGAACTGCTGCGGTATGCTACAGTAGGCAACTAAACGAAATATACAATGAGATGAACAGAAATGTCACTTTTATTCATATACATAAGCTACACTAAAGTCAATACGACATATGATGGCTCTCTAGATTTACAGAAACAGATACATGGTGTATGATCACCATGGACAGCAATGCATGCTCTGCATTGTGTTCCCATGCTGACCACAAGGTTGGTAAGCAGTTCTTGTGGTAGGGCGTTCCATTCCTCCACCAGCGCTGTTGACAACTGTTGGGTGGTTGTTGGTGCATGTGGATGTGCTGCAATGCATCTCCCCAAAGCATCCCACATGTGTTCGATGGGATTTAAATCGGGGAAATGGGCAGGCCAGTCCATTCACCGAATATCCTCTCATTCCAAGAGATCCTCCACCTGCGCTGTTCGATGCGGTCACGCATTGTCATCCATAAAAACTGAAGTCAGGGCTGACTGCACCCCTGAAAAGATGCACATGTGGAGTGAGTACAGTATCACAATACTGTTGACCAGTGAGCGTACCGTGTTCAAAGATTTAGAGGTCGGTGCGCCCATGCAACATTATGCCTCCCCAAACCATAACACCCGGACCACCAAAATGATCATGTTTAAGGATGTTCCTGGGTTCATTACATGTTCCCACCTCTCGCCAGATGAAGGTACATCGAGAATCACCACTTGGACTGAATCTGCTCTCATCCGAGAAGAGCATTGTGACCCCATTCCTCGTTGGTCCAATTTTGATGCTCTTGGGACCATCGCAAAGGGTGCCACCGATGTGTGGATGTCAGTGGAACACAACGTACTGGCCATTGGGCAAAGAGACCACCTCTGTGTAGTCCCGTGCTACTGTGTATCGTGAGATTGCGTGCCTAGCTGTCCTGTTAAATGTGGTTGCAATTGCACCTGCTGTTTGGCATGGATCCCTTCTTGCCTGTTGCACAATGTACCGGTCATCTACTGCTGTAGTTGAGCGTGGTCGACCCCACCTCTCCTTGGGACAGCAGTGCCTGTGGTTTGGAAGGTTCCCCATGCATGTGAAACAATGCTGTGAGCAATTACAAACTCCTGAGCAACAGTCGTCACACTTCGCCCTTCTTCCAGTTTCCCGATGATTCTTCTTCATGTGAAGTCATCCAAATGGTGTCTACGAGCAATGTTGCAATGAAGAACACCGCTACAGTGCACCATAACAGCTTGCTAATTGCCACAAACCGTCTTGTCCTGTTTTGTCAACTGCCCCGTATTGCGGGACCAGACCCATTTGGCACTATAGGCTCGCTACACTCATGCCATGTGACGTCCAGCTTTCTGTGTACGTGTGAGAGATCAATGGCAACATGCTCCTGCACCTTCATCTACTTCCACCAAGTAGTTCATTTGTTATGTTACTTTACCCATCTCGTCCTTAGGTTTTGCACACGAGTGTATATCTATATATATACACTATAATCTTATGGCATAAGAGGCAAAATGTTAAATATAGTTAAGTCTTACCTAAGCAACAGAAAATGTTAGACAGAAATTTACATAAAATAGGCATAAAAAATACAAAGTTTATACCAGAACAAACAAAAGTAACAGATGGAGTACCACAAGGGTCTGTTCTGGGGCCACTGTTATACCTAGTATATGTAAATAGCCTACCAAATATCATGATGAATGCTATTATATCCTATGCAGACAACACCTCTATGATTTGCCTCGATAAATCCCAAAGTCAATTAGAGAAAACAATTTCCCATTCTGTAAAACAGCTAACAAACTACCTTAATACAATAAACTTAAAACTAAATCCTTGTAAAAGTAAGCTGATCCTATTTGAACATCACCAAGTTAATAAAGAAGCAGATATTGTTGTATTTTTAAGTAACACTAAAATTGAAAAAGTTGACAACCTTAATTTTTTGGGCATAAACATGCATAGTAAGCTAACTTGGGAAGCTCATACTGATTATGTATGTAAAAAGATTAGTTCTAATATATATATGCATTAAGACAACTATCATTATATTTAGATAAAAATATGTCACATACCCTATTTTGGAATCATATATCCCTATATCTCTATGGCATAGAATTATGAGGAACTACCAGCATTGCTAATATGAATAGGGTATTGGTACTGCAGAAAAAATGCTTATGAAGTATATATGGGCTAGCAAACACAGAATCATGTAGAAATGTATTTATAGATAACAAAATTCTTACCGTGGTGGGAAATTAAATTGAGTTTTATTTATGGACACTCTTTAACTACTATGGTACTTAGCATCCCATTCTATATTGGGCGTGAAAGACCGGTAATTTTGATCAGAGGCCTCTTTATCAGGCTTGAGGTTCTTTTACATGCTGTAAATCTATGACACGGGACCAACGGTTTTACTTCCCCATGCTAAGGATTTTTATGCCCAAAAAAATCCATCGCTCTCTGCCAGGTTTGAATCTGCGACCTTGGGAATTACAGTGGTGGGGCTATATGTATATGAGGTAATAGTCATTGCAACAGAAAAGGTAAACAATGGGCTAAGTAACATTGTGCTTCACCCTTATCATACTAGAGGTAAGGACAATTATCACAGGATACACGTTAACCCGATAATCTACTTGCGAGGACCCATTGATCAAGGGATTGATACTGTTTAATAAATTACCACTGGAGGTTAACTTACATAAAGGAAAGAGATGTAAAATGAACTTAAAGCGTTTCTAACTCAAAAATGTTTATATAGGGTGGATGAACTGTGATATTTATGTTAATAGAAGTTAATTATAGTGGATAAAGATTTGTAAAAATGTTATGTTATATAAATGAAAGACATTGAAACATATCTAACTAAAAACTGTATATGTGTAAATAGCAATTAAAGATAAGTGACCAAGACTTGTTTAATGTTAAACTGCACAAAGGAAATAGTGTGTATGTAAATCAATATGTACTTAATATAATTTGATAATGTAGAATGTATGACAATGTCCAAAACTTGTATAGAGTGTATGGACAATAAATAATAATAGTTATTATTAACTATTTTTTGTTGTGATGAACTGTTATTGGAGCACAAAATGGTATGCATCCCAGGAAAGACAGACAGACAGCCCAGTGTGTGTTGACAGATGGCCTGTACAAGAGCAGAGACCATTGTGCCAGATGGATGTAACCCAAAGAAAGTGTCATAGGAAATTGGTGGAAGCTGTTGGGAATGCAGTCATTCTCCAGGACATGAAGCAAAGTGTGTGGGAGCACCCATCATACTCTCCCAACCTGTCTGCATGTGACTTCAACCTTATACACTACATGGTAGGCAGCAACAGTTCCATGGGGAGGCTGGTATTCAGCGCCTTCCACATTGTTGGCTTCGTGTTTTGAACATTGCAGGAGATTGCTTTAGAATGGGTATGTGCTGAGTATGAATCATGAAACCAGTACTGTCATGTCCACTACCTTGTTCTGTAATGTTTGTATTTCACACTTTCCACAGACACTGGTATTCTCACAAAAAACAATAGTTTCCATGATTTATGCCCCAACCGTTGCATATGCAACAAGTTTGAAACATATAAATGCATGCATAATATTAATTCTGAGGTGCCAGCATCGTAATATTTACTGCAGTACGGTCGTTTTAAGGTGAGGCTACAGATGGCTGTACTGCAGTGACCGGTACTTTTGCAATGCACAACTGGCAGTGCATGACACATTCAACGTTAGCTTCATCAGTTGCTGCTGTGTTTGTGCTGTAAAGAGAATTGTGAAAGTTTATTCAAGACGTGTGTTGTGTGTTAATGTCTTGTTATTAGTCCACTGCAGTGCCTGACAACAAATTCACGCTTAAACAACGAATTTTCACATACAATGCATAAATAAAATGCGAATTAGTGTGTACACAATTTCAGGAGAAATTTCCTGGTTTTCCAATTCCAAATAGAGAAACTGGTTAACAAGTTTAGGACAACAGAATTACTAAACACTAAACCTAAGAAGCGAAAACAAGATGTTCTAAAGGAGGAAAAAACTGACGAGATTGGTGCATCGACTTGTGGGAAACCCTAAAAAAAAAATCTGATGTGTTACACTCACATGACTTTCTCTACTCTTGTACAAAGTATTTTTACAAACCCTTATTCTCCATCTATTTCATATTAATCGAGATAAACATTTGCAGAAATGATCTTTTGACATGCAAAGAGAACTACACTTTACACATAGCGACCAGTTCTAAAAATATTTGACTCGCTTAAGGCATACTATGTTCCCCTTGTTTTGTAATTGCAAGGGCAATATAGAAATATAGTAGCCTTTAAGCATCGACATATATCTTAATAGCTGGTTGCTATGTGCAGCACCATTCTCTTTGCCACAGATTAATACTCTTTGCATATCCAAGACAAAAAAATGAATAACGAATTCCCATTTGAGAAAATAAGTATTGAAAAATTTAAGGGACTAGCAAGCAATATCTCAAAAATGCTTCACTCGACAAAAAAAAATGTATATGACATAAATTGTGAATTTTAACGCGATCTACATTTTTTGTGTAGTAAAATTTTGTCTATCTCTTATGGTTTACCAGTTATGCAAAAGTCGTTCACGATGAAGAATACTTTTGGAGACATTCCCAGAATATTCGAGACATACATTTCATTTGTCATGAAAATATCTTAAACATATGATGTTTTAATCAAAATCGTTAGGGCCATTTTTGAGAAAATTAAAATTTTCGAAAAATGTTCCATGTAAAGGGTAACCTGGGGTGGGGGGGATTTTCTTCAAAACCTTCGTGTCGCATCTCTAGAAGATACTGAACCTAAATACCAAGTTTGGTGTTTATCTGACTGGTCGTTTCTGAGTGATGCTGTTCACAGACACACACACGGACATGTTTCCAAAGATGCTTTTTTTGGATTCAGGGTGTCTCAAAACATATATTTCCGGTGAAATCTCAGTATCGAATATTTGGGTGGAATACAATACTTCCCCTACTTACTATACGTAGTAGAGAAAGTAATAAAATTTATAGAAACAATCCCCACACCATAGACGAACTTAAGTACAATATAAAAGCAGAAATAATGAACATTACGCAAGAAGAACTTATGCGTGTGAATGGAAATTTCATCCGAAGATACAAGCAATGTCTTCACGCAGATGGACACCACTTTTAACAAGGTTAGTATTCATTATAGTGCATGTTACTATCACTAGTGAGTAGGGAACAAAAATCTCCCAGTGAAATAGAAAATGTGCTGGCCTCACCATAAAACGACCACAATCCTGTTTTAGTATGTCTTTAATTTTATATCAAGTTTAAAATGAGTCAAGAAATGTTGTTTAATATCTCATACATAAAGTTTTAACTTCACATGTGCAGTGGCAACTTTAGGGCCTCACTTTAAGTTACTAATTGTATTGCACCCAAAACTTCAATACTGACATTTCACTGGAAACGCATGTTTTGAGATTCTCAGTTACATCCCAGACTTGGTACCTAAGTTCAGTGCCTTCCAAGGATACAGTACAAAGATTTTCAAGAAAATCCTCCTACCCCAAACTACCCTTTACATAGATAAAGTTCATTATTTTTTATTCTCTCAATTATGGCTGAAACAATTTTGATTAGAATATCTACCTAACAAAATGTATATCTTGAAATTTCTGGAAATAGCTTTTGAAGTCGTATTCATTCTGAATAACTGTTGCATAATTTTTAAACTATAAGCAATAGACAAAATCTTAGTACACAAAAAATATACAACTTGCTAAAGCAGACAGTTTATGTCAAATTACTTTTTTGCGTGTGTGTGTGTTATGGCATTAACCATTTTAAAGTTATTCCTTGTTTTTATTTAAAGGTGAGTCGGAATTGTTACACTAACATCACTTAAGTTTACTCACTTAACATGTTTCGGGAAACGGTTGTTCCCATCCTCAGAAATTAATTCGACTGGCCCGTGTTGTTGGTGTTTCCGTTTTTTGGACTGGATCCTGTGGTGGCATCTTGTGGTGGAGAAATGTACTTCCAGAGAGGATTTGGTGGCGGCAAATCAAAATTCATTAGATGTGTGTTGTGTTTTAGAATGGTGATCTTCTCCCATGCATCTAATTCGGCTGCAAATTTGGCTGGTTTGACTAATGTAATATTGGGTTTGATGTTGTGATTAGTGATCCAAAAATGGTGTGAAACTGCAGATTTGTCCATTTGTTTGTATTTAATACATCTCATGTGCTCCTTTAGCCTAGTTTCTAAGTTTCTTTTTGTCTTACCTATGTATACTTTATTGCAATCTGAACAATTGATTTTATAGATTCCAGCTTTTTTGTCTTGTGGAATGGGGTCTTTTAACTTGTTACAAAGTAATTTCTCTATGTTAAATTTGTTCTGTGGAGCTAGGCTGATGTTATGTTTCATGAAAATCTTCTTAAATTTGTGAAATGTTCCTGGGTGGTATGTGAATTTCTTGAACTTTAGCTCTTTATCTTGCTGGCTGAGATCATCATCAGAGAACAAAAGAACCTAACCTTTGGCATATACAGGAAGCCAATACACTCTACTAATTACATAAAAAATAAGAGTTTCAATCCAACCACACACAAACATGCAGTACTAAACAGCCTAACACATAGACTGGTATATACCCCCTTAAATAAAAAAGAATACCAGTTAGAATACCAGCGTATAGTAGACACAGCAATACATAATGGGTACAACAAAGCAACTATTGACAAAAAAATTGCAAAATTCAAACGACAGATGCACATCAGAAACACAACAAATCTCAGCCAGCAAGATAAAGAGCTAAAGTTCAAGAAATTCACATACCACCCAGGAACATTTCACAAATTTAAGAAGATTTTCATGAAACATAACATCAGCCTAGCTCCACAGAACAAATTTAACATAGAGAAATTACTTTGTAACAAGTTAAAAGACCCCATTCCACAAGACAAAAAAGCTGGAATCTATAAAATCAACTGTTCAGATTGCAATAAAGTATACATAGGTAAGACAAAAAGAAACTTAGAAACTAGGCTAAAGGAGCACATGAGATGTATTAAATACAAACAAATGGACAAATCTGCAGTTTCACACCATTTTTGGATCACTAATCACAACATCAAACCCAATATTACATTAGTCAAACCAGCCAAATTTGCAGCCGAATTAGATGCATGGGAGAAGATCACCATTCTAAAACACAACACACATCTAATGAATTTTGATTTGCCGCCACCAAATCCTCTCTGGAAGTACATTTCTCCACCACAAGATGCCACCACAGGATCCAGTCCAAAAAACGGAAACACCAACAACACGGGCCAGTCGAATTAACTTCTGAGGATGGGAACAACCGTTTCCCGAAACATGTTAAGTGAGTAAACTTAAGTGATGTTAGTGTAACAATTCCGACTCACCTTTAAATAAATTCAATACACATCACTGTTTCTAGCTTCTTTTCATTACAATATCAACGTTATTCCTTGTTGTTAGTTTCAGTTCTAAGCCTATGTATACTTTGTTCAAGTACAAAGAGCTATTTGTTTTTTCTCATGTTCATGCAAAGAGGTTATCGCAACACACTCTTTAAAAAAGGTGACTATCAACTTAGCCTACTGTATTCTTCTTATAGCTACAACAAAATGTGTAAATGTATAATGATACTTCATCTCAATTAATAAGAAATAGTTACAAGAGTAGCTTGTAGAAGAGAGTAGAGAAAGTCATGTGAATACAGCACATAAGAGTTTTTTTAGATTTCAACCAACTTTGAAGTGTATTGCATCTGGGATACAACAACAACAACAACAACAATAATAATAATAATAATAATAATAATAATAATAATAATTTATTGTCCATAGACTTCATACAAGTTTTGGACATTGTCATACATCCTACATTATCAAATTACATTAAGTACACATTAATTTACATACACACTATTTCCTTTGTGCAGTTTAACATTAAACAAGTCTTGCTTACTTATCTTTAATTGCTATTTACACATATACAGTTTTAGTTAGATATGTTTCAATCTCTTTCATTTATATAACATAACATTTTTACAAAACTTTATCCACTATAATTAACTTCTATTAACATAAATATCACAGTACATTCACCCTATATAAATATTTTAGAGTCAGATATGCTTTAAGTTCATTTTTAAATCTCTTCCCTTTATGTAATTTAACCTCCAATGGTAATTTATTGAATAGTATCAATCCCTTGATCAATGGGTGCTTGCACGAAGATTTAAAATTAATGTGTGTATTTCAAATCTATAGATGCAACAATTTGCATTAAAATGCTGTATTTTTGTAAGTCATAATGTAAACTACCTTTAATTTTGTAAAAATCTCAACCAAATTTCAGTTGTACATGCAGCAACTCTCCATATGAACTGCTGTAAATTTTGTAGCAACTTTAACAAAATGTTATATTCAAGCTTGCATTATGAAGTCAGTGTGATGGAAAGTAATGCAGCAGCTAAATAACTTTGTCATCAAATATCAACTTCTTTTTGATTCATCATACTTTAAGTATGCCACTACAGCCCATGAAGCATTTAGAACTGCCAACCTCACGCCCATGCCCACATGGCGATCATCCAGCCAATATGGGGAGGTGCTGCCTATCGCAACTCCCCACTGAGTGGGCATTGGTCAGTGTGACCGAACCTTGGCAGCCAGGAAGCAGAGCCTCACAGCACAGGACTGTTCATTTTAAAACATAATAACGACACTACATCTATTACAAATGAACTTTGAAAGAACACGTTTATATTGCAGTATACTTAGCTACAATAGAACAGAAACATAATTACTGTCTATGTAATTTTTAGAAGCATTTATCAATGAGGAACTAAGTTTTCAGTATAATTAGTTGTGCTTGTGGGTTTGTGTGTGTGAGAGATCTCAAATACCATCCACCCGATATTGATAATTCTTTCACCATTGCAAAGCTCTGTTCTTCCATAGTCACAGACAGGGGTGTCCATCCCCTCCCCCCAAAAGAATCCTCCTTCCCCCTCATTCTTCTGAGAGCTCAAGCTCAATATTTAGTTCCTTTTTTATGTTACTGAAAGCTTTGCAAAGGGACTAACATTTTTTTCTTTTTTTCTTAATGATGCTGTCAATTGCCACAATCATATTAGCAACACCAGTGAGCTGGAATTTGATCCTGCAGTTCTTTTACATGCTACTAAATCTACTGACATGGACTATCGCTTTTAAGCACACTTAAAAACCATCGGCCTGGGCCGGGTTTGAACCTGTGAACTCAGGATCAGAAGGCCAGACCTAACCAACTGATCCACCCAGACCAACCTCATACACAGCTGTCTTATAGGTACTACAGTAGCTATTGTGATACCAGTACACAATAAACAGCTTAAACAAATAATTGTAAGGTTGAAATGGATAAAAAAATCATACAATTTACAGCAAAAAACTACAAATAAAAATATTTGTCTGGTGGTGTATTTTATTATTTGGTGTTAATATGTATCTTATTGTATCTATCTAAAATAAGTGTAATAACACTGTACAACACTTATACATGTCCAAAATTATCATTAGATCCCACGCCACATTATACCATACAGTATGAATTATTGTACTTAGCATTACTTTTTGGGTGGGAGGTGTACAGCATATTTAGATTAACTAACCAATTTAACAATTACACTGCTCAATTAAAATTGTAATAAATGTCTTTATATTACCTGCAATAATTTACTTCATTTTTATGTTTATATAATTTTGAATCCCTCCCAAGAATGTTCTTGATGGCGCAACTTAAGTTATGATTTCCCCCTTCTCTCTCCCATGGATGACCCTGGTCACAAGCTATACAATGTTTCCAAAAATTTGAAAATTGGGGGATTAGATGTTTCTTTTTGATATTCATGTCACCAAATTTTGCTGAATATGCATATCAGACTAATTTTGGTGCTTTAATACAGATATGGCAGATTTTTAATGACTTTGAGCCTAAGCAGTTTGTTGGGGGAGGCTTAAAATAGTTTAAATTTGAGTTATCACTGACATCACTATATATCCATAATATTTCTGGTATTGTTTTGACAAATTTGGATACTAGAAAGTGACAAAACTAGATAACCTACCCTTACATTCAACCCCAGATTCTTTGGCTTATCTATATGAAACTGTACGCTTATACTATAGAAACCAAGAAAAATAAACTACCTTACAACTCTAAAAATATACCCCTACCATATTTTCAACCCCTGTTTTAACTATATGGCAACATACTGCACAAATTATACGACTGGAGTTGGCAAAAATCATAGGTTACATAACACTTCTAAACACAATCTAATCCTTATTTTGAATTATATAGTAGTTGAGTTTTTTAAAAGCTACCCTTACATTATTTTCAACCCCTTATAGATAAAACTATACTGATTGGTCAACCAGGGCACAAACCTGTGCACTAAGACTACAGGACTTGTGAAAGTTATAGGATACAATACAACTTCAAAAAGCTACCCATACTCAATCCCTTATGTACAAATTGTCATTATTTCACCAATCGGGACAAAACTTTAGATACTTGCACTTTAGGTAAAAGTACAAATTACAAAATACTCACTCTATCCTTATTTTCAACCCTGTGCACAAGAATGTACCACTGGAATGTCAGGTAACAAGGAAGTATATTGTAAATGTTTACATGTTTCTTGCTTGATGTTTTAGGTTTACACTATGGTAGTGGTAAAAATCCCTGTGTACATACAATGTTAGTATCTCCTGGTTTCTAAATATTTCCTTCAGTAGGGGAAGGATTGTATTCCACTCAAAAATTCAATAGCAAGATTTCATGAGATGTTTTGAGGCCCCCTAAATCCCAAAAAGCATTCATAGAAAAAGGTCTCTATGTATGTGTCTGTGAATAGCATTACTCAAAAACAAAAAGTTGAATAAATAAGCAAACTTCCTATTTAAGTTCAGTATCTTACAAAGATGTGACACAAATATTTTCTAGGAAATCCCCCCACCAACCACTCTTTACATGCAATATTTTTCAAAATGTTTGATTTCCCAAAAAATTGCTCTAATGATTTTGATTAAAATACCATATACTAAAGATACTTATATGATAAATAAAATGTATATCTTGAATTTTCGGGAATAGCCTGTGGAGTTCTCTTCATTCGGAAGGAATTTTGTATAATCTTGTTTAACTGGTTATTGTTAAGTGAAAGATGAAAATGTACTATACAAAAAATGTAGATCTCTTTAAAATACTAAGTTTTATTTCAAATAACTTTTTCTATGGCATAAGGTATTTATGACATATCCATTATTAATGGTTCAAATTGTTCAATACTTAACCATTCTTTTACAGTCCTACCGATTTTCAGTTGTTCGTCAATTTCAGTAGAATTCCATACTGGAACAGTATGGAATTTTAAGGCCAGTATATAGCATCCATTTCTTAAACATTTGAATATTACTGTTGTCTTTGTATCTATAACATTTGTAGTGCAGCTATTTCTGCAAAGGTTTATTGGATTAAAGTGAAGTTGATAGGAAAATAAACTTTAATAAGAATAATTTGTATACCCTCTAATAAACAACAGAGGTTAGAGAAAGTCATGTGAATGCATTAATCAGATTTTTTAGGTTAAAGATGCATGTCAAGCTTTTTTCTGCAAAATTAGAATCCTATTAAATTGGAGTTATTTGTGGCTCCTTATATTTGTAATGTGAGAGTGTACCAACCCATAATGTATGACTTTCTCAATGATGTGAAAATTTTTATGAGAAATACATATTAGCAGTCTTTTACTAAGCAAGTCCTCCCTGACTGAGGCTTTCCTCTTCTTCATAACTAGCAAATGCCAGGGAGTTACCTTAAACTTGGCCTGGAACATTTCCAGGGTCATCTCAGGTGCTGTATGTAGTAAGAACGGGCAATAAACACTATCCAAAGAAAAGGAATGTCTACATTAGGCACCGCCAACTGGTTGCTCTTTGAGTAAAGCAGAGAGTAACCTGCTTGTTCCTCCTTCAACTGCACAGAACAGATAATTCATTCAGTGCAGTGGCAATGTGCAACATTGAAATACATAGTCCACCATTCATTGGTTACTACACTTATTGTAGCTTCATGATTGGTAGAAATAATTGCTCTATTATAATGTCTCATACATTAGTATATACATTTCCAATATGAACATATACATATACTTTCATAGGTTTGGTAGTAGTGACATAAACAATTGTAAAAAATAATTAGTTATTATAGTATTAACATAGTAAAACAACAAGCACCTTAACTTGGTCAATACCATTGTAACACTAACAGTATGAGAATTAATTTGTAACGAAAAACTTTCACATTTATAGCAGCAAATATAAACAGGCATCTTGGTAATCAAGTCGTATCTAGCACAATTCAAAAAAAACACTTTCACATCTATAGCAGTAAATATGAACAGGCATCTTGGTAATTAACTGGTAGCTAGTGCAATAGAAGCAAACTACAGCTCACTTAATAACTGAACAAGTTACCCACCACTGCTGTCAGAAGACCATCTCTAACTGATATAATGTGTTTACCCACTGCATTGCATGGAGCAAAATCTAGCACAAAATCAAGTAAGTTGGTGATACCTGGTCTACATGTTCATTACAGCTAAGATTTTTGTCAGTATAAACTCCAAGAAATTTTGTTCAACTTATGTGGTCCATTTTCCAGTTACAGGTAAGTACATGCCCAGTATGAAATTTTGTATTAAATCTGACCATAATGATGAGAATTTGATCGAGTTTAACATTATGTATACATAATGAAAATTATTTAAATATATATATATATATATATGCAAGATTCAATGTGCCCTTTGTCCATAACCGTACTTTCTTTATTACTCTTGTGTAAAAGTTGATAACAGTGTAAGTCTGGGAAAGCAAGTGCTTAGCTATCTTCCAAGTAACAGAACTTATACATGTGGATCTTTACTCATTTGTTGGAGTCGCAAGCCAGCAGCGAGAGGGGAAGGACGTGTAACGGAGCAGGAGGAGTAGAGCAAAACCCGGGACCAACAGAGATGAACGAAATAATGGAAGAAATAAGAGAGATGGGAACACAACTAGGAAAAAGGATGGATAACAATACAAGAGAGCTGAAAGAAGCAATGAAAATACAAAGAGAGGAAATGGAGAAACAAATATCAGAATGCAAAGAAAGAATAGTTGGGATGGAAAAAAGACTCAAAATGGATAAGAGAAGAAAAAACTGCGTAATATTTGGGGTGGCAGAGGACAGAAGAAATCTGGAAGACATGGTGTATGAAATTATAGAAGATGTGATGGGAATACAGATGTTCGGCTGGGAAATTGAAGAAACGTTTAGGATAGGAAAGAAAGGAAGGAAGCCGAGACCTATTATTGTGAAACTGACAACAATGAGAAAAAAGTGGGAGATTTTAAGACAAACAAGAAGACTAAGGGGGACAAAAATATTCATAGAACAGGACTATACAAAAGAAGAACAAGACCAACGGAAGGAATTAATTAAAAGAATGAATGAAGCAAGAGCAGTAGGGAAAAAAGCATATCTAAGAGGGCTACAATTAATAGTGGAAGGTGAAAATTAACATGAGCATCAAGAGAAACGAAGCTAGAGGAACATATGCACTGCAGCAAATTATAGACCGACCGGAAAACACAGGACAAAGACCTGAACAGAGAATGAAACCATCAGCAGAATTTCAGCAAAGTCAAACATGGGTGAGAAGAGGTCAACAAAATGAAAGAGCGACAGCTGAGCAAGAGGACAGAAGAAGCAACTTTGAAGAGAGAAGAGAGGAGGTGATAAGGGAGTTACATCAACAAGAGACAAGGGGAAGGCAGGAAGAAGAGTTGGCAGTGGTGGGAGAAAGCGAAGAGGCAACATTGGTGATTAAAAATATGGGGGAGTTCCTAAAGAAAGTAAAAGAGAAATGGAGTAGAAAAGTAAGAGAGATAAGAAAGGTAGAAAGGCAAATGGAGGAAGGAGAAGATGGGCAAATAGGGATAAAAGGTAGTAAGGAATGTTTAAAGGAGCCAGAAGGCCAGGGTGCCAGGCAAAAAGAGCAGCATAGCTGGCAAGGAAATTTGTACATATGTTAAGTTAGTTTATAAGTGGAACATTGTAAAAAGAAGTATGTAGGAAAACGTACAAATAAATTATCTATCTATCTATCTACTCATTTGTTTATTTTGGTATTCCTCTATGACTTCTTTTATAATTGAATATGTAAAGATGTAGTTAATCGCTTAGGGTGTTGTATGTTCAGGCCACTCTTCTCATACCTCAATTTGAAAGACAACTTGCATTCACTGTATAAGAGATATCACATGACTTACTCGACTTACTCTACTTACTTTTCTACAAAGCTTATTGTTCTAATGCTTGTTAATCGAGATAAACTTTCATTACACATTTTGTTGTGGGTATAAATATACAGTAGACTAAAGTGATGGTCACATTTTTAAAAAGCATCTCGCTATGTGATACCTCTTTGCATGTCCATGAGATGAAGTATTTCAAAATTCAAACCAATAATAAAGAATAGCTAGGGAATGGCGGAAGGTGTTTTTTTTTTTTTTTTTAACAAGATTTACATTTTTTGTGTAAGAAGATTTTGTCTTTCTCTTATGGTTTACCAATTTACAAAAGTCATTCAGAATGAAGAGGACTTTTCTCATTATTCACAAATAATCCAAACTGCACAGTTTTCTGTTAAACATATGGTATTTTAAATGAAATGTTAAAGCCTTTTTATGAGAAAATAAATGTATCCATGTAAATAATAATTTGGGGGGGGGGATTTTCATTAAAATGTTTGTGTTCATCCTTGGTAGATGAAGTTAAATACCATTATAACATTAGCAGGAATGTGCAGTGAAGTATTTAGGATAACTGAAAAGAAAAAACTGGTATCCACACTAACCACTATTTAAAAAAAAACACTTACTTTAGACATGTTTTGGAAGCCTTGCCTTCATCCTCGAGGAGATTTACTGGTGAACTTGTGGTAGTGGCCTGTAGATGTCTCTTTGTAGTGCAGACAAATTTTGAGATGAGATCATTTGCATGTGGTGTATCAAAATTTATGGTGTTTTTGCTTTTTTTTATTAATAGATTTTCCCAAACTGTTAATTCAGTTGGATTATGGAGCAATTTTAGTAACTTTGGTTTGCTGTGAAAATCAAAGTTGTGTGTGCTACTGCTGATTTATCTGTCGCCTGTGTTTTACCATGTTCATCATGTGTTCTTTGAAGTGTTGAATGATGTTCCTTTTTGTTTTTCCTATGTACATTTTTTAAGAGTCCTTGTAGGTGATTTCATATTTATATGATTGTATGGCAGAAGGGATTTTATCTTTTGTGTTTGTGCAGAGGAGGTTTTCAAAGTTCTATTTGTTTCCTGGGACTAATGTCATCCTCCATTTTTTGAATTTTTGGTGTGACAGAGGGTGGTTACTCAATTTTTTGAAATCAGCTTTGTTTTATAGTTTCCAGTACTGATTTTCTTTACTGCCTTCTGGTTCATAAAATTGTTGATTTTCTTTTATACCAGATGCTCCGTGTAGGCATTTTTTGTTCAATTTCTAGTTTATATTCCTTCTGAATCAATGGTAGGCTTACTAATCTGAATGTGAGGCAGTTGATCATTGTGTATTTATGAGAAATTGGGTTGTAGCTATTGTTTTTTTATGTAGTTGTATGCGTTTCTTTTCTACAGATTCCAAATCAGAGCTGGCTCAAGTGGAGGTTCAGCCATGCCACCACCTATTTAAAACATGAAGAAGATATCTGATGGAATTACAAATTATGCTTAAAATCTAGCGACTTCCTGGAGATTTTTTGTTATGAAACTGGTGTCAAATGAAGCTCCAGAGTGATTTGGATGTGATCTTCTTTTATCATTGTCAAAATATTCTGTGTGCAGGAACAAACATCACGTTTATAAGCAGGGGTTATTTAGCTTACGTGTTTGCATTGGTGACTCTGAACCTTCAAGCCAGTTATTATCACTCCAGTGGTATCCTGAAAGTTTCTGTTTGTGTGTGTTAGCCTACTTTGTTGGTAACTAGTATTTTAACACCAGAGAAAGTCAATCAGACAACTATGAAGCATATCCCCAGCTACTACACTTGAAATGGGCAAACTTATTTTTTCACTTAATGAAGCAGAGCTGTTTCAGGGAAGTCTCAGCTCATTGAACTAGATCCTCCATGATCTTAAATTTGAGTTAAAATCAAAAAGCAATATTCAAAAGATTGGATATTGTAGCCCTAAGATCATTAAAATAATTACAAAATAAGAATTTAAGGGAAATGAAACATGGTTAAATGCCAGTCATATCGTATATTAAAGTGCTGAATGGATGACAGAATTGAAAGCTCCATGAAGTCACCTGCAGGACCTCATTATTGCCCTTGCTGCTCTTAATTTGGGAAGATCTGGGAACCATTTCTATAGATGCCTCATACCACATGACCCAAATAGACAAGCACATGCTAAGAGTACAAATTGTAGAGTGGCTCATTCACAATATGTGGCATGTAACATTACAATGAAATAAGGGGAACTTTTTAACTTCTGTTACTCATAAATGGACACAAGCCTAGGCCCAAATATGTTGCGGATTGTTAACCAGTGCTGTCGACTATCAAGTGTGCTTTTGCTCGTTTTATCTCCCAATAAAGGGAGGGCTAAAACCCGAAATATTGAATATTTGTATTGTGTGACTTTGCATATTTTATCTTTCACTCAGAACAATCCTGTTCTTGCACCACATATATGTCTCCTTGAGTTTTATTTATTGATTACGCCTGCAAATAAATATTTACTTTGTGTGAGGATAAGTGGTCATGGAGGACTGACATTGCAGATAAAATTTGTTTACATCTGAAAGTATGAGGGGAAGGACAGCAAAACTGCTAGAGCTGATGCTGTTCCAAATTCAAGTTTTTTTTGTTTCCTGAATATCTTTAGATCCAGGTAGACAAGTAAGTTATTGATTCTTCTTCTGTTGTGAATTTTACGGAGCTGTCTTGAAGGTTTAACAATTTGATGCTGTCATCAACTACTTTTCTGTATACTATTGGAAACATATCTGTGCCAGGTTTTGTATATTTGTAGGATGGCTGTTGTTATGGGGGTTTCTATCTTTTGTGTGTAGAGCTTACCTCTGAAAGAGGTCAGTCCATAGTTTTAATAATCCTTTTGTCTTACTGTTAAGTCTGTAGCACTGAGTGTAGTCGTTCTCTACGCAGGGTGTTTGCTGCAAGATTTAAATTCCCAGTATTACATCAAGTTATATTGCAGTAAAAATGAAAGTTGTGGCTAGCTTTACATGTTTATTTATTACTGCTGCCTTTTAAATTTCAAATTACAATTTTATTAATTTATCTTAACCTCCATATGTTTTATGAAATTATTGGACAATGAACTAGGAATGTTCTTTATATACTATACTAACTTTTACCTCTAGAACTGTAATTTCATAAAGCTGCCGTGTTATGCATAATAAGTAGAGGCTGCAAGTTCAGATATTACTTATTTTGGTTAAAACAGGCAAGCAAAAAGCCATCTAAAATACCAAAAAATAGGCAGTAATATAATTAAAATAGAATTTAATAAAAGTGAAAACAAAGAGTAATTCCACTCTCTATTACTGAAAACAGCCATCTAAGATACTCAAATTTATTTATCACATAAAGTAATTACTCCTAACAATATAATGTTTATTCAAGGCGTCAACTGTCATAGTAAGCCATTTGTCACAGAGAAGAAACAATATTCTTCCACCGAAATGACTGGAGCATATTTACATATAATTTCAGTTACAACAGAACTTCCACCTTTCAAATGTTCCGAAGTTTTCTAGGGCCACATTAGCACTCAGAACACATTTACGCTTTTTCCTTTCTCTCCTGGTACTTGTAGCAGTTGATTTATTGCATCTTCAAAGATCACCATGAAATACACAATGTAGGTATTACCTTTCTTCTCCAACTTCAAGATTGCCCGCAGTAGCACTATAATGTGCTGCTATAAATGCCAGATCGCTGTTGAGTTCTTGTCCTCGCAAACTGAAGCAGCAGTGTCTTCTGATAGAACATCAAATATCTGGCCCAAATTGTTGCTGCAGTGATCCAGGTTCCCCGTCTGGTGAGAACTGGCTGTGAAGTTAAAGCAAGCTGTGGTGCCACATCCCTAAAAGCTCACATACAGGAGTCTGATTTTAAGAAGACTTTCTTGGTGTTTGAAACCAACTCATCCACAAGAGGATACAAAGTTCTTACTTCTTCAGCAATTCCATGCGACCCGTGGGCTACACATGTGAAATAGAGTATTTTTGGGAAGAGAACTTTCAAGGCTTTAGCTGCATTTTTCATGTAAGGTGCCATATCTGTGACAAAAAGAACATTGTCATCTGTATTTCACATGGCCAAAGAGCATTCAGAAATTTGTAAACAATTATGCCAAGGTGGAGCTATTTTCTCTGTCCATCTCTTCTGTTGTCAAAAGAAATACTGTAGGTCACTTTGCATTGCTTCCATAGTTCCGATGATGACAGCCGTGTAACATCCCATTGTATCAATGGAGATCCACATTTTCTTTTCTGCAACTCTGTTTTCAATCTTCTGCAAGGCCTCTTCAAAGCAGACATTCAAGTAAGTTTTCTAGTGTGGATTCTGACAGAATCTCTTCTTTAGTGTACTTTGCAGAAAAGTCTTGAGGGATTGGTTTCCCAATTTCCAGAACGGAATTCCCAAGTTGAAGAAAGCCTTGTATAGATCCTGGAAAACTTAAGATTGTCTGCTGGATGTTGCAACTGCTGTTGATATTAAAGTGGTCTTAGGCCCGGCCTACACTAGTGTTTTGTTGTTGACAAATGTTAAGTATGAAGTACCTTTTTATCTTGATTAATAGATTTTGCAAAAGAGTACCATCAGTAGAAAGGGCATCTAAACCAAATTAACAAACAAAGTGTGAATTTACTACTCAATGATGAACTTAATTTTTGCTCGAGTTGCTGTTAAGAGAAGTGATTTTCTTCATTTCTCTGAATTAGAACCTTATCTCTTAGAAAAGGGAAAAAAACTAATCATGTATTGTTAACATCACAAAAAGAAGGTGAGGAAGAATAGCTCATATGACCTCACCTGTCTCTTTCCTGGTATTGGTTATATCTGGCATACTCTGTATACTTTTCATAGGTTCTGCTATTTAAAGAAGTTAAGTGAATTGTTTGAGGAGATAAGTTTTTGACCAATTGAAAACAAATAAATGTATTTATGGAAACAAATCAATAAATATTTTGTGATGTCAATGTGTCATTTCATTATTTGTGTAACATTGTTTTCATTTTCATACATTGAAATTTTGTATGTGCTTTTTAAAATGTGTAAATAATCACACAAAGAAAGCCATACAATCAAACCAGGCAAAAAAAAAAAAAAAGGCTTTAAACCTTAAAACAGGCAATAGAAGCCAAAATAAAATCTGGTCTTAATGCTCCTAAATGTATGGAAACATGTTTATCTGTAATTAACTCTTAAATATATCCACCCAAATAGAAAAAGCACTTTGTGTAACTACCAGGCCCTAATAACAGACCAAAAATGAAGTGATATTCATGGAACTGGAATGCAATATTGACAAATGTTTTTAATATAGAGTCAACTGAAACATTCAGTGTCACAGCTGGGATTTGAATGTGGTTCTTCTGCTCTCCATGTGGTTGCTCTAACCATTAAGCTACTGTGAGAACATGCCGGTGGGACACTGAATTCCCCAAAAGACTCGAGTTATTTCCCAGACAAACCACCAAGGCATCTCACTAGAAACTTGCCATCACAAGTTCCTTATTACTGGGTGCTTATGGATGATTTCGTTTTTATAGAATATTATTTATTATATTAATTAATTGAAATTAATTATATTTTAGAGAACAAGCCTGGTCTATGACACGTCTTCCAGTATAATAAAGTACTTGCAATGGCAACTCGCCTTTGAGATTGTCATCTCTAGTGAGATGCCTTGGTGGTCTGTCTGGGAAACAACTCGAGTCTTTTGGGGAATTCAATGTCCCACCAGCATGTTGTCACAGTAGCTCAATAGTTAGAGCAACTGCACAAGAGTGAGAGAACCATGTTCAAATCCCAGCTGTGACATTGAATTTTTCAGTTGACTCTATATTAAAACATGTCATAGATCAGGCTTGGTCTCTAAAATATAATTAATAATATCAGCAAATGTATTTCTGATCTTAGTTTCCCCACTCCTTAAAATCTTCCAAATACTGGAAATGTATAGCCTTAAAGCACCACTTTAAAAATGTTTGGATGTGGCATGCAGTCTCTAACCACCAAGAGAAACATCCTTCCATTATTAATTTTAAATAGAAGTTTAGTAGTCTATGATCACAATTTTATCTATAATTTTCTCTCTCCTTGCCAAGGGGCTTAAATCTAAGCTTTGAGACTGTAATCAGTATCCCTAAAACCCATGGATTTGACACCATGTTTACTTCCTTCTTCATTTCTTAAGGTTTTAACCCCCACCCTTAGGGCTACGTAAGCTCCAGTGTTTTTTGCTGGGTATCAGACAATAATTGAGCCAAGTTTTGTTAAAATAAATTGAGAGGTTTGTGAGGAAGTGCCCACTCTATACTACTTCTTCACTTTAGGGGTGCGCTACGGAAGTGTAACCCTCTACAGTATTTTTGCTAAGGTAGTAAGCAATAATGTGCAAGTTTACTTGAAAGATGTGGATCACACATACAGTGACTTCTATAGGAGAGCCCCCCCAGGGGCTCACCTTATGAGAGTATGGGTTTTGGCGTACCTGGGGGTTCCCGAGTCACTCATTACCATCTTCATCGCTTCATCCCTGTCCGGTCGAGGTGGGTTCGTTCTTGTGACCGGGGGACTCAAGGTAGGCTCCCGTTCGTTCTGTGCATTTCATTCCATGATGCCTTTGCCATCGTTTCTTTATTCTCTCTTCTATTTATGCACATTTCGCAACACGTCCATTCATTTACACATCTCTTTTCCTTCTTCGCCGGCCTACCTTGAGTGCGAAACGCCCACACACTTTTAGTTTCTTTTAACCTTTTATTTTAATCCTCCGTGGACACAGCCTGACGGATACCCGCGCACTGGGTGCGCAGCTGGGTGAATGTGTAATGGCGTCATCCCCACCACCCGGGGTCGTCATGTAGGGTGTGTTCGTATCCGCTGTTCAACTGCAGTCCCGCGGGGGGCCATTGCATGAGCTGCTGACTTCTGACGGCGATTGGGTCCCTCTGTCTATGTTCTGGGAGGTGTGACCCTGGGGTGAGTTTGGTATAGATAGACCACTCACCCAAGCCGGGGTAACGCCCGGGAAGTCAGAGCCCGAGGTCGGAGACGGTTGCAATGGTGGAGGATTTTTTTCGCTATGGAGCACCCTTTCTCCATTATTAACAACAAGCGCCGAAAAGTTATTGTAACAGAAGTAGCACCACCAACAGCTGGTTGTTACTTAGTGATTACCCATACAGAGGAAGGACAATCATTCGAGAAGGTGAACCCTTTTATAATCCAGAAGGGCATTGACTCAATTGCTGGTCCTGTTCATTCCTGCACTCGCCTACTAAACGGTTCATTGTTGGTTCAGAGTAAGTCCGATCAACAAAGTAAGACCTTGCTGCGCGCCACGCTTCTCCACGGTTATCCTATCCGTATTGAGAAGCACCGCACCTTGAATTCCTGTCGAGGCGTCGTCATCACTCTCAGCCTCGACGGAATATCAGACGATGAGCTTGTCGAATATCTTTCCGACCAAAAGGTTACCGCGGTTCGAGTGCAGGCTAAACGCGACGGTGTGTTGGTATCTACTCGTACCCTGTTTCTCACGTTCGATGGCGATCTGCCCACTAGTATTTCAGCAGGGTACGAACGTGTTACTGTGAGGCCCTATATTCCTAGACCTCTGCGTTGTTTCAAATGCCAGCGTTTTGGGTATACGCAAGTCTCTTGTAAGAGTGCCGTATCCATCTGTGCCTCATGTAGCCAACCGTCACACGAAGGTACCTGTTCATCAGGACCCGTCTGCGTTAATTGCAAAGGGTCTCATTCTGCTTCATTTTCCGACTGTCCGCGGTACTTGGACGAGAAGGCGATCCAGGAGATCCGGATAAAGGAGAAACTCTCCTTCGCCGAAGCCGTTACCATGCGCGCCAACCTTCGCTCCTGCGATCGGGAACATTCAGTTCTGTTGTTGCCTCGCCAGTACACCGGAAGGATGCAGACTCAAACCTGGACCATGACTGCATTGACCGCCACTACCATCCGGCCGTCCATTTCAGCTACTGTTATCAAGCCCTCTAAACCAGGTCCAAAGGTTATGAAGTCACAAGGCACTGAAAAAAATTTAAGCAGAAATTTCGTAAAGAAGATTTTTTGAAGGACCCTCCACGTGCAGGCGGTAAGAAGAGTTCACCTTCTCTTCCTCGAAGGTCGCAGTCCCAGGATGCTCCTGGGCTTAGCCGCGCTCAGCGGCCACCTTCACCCATTGCCACTCAGAACCGATTCGCGACGCTTGAATCGGTTTCTGGCACTGAGCGCGTGGGCCCTCCTTTCGAGGAGCCAATGGAGTCTGACCAACTCCATATAAAAAGCCCGAGTCCCAAGGTTAAGCATAAGGTTATTTTAAGCCGCCCTTCTAAGTAGACAGTTTATCCCTTTTCTTGATGGCTATCCTGACCTGGAATAAACGTGGTGTACGATCACATAGGGCGGAACTGTAACTTTTATTGCGTTCCATTCACCAATGGTCGTGTGTTTGCAGGAGACCAAGCTTCGCCCTCACGACCCTTTTGATCTCCGAGGATACACTGCGGTTCGCTACGATCTTGAACCGGATGAGGGTGCTCCTGCACATGGAGGTGTCATGTTATTAGTGCGTAACTACGTTCATTTTCAAACTCTCACAATTACGTCCGACTTGCAAGCTGTTGCCGTTAGGCTTAAATTACCCGGCTTTTTCTTTTCTGTATGCTCTATGTATTCACCTCCATCGTCTCCCCTCGTTCACGCGGACGTTCGAGATCTCCTGTCCGCTCTCCCAACGCCTTTTCTTCTGTTGGGGGATTTTAATGCGCATCACCCCCTGTGGGGTTCGCCAAGGGCTTGTGCGAGGGGAACTCTTCTTTTCGACATTTTTTATCAGTTTAACCTCTCTATGCTCAATACAGTGAACCTACTTTTATTTCTGATTCTTCTGGTTCATTCTCTTACTTAGATCTTGCCGTTTGCTCCATCCAGCTTGTTAGTCGTCTGCAGTGGAACGTCGTCGCTAACACCTACTCCAGCGACCATTACCTCTGCATCGTTTCTCTTTTGTCTCACCACATCCAGCATTCCAGGGTATCTACCTGGATATTCAGAAAAGCCGACTGGAAATTGTATTCCAGCCTCATGTCTTTTGCGGACCAGCCGTTCACTGACGTTAACCAAATGGTGCAGCACCTTGCGTCTACGGTTCTATCTGCTGCCGAACGCACAATTCCCCGTTCATCCTCTCACCCCTACGGATTCCTGTTCCTTGGTGGAACGAGGAGTGTCGGGTTGCCGTTCGTGCACGTAGAACTGCACTTTCGGCGACACCCTACACTCGATAATTTGGTTAATTTTAAGCAATCGCGCGCCAGGGCTCGTCGCATTATTCAGGATAGCAAGAAGGTATCTTGGACTCCTTTTGTCGAGTCTTTTAATCACTTCACACCTTCCTCTGTTGTTTGGGATAAACTTCGTCGCTTCTCCGGTAAAGTGTCACATTGTACTGTGTATGGCCTTCAGGTTTCCAATGCCACCATAGTGGATCCGGCTGCCATCGCTAACACTTTGGGTGCTGCCTTTGGGGCGGTTTCCAATTCTGCCCATTATTCCGCCGGCTTTCGCAATCTCAAAGACCGGCTGGATTCGGAGACCTACAATTTTCGGTCTGCTAATACGGAGTGTTATAATGCACCTTTCACAATGCGGGAGCTGGAGCACGCCCTCTATTGCTCTAGGCACTCCGCTCCTGGGCCGGACGGCATTCATGTCCTGATGCTACAGAACCTTCCAGCCGATAGTAAAGTTTTTCTCTTACAGGTCTATAACCGTATTTGGCAAGACGGCTTTTTTCCTTCCGTTTGGCGCGAAGCCTGGGAAGGATCGCCAACTACCTTCCAGCTACCACCCTATCTCCCTCACCAGTTGCGTTTGCAAGGTGATGGAGCGCATGATCAACGGGCGGTTGACATGGTGGCTTGAGTCTCAGAAACTTCTAGGGAACGCTCAGTGCGGATTTCGTCGCCATCGCTCTACTGTCGACCATCTGGTGTCTGTCGACGCATATTATGAACGGATTTCTGAGAAAGTGTCAAACGGTGGCTGTGTTTTTTGACCTGGAGAAAGCTTATGACACTTGTTAGAGGGGCGACATTTTACGTACACTGCACGCATGGAATCTCCGCGGTTGTCTCCCTATATTTCTTCGGGAGTTTATGACGGACCGCGGCTTTCGTGTACGTGTGGGCTCGGTTTTATCTAGTCGTTTTATTCAAGAGAACGAAGTACTGCAGGGCTCTGTACTCAGTGTCACACTTTTTGTGATAGCTATCAACCCCATTGTTATTGTATTCCACCTGGCATTTCATCGTCCCTTTTCGTTGACGATTTTGCCATTTATTGTAGTTCACGGCGGACCTGTCCGCTCGAACGCCGTCTCCAGAGCTGTATCAACCGTCTCTACGCCTGGAGTAACGCCAACGGCTTTAATTTTTCCGCCGAGAAATCCGTCTGCATCAACTTCTGGCGCTGGAAGGCTTTCCCTCCGCCCTCTCTCCATCTTGGGTCGAGGTGAAATTTTTGGGGTTGATCTTTGATCGAAAGCTGAGCTGGACTTCTCACGTTTCCTTTTTAAAAGCAAAGTGTGAACGTTCTCTTAATCTTTTACGTGTTTTAAGTGGCACATCCTGGTGAGCTGATCGGACCGTTCTTCTGCGTCTTTATCGCTCCTTGGTCCGATCCAAGCTTTATTACGGGTGCATTGTCTATTCATCGGCACGTGCATCTGTGTTACGTCGCTTGAATACCATTCATCATCGTGGTATAAGAGTCGCTACAGGAGCCTTTGCAACTAGCCCTGTACCCAGTCTGTACGCTGAAGCTGCAGAGCCTCCGCTGTCCTTCCGGCGTGAGATGCTTTTGTGCAGCTATGCTTGTCGACTCTCAAGCTTGCCTGAACACCCGTCCTTCGACCAATTTGTGAGGTTTCGCTTGATCGATAATATTTCGTTAGCTCCTCTGCTTTGCTCCCTCCAGGGGTTCGGTATCGACAGCTTCTTGGGCATTTGGACGTCACGCCAGCGCCGGCCCTTCCCAGGGGGAAAACGCGTTTTCCTCCTTGGTTGCGCCCTGAGGGCCTCTGTCACCTTGGGTTAACGTCGATGCCGAAGAATGATCAGCTTCATTCTTTAGATCAGCGTTTTTAGAACTACAGGCGCAATTCGGGGAATGTCATTTTATTTATACCGATGGGTCTAAGACTGATGCTGGAGTAGGGTGTGCGTATATTTATGGTCGGCATAGTTTTACCTTCCGTTTACCGTGGCAATGCTCCATTTTTACCGCCGAACTTTTTAGTATTTTTCAATCCATTTTATACGTTCAGCGGCACTGTGTTGTTTGTACTGACTCTCTGAGTGCCCTTCAGAGTATTAACGCGCTGTACAATTACCACCCCCTCGTACAGCGCATACATGACCTGCTCAACTCGCTTGGTGCTTCTGGCATCAGCGTCTCGTTCGCGTGGATTCCAGGTCATGTGGGCATCTCAGGCAACGATTCTGCCGACGCCGCTGCCAAATCGGCGATTTTGTCACCCAGATTTTTTACCTCTGTTGTTCTCTCGTCAGATTTGTGTTTTATTTTACGTCACCGCATCCTCTCGCTTTGTGTGGAAGTTAAGCCTCTTCTGTTAGTCTGGGGTACCCCTTCTCGTCGGGAAGAGGTACTTTTAGCTCGTTTACGAATAGGACATTGCCTTTTTTAGCCATCGATACCTGCTCAGTGGTGACCCCGCACCACTATTTGAGCAGTGTGATGCCCCCTTAACGGTGCGTCTCATTTTAACAGAGTGTCAACTTTTAGCTCAGTTGCGCGTTCGTGTGGGCCTGCCTGTTGGCATAGCCAACGTTTTGGCAGACGATGCGCGTGCTGTAGAATTGCTTTTACGTTTTATAAGTGACAGTGGTTTTAATCGGCGCATTTGATGCGCTGGGCGTCTTTTAGCTTTGTTTTTCTATTGCCTGTTTTAATGGGGCTCTTCTCCCCGACGGACATATGGCGCTCCTGTCCTTTGCGTTCTACAGTTCTTGACACTGCGTTTTACTCTTTTATTGGCCATGATTTTAGTGTGGTATTTTTTAGAATGTGGTGATTTGTTTTTAGCATTTTTGACTAAGCGGGCTTGTGTCCCGTTTTTTAGTTTTGTCTTTTAAATTTTATACGTTGTAAGGGCGCTGATAACCTTTGATGTTGAGCGCCCTTAAACCTCATATCATCACTACAGGAGAGCAAAAAGTAGTGGCCACATTGTATTGATCCTGGAACTACTTGATGGAGTAGTTTTTGATCTCAGAGACCACTAAGGAAAGGTAACGACAGAGGTCATTGACCCATCTCTGTGCAGGGGGGGGTTAGCGTGTCTGCCTCGCATTCAAGAGGACCCGAGATAAAATTTCGCTTAGAGTGAGTTACCCAGATAACATCTTTCCCTAGAGTTTTCCCTTATTGTGAAAAGATGAAAGTCAGATAACTTTAAACTCTATGCAGCCCGGGCTCATCTGAGCATTTCACCATCCAATTTACCTATCCAGCTAAATGACAGGTTTTTTTATAAGGAGACAGTAAAAGAAAATGGAGAAGCTCTGAGACAAAGAGATAACATGGTCACCTTATTCTTATTCAGGTTCCTGTCACTTTCCTTTGACATGAAGTCAACAAATGCAGCTATTCTTCTGTAGTTGACATCAATTTATTGTTTGTCATATACAATCAGTATATTTGGGGTCATGTTTGATTTATTACTTCTACACAACTTTTGTAATAAAGAAGCTCATTTTCTTGCAAGTAGCTTCACTACGGCTTGGAAAAGAGTTTTTCCTGCATGCAGACACTTGTGTTGCAGAACTAGGGTAACACTCCCATGACAGGCATGCACCATATTTCATTTCTGTCTGTAGTTCATTTACTGAAGCAGAGTTACATCATTGCAAGATATTACTTCAGTGATCGAAGTGGTTAGTTCAGACTTCTGCTTTTAGTACTTGTGAATGGAACAAAAAATCTACCCAATCACTAGTGCCAAGCATTTCTCCTGAAATGTAGATCAGCTTGCAGCTGAATGGCACAAACCCTCACATATTCCAGAACACAGTTACTGGTATGACACTGCACAGCTGAAACAGAGACTGTTTGGTCCACAACCTCATAATTACAACAGGATTAGGACCAAGCAATATGGACATTAAAGAAAACGAAAAGAAAGGGTAGCTTGAAATGAAGGAGAAACTCCACTTATTTAGTGAATCAGATGTTCTCTTCTGGATGATGTCATAGATAAATATTATGGAAAACAATAACTTACTGAAAAAATATGTACTTGATTAACAAGACCCTCCAAAAACCAATCGGCTGAAAATTTAATCTGAAATAAATCAATGTTATATGGATATTTCATCCATCTTTTCTAGCATCAGTAGACACCCTGTCATCTTCATTTAGGTTTATTTTGTATACTAGTCCAAATGAGGTTTCTGTGCTCAAACTGCTAGTTGATATGTTGGTGTTCACATGGTCATATTTATCTTCCTGTTTACAGTAAGATTTTTTTGTTGTGACATGCTTATCTATATGCACAGTAGTTGGACAAGTCCATTTACCTTCTGGGAGGGTGTTGGTTCAGTTGTAACAGAGCAGCAAGTGCACGCATGTGACTCACTAGGCATTCCGAGTGAGTGTTTGTTCCTCCCACCCTAGACTACCTTGTCCTCCTCTGCATTTCTGCCTCATCATGACGAAAATATTGATCTGTATGTATTGTTGGTGTAGGAGGGTTGCGAGTTTCTGCTTCTTTTAATTGAGGCACTTCATACATGTTGCAGAGGGGTCTTGTGACTGTCCATGATTACAATTTTGTTTCCTTTCTTGGCTTTTACACTCAAAACATCCTTTTTATTAAAAATGCTTTTATACTTTTTCGCACAGAGTTTGGTAGCTCTGCAATTCTTTCACTGTTTAAAGCTTTTTTGCATTGTGATATTATATTTTTATAGCTAACAGTTGCCGCTAACAGTGAATTTATTTGTACAACTTAATTTACAGGAGTTATACAATATACCTTATTTCTAGAACTATACCTATGCAAAAACTGTCTGGTCTCTAAGCCTCTTTTGTGCTACTCAGTTTACTTGGCTCCCTGAATAGCCCTTTACAGTCCTTTCCTTCCATATTTTACTTTTGTAATACATTTTCCTTTGGTTCCCCTAAAAACTTCCACATATCTCTTAGTGCTGATGACCCTAGATGTTTAGCGCCCTTAAACCCCCATCCCACATCTCTCTTAATTTTTTCTTTTTCTGTCAGCATTTTTATACATTTTCCCTCCATATCATTATTTACTTCTGTCTACAATATATTTGTCAATGTTGTGTGATATAACACAGACAAATGATCTTGCCTAAAAATTGATCTGCTCTATAAAGAGAGATCTACAGACTGCTACCACGAGTTTGACAGTAAATTTCCTAAGGTTGAAGGCAAGAATCTCCGAAACATGTGTGAATTAAGTCCTTTTTAAAACTGTGAAATTAAAAGAGTATGATACCAGCTTTTTATTCTCAGATAATATCAAGTTTGGGGTTTAACCTACCTTTCGTGTTTGACTTATGCTGTTCTGACACACACATGCACAGCTTTTTCTAAAAATGCTTATTTTGGATTCAGGGAGCCTCAAAACGTGTATTTCTGGTGAAACGTTGATATCAAACTTTTGGGTGGAATACAATACTTCGGCTGTGCACGTGCCTGGCTAATTACCGGTCCCTTTAGAATAATAGTTGTGTAACAAGTTTTCATTATGTGTCACTTCCACACAGGTTAGGTATTGCTGTCCCAGAAGATTCCTTTGGGCTGGTTCTAGTAACCTCTCATTCTATAATGATTTTTACGCCATGAAGGCACAGTAGAGCCTGCGCAATGTTGCAATATCTGTGCTTTCGTTCACATTATTATTCAGTCAATTACACTAATCATTATACTATTATTACCATTTTATTACATTAATAATAATTATATATTTCACATTTAATTCCTACATGATATTCATTTATGCCCCATTTATTACATTTTCTTAACTGTCTGCAGTTTAACTAAATCACACAGGGGTTAAAACATTGTAACAATTGTTTTTCTCTGACCACTTTTAACAATTTTGGCCCTTTTTCTGTGATCCATGGCGCTCTAATCACTGAACATGAACTCTAATCACTGCACTGAACATGATTACCAGAGAACTTGTAAAAATCACACATGCCTCAGATTCCCGAAACCTCCACTGAAGTATGACCCCATATCGTTCCTTCAACTGTCACACCACTTCTGGCCAGACCTTTTGTTCTAAAGTAAAATATTTATATGTGTTGATAAAATCAAAATACTAACATAGGCTATGAAAACAAACAAATCCTCCAGATTTTTTTAATTGCAATTATTTTTGGTTTAAAAAACATTTGGAGTGAGAAAGATGCTGTACATCTGCTTTTAACATAATTTTAAATTTTATTATTTAAAAAAAATGTATAATTCAATTAAAAGGTTTTTGTACACACCATCGTATTCTTCAATACATTTCATACACAAAATATATGTTCCTATTTTACCTTAGTTGCATTTGAAAACACACATTTGGCAATGGCGCACTTGATTTTTCCACAAGAGCCCATGATGTGAAAACTCCTATAGAATGTTCCGCTTTGTATGCAGATGCCATATAAGGGGCTGAACTTGCCCAGACAGGTAGCTGAACAGTGCCTGTGCTATGCTGAGTGGCAAATAAAGCAACTACTGTTCTCACTTGCTATCAGCAAACTTCTGTGGTGTCCTCTGTTGACTTTGTATACACTTCCCATATGTTGAGTTCTGTAGGTATCTTGATGTGCTTTAATAATTAGCTCCATTTATGTATGAGCATTTTTCAAATACACATGACTCAAACATTCCCATACATTCAAACAAATAGACGACACCCTAAAGGTGCTTAACATACAACACAGAAATGAAGCAGAAGCTACCGTTTTTAGTTCTAAAGCTCATTACAAATGGAAAACGGTTTCAATTCACATCAAGAAATACACTCAGCATATGAAATATGTTAAAAGTCAAAAGAAACAGGGCATATACTGCAACAAGACTAAAGAAACACCAGGTACAGTGTGTTAAAAAAGTCAGCAGTAGTCAAACATTTTCACCTAATCAGGTATCTAGCATATAGAGAACATAACATTATCTACGCAAATATTTGGATGTTGAGTTTGTACTGGAAATACATATTTTGAGACCCCCTGTATCTAAAAAAGCATTTTCAGATAAAGTTCTGTCTGTGTGCAGTATAACTCAAAGTTGGCAAACTTGTTATTTAAACTTCCAAAGATGCAACACTGGACACTTTTTTTTTTATTTTCTCAAGAATGGCTCTAATGATTTTGGTTCAAATATACATTTAAATGACAAATAAAATGCATATCTCAGTTTTGAGGGAAGAGCCTGTGAACTCCTCTTCATTCTGAAGGAATTTTGTCTAATCTTGAGTAACAGGTGAATGTTAGCAGACAGACAAAAAGAGAAAATGTAGATATCTTTAAATTTAATTCCAATAATTTTTACTTTCTCTACTACGTATAGTAAGTAGGGGAAGTATTGCATTCCACTGAAAAATTTGATACCGAGATTTCACCGGAAATACATGCTTTGAGGCCTCCTGAATCCAAAAAAAAAAAGCATTTTTGGAAACATTTCCGTGTGTGTGTCTGTGAACAGCATAACTCAGAAATGAACAGTCGGATAAACACCAAACTTGGTATTTAGGTTCAGTATTTTCCAGAGATGTGAAACGAAGGTTTTCAAGAAAATTCCCCCGCCCCAGATTACCCTTTACATGGAACATTTTTCGAAAATTTTAATTTTCTCAAAAATGGTTCTAACAATTTTGAATAAAATACCATAAGTTTGAAGACATTTTTATGGCAAATGAATTGTATATCTCGAATTTTCTGGGAATGTCTCCAAAAGTATTTTTCATTGTGAACGACTTTTGCATAACTGGTAAACCGTAAGAGATAGACAAACTTTTACTACACAAAAAATGTAGATCACATTAAAATACACAATTTATGTCATATACAATTTTTTATTTTTGTTGAGTGAACCATTTTCGAGAAATTGCTTGTTATTCCCTTAAATTTTCTAATACTTATACCTTTTCTCAAATGGGAATTTGTTATTCATTTTTTGTCTTGGATATGCAAAGAGTATTAATGTGGCAAAGAGAATGGTGCTGCACATAGCAACCAGCTATTAAGAGATATGTCTATGCTTAAAGACTACTGTATTTCTATATTGCCCTTGCAAATACAAAACAAGGGGAACATAGTAGGCCTTAAGGGATAGTCAAATATTTTTAGAACTGGTCGCTATGTGTAAAATGTAATTCTCTTTGCATGTCAAGAACATAAAAAAAAAAATATTCTGTGGGTGTAAGAGAAATGAGAACGTAATAGTAGTCAAAATGATATTTGTAATACAAGCAAGGATACTGAAAGCCAAAACACAGAGCAAGATATGGTTATATATGAATGGAAGTACTGATGGGTGTGGATAAAGCAAGGTGTGAATATAAACGAGCGGAAGTGCACTCGGATAAGGCTAAAATTGAGGTACAAGCGAGGCAGCACGTGTTTCCAACAAAACAGTTAACTAGAAGAAAAAAATCTGATGCAATACATTCACATTACTTTCCCTACCCTCTATCGTTTATTAGTGGGTATACAAAGTATTTTTATTTAAGCTTATTACTTTCTCTAATACGTATAGTAAATAGAAATATTGCATTTCACCTAAAAATTCGATATTGAGATTTCACCGGAAATACATGTTTTGAAGCCCCATAATGCAAAAAAAAGCATTTTTAAAAAAAGGTACATCTGTGAATAGTGTAACTCAAAAACGAAAAGTCGGATAAATACCAAACTTGGAATTTAGGTTCAGTATCTTTAAAAGATGCGACACGAAGATTTTCAAGAAAATCCCTCCCATTCCAGACTACCCTTTACATGGAACATTTTTCGAAGTTTTTTTTCTTCTCTCAGAAATGGCACTAATGATTTTGATCAAAATATCATATTTTAAGACACTTTCATGGCAAATGAAAGGCATATCTAGAATTTTCTGGGAATGTCCCCAAAAGCTGTCTTCATTCTGAATGAATTTTGCATAACTGATAAGAGATAGACAAAATTTTACCACAAAACACACAATTTGTCATATACATTTTTTGTGTGTAGTGAACCATTTCTGACATATTCCTTGCTATTTGTTTGAATTTTCCAATACTTATTACTTTTTCTCAAATGGGAATTCATTATTCGCTTTGTTTTTCTTTCTTTTCTTTTTGTATGTCCTGGGCATGCAAAGAAAATGGAATGCTCCACATAGCAACCAGCTCTTAAAAGATTTGACTATCGCTTAAAGCCTATCATATTCCCCTTGCACCTACAAGAGAATTAGCAATAAGATCGTTTCTGCAAATTTTTATCTTAACATGAAATAGATGGAGAATAAGAGTTTGTAAAAAAAATAGTTTGTACAAGAGTAGAAAAAGTCATGTGAGTGTAACACATCAGATTTTTTTATGGCATCAACCATTTCCAAGATGTTATTATTGGTTACTTTGTTGCTATTCAGTTGTTTCTCACAATGTCATGGTAAGAGCATGCAATTTAATAGCAACTCCTGTTTAAACATCTGACTGATTTATGTATACTTCTTGTACCTGCAGTGAAACTATTTCTGCAAACATCTCAACTAACATGAATGTTTTTTTTTATGGACGCTCTTTAACTACTATGTTCTTAGCATTCCATTCCACATTGGGCATGCAATACCGGAAATTTTGCTCAGAGATCTCTTTATGAGGCTAGAGGTTCTTTTGCGTAATTAACATGAAATAAATATAAAAATAAACTCTTGTAAGACGCTATACAATAATGACAGTAGAAAAAGTCATGTGAGTGTAATGCATCAGTTTTTTGAAAGGCGAGACAAGATGTACACTACGTGATCAAAAGTATCCGTACACCTAGCTGAAAATGACGTACAAGTTCGTGGCGACCTCCATCAGTAATTCTGCTGCGTTCACTCTCACAGGCACACTTTCAATCAGGTGCTGGAAGGTTTCTTGGGGAATGGCAGCCCATTCTTCATGGAGTGTGGAACTGAGGAGAGGTATCGATGTAGGTCGGTAAGGCCTGGCACGAAGTCGGCATTCCAAAACATCCCAAAGGTGTTCTATAGGATTCAAGTCAGGACTCTGTGCAGGCCAGTCCATTACAGGGATGTTATTGTTGTGTAACCACTCTGCCACAGCCCGTGCAGTATGAACAGGTGCTCGATCGTGTTGAAAGATGCAATCACCATCCCCGAATTGCTCTTCAACAGTGGGAAGCAAGAAGGTGCTTAAAATATCAATGTAGGTCTGCGCTGTGATCGTGCCACGCAAAACAACAAGGGGTGCAAGCCCCCTCCAGGAAAAAGCACGACCAAACCATAACACCACCACCTCCGAATTTCACTGTTGGCACTACACACGCTGGCAGACGACGTTCACCAGGCATTCACCATACCCACACCCTGCCATTGGATCGCCACATTGTGTACTGTGATTCATCACTTTACACGTTTTTCCACTGTTCAATTGTGTAATGTTGACGCTCCTTACACCAAACGAGGCGTCGTTTGGCATTTTCATGCGTGATGTGTGGCTTATGAGCAGCCACTCAACCATGGAATCCAAGGTTTCTCACCTCATGCCTGTCATAGTACTTGGAGTGGATCCTGATGCGGTTTGGAATTCCTGTGTGATGGTCTGGATAGATGTCTGCCTATTACTCTTTACGATCCTCTTCAAATGTTGGCGGTCTCTGTCAGTCAACAGACGAGGTCGGCCTGTATGCTTTTGTGCAGTACATGTCCCTTCACGTTTCCACTTCACTATCACATCAGAAACAGTGGTCCTAGGGATGTTTAGGGGTGTGTAAATCTTGTGTACAGACTTCTGACACAGGTGACACCCAATCATCTGACCACGTTCAAAGTCCATGAGTTCCATGGAGTGTCCCATTCTGCTGTTTCGCGATGTCTGATGACTACTGAGGTTGCGGATGAGTACCAGGCAGTAGGTGGCAGCACAATGCACGTAAGATGAAAAACATATGTTTGTGGGGGTGTCCGGATACTTTTGATCACATAGTGTACATCAAGTTTGAAATACCAGTAAACATGTCCTGCATGTCAAATTGGAACATAACAATCGACTCACTCCTGGAACATTTACTGCAAGTTTTGACTAGCTGAAACAAACTTACCTTGAGCAGGAGGCAGTCTTGTACAGTACTGAGGCAATTCCACGTACCCTATACCTGTTTCACTTTCAAGTTCAAAGTAGAAGTAAACAAAACTTCTGCCGAGCAGATGGTGGCACTAAGTGCCCGAGAATACCAAACATTCTACAGCTTGGAGATCATTAGCTGTTAAACACTTTGTATGTCTTATTACTATACTTTGCAACACATGGTATAGGGCTGTTGTTGCAACTAGTCGGCTGGCAGAGCTTGGTAGGTTACATGAGAAAGAGACACCGAATCGTGGGGCATAAAATGTTTGCTGAACACATTAGTGAAAATGACAACAATAATGAAACACTAACCTGTGTTGTAAACATTGTTGAAAATGTCCCTCAGCAGCAATACATCAAGAACATGTGTATAAAATTCCCATTCACTCCTAGAGGTGTAATTACAGCAATTTGTTGTGTGGTGGTTGTTCTCATACACCTTGTTGTTTAAGTTTCCCCTTAAACAAAAATAACAAGGCATCAAATCAGGGCTATGGGCAGGCCAAAACCCAGTAGTGATAATGCTGTCCTCAAAATTGTTGGCAACCAGTGGTGTGTGCAGTAGCTGTCCTGCTGGCATTAATGTCTGAAGAAAGGCTGTAAACTGTCTCTTCCATAACTTATACTGTCAATAGTGCTTTAAAAAATGTGATGCCTTACGATTTTTATTTATGGCAAACAAGGTGTATGAGAATAACCTCCACGCAGCTCGCAAATTGCTGCAATTGACTTGGAGCTAATGGAAGTGAATGGAAATTTCATACACAGCATTGTATTGCTGCTGAGGGACAATATTTTCAACATCGCTTATAACACAGGTTACTCTTCCATTATTATTGTTGCTGTTGTTTTCAGTAACGTGTTCAGTTAACATTTTATATCTGACGATTTGGAGTTTCTTTCTCGCGTAACCTACCATGCCCTGGTCGTCCTCCATGGTTTAGCAGTACCATACTGCCATGCTCTGCTCGCTGCTGTGCCCTGTACTAAGAGTAGACAAACGAAAGTGGTACCTGACTAGTTCAGCAGCTGTACCTATTTACTATTCCAAATGTGATCAAAGATACTAGATTAAATGGCCGTTAACTTTACGTTTTCATTCAGTGAGTGATATCAGTATACCACGAGTTGAACACGATGAGCACTATAGGTTAGAAAATACAACAGTAACAATTCTGCATCATTAGCAGTGACGTTCAATTATTATTGGTAAACAATAGCTAACCACATTTGTTGTTGATTAGAAGTGGGTACTTTTCACAAACTTTTCTCTCAAAAGTTAAAGAGCTGCTTCCTTGTCCTCTGGTTTTGTTTACAACTCCTTTGAACTTAGATTCACTCTTTGCAAAAAATTAAAATGAGAATTCAGTTATTTTACAGTAGTTGGCTTAACCCAACCTTTCAAGATTAGCTTCTTACACTCAAATTAGAGATTAACTTACCTCCCTCCCCACGTACTTTATGAAATTACTGTACAATGATCTAGAGGGATTTTATGGTTAACATTCCCCATATAATTGTACAGCCCTAGCTATTCCTAATAACAGATGAAGGTTGTGAAACATCAGCAGAACATCTCACTTCTTTAACCTCCCCTGACACTCTTCCAAGTTCTGGAAATGATGCACATTTATGGTGTGGAACAATCTTCAATCAGAATGGTTGAGTAATCTTTTAGATATCCACAATGTAGTGGAATAATAACACACAGTGAAGTAGTTGATAAAATATATTTAATGACAGTGAAGTCAATCTAAAATCCTAACCGGCTGCACTCAACTACTTATTTTGCAGAACATACATGAGCTCACATCATCAGCTGCCGGATCAACTCTCAAGTTGTGTTGTTGAACGCCTGGGTGTCCTCTGGATGAACCTAAACAAAGGGTTGTCTCCTCCTGGCAAATCAAAGTTCATGATGTGGTTTTCAAACTTCTTTATATAAACTTCTCTCACATTTCAAACTTTTGGGTTTCAACAATTTGATGTTGGGGTCTATTTTGTGGTTTATAGTCCAAAAGTAAGAAGCAATTGCTGATTTGTTTGAAGTTTATGCAATGTCCATGTACCTTTTTGTTTTTCCGATGCAAACTTTTTTACACTGGATCCGGTAGATTACTGACTTTTTGTCCTGGGGTATGGGATGAGATTTTTTTGTTGTAATGAGATTCTTGATGTTAAATTTGTTGTAAGGTGCCAGGGTGATGTGGTTCTTGAAAATGTTCTGAAATTTCTGAAAGACACCTGGGAGGTATGTGAATTTGTTGAAGTTGATCTTTTCTGCTGTGCTAGAAAGTGTGGTGACCTGCTTGATGTGTTTTTGTCTTTTGAATTTACGCATTTTCCTATCTACCATTTCCTGGCTAAATCCTTTCTCTACTGCAGACTTGACAATGTGTTAATATTCTTTGTGATATTCAATTCTGTTGAGTGGGATATTGATTAGTCCACGGGTCATTCTGTTGAATGCTGCTTCTTTGTGTGCATGGGTTTTCTGTGTATTTCAAATCTATCCTGTCTGAAATCTTTGTTAATTTGAGGTTCAGGAAAGCTATGGAAGTGTTGTACCTGTCTGTATTGTGAATTGAATGGATGGGTCCTGTAACTTTAAAAGCTTGAGAGTGTTCTCTATGTGTTCGTGAATATATTGTCAATGTATCTGTACCAAACTTTGAACATATGGGGGAAGGCTTTTGTGATGTGTATTTCAAGTTGACTCATAAATAAATTCACTGGGAAAGGGGATGGGGGCTTCCCATAGCTAAACCTTTCTCTTGTTGGTAGAAATTCTCTTCAAAAATGAAAAAAGGAATGGTTTAGGCAGATACTGGTAAGTTGCAGATATTCTCCACACTATTCAGCAGGGATGGTGGTGGACAGTAACCATTATCTCAAAAACGTGACCAGCTTGTCTTTGCGAATGCTTGGAAATAGTTTTTGAAGTCGAATGAGATGAGTGTTTCCTGGGGGTCCAATTTGATCGACTGTAGTTTTCCCACCAGCTCAAGGAAGTTTTTGATGCTGTGGTTTTCAAATTGTGGCAATGCTTCAAATTGGTGAAGCAACCAGCTGGCAAGGTGATAAGAGGAAGTGTTTATATACTGATGATGGTCTCATGTTGTTGCTGGGCTTATGGATTTTCAGGAGGTCGTATATTCTGGCTAACTTGGGCTTGTCCATCTTGAAATTATGGTGCCTGTCTTTTGGAGTGATATGCTGTTATTTATGGCTTCCTCTATGGCTTTTATCCATTTGTTTAAGGGATCATTGTTTGAAAGCAGGTATTCTCTCCCTTACAGCAGTTCCCGTATTCTTTTGGAGTAATCAGATTCATTCAAAATGATGATTTTGTTCCCCTTCAAATATACATCCTTATTGTTTAGGGTTTTAATGATATTGCTACGATGTGTGCTGGGCCCTTTATGTGTGGCATTTTGCTCAATATTCCTGCGCATTTATTGTGAAATGTGTAGCTGTTGTTGTTGCTCAGATCTGCTGTCGCCACGTAGTCGTCAGGGTTGTTAGAAAACTGTGGACAAGGCCTTTCTTCAAAAAGTTTAGCTCCTCTTTACTGAAAGTGAGTTTTAAAGTTTGAGGTTAGAGTCGTCCATGTTGACTTTGGCCGGTTTGCGTTGGTGCAAGTTAGTTGTTAAATTTCTTTTTCTGGACTGGCGCTTTTTGCCTAACTAAAAGCCTGATGCATTCAAAAGCATTTCTTTCCATATTTTCTCAAATGGTGGTGCCTTCGAAAGTAACTTCAGGAAATTTACAAACCACCCAGGTCCCTTTCACAAATTTCAGAAAATGTTCAAGAACCACAACATAACCCCGGCACCTGACAACAAATTTAGCATCAAGAAAATCTGATCCCATACCCCAGGAGAAAATGTCAGGAATCAGCTGGATCCAATCTGAAAATTACGAGAAGGTTTACATCGAAAAAAAACAAAAACAAAGGAAATAGGCATCTGCTTCAAGGAACACTGGCGTTGCATAAAGTTCAAACAGGCCAACAAATCAGCAGTTGCTTTTCACTTCTGGACTCAAAACCATGAAGTAGACACAAACATCCAGTTGCTGAAATCAGCCCAAAGAGCTTGAAATATGGGAGAAGATACACACACAGAAGTTTGAAAACAGCAGCTGAGCTTTGATTTGCCAGAAGCAGATGATCCTTTGTTTAGGTTCATCCACAGGCCACCCCAGACTTTCAACAGGATGATGTGAGCTCATCAAAATACGTGTTCTGCAAAATAAATAAGCGAGTGAAGCTAGTTAGAGTGTTTAGGTTGACTCCACCTTCAACAAGTGTCTTCTAATGTTTGAGATAATTACAGTAGGTGAAATCTTATTATTGTAGCTGCTCTTTAGTCCCACAGTTATTTAATAACAAAATGCTACATTGCTGACACATGATACATATGTAACAAAATAGAGGTGAAGCTGGTGAATATGAAGATTCCCCATTCCCAAGACACACAGTCTACAACTGTCGGGAAAAACAATATTCTGAGTTGTTAATTAGAAAATATCACTTCACTGACTTCTAATGTTGACTGCACACCATTTTCTCACTTAACATGCTCTGCTAGCAAACTTTATTGCAACATAAATACAAAGGAGATAAAGCAAAACTTTCCTACATGTTGGTTAAACTATTTAGTGTTATAACCAGATTCAGTTCTCTCTTGTTATGCTGCATGTTCTGTTTCCTTAGTTGCTAAGTTGTGACCATCTATGTATATTGCTTCAAATGAAATATCTGCAGCATTTGTCTTATTTTATATGCATATTTTGTGCAATAACAACACAATGACACCAATGAGTTTATGTTCTAGTACAAGTGCCTTGCAAATCGTTTTTAATTCTTTAGAAATTTATGAGCTGAAATGAGGTATTTTATAGCCCACGACTGTCAGAAAGGATTGTCAAAATCAATTGAGTGTTTTTGTGATTAACCTGCATACAAACAATATTAGTACACATTATACAATATTGTACTTAAACAAATATGATTTGAATATATATAAACATTTTGTGTTTTAATGTACAAATGTGTCTTCAGTTCTGAGGCAACAATTATCACTTTAGAGCTTCCAGAGCTTGCCTTCTAATATCTTCTGCTAAGTTTTTCATTTCTAAAACACTAGATAATAGGTCTTCATTTTGAGCCTGCAAAGTGTTCATTATTGTCTGTAAATTGCTGTTCATTTCAACAAATCTTCGTACCTTCTGAAATACAACTTCTGGATCATTAAGGTCATCACTGTCAATCCGGTTGGTGGCCATGGCATTAGTGCTGGAACGTTGTGACTCTATGAGAAAATGCAAAAATAAATAAATTTGGATGCATGTAAAGTTTCTGAAAATTAAACAGTGGACTTGTTTGTTATCCAAGTTGCTAAGTTCTCCTAAAGCTGATAATGCATAAGTTTCATAAAACCAGTGGTCATCATTGTTAAGGCATGCTTGGTGTAAACCAATATCAACTTGAAAAGCACGACTTTAATGTTCCATTCACATGACTTTTCCTACCCAAAATCATTTATTTTTATGCCGCTAGTACAAACTATACTTATGAAAGGTTATTTTTCTATTTACTTCATTTTAATTGAGATAAACCTTTGCAGAAATAGCTACATTACATGTTTTGTTATAGATACAAATGGGACAGTGACAAATGTTTAAGAATGGATGCTATGAGGGCAGTCCCAGAAGTACCCGACTTGGCGTATATATACAGTTGTTATTTCAAACAAATAACTGTGGTAGAAAGTACCAACCTTGCAGAGCTTAAGTCTGAAGTTTCATGATACTATGTCGTTTAGTAATTGTTTGGCAGCCATTAATAGTGAACTCTCTCAGCAAATTTGTAAACATGGATAAAACTGGCCATCATTATGTGATACAATACTTTCATTTGAAAGGACTTAGTCCAACTAATATTAAAGCTGAGCTAGATTCTACTATGGGGGAGTCTGCTCCTTCGTTTACAACAGTAAAATATTGGGTGGCAGAGTTTAAGCAAAGACGTACGAGCTGCCAAGACAAACATCGCAGTGGTCGACCAAATGAGGTGACCATGCCAGAGATTGTGAAGAAAATCCACAAAATGGTATTGGATGACCGTCGACTGAGAGTGCGCAAGCTAGCAGACACTGTAGGCATTTCAAAAATTGCTGTACATCACATACTGACTGAAAATTTAAACATTAGAAAGCTGTGCGCAACATGGCTGCCACGTTTACTCACAGTGAAACAAAAGCAGCATCGTGAAGATGTTTCAGTCGAGTGTTTGGCGATGTTTCGCTGCAATAAAACCAAGTCTTTACGTCGATTTATAACCATGGATGAAACATGGGTCCATCACTTCACACTTGAGATGAAGAAACAGTCAAAACAGTGCATTGAAAGGGGAGAATTGGCTCCAAAGAAGGCCAAGAAAGTTCCATATGCAGGCAAGGTCATGGAGTCAGTTTTTTGGGATGTGCGTGGGATAATTTTCATTGATTATCTTCAAAAAGGAAAAGCAATCAATGGTGAGTATTATGCAAACTTATTGCAGTGTTTGAATGATGAAATCAAGCAAAACTGGCCGCATTTAGCAAAAAAGAAAGTTCTGTTTCATCAAGACAATGCACCAGTTCACACATCCATTATTGGCATGGTTAAAATCAATTAGTTAAAAGTTTGAATTGCTTCCTCATGTACCCTATTCGTCAGATTTAACCTCTCTGATTATCTCCTATTTCTAAAGTTGAAGAAATAGCTTCGTGCTAAAAGATTTGCCAACAGAAGAGCGGGAGTCTGCAGTTGATGGCTATTTTGCAGAACTCGATGGTTCTCAGTATAATAAACAGGGTATCGAAGCTATTGAACACCGCTGGTGTATCGACCTGAAAGACTATGTAGAGAAATAAAGATGTTTTCTTTGTTAGGTTGGGTACTTCTGGGGCAGCCCTTGTATATGCTGACCTTAAAATTTCAAACAATTTTCCATGTAAAGCATAGTTTGGAGTGGCGGAAGTTTTTGAAAATCTTCATGTCTCACCTTTGGAAGATACTGAACTTCATCACCAAGTTTGGTATGTGTCTGACTTTTTAAGTTATACTGTTCACAGACACACAGACAGACCTTTTTCTAAAAATGCCTTTTGGATTCAGAGGCCCCCCTCCCCAAAAAAAGCATTTAGGGTGAAATCTTTGTATCAAATGGCTGAAAGCAATACTCTCTCTACACTTAAGAGTGTAATTACCACACCAAATAGTTGATTTGTCTTCTTATTCTTGCTTCTCAACTGAATAAACTGTTTTATCAGCATCAAACCAAGTATTAAGTCGTACAAATGCCATATTAGCGAGGTACCTCATTTGCTAAAAGCTCTGCTAACATAATATGGATCAATATTAAAAATAAGAGTTGGTGTTTACACTTTAATTTACAAGGGACTAGTTTCAGAAGCCACTGCTTTGATTCACCTTCCAAGGATGCAACACAAAAATTTTCAAGAAAATCTCCACCACAAACTACCCTTTATATGTCAAAATTTTCATTACTATTTATTTTCTCAAAAGATTTTGATTAAAACACTGTATGTTTAAAATATTTGCATGACAAATAAAATGTATATATTGTATTTTCTGGGAACAGCCTTCGAAGTCCTCTTCATTCGAATGACTTTTGTATGGCCAGTAAGAGATTGACAAAATCTTACTGCACAAAAAACGTAGATCTCAATGCATACAATTTATGTCAATTTGTTTACGGCATTAACTGTTCCCAAGATATCCTTTGGGATATTATTCCGTATGCGGGTAGAAGGTATGAAATTCTAAGAAACTTACGGAATGGGGGTTTTTTTTAATACGCAGTTGATTGTGTGGTATCCTGAGTTCTCATTCGAGTTTAGACGCGCAGGTCCTACGGCTTACCCCTGTCATCGCTCCGAATGTCCAAAATTTCATACCTCCTACTCGCATACGGAATAATGTCCCATCAAAACCATTCACAAACGAGTGCTCGATTACTTTTAATACGTTAAGAATTATACTATAGTCCTATTTTTTAAACAGCCATTACTGCACAATTTATTGCACTTATTTGACGCCATCTCTTGCTATAACCTGTTTTCCAAGACGTACGGTTGGCAGCCTTCCGTAGTTCCAGCCGTCTATAGCTGACGCCAGCCCACAATCACCAATTTATTTACTTACTATGAAATATTAATTCCTGAAAACTGACGAAGTTGGCATACCATTTGTATTTTTTCTCATTGTAAACACAATGTCTGCTTCTGGAGCATTTTTAAGATCATCAAGCAGTTGCTCAGTAACTGGCGGCCTTGGTCTTGGTGGAATATTGGCTTTTTTCTTGAACATAACAACTGTGTATTAATGACAACACGAATTTAAGGTTTACTTAAGCTGGGCCGTATTTTTCTGCTAATTCCATTCCCAAAATCTGAAACAAAATCATAAAAAATAAAATCTAAGTATGTATATATATATATATATATATATATACAAAATCATAAAAAATAAAATCTAAGTATGTATATATATATATATATATATATATATATATATATATATATATATATATATATTATCTCTGAAAGATCTTTAGGAAAAAATTTCGGCAAAAATGCCTTACCGGACCCGACGTTTATTAGGTATAAGGAAGTGAAATAAATTACCTTAGGAGTGAGTTTAGAACATGATTTCGATACGCAAAATTTTCCCACAGATAACAAAATCAGCTGATTGATAAACAATTTATGCATATCCGACTATACGCACACAAACTTTCACAGTCTCGGCTACTTGACATTTTAAGTCGAGGAAAATTACACTCCGAAAACAACCCGAGCTGTCTATTGTGAATAAACACATTCTTGTATTTTTAGACACATAGCTTTAAGATGCATTTAAATCAGGCATTTCCATTATAAGGGGGAAAGTGGAAAAATTACAGAACAGATTAACTCTGTTGGCTACAATGAATGCTAACCGATAAGTATCACTCTGCCGGATATGTTTGGAAAGTTAAAATTGCGCGGGAATTATTGAGCCGCCAACTTGCTAAGAGACGTAGGCAAGCTCAAGTTGCCGCGCAAAATTGAGAAGAAAGGAGGAACCTAATTTGTAATCTTCATTAAAAACATTTAAAGTTTTGTTAGTCTTTGAACATGCCAGGCGTGGTTTTGAAGACGAGTGAACTTCCAGATGATGTAAAATCTCAGTAAGTTGAACATTTAATCACCGAATGTTAAAAGTAAGGGTCTATGATGTCTTGGTAAAACCAAATCATTTGAATACACTAGCATTGACACTTAAACTAAGATTTAATACACTTGAATTCAATTTCTGTTGCCGTACAACCTTTGCTTTAGAATTAAGTAGTAGAACTTGTTTAATCCATCTGTTTTAACCTGCAAGTTTATACACATCCCGTTACTAAGATTTTGCAAGGAAATTGAAGTTCGGTGCATTGCTATATTAAGTTTAAACAATCTGTGATTCTTACTTCATAAGGCTTGAAGAGCTGGACACTGATCTGGAGAACGGTGAGATAACGAAAAAGGGATACTGCAAGAAAAAATGGAAAATCCTCGAACCTCATGCAGATGCATCGATGACGAAACAGATACAGTCACTTCAGCAGCAGCTAGAGACGACGAAACTTTCAGAAGTGAGTTATTTTCAAATACAACACATTAATTGCGGTATAAGAATGGCGTTCAGTTCTTTCATTTTCAAACGTGTTTGCAACTTTTTGTTTTACAAATCATTTATACGTTAAAATTATTTTCTCACATAATAAGCATATAAAATGACAAACTTATTTTTTTTATGATTTCTTTAAAAAATCTATGCATCTGTTCATGGACAGATTTGAACTGCAAAAGTAGAATATACAAACCCAATTGGGGCTGTAAAATCGTAAGCAATGAAATGGCCAAGATGGGTAAAGACTGACGAGCAAGGACCATCACATTCCTCCAGTTGACCCCAGTGTGCCTATCAAAGAACAAAGGTAAGTGATAAACGACAGGAAGAGAGTGTAGTGTAAAAGGGTAGGTAAAAGATATGAAGGGGAGGAAACGAGAAAGGTATAAATGAGATGCATGGCCAGTCAAATCTTTCCTGGTTTTATTTTATTTCTCTGAAATTGAAATTGAGTTTTATTTATGGACGCTCTTTAACTACTATGGTTCTTAGCGTTCCATTCTATGTTGGGTGTGAAAGACCGGAAATTTTGCTCAGAGGCCTCTTATCAGGCTTGAGGTTCTTTTACGTGCCGTAAATCTACGACACGGGACCACTGACTTTACTTCCCTTCCAAAGGAAGCCGTGCTAAGGATTTTTACACCCGAAAAAATCCATTGCCCTCCACCGGGTTTGAACCTGCATCCTCGGGGCTAGCACGGTACCACTAGTCCACAGAAACTAAGCTTTTGCCCCATAAAAGAAACCCTAAAACATAACTAGGGTATTGTTTAGCGCACACAAAAACATAACTAGGGTATTGTTTAGCGCACACAAAAACATAATTAGGGTATCGTTTAGCGCACACCAAAACAGGCCTGAAACAAACTGGTCACCGGGTGCCAAAGCAAATAATTACCTAAGCTATTTTAAGCTCTCCCGAGGTTATTCTTGGTTAATACCCTTTGTATTTAAATTTTAAGCATCATTTGGGTAATTCTGTGCTAAGAAGGTACCAGCTGTAAGAGTTGAAGCATGTAATTCAAATTTTATAGCAGTTTCACTTAGTGAAGTAGACGAGAAGCTGTCTTGGTTGACAAACGCTTTCTTTGTCCAAAATTGGACCCTGGCTCAAGATCATTGCAGCCTCATGTTAGTAGATTTAGTGTCATGTACAAACTCTTGAAGGGCAAAATTCTGTCACACCTTTGACAATGTAATAGCATCATTAAATAAGCTTAACATTTCTTAGTTTTTGGAAATGGGCTTTTGATTGGGGAGATTGGAAAAAGAAACTGAAAGGGAAAATGGGCTTAACTTACCAACTTGCAGCCGTACTTAAAATGTGTTAAAAAGTAATGCTAAAGTGATGGAAATAGTGGCAAAATTGCCTTTATTGGGCCCACCTAGAAAATGCTGAAGGAAGTGAGAAATAATGGAATAAAGTACCTTAGGAGCGAATGTAGAAGTAGATGTGAACTGGTCAACATGTGGTGCCCACCTGCCCGCCCTTTTTTGGTGTCTTACTTACATAGGTGAATTGCGATACGAACACGAGAAAACATGGCCATCTTCATGGGAATATTGATGCTCATTCGGAAGTGCCAACTTAAGTAAGAAGATGGGGATCCGCTAAATATGTGATGTGTTGTTACTTCTTCTTATTCATGTAGTATAGCTGCAGAAAAAAGTGCCACGCATTCAGAGCAAGCTGTGCACAAGAGGAAAGAAAATGGTGTGCACAGGTTGTCAAAATAGCGTATACAGAGTTACGAAAAAGTACATAGCTGATGAAAACTTGCAGATCCTGCAAGAATTCCTGGTGCAGCTTGGAATTATCAACGATGTATGCAACGAAATTCTTCCATTAAAATGGAGGAAAGGAAGACAGATGTTTTTCATATGCCAAAAGGGTCACCCAAGGAGGAAACTTAAGTGCAAGAAAACGTAGTTTTGTTGGTGATGCACAATTCTCTCCACAATGAATAATACATTTTTGTATAATGTGGTGCATACTAGATAATCCCAGAATTGGCACAATAATGTGCGAGATGAATGCAAACTCGCACACCATAGTAAACTGGTCTAACTATTGCCAAGAAATCTGTGTGAATTGGGCCCTACAAAACCGCAGGCGAATTGGAGGAATCGGAGCAGTGGTTGAAATCGATGAATCCAAGTTCGGACGTAGAAAATACAACCGTGGGCATCACATCGAAGGCCAATGGGTGTTCAGAGGTGTGAAACGACAAATGAAGACCAACTTCTTCCTTGTTCCAGTGGAAACCAGGGATAAGGAAACATTACTGCGTATAATCCAAGACTGGATTTTACCCAGAACAACAATAATATCAGACTGCTGGAAATCATATGATACACTCCAAAACGAAGGCTTCCAGCATCTTTGAGTAAACCACTCTGTGGAATTCATCAGCAGCTGCGCTAGCGGACAAATCCACAGGATTAATACACAAAGACTTTACAGGGCAGGTGCTCTCAATGCATACCAACACTATCGAGACCAAGTGGAAAGACTGCAAGTATTCAATTCCCATTTTCAGATGAAAAAAGGAACATTTTGCAGGCTATCTAGTGAATACTTGTTCAAACGCACATACAAGAAAAAAGACAGGTTGCACTATCACCTAACAGAAGCAGTGAAAGACTGTCTGCCAGAAATTTAAATGTTTTTATTGCTTTTGTGAAAGTTTCGGCTAAGTTTGTTATATTAAATGTTATTTCTATTAAAGTTTTAATAAAGAAGTTCCTTTACCGTGACACTGGTAGATAGTTAACCTAACATCATATTAAAAAAAAACCTAACCTAAGGCTAACCTTGCATGAATTTAGAAACCTAAGCTTATATATATATATATATATATATATATATATATATATATATATATATATAACAAAAAAACCTAACCTAAGGATAATCTTGCGTGAATTCCAAGCTTGCCAACCTAAATGAGAAGTGAAATCTGTGGGTTGGTAATATTTTCCTTACTTTCCTGCTTATATATAAGAGTATGGTAATTAACCTAAGCTTATGTAAAAAGAAAAACACTAACCTAAGACTAACCTTCTGTGAATTCAGAAACCTAAGCTTATATCTTGAACATGGACATTATTCCATGTGTGGGTAGGAGCTAAGAATTTTTAAGAAACTTACAGAATCGGATTTCTTTAATACACAGAGTTGATTGTGTAGTATCCTGGGTTCTCATTCGAGTTTAGATGCGCAGATCCTGTCATCACTCCGCAGCTGCTCCACTCCTCTCCTAAAAAATATCCCTCGGCTACACTTTGAGGCTGAGGGTCCTCAGTGCCTCAGCTACGCTTTGCGGCTTAGGGCCCTAAATGTTACAATTTTGGCTCCAATTCCGTAAGTTTCATAAAATTCCATACCTTCTACCCGCATACGGAATAATGTCCCTTGGATATGGAGCATTATTAGCATGTTTTGGTGTAACCACTGGTTAGTACGAGGGCAGGGTGAAAAGCTCCGGTCTGGCCCAGAAATGGCATTGATATGAATGAAATTTCGTTTTGTTCATATTGGTACATGTTTCATAATAATGTAAGCTGAGAGTTTGAACTTGATCTACAAAACAGTTTTGTTTCTATGGCTATTAATAGTAGACATTGTTTATGTTCCTTAAAATGGAGAAACAGATCATAAAATTCTTTATTCTGTTTGGTTTATCGCTAACAAAAATTGATCCAAAGTTGTTGAAGTTTTATAAGAAGTCTGCTCCATTTTCAACGGTTAAAAAGTTGATCCAAAGTTGTTGAAGTTTTATAAGAAGTCTGCTCCATTTCTCAACGGTTAAGAAATGCACAGCAGCATTTAAACTTGGCCGGACTTCTCTTGAAACTGATTAAGTGAAGGACGCACCAAAACTGCAACCACTGAGGAAAACATCGAGAAAGTGCACAATATGGTATTGGAGGATTGGCAATTAAAGGTGCATGAATCAGCCGACACCATAGGCATATCAGAAGAACATGTACGGTACTTTCTACATGAAGAATTAAAGGATGAGAAAGTCTGCTAGGTGGGTGCCACATTTGCTGAATGCTGATACCAAAAGCAAATGTGAAAGCGGCTCACGGCAAAGTTTGGACCGTTTTAAAAAGAATGTAGCTGATTTTGTGTGCCGATATGTTATTGTGGATAAGATGTGGATCCACCACTGCATGCCAGAAACGAAACAGCAGTCATTGCAGTGGGTGGAAGCTGGTGGCTCTGCACCAAAGAAGGTGAGGCGGGTTTCATCTGCCGGAAAGGTTATGGCAGGTGTTTTCTGAGATGCAAAAGAGATTCTTCTCATTTATTATCTTCAACAGAGAAAACAATAACTGGTGAATACTACGCAGGTCTCCTGGACCAACTGGATGAAAAAGTACGTGAGAAGAGGCCTGGATTGCAAGACACAATGTATCTCCTCACAAAAGTGTGGCATTTGGAAAACTGAGGGACTTGAAGTACGAATTGTTACGACATTCACCAGATTTGGCACCCTCCGACTTGCACCTATTCCCACATCTAAATAAATTTCACTGGAAAACGTTTTGCATCCAATGAAGACTTATGGCAGCTGTAGATTGCAGACCTTCCAGCATCACATTTCAGGGATAAGACCCTATCCTTGGACCCACTCACTGGAAAAGCGGATTGTGTAAAAAAAAAAAAAAGAGCATTTTGCCTTAGAAAACGCAGTATTTCACTGCAAGGCCAAGAACCTTTCACCTCGCCCTAGTAATTAACTTCAACTTATATAGAAGAAACCTAACCAAAGCCTAACCTTCCTGAAATCAGAAAGCTAAGCTTATTTAAATAGCGAATCATGCACATCACGCTGCACTCATGTTAGCACTGTTTAGTATTCATATGTTGGCAACATTTTGAAGCCGCACACAGCTGGAGGGTGACATCTGTAATAGAAGTAAGAGAACATTTTACGGCTGCAAGTAGGTGAGGTTTTCCATGTTTTGATTCAAATGCTGTTTTTTTGTGGGTTTGTAGGCCTTGGTTGAGAAGTGGGAATAGATCCTGAGTTTTGGATGAGTCCTTTTAGAATGCTCAATACAGATTTGGACAAAGCATTAGCAATAAGGGGGAACAGCATTTCACTTAAATGCCAGCTGTGAAAACCTGAGTATATACTTGATGGTACACTCTACCATGTGTATGTGGTATTGATTAGGCACCATGAGAACTTGTGGTTGCAAGTACATTCTCAGTGGAATTGGTTGTTGCAGCATGTTAGAAGACAGCAGTTGTACCTGACGATGTGTGTGTTGTATGAAGGTGCCATCACAGATACAATGATGCCAATGGAGGTATGTAGGTTATGTGTGGCACAAGAGAAAAAGAAAAAAAATGTAAACAGTCTGTGGCACAAGAAGAAAAAGAAAAAAAGTATCTGGAACATAAAAGGGGAAAGCAATGTAATTTAAAAATGTATAATAATATCTTTACTAAAGTAACCAATTGTCAATATAACAAAAGAGAGTTTAGATAAAAAAATGTGTAATAGAAGAAAATCCATTGATAGTAAGAAAAACATAATAAAAAAAAATCTTAATAGCAACTGTTTATATTGTATATGGTATAAATTGTTAGAAATTGTAAGAAATATAAAAATGTTTAAGAAATAAATTGTAAAGAAAGGGTAACAAGAGTTAATATGCCTAATTAAATGTAAAATGTATAGCAAATAAACTTGGGGCAATTGCCACCTGAAAGTACATTTGGGGCAAAGGCTACCGGAAAGCGGATACTATATGTGCAGTTGCAACTACAAGTTTGACTCCCCAACAGTTGAACTATAATACAACTCCTTCAAAAATAACAATACAACCTCTTCTCAATCTCGCTGTGATTTTTCTGCACTTCAGGATCAACTGCATAGACACAAAGTGCCAATGAAACCATGAACTAATTACTAGGAAGCCCATATCTGTTGAACCAGGTTGTACTGTGGTATGTTGTTGCACTATCAGGACCTGTCCCCCTAGCTGCACTTTTTCCTTTTAATGTTGCTCGTGTGTCAGTGAACCGGTCGCTCCTTGGCTTTTGATTTCAGCTACTTGCTGCTCAAGGAAGGGTGCTACAGCAAGTTTGCCTGAGTTACGTAATTCGGAACATACAAAGAGTTCTAAAAATATTTTTACCTTTTTGCAAGGCTCTTGAAAATGCTACAACTGAGTTGTATCATCATCTGTTATGTGGTTCAAGTCTCTTGACTTTTGAGGTGTGTCCACTAATATGGCACTAGCGAATAGCAGCAGTGCAGCATTGCCTCATACAGACAGCACACCTCGCCGTTGGTAAAACTAATTCAATATCATGTGCGCGCATGCAGATTTCATATTTGAGAAAAACAAATAGGATAAAAGGTGGCGTTTTCTTGAACAAATGCAAAAAAGAATGATATTTTTACACCCAGTGGTTCGCCATTAATTTGCAGTTATATTTCGTGATGTTTAAACGGAGACTTTGTTATAGTTATGTTTGTAATGATAATAAATCCATTGCTGTCAGTTATTTTATATGTTGTTATGCCATAGACATGATTATCATTTATTAATGTGCAATTCTCCATGTCCCAAATAAATTTAGAAATAGTTATCCCACAAGGTTTTGTAATATAGCTGCGAACTCGTTATGAAAATACTTTCACAGTCCTCTGACGCAACTCTAGAAAACCATACATGACGTTTTCATGGTTTGGTTCCACAAATACCATTGGAAAACCATTGCTTAATGCCGAGCCCTAGAACCATCCACGTATCTGTTACATGAGAAGAAGGTGTTGTGCTTAAAACATTCAACACCTCGTTGCTTGGAATGCACAACAACACTGTATAAAGAAAAAGCCCACTGAGAACTTTAATGGAAGAATCACCAACTGTCATCACATTCTCGAGGAATCATCAACAATGGAATCATTGCACCATTGACGCAATAACTCAAGGTTAAAACATTGACAAAGCAAAAACACTGCTGAGAAAAGTACGCTTAATGGAAAGTTAAGTGACTCAGTTGTGAATTCAACTGCGGTGTAGCTACTCAGTTTGAAGGTTGTTGCTTCACTAATGGATGTCAGTTTGGAGTAGGTTGTATTGTAGTTCAACTGTTGGGGAGCCAAACTTGATGAAGTAATTGCCCCACGTATGGTACAAAGTTTCCGGTGGCCTTCGCCCCAACGTTTAGGAATCAACTTTTTATTTTAATGTTTCTTTAAATATTATATATATTTATGTTTGCCTCGTTTGTGTCAATATTAATTTGTAGAAACATGTATCTCTTATCAGGGGGTATGTGGCTAAAGAATGTAGGCTTACACAAATTATAATTTTTACTTCACTCCTTTTTTTAACCCTTCACACTATTAAATAACACTCCTTGTTATAGAGAGCTGTAAGATTATTTATTAATTACTTGCACTTTTTAACACATAAACTTTATAATATTCTCGCCATAATGAATTTTCGTCTCACACTGAATACATATTAAACTTCTTGAGAACACGTCTTGCATCCGTTTAGGAATGCTGTCTACTAGCAACTGACTTCTACTGCCTGAATTTGCAAATTTCATCTATTTCAAGTCTGTGATTGGCTAATCGTACTCCAACAGAATACTTTTATTTAACTTTCAGCTTTTCTGGTTGTTGATTGGCTATTTATGAACTGTTTTAAATATTACTTTATTGTTTCCAAGAATTACTAGTAGCATCATTAAACTTTCCAATTCATTATTGCCTCAAGGTTACCTCATTGTTAGCAACTTTCAGCTTCTATTCTCACAGCTCCAACATTATTAAATTAGGTAATACATTCACATAACATTATTATACATGTTCATAATAATATAAACATATACAATGACTGTAATATACACTTTATATATTGTAGTATACACATATTGCTTTAAGGCGGGCTGTTATTATATTTTATATTATATAATTAGACAAATCATTTAAATGTTAAAAATACTGCCTCAAGTTCTTGTGATAGGCTTTGTCCTAGCGTTTATAAAGTTGACTTCATGAAAATGTTGATTAGTAAGCCCAGTAGTACCAGTGGATATAGCAATAAGGTTAGAGATGCCGACTTTAGTGTGTATAATTTCTTTAAAAAGTATGCCAAAAAAAATGCAAAAATCTTAATTTCACGAAATGTCAAGAACTTTCGGCTGAGGCATGCTCATCAACTGCTCACTGTTTCACGTGTGTGTAGAAAGCGAAAAAGGATATGCTGTTAGCTTGGCCACTTGAATAACAGAGGATGCATAGAAAGATATGGTGTTTCTTTCTCTATTTGTGTATTACATTTCCATTATTGTGTGTCTTCTTGTTTTCTTGTAATTTTTAAGTGAACATTGCGATGGCATTTACAACAATGCGCAACATTCTGACGAAGTGAAGTTTGGTAACCGCGCAGTCACTCCATATTGGTTGTCACGAAACATCAAGGGATTTGGACCGCACAGTAGTACCAAATGAAGTCATGCCATATGCTTGCATTGATGGTGGATGTATATTGTTTGTTAGAACTTTGATTTTTTGTTGTTTTTTTTTTCTCAGAATAATGAAAGTTTTAAAAATACATAATCAGATAATGCGCCATGTGTGGATGCATTAATGGTAGCATTGTTTTTCAGAAATAATCATAATGTTGAACAGCAAACCCACCTATTATACACTGGATTATGTAAGTGTGCTAAGTTGTAGCATACCTAATGGTTATGTTGAAACATTAAGATGGGTCGTTGATTAGTTTAATAGTGAAGTATTTCTCATTCACAAAATATCAGGTCAAACAGCTGTTTTTCATTAGACTAACAGATTTATATTACACATGCGTAGAATGCCACAGGGATAATGGTGGAGAATGACACCATGGCACACAGACACTCCAAGGCATCTCTTAATTGTGGTATAAGCACAAAAAGAAAAGAGCAGATAAATATTTTGTTAAATGAAGATAGTGATGATGACAAACATTAATTGTTTAGCAAGGAATGATCAGGTGTTTAATTTTTACTTTTTCTACCATGTACATAGCACATGGAGAAGGTATTGAGTTCCACCCAAAAGTTTGATATCAAGATTTCACTGGAAATATGTTTTGTGGCCCCCAAATTAAAAAAAAAAATCTTTTTAGAAAAAGGTCAATGTGTGTCTATGAATAGCAAGCTCAAAAACCAAAATTCTGGTAAATATCAAACTTGGTATTTTCGTTCAGTACCTTCCTAAGGTGTGACACAATTTTAAAGAAAATCCTCCACGCCAAACTACCCTTTACATGGAGGATTTTCGAAATTTTTTACTTAATCTTCTTGTACACGATCAAATTTTTGTCAACTTCAGTACTTTATAATACTTTCCAGAGTTGTCATAACTTCACAACTTTTCTTGTCAAATTGCTTCAATACTTTTTAAAGTCTTTCAAAGCTAATAAGGACATACTCTAAACAATCATAGATTTGATGGCTTGACCAATGAAGTGCGAGTATTTACAGAGTGCCACAAAATCTGCAATATGGCTACGTGCCAAGGAATGTCATATGTGAGCTGATTAGGTTGTACAAAAGCTGACCATGTTGGTGCATTATGGGCTCCATGGATTACAACTAGGGCATATGAAGAAGTTCCCAGGCAGATTTCCAAGGTATGCATTAATGTCATCTGTCAACTTATATTATTTCTATTGTAATCTCATTTCATGGGCTATAATACGTGAAAATGCTGTATAATAAGGACAATATTTCATTGCAGATTGTTATATCGTGACTCTAATAGTAAATTACTTTTTACTTTCTCTACTACGTATAGTAAGTAGGGGAAGTATTGTATTCCACCCAAAAATTTGATACCAAGATTTCACTGGAAATACACGTTTTGAGGCCTCATGAATCCAAAAAAAAGTATTTTTGGAAACATGTCCGTGTGTGTCTGTGAACAGCATAACTCAGAAATGAACAGTTGGATAAACACCAAACTTAGTATTTAGGTTCAGTATCTTCCAGAGATGCGACACGAAGGTTTTCAAGAAAATCCCCCCCACCCCAGATTACCCTTTACATGGAACATTTTTATTTTCTCAAAAATGGCTCTAACGATTTGGATTAAAGTATCATATGTTTAAGACATTTTTATGGCAAATAAAATGTATATCTTGAATTTTCTGGGAATGTCTCCAAAAGTATTCTTCATTGTAAATGACTTTTGCATAACTGGTAAACCATAAGAGATAGACAAAATTTTACTACACAAAAAATGTACAACGTATTAAAATACACAATTTATGTCATATACATTTTTTTTATTGAGTGAACCAGTTTCGAGATATTGCTTGTTATTCCCTTAAATTTTCCAATACTTATACTTTTTCTCAAATGGAAATTTGTTGTTGTTATTGTTATTATTATTATTATTTTTGTCCTGGTAATGCAAAGAGAATGTAGTATACTCCACATAGCAACCAGCTCTTAAAATATTTGACTATAGCTTAAACCCTACTAATTCCCCTTGCATCTACAAGAAAATTAGCAACAAGATTAACATCTCAATATCTCGATTAACATGAAGCATATGGAGAATAAGCGTTTGTAAAAATAGTTTGTACAAGAGTAGAGAAAGTCATGTGAGTGTAACACATCAGATTTTTATGTGACAATTATCAGTGTGTTCTCAAGCGGTTCAGTTTGACAAAGAGACAACATGTGAATATATGTTTATGACACTGTCAAGTCTTGTCAAATATTTTTCAGTATTTGACAGTTTCTCTTGTAAACTCTTGTATTGAAAAACAAGTTTGATCATGTACAAGGAGCTTAAAAAGGCCTCTAATGAGTTTGATTAAAAGACCACATACTAAAGATTTTTAATCTGCAAATAAATTTTATATCTTGAATTTTCTGGGAATAGTCTTTGAAGTCCACTTCATTCAGAAGAAATGTTGTATAATCTTGTATAACTAGTAAATGTTAAGCAATAGAAGAAAACTTACTGCAAAAAAAATGTAAATCACTTTAAAACACTATTTATAATGAATTACTTTCATTGTGGCTTCAGCCCTTCTGAGATATCTGCGTTAATAGTTCAAATTGTTCAATACTTTGTCATTCTTTTCAAGTCCTTTCAGTATTCAGTTATTTCTCAAATTACATGGAATTTTAAGGCCAGCACATAGAATCAAGTTCTTAAAGGGGAATGAAACATAAAAATGAATATTTCATTCACCCATTAGTTTATTTGTCGTCAGGGATAAATAACAATGCAGTTTCACTGTCCCAGGTGAATGGTTATCGGGTTAGAACCTGTTATTGAGTTGACACATAATGTCATGAGAGCCACACTGCACTCAGACAAGACGTATGCAGCATATGTGTTTTAAATGACTAACAGGTTTACGTGTTAATTTTATTTACACTGAAATTTTGATCTACTGCTGCTATTGGATCTTAAGTGTTGTTGTTCACCAATGGCATTGGGGATTAATTGATCTGTATCATTTACCCTCTGGCTTCCCAATATAAAGTATGTAAGTTTTCACTTTTAAGGCCTTGGCAACTGGTGAGATGTTTGTTCAGGATGACATCTTCTTCACAGAGAGTGCACTTGGGTATAGGTAGGCATCGTATCTTGTAGAGATGTTCTGCAAGGCAATCGTGGCCAGTTGCCATCCTAAATAAGGCCAGTGCAGTCTTCCGTGGCATTTTTTGTATATCAACTCTATCTTTAATATTCTTATAATCTTTATCTTTTAATTTATCTTCTTCATCAAGTCTGCTGTCTTTTGAAATGTTTAATGTTATTTAATTGTTTATTTATTTCTATTTGTCCTACAGGTTTTATTTGTTGTATTGCACCTTTCCTTGTTAATTGATCCGCATATTCATTGCCCAAAAGTCCGACATGAGCTGGGATCCTTGTAGTGTGACATGATTTCTAGTTTCAACTGCTTTAATTAGGCTTCTTATTTTTTTAATATTTCTGGTTGTTTTATTATTGTAATTTACTATTCCATCTAGGCTGATTTTGAGTCTGATAAGATGATTATTTTTTGTTTTATGTGTGGTCTATGTAAAATGTTCTGTAATGCTGCTTTTATAGCTGTTAATTCTCCATCATAGTGGTTTGACGTTTCATTTAATGTTAGATACTGTGCAAAATGTTTACAATATACTCCTGCACTGGCATTTTTTTGTTATTGATGAGGGATCTAAGTTGAAGGCTATTATATGAAAAATCTAATGTGTTACACTCGCATGACTTTCTCTACTCTTGTACAAACTATTTTTACAAATGCTTATTCTCCATCTACTTCATGTTAATCAAGATAAACATTTGCAGACTATTTTATTGCTAATTTTCTTGTAGGTGTAAGGGGAATATGGTAGGCTTTAAGCGATAGTCAAATCTTTTAAGAACTGGTTGCTATGTAGAGCATTCTCTTTGCATGTCCAGGACATAAAAAAATTAAGCTTTTTTGGAAATGTGTGTGCGTGCGTGCGTGTGTGTGTGAAGTCGTTCACAAGGAAGAATACTTTTGGAGGCATTCCCAGAAAATTCAAGATATACATTTTATTTGCCATAAAAATGTCTTAAACATATGATACTTTAATCAAAATCGTTAGAGCCATTTTTGAGAAAATAAAAATGTTTGAAAAATGTTCCATGTAAAGGGTAATCTGGGGTGGGAGGATTTTCTTGAAAACCTTCGTGTCGCATCTCTGGAAGATACTGAACCTAAATACCAAGTTTAGTGTTTATCCGACTGTTCGTTTCTGAGTTACGCTGTTCACAGACACACACACACACACACACACACACATGGGCATCTTTCCAAAAATACTTTTTTTGGATTCATGAGGCCTCAAAACATGTATTTCCGGTGAAATCTTGGTATCAAATTTTTGAGTGGAATGCAATATTTCCCCTACTTACTATACGTAGTAGAGAAAGTAAAAATGTATTCTTTTCAGAGCATATCTGAGATGTAGACTGTGATATGTTTTCTAAACTGTCAGTATGTATTTAATGTTGAATATGAGCCAAATCGTCTAAGAAGGGCTGTCCAAAATAATTTTCTTCAGAGCATGATAGGCTTTTGTTTCGCCTTTAATCCATAATTTATTTCTTGGTCTTACAAAAATTTATCATGTTCACAAGACTTCCATTTGCCGATTTCTAGCCATTTATGTTCATTTTTTATGATGAATTGAGAGTATTTTTCAATTAATATGTTACTGTTCTGATTACAGTTTTGCGCAGCCACCATAAATGTCTATTTATACTGGCTTTCCATGCCATCAGCTCTGGATATTCTTTTTCTACCATTTTAATTTTTTTTCGTTAGACTTTTAGTTAAATGCCATATGTCAAATTAATGTTCAACTTCCGGATACTGAGTTTTTAACAGGTATCTTACACCTTTATATCTGTCAGAGAGAAAAACTTTAACTCTACACATTTCCTGTTTTGCAAGCCTAGTCATTATGTTGTCACAAGCAGTCTTATCCAAATCACTTTTCACCGTACCTCTTTGAACACATTCAAAATCAATAATTTTGCAAGAATTGAATCCATGACAGAATATGCTAAATATTTGGCTGAAAATGCAGGGGAGTCATACTGCCCATCCCGTGCCAACCATATAGGTATACCACAACCTTGTAATCAATTGAATTTCTTTTTTTCTTACTTGAACCCAAAATGCTCTAAAAACTGGTGCTGCAATGTTTTGAATGGTTTTATTGAAAGCACGCCTTGAAAACATTGCCAAACCCAGTGATTTGCAGGACTTAATTACTGAAACAATATATCACATGATAATAATAAAGAGCTTGCTATTAAAGCATTTCCTTCCAGTTTGTTCCATGATAAATTTTGTTAGTTCCAAGTGAATGTATACTACCGCAATAACACACTGTATTAGGGCATAGCGTTGTCCCTTTACTGTAATGAGAAGTTGTTTTGACTTCATTTTACATAAAACACATACCTTGAAAAATAAAAGGAGAGACGTCCAAGCAACAATGAAATATTCTGCTCTAGCTTCATTTCCATGTATGGTGAAAGTCTGTGCTTCTTCCTCGTTATCACTTGTATCAGAATCTGAAGTATAAGGTAGAAACTTTCTTTCAGCTTAACCTGATCTTCCTCATCATTGCTTGTTTCGTAGATATTTTCAGGTTCCAACAATATATATTTCCTTATGATTCCAGTACCTAGTTCACATTGTACTTCTTAATTCTTGGTTTTTTCATTACCTTCTATTCTGAATTCTCTTTCACTACTTTTATCATCATCGCCTTCGTCAGTCTTATTGCAAGTAACACTATCTCGTAGCTCAGAAACTGTGCTTTTATTGTCTTACTAGAACTTGATATGTGGAAGTTGTCTTCATTTTTACTTTTAGTAGGAATAGTTCCAGGTTTTAATAAAGGCCTTCTGAAATTTTCATCTGTCATAAGCTGCTTCTTTAATAACTGTGTTCTGTTCATATGTGCCTTTAAAATGGAAGGAACATACATGAGCACCAAGACCAGGCAAATAATCTTTTCTTCTGCAAAATTCTACCCATATCCTATACCTTTTGGGAGATTTGTCTGTTTGGAAACGTGAGAAAATGAGTTCCCTTCTCACGTTAAGCCATGTGCACAGCATTGAGGCATTTTATTTGTCACAATATTATGTTGTTTGTATAATACTAAACTAACTCAGTAACACCACCACAAGGTACAGTACTGTTGAACTTAAATACTTTTTGAAAACGTATTACTGCATGTGCAGCGATCACTGACTCGTGATCTGCCAACTGCTGAAGCGCACGGCTGGCTCTGATAACTTATAAGGTGGTTATGATTTCACTTGCACAGCGATGACTGTGTGGCGGAGTAAGAAAACAATCCTACCACTGCATTTTACAGGGCATATCCTTTATATAGGAAGAAACATGATTTTGGTGTTTCGTTCCCTTTTAAACATTTGACTTCCTATTCCCTTTATATCTGTAACAAAATTTGTAATGTAAGTATGTATGGAAAGTTTTGTTTTGATTAAAATCAAGAAGATAGGATAATAAATTTTCTTAATAATTTGTATACCCACTAATAAGTGATAAGAGGGTAGAGAAAGTCATGTGAATGTAACATAAGATGTTTAGTCTATGGTTTCGTAATTTGGCACGAGAAAAGATAGATAATGTTTGAGTGATATTGTATTCATTGGTACCTTTTATAAAATACATGTCAAGGTCAACTGAAACATTGATGCAGTTCGTTAAAAGTGACAAGTGTATCCTTTCTATGATTTGACAAAGAAAAAAAATTATTACAATGTGTTCAACTTGCATCATAACCAGGGTTAGGATTTTTAGGTGCGCACCTTTTTTCTTAGGATAAGTTAAAGCTGTGCGGAAAGATATCACAGTGTGAAATTTTGTTTCTAGTTGCAAAAAGAGGCATTTTTTCTCTCACCTTTTTCCCTTTTATGGGACCTATACACCTTTTGGCAGTCACCTCAGCTTGCTGTGTACATGCGAATACTAAGCCTACCTCTTTCAGTAATCGCCGTGCAGGAATTGAAAGCACACCTGCAACAAAGGAAAATAATTGTATGTTCGACAAAAACCTCTTTCTCTCGCTTTACTGCTATAAAGTAGCCCACAATAATGCAATTGACAATGAGTGATTCTATCCCACCAGAATCAGTAGCCTGCTGTTCGTGAATGTGGGTTTGTTACTGTGCGAGACGTCATCTGTTTGCGTGGAGGCGAAGGCTGGGTATGCAGAGATGGCAGTAACCTTACCCATGCAGTTCTGAGAATTATGAAGACTGGGTTCTGCTTGAAACTACTAGAAATCGCTGAGACTAAAGTACCAGCATGAATGAGAACATTCTGGTAATTGTCGCGGTGTTATGAGAATGTGGACAGCGAATGGGCGCAAGAGTGAGTTGTGTGACAGTCGCATTGTGTTAGCAAGTGAACTAGTGCTAGCTCTCCAAATGAGTGTACCATGCCAATGGTGTCCAGTGCTCGATTTATTGTTCTGGCTGAGGAATTTAAACAAGATTTTGTAGACACTGTGGAACTGTTACGCGATGTACTATTTGTGATTCAGGAATTTTGTTAAATGAAAAACACCAGTGAGATCACATTAAACAACACATTTCCAGCTCTAAGCATCAAATGAACAAGACTCTTCAAGCAAACAAATCGCGGCAACCTCTATTATGAAATGCATTTCAACAGAGTTCTTCAAAAAGCCAAAATTTGAAGGAATTAAAGATTGATTTGTGTGCAGCTCTTACACAAGCAGGAATTCCACTCAATAAGGTGAAGCATCCAGCCTTCAAGGGATTTCTTGAAAAATACACAAAGGTGTCAATGCCCGATGAGAGTACTTTAAGAAAAAACTACATGGAGCCTGTTTACCAAGAAACCATAGAAAGAATCATGGAGAAAGTTCTGATTGTGATGTGGGAATAATTGTGGATGAAACCATAGACTCAATGGAACGATATGATTTGAACATTTTTAGTTTTTCCCTTAGCAGGGGAGAAAGTTAAGCCCATGTTAAAAATGTACGAGCTGCAGAAAGCCAATGCCAGTACAGTAATGCAATCCATTATGGACTTCTGCCAAAAACTCTGCCCTACTGGTATTGAGTTTCAGCTGTTAACCAATTGAAACCTTTATTTCCTAACTTGAAGCATGTGACATGCTTGCTCATGTTCCTTCACAGGGTTTGTGAATCCATAAGGAATGAATACGACATCGCAAATCAATTCATCTCTGCCCCGAAGAAGATTCTACTGAAAGCTCCGAGCTGTGTTGTTTACTACAGGGAAATCACTGGCCTGCCCCTTCCAAATTTTCCGGTCATTACTCGCTGGGGATCTTGGATTGAGTGTGCTGCTATGTTTGAGAATTTTGACAAAATTAAAGAGTTTGTGTTTTCTTTGGATCCATCCAATGCAGGTGCAATTTCCAAGGCACAGCAACTTCTGTTACCAGAGAAAATACATAATTTGCAGACAGATCTATATTGTGTCCATAATTACAAGTACCTGCCTGCAGCTATTAAACAATTGGAAGAACAAGGTCTGCAAATGGAAAAACAATGGGATATTTTTACTTCAGTGAGAGAGCAGTTAGATGGCTTTGCCTAGGACAAACTTGAATCTAGTCTTCAGAAGAATCCAGACATTGAGGAATTCGCCACATCTGTAGAAATGAAATAGTTTTATTTATGGATGCTCTTTAACTACTATGGTCCTTAGCGTCCCATTCTATATTGGGCGTGAAAGACCAGAAATTTTGCTCAGAGGTCTCTTATCAGGCTTGAGGTTCTTTTACGTGCCGTAAATCTACGGCACCACCGGCTTTACTTCCCTTCCGAAGGAAACCATGCTAAGGATTTTTATGCCCGAAAAAATCCATCGCCCTCCGCCGGGTTTGAACCCACGACCTCGGGAACTAGAGGCTAGCACGGTACCACTAGTCCATGGAGGACACATTTTAGAGTTGCCATTCCGAGTGAATACAGTGTTTCCCCACTGGTTTCTGTGGATGTTGAAAGAAGCTTTAGCATCTACAAAGTCATTCTATCTCGTAATAGAAACAGACTTACTTTTAAAAATGTGGAGATGCTTAATGTCTTGAAGTACAACAGCTTCATGTTTTTTCCTTCTTTTGATGAGTGATAATTTGATGTACTTGTTTGTAGTTCAATAAATTAGAATAAAGGAAAGAGAAATTGTTGAATTAGTTAAGGGAATGCACAACTGAAATTAACCCAAAATCTCAAAAAATATATATAAAAAAAAAATAAATATGTTCCCAAAAAAATTCTCCATTGCTTGTACTTTTAGAATCCACTTTTATTTTTGACCTAGCAAACGCTTCAGGATCATTACAAGACTTTTTAAATACCCTTGCACATTTGATTGCTAGCTATTTATATTTTTAAAACTTCATTTTAAGGCGTTTCTTATTTTCAGCATTTCTGCATATTCAAAATGTTCTACACGATGTTTTCATCCATTCATATTGACATTTTTTTGCTTATTTCAAAAACCCAAATAAATAAAACTCTTACAATTTTTCTGTGTAATGAATAGTTTTTGTGCTACTAATTTTTGAAGATAGCAATGTATACAAAAAAACGAAAAAAAAAAATGCACATATAAACATATTTTTCTCTTAAATTAAGAATGGTAGGAAAAAAATTATATGACAGATTTGTAGTTCCTTGACATAGAAGCAACATAAGATATTTTTTTTTAATGCATCATGTGTTGCATTTTGCATATATCCATAATTTTATATTTTGAAAATTAACAATTATATCTAAAGAAGACTGACCATGTTAAAATTAAATTTCAGCCCAATTGAATGGATAGTTTAGAAAATAGCAATATCAGTTGTGCATCCTCTTAAATAAACCAGCACCTTATTGTCCCTTTTTTCCCCTTATTTGAGCACCTTTTCCCTTCCTTTTTTCATTTGAAATTATGACCCAGAAATCCTAACTCTGGTTATAACTATACTTTAGATTTGTATGCAAATGCATATTTAATTTGTTTTTGCTTGTGATTTGCAGTATGTTTCATGTTCTTCTTTAAAGTATATAATATTGCATATTTCATCATTTTTTCATATATCGAGCATATAATAGACATACAATTTTTAATTTAAAAAATACCTAATATTTAAATACATTGTGACAATAATAAAGCCTTTACTATGGAGGGAGGTTCAGGCTTTACAGAGAAATCCTGACATTAAAGTTTTGTGTTCTGTGTATAGTAGAACTTCGTGAAGAAATTTCTCCAAAGTTAGTAAGTGCCCAACCACATCTGTAGGCGTGGAAACATCATTCACAGCGTGCAAACTTGTGTTCACCAATACACTTATACCTGAGTATTTGAAGAAAATGATGAAATCAAAGCATGACCAAAATGATGTAAGTATTTACATTGCAAATACAAAAAAACTGATGTACATTCACATGAGTTTCTCTACCCTCTATCATTTATATAGTGGCTATACAAATTATTATTCTTATGGAAGTTTATTTTTTCATCTACTTCACTTGAAAATTCAAATCCAGATAAACATTTGCAGAAATAGCTACATTACACATTTCATTAGTATACAAAAGGTTTGTTCCAACATACGGTTCTGAACGGGTTCCGAACTAATTCCAACACATGCTAATGCACATGCGCCAGTACGGTACGTTCACAAAACTAATTTGGAATTTTGTGTGGTTGGAACACTACTTGAATCGTTCGCATTCTGTCACGGCCTTCTTCGTTGCACGGTCAATCAGAAGACGATCAAATATCTACGTTTACAGCGTTGATGAATGAAATCAAACTCGTAAGCGTTTCTTTCATACTGATTCCAGTCCTAATATTCGAGCAAAAATAAATCGCGTTCGTTTATCGGCTTAAAGCCATTGATACTGAGTTATTGCGAATAACAATTGTAATATATAGATATTATATTTAAACCAGAACCCGGAAAAAGTAATTTAACACAATTCCAATTTAACATTAGGTTTCCTGCTACAGAAACTTCTAAACACAGTGTTTAATTTAAAACTCCAATACTCTGAGACAATGACACCCCACATAAATTCTATTCCGAATGTAATGCAATTAATACAAAACTACATGGTACCAATGTATGCTTATGATCAGGGTTAGGATTTTTAGTTGCAAATTTCAGATGAAAAAAGGAAGGGAAAAGGTGCTCAAATAAGGTGAAAAAAGGCACAATACGGTGCTGGTTTATTTAAGGGGATGCACAACTGAAATTGCTATTTTCTAAACTATCCATTCAATTGGGCTGAAATTTTTATTTCTTTATATATAATTGTTTTGTGAATTATAGCCCAGTCGTAATAATTCTCGGAACTGCGCGGTTGAGGTTATTGTCGTCTCTGCCTGCCCAGGCTTCGTCTCCACACAAACAGATGACGTCTCTCACAGCAACAAACTCACATTCACGGACACCAGGCTACTGATTCTGGTGGGATAGAATCACTCATTGTCAATTGCATTATTGCGGGCTACTTTATAGCAGTAAAGTGAGAGAAAGAGGTTATCGTCGAACACACAATTATTTTCCATTGTTGCGGGTGTGCTTTCAATTCCCGCGCGGCGTTTACTGAAAGAGGTAGTCTTACTATTCGAACGTATACAGCAAGCTGAGGAGAAAGTTAAAGAATAAATTGGAATGAAACTTAAAAGAAAAAAGGGGATTATGGGCATGGTTGGGGGGAAATGGTATAAATGTGCCAGAAAGGGGTAAATGTCCCAAAATAACGGAATAATGTTTAAATGGAAATAATCCTCTTCTTCGGAAGTCGATGCATCATTAAAAAGATCACTGTCACCTTCTAAATCACTCATTATTGTTATCTTTGAACGCTGTTTTGCTCCTTGGCTTTGTTAGACGTTTGTTCTTTTCCTCAAGTATGTCGCCATACTACTCAACAGCGAGCAACTGCTTACCAAACACCTTTGCTATTCCGTATTGAGAAATAAACACGAATGGAGGAATAAATTATATATTCAAATTTATTTTCTACTGAATACAGAGAGTATGTTGCTTTTTCAATACTCTCTGTCGGGTTTGTTCCAAGCGATTAGAATCGATTATGAATTAACTGAGTATGCGCTGTAGACCATACAATCTGCGCATGTCTGGAATTTTCAGTTCCTATTCTTAATCACGAACCGATTTCACTCGTTCCGAACTAGTTCCCAAATACGTTGGAACAGCAAACTGGAAATTCAGAATTGGTTCTGAACTGATTCTCTGTCGTGTTGGAATGCCACTTAGCTACTGCGCACTCTCAGATAATTCGGAATCGATTCTGAATCGTGTGGGAACAAACCTAAAGAAAATAGATGTTTAAGAAATGGATGCTATACGCTTGCCTTAAAATTCCATGCTGTTTCCATGCAATTGCCAGAAACAACTGAAAATTGACTTAAAAAGAATGACAAAATATTGAACAAATCAAACCATTAATAATGGATATCTCCGAAATGGCCGATGCCACAAAAAAAGTTATTTTAAATCAATTGTGTGCTTTAGAGATCTACATTTTTTGTGCGGTACATTTTTTTGTATCACTTAACGTTTACCACTTATACAGGGTGATTTATGAAGAACTGACACATTTATTTCTTTAATTATTTCAAAACGAGTTATGCTAGCAACAACTTATACCTGAAATGCACAGGAATTTTAGGAGATTATTTACCTCTATAGCAAATGTTGAAAATGTCCTCCATCCTGCATAAGGCACAACTCAGCACGTCGTTCCATGTTACTGGCCACTAGGAGAACTCTGTTGTCAATAGCTTGAATCTCCTGTGTAATGTGCTTCAGATCGTCCAATGTCTGGGGATGTGTGGTATAAACCCTGTCTTTTAAGTAACCCCATAGAAAGAAGTCCAGCGATGTCAAATCTGGAGATCTTGGTGGCCACAGGTTCTTGGAAATTATCCGGTCGTCAAAGAAACTTGTAGTTAGTGCCATGAATTCATTTGATGTATGGCATGTAGCGCCGTCCTGCTGAAAATATCCTTGACTCAGCTCTACATCGTCTAGTTGCTCATGAAAATCTGTCAGTACTCTGCACTGTTCACATTGTTTTTTTAAAAAATAATTGGTCCCACTATTCACTATGCGGATATTGCATAGTGAAACTCCGATTTCAACTGGGTGCATATGAGAATTCACATAAATGGAACCATGCTTTATCTGTGAACCATGTGATGGACAATTTGACAGGATTTTGCACAATGAATGCCTGAAACTAATGACAATAATTCAGTTGTCTATCCTTATCCAGTTCCTGTAGTTGGACAACAGTAATCCTATACGGCTTTAGGCCTGCACTTTTCACAGCTCTCTGACACATTGAGTAGGTGTACCCTGTCTCCTGTGACAAACATTTTAACAATTTTTTGGGTGACTGGTCCAGTTGTGCTCTTACGTCAACAACCGTGGGAAGCCTAGATGAACGAGTTTTGCCTTTTTCACTCACCAGAGATCCGGTTGTTTCCAATTTGTTTACCAGTCCCACTATTGCGCTTCTTTGGGGAGAATTCCGAACACCAAATTCTCTCTGGTATGCCCTTTGAGTAGCTGTAACTGAATTTGTAATCCATTATTGCTTTACAAGGAAGAGTCGTTCATTTAATCTGTACTCCATTTACACGTTGACTAGAACAAAATCTCAAAAACAGTTGCAGACAATAAAACTAACAATTACGAATAAAACATGAACATCTGCGCATCTAGTGACAGGCAATCGAAACTCCAGAACATTACGCTTTAATTTGGTGCTAAAATTGGGGCATTGAGTGAAATTCGAATAGAATAATTAAAGAAAGAAATGTGTCAGTTCTGTGTACAGGATTATACAAAATTCCTTCCGAATACAAAGGACTTAAGCTATTCCCAGAAAATTCAAAATTTACATTTCATTTGTCATGTAAATATCTTTAATATATGGTACTTTAATCAAAATCGTAAGAGCTATGTTTTAGAAAATCAAACATTTCGTAAAATCTTCTATGTAAAGGGTAGTTTGGGGTGGTGGATTTTCTTGAAAATCTTTGTATTGCATCGTTGGAAGGTACTGAACCTAAATACCAAGTTTGATATTTATCCAACTTCATTTTTGAGTTAATGCTGTTCAGACACACGCATGCACGCACGCACGCACGCACGCACGCACGCACGCACGCACGCACGCACGCCTTTTTCTATAAATGCTTTTTACTTTCTCTACTACGTATAGCAAGTAGGACAATTATTGCATTCCACTCAAAAATTTGATACAGAGATTTCACCAGAAATACATGTTTTGAGGTGCATTGAATCCAAATAAAGCATTTTTGGAAACATGTCCTTGTGTGTGTTTATATGTCGGCCTGTCTGTGAACAGCACAACTCAAAAGCGAAAAATCTGATAAATGCCAAACTTGGTATCCAATTTCAATATTTTCCAAGGATGCGATATGAAGATTTTCAAGGAAATCCCCCACCCCAGACTACCCTTTACATGGAACATTTTTCGAAAATTTTGATTTTCTCAAAAATGGTTCTAACAATTTTGATTAAAATATCATATTTTAAAATATTTACATGGCAAATGAAATGTATATCTTTAATTTTCTGGGATTGTCCCCCAAAAGTCTTCTTCATTTTTAATAACTTTTGCATAACTGGTAAACCTAAGAGATAGACAAAATTTACTACACAAAAAATGTAGATCTTGTTAAAACATGGAATTTATTGTACGTTTTTTTGTCCAGTGCACCGTTTCCAAGATATTCCTTGTTATTTGTTTGAATTTTCCAATACTTATACTTTATCTAAAATGGGAATTCGTTATTCATTTTTTATGTTCTGCACATGCAAAGAGAATGGAATGCTCCACATAGCAACCAGCTCTTAAAACATTTGACTATCGCTTAAAGTCTACCATTTTCCCCTTGCACTTACAAGAAAATTAGCAATAAGATAGTTTCTGCAAATGTTTATCTCAATTAACATGAAGTACTTGAAGAATAAGTGTTTGTAAAAATAGTTTGTACAAATAGTAGGGAAAGTCATGTGAATTGAACACATCAGATTGTTTTTGGCTTCAGGGGGCCTCAAAATACGCATTTCCAGTGAAATCTCTATCAAATTTTTGGGTGGAGTGCGATATATTCTCTACCTACTGTGTACGTGATAGAGAAAGTAAAATATATGAGTTTAAAGTTAACAATTTCAGTGCATATTTAAAAGATTTCGACATGCCTACTCGTAATACATTGTAGGCTTCTCCAAGATATCATTGAAATTTCTTCACCAATGCGAAATCCTTTTCTTCCTGGGGGGAGGCACATTAATAGACAATTTGCTGGAGATGTGCGATGTATTGCTGCACAGAGGAACTATGGTTTGTAGCCTTTCTGCTTCATCAGGTCGCGAAATGAAAATGTTCTGCTACACAAAACTGTACTTTACTATACCACATGCATCTGCATTTCACATAGCAAATGTGCTTTGTAAAAACTTAGGCTTTCATGGCCGGTGTTAGTTCTCCGTTGGGCTTCCTCAGAGGTAGCTGACTCATGGCTGGAATAGCAAGAGTCTTGCTATTGAAACATTAGGTGCTAAAACATCTACTGGATCATGGCCTACAAGCCCAGGAACTTCTTTTCATTGGACAAATGTGCTTTATTCTGCTTGCTAGCAGGGCCAACATAGGTGCTGATGTCAGACTAATGAGGATGCCATGTGACCTCTTTGCAAATTAAATTATATTTACTGTCATTTTTGCCTTTGGATCTACATGAATGGTTGAAATGTGAGTGTAATCAGACTTTTATGCATGTTCCAAATACTTTTGCCATTTAAAAACTGTTACTTCTTGATGCAGGTAGACAATAGGCCACCTAATTTGAACTTCTGAATGACAAAAAATGCTAAGGAAGGTTTACAAGTCTTTGATAGTACAACAAACATTTTAGAATCATAATAGAACTTCAGAAGTTGTCGACTAGCAGTGAATATCATGTACTCTTTGGATAAAGTTGTTACTATACATGGAGTGAGTTAAAAGCGACTAAATATGCATGAATATTCAGGATGCGACAGTTAAGTGCCCCCATCAAAAAAAGTGATCCTGGTTGTAATGTACAAACTTGATATTTTTGGGCAAATTATTCCTATATTTTATGCATATACTTAGCATCAAAACCTTTGAGTAACCTTTACTCCAGTTCCACAGATTTCTCTACGGAAGTTTCTGGAAGCCAAAACCATTTAAATAACCTCTATCAAGTAAGTTTTCTTATTCTTTTTACTGATGTTATAATTGCACTAAAATAGAGCAAATTGTGTATAAATTTACTTAATGGTTACAGACTATATACCATGTATAAAATCTTTAAATTTAAAGGAGATATGAAAGAAATGGAAGGGAGAATGGGGAAGTCTGCAAGTAAGTGCACGCTATTCTTGTTCATACTTGTCAACTTTTACAGTACAGTAAAATGTACAGGAGCAAAGGCATTTTTACCGTTTTACAACAAAGGAAGCATTTTTACAGTTTTTTGGGCAGATTCAAACTATTACAGATTTTCTCCATGGACAACAACAAAGCATTAAATTGTATTACATTATAACCTATTGTAACTTAAGATAACATTCTGAATGGTACACAGTGCTATGATAAGCTAGAGCTTATCTGCATGTCTGTCTTTCATCATGATCATGGTCTCCCTTCACTGGGCTGCAACAAAATGTATAGCACCACTAGTGACCTCTATTAAATAGTATACACTGCTGTGATAGGCCAGAGCTTATCTGTGCATCTATCCTTAATGATCATGGTACCCCTTCTCACTGGATTACAACAAAATGTATATCACCATTAGTGACCTCTAGTAAATGTTATACAGTGCTATGATAGACCAGAGCTTATCTGTGTGTCCATCATAATCACGGTCCCCCTTCACTGGGCTACAACAAAATGTATAGCACCACTAGTGACCTCTAGTAAATGCTATACAACGCTATGATAGACCAGAGCTTATCTGTGTGTCTATCCTTGATCATGATCATGGTCCCCCTTCACTGGGCTGTAACAAAATGCATAGTTTGCAGATTTAAAATTTATTGCACTACTAGTGGACTAGTAATTGGGCGTCCAGTTCAGTAATGGATGATTTGAGTTGCAAGGTCAACTCTCTCACATAAATTGTTTATCTCATTCACATTCTAGGTTTTTGGGACATGTTTCCAAATATGCTTTATTTGGATATATTTGTCATTTTTATCAGATTTTTCGCTTTTGAGTTGTGCTGTTCACAGACAGATGACATATAGACACATGTACACACTTACAAGGACATAGTATAGATCCCCAGCAGCTAACAATAATTATTTTCTTATAGCACAGAGAAAATGCTAGATGCATTGCATGTGGGTAAAATAAAAATAATTATGAGAGATGTAAATATTGATTTGCTAAGCAATAACTCAGCAAACCATAAATTTAATAGAAACTTTGTTTAGGCAGAATTTGAAAATTGGTATAAATGAACCCACTAGGGTGACTAAACAAGCTAAAACTTAATGATTAAAAACTTGTACTATTAACCGTGAAGTATTCTTCATGATGGTAGATTGAGTCACACATTTTGACACTCACCTTCACTAATTAAATGTTGTATAAAACAGAAACATTTTCGAGGGTGTTTGTCCTCATCAGCGACTGAGTCACCCAAGAAATAAGAACTACTCAGCTGTCTGCCTTTAGTCATGGTCTCCAATGAATTTATTTATAATCTTAATGTACACAGAAACAAAACTAATACCTATCACATTCTTCTGTTTTTTTAACTGTAATTTATCATTGCTTTTTGCATGGGATTACATTTTAGAGAAATATCACAGAAAAAGACTGAAAAAGATATTTACGTTACAAAAAGGAGTATTAGTAAAAGTAGATAAACAGCATTCGTGGAGACCAATTTTTAAAAATTTGTTTCCTGTATGCATATATATGAAAGCATAAAGAATATTGTATTAGATAAGCATGAGCAAAAAAATAAGAATGTTTGTAAATATTGTTTGAGAGACAACAATGAATATTTTAATTCAACGCTTAGGGGTATTCAAACAACCGAGATGTAAAAAGCATGGGGAAACAGCTATTCAGTAAGGTAGCTAGAGAGATAAAAATAACAAATGTATGTTAAAATTGGCAAAAAAAAATATATTTACTAGGTAATGTTTTTTAGTTTACAAGAATATAAATTAAACAACACAATGTAGAATAACTTGTAAATATTTATATATCAGCTGCATGATGTCACACATTTATTGGGGAAGATACTGTTGACTTTAAGATCATGAGACAGCATGTTCATTCTCTCACAATATCCTGTTCCAGGGCGAGTACTATGATCATCTGATAAAGATACTGGAGAACAGCATCGAGAACACCGAATTGGAAGAGAGGCATGAATGTGTGAAAGGAAATGATTCTGAGCAGCATGTTGAGAGGAAAGGAAAGACCTGCAGCCCGCATTTAGACAAAAATGGAGTAGAATCAACTACCAGGACAAAACGAACAAAAACTGAGAATGGATCAAGCTCAGCAAATGCATCTGGTATGTAACACCTAGGTTTTGTAGAGTTGGACAGCTTGCTCTAGATCAGTACTCTCTTAACCATACTTAGTATATTTGACAAGTATTGTTAAAGGATGTTGAGTGGGCATTTCGAGTTCTAAGAGCTTGTTTCACCAACTGACATTACGTTTTAACACATGTTGAAGTTATTTAACATTTTGTTAAACTTTGTGTTAACTTAACATTGCCATGTTAAAATTTGCAAAATGGTTGCCACAAACCAAGTTGTTGATGTGGAGTTGTTGAGTCAAGCCATTTGTAAGCAAGTAATTGCTGTGTGTCATAATGAATTTGAAAACCTGCAAGAGCAGGAATATTTAAAGGATACAGGCATGAGCAGGCTTGTAGAGGAAGTATAACTGAGGTTAAAATACTACCAACAGAAAAATGTCCCTTTCTCTTATGCTTCTGGCATTTCCAAAGCTTTTTGTGGGTTTATCCAGAAGCCATTGTTTCAAGAAGTGAATACCATTTTTGTTGGGGTATACTTGATTCTTAATCATTGATAACACATTTTCATTCACTTTAATTTTTATTGTATAGTCCACCACCAGTTTTAAATTGTTCTAAATGCTTTTTGTACCTAGCATTTTTATGGTGCATTTTATGTTACTGGACCTGGGAGAAATGCAGCAAATGGAATTAAATTCCTTGTAGATTTTCTCCCAGGCTGCACTCTTATCCTTTAAGTCTGTTGCTTTTTTTGCACTTGATAATTCTTCCATATTTAGTAACCAATTCTGTAATTAATGCCTTTTTGAGCAATGAAAAATTAAAGATTAAAAACAGAAGCATTATTAACAGTGAAGTATTCTTCATCTTGATAGTTTTGTTGAGTCATACTCACCTTTACTTTTAAAAGTTTAAAACATAAATGTTTTCGAGGACCTTTCATCCTTATCAGCTGTTGGACTGAAGCTGTCTTTTTGTCTGCTCTTCCTCCTCCTGCTGCTGCTGCAACTGATCCTTTTGCTATCTTGTGTCAAGGGCACACTTTGTTTAAAGGTATGATTTCGAAATTAATGATGATGTTTTTAATTATATATATCTTTACCCAGATATTAAACACTATTGGTGTGGTGAGTGGTTTCAACAATTTTATACTTTGGCCAATATCATGATTTTCCATCCAAAAATAGACAAATTCTGGCAAAGAAACCCCAGAAACTAATAGAAGATTCTCTGAAACTTTTGAACCTACAGGGTAACAACATTAAATTTGCTATTGATAGAAGAAAACAACACCTTACCCTTTCTGGACCTTAAAATGAATAGGGAGCAAGACAGTTTTAAACGTGGAGTACATAGAAAATGTACACATGTGGATAATTACATACAGAAAACCCAACTTCACACCAGCTAGCTGATTCACCGCCTGTACAATATCTCGTTGAGTAATGAGGAGCAACAACATATACAAAAAATAGCAGCAATTCAACTTGCACCTCATAAAGGACATGCTGAAAAGGAAGGAGAAACTCAAGGATATTTCACAAACAACCATACTAACACCACTCTCAAACACAAAATGGATGTATAAAAAGTTCACATATCATCCTTGGGCTTTTACAAAATTTGAACATCCTTCAATAAATGTAATATAAGACTAGTCCACCAACCAACAAATTCAGCCTGAAGTATCTTATAAACAGGCCTCTTAACAACACAATCCTGAATACATTGAAATCAGATTACTTGTGAGAAATACTACACTGATGTGCTAAACCTAAGGACGAGATGGATAAAGTAACATAAATGAACTAGTTGGTGGAAGTAGATGACGGTGCGGGAGCATGTTGCCAGAGGTCTCTCACACATACAGGGAAAGCTGGTCGTCACATGGCGTGGGTGTAGTGAGCCTATAGTGCCAAATGGGTCTGGTCCCGCAACACGGGGCAGTTGACAAAACAGCACAAGACGGTTTGTGGCAATTAGCAAGCTGTTATGTTGCACTGTAGTGGTGTTCTTCTTTGCAACATGGCCTGTAGACACCATTTGGATGACTTCACACAGGGAAGAATGAGGCAGTATTTTTAACACAAATGATTTCAATCAAATTATATAATATAAAATATAATAACAGCCCGCCTTAAAGCAATATGTGTATAATATATAAAATGCATGTAACAGTCATTGTATTAATGTTTATATTATTATGTACATGTTTAATAATGTTATGTGAATGTATTACTTAATTTAATAATGTAGGAGCTGTGAGAATATAGGTCAAAAGTTGCAAAGAATGAGGTAACCTTGAGGCAATAATGAATTAGAAAGTTAAATAATGCTACTAGGCGGCGCTGTGGCCGCTTACCTCCCACCGAGGCGGCCCGGGTTCAATCCCAGGGACCTGCATGTGGGATTTGTGGTGGACGAAGCGGCGTCTGGGTGGGTTTTCTCCGGGTTCTCCGGTTTCCCCCGCCATTCATTCCACCAACTGCTCCTTCACCTTTCCTTTCATCCATTTGCATATCCAAGACAAAAGACACGAATTCGTAGTGTCGAAACTTTTCCCTCCCATTACATCAAGTTTAAAGTCACATGGTAATTAGAACCAATCGGCATGAAGTAGTAGCATGAAGTAATAAAAGAACAACCAATCAAGAGTCGTTCCTATTATGTCAAGTGCATCCTAATTAGACTTTCACCTTAGCAGCATTTCTTAACGTTGCATAATGTCCTGTCATGTTAAGTAAAGTTCACCGTAATCTCGGCTTCACGAGGTGCGCAATGGCACCTGAGACATTAGTTATGGTGCGGCTTGCTGACGCCCGACTGTGGTCAGCAACATTGTCTTGATACCCTCCTCATGTATAATATGGAAGTGCTATTAGCATTTGCATATCAGTTGAGACACTCAAGGCTCGGTCATGCAGGTTACGATGAATCAATTCTATCAGCTTTCCAACTTTTGCTTTACTAAACCTAATCTGTTTCTGAAGTTTTGTCATACTTTCCAATGATGCCTAATCTTGGTAGATAAGCTTTCCTCCACGTCTTGTTCTGTGAGTTCTATGCCCATCACTCCAGTCATCCATTTTGGAAAGATGATCTGTCTTTAATCTACCCCTCTGAGGTAAATCATAATTTGGTCCGGACCAAGGCATTTGATCCCTGAAGCAATGCAAGCCCTGGTTTATGAATAAGAAAATCGATGGTCCACTGCAAATCCTCCAGAAGTGGTAAGTTGGTGTGGACTGTGAATACCGCCCTTTCTGATATGTTAATAAGAAATGCTCCTTGTTTTACCTTACACTTTATTGTATTCCTATTTGAACTCAGTATACAAACATAAGAAATTGTTTTGCACACATTTCTTAATTTTAATTAGTTTACGTGAAAAAAAATATTTTTCTACACATCCTACTGAATTTTTAAACTTTTTCAATGTGAGTTATGGAAAATAATTTCAATTGAACAATTTAATATTTGTTAATTAGTGCACAACAATTCATAATTTTTGAAGCTATTCTGAAAACTTCAAGCTAATAAGTTATAAACTGTGGCCCAAGGAGGGTTTGAATAGTGACAAATGGAATTTAAGTTCAACATGGTGCTTTACCTAAATGGTACAGGACCAATTAAATATCTATTTATGGCTTTAAAATTATTGATATTAAAAAAACAATTGTTTAGCATGAAAGTACAAGTATAATAAAAATGCAAAAATCATAAAATAATTTTTTTTTTATATTCATCAAATTTCACCAATGCATTGCCTTACGTAGAACCATTCCCTAATGTCTGCAGTCTGGAGGTATGAGTGCTGGAGTGAATGTGATTGTTTTTAGCTACAAATGATAAATGTGCAGCAAGTTTCTAAGACGGTCACTTGTTACTTAAGTCAACCACTAAAGTGAAACAAAAAGAGACCGGTCATTCATACCTAATCATGCACATCCTTGGTTTTAGGAACATAATGTAGCAGTTTATTTGTTTTCCTAAATGCTCTAACATAGCATCATCCCATGGAACTTCAAGGCAGCAAACAAATAATAATTTAAAATAATTGTTATGATTTTTCTTGCTTTATTTCTCAAAAACAGGCTCTTCAAATGGTGTTAAAAATACAAAGAAAGGTCCAGCAAATGGCAATATTATGTCATTCTTTAACAAACGCAAATGTGAGAATCAGCAAACAAACAAAGAACAGAAACTTTCAGAGTCAACAAACAAGAAAGAAGGTGACGAGGATATACAGCCGGAGAAGAAGATTAAACTTGAAGAGGAAACAACTGAAAGGTTAGAACATCCTTCGAGTAGTATTTTCTTTTTTGTAACCTTTGAAAGCATTTAAGGTGCAATAGAGAGTGTAACAGCACTCATCACAATCATAAACAATTTTTTGCTCAAAATAAATTATATAGAAAATGTGTTAGAAATATGGAAATGTGCTGCATAGGTAACATGACACAGCATAAGTCAAACAAAATGTACAAAATTGCAATTGTAAAATTTTTACAGAATTGATTTCTAAAAGCATAAAGTAGAAACAATATATGAAGATCACTGCAGTTATAATTAAATACAAAAGTTGATTGCTTAAAATATGGCTAAAAGTGAAATCTGATGTGTTACACTCACATGACTTTCTCTACTCTTGTACAAACTATTTTTACAAACGCTTATTCTCCATATGCTTCAAGTTAATCGAGATATGAGGTGTTAATCTTATTGCTAATTTTCTTGTAGATGTAAGGGGAATTGGTAGGCTTTAAGCGATAGTCAAATATTTTAAGAGCTGGTTGCTATGTGTAGTATTCCATTCTCTTTGCATTACCAGGAAAAAAAAAAAAAAACAAAAAAAAAAAAACGAATTCTCATTTGAGAAAAAGTATAATTATTGGAAAATTTAAGGTAATAACAAGCAATATCTTGAAAATGGTTCACTCAACAAAAAAAAAAATGTATGTGACATAAATTGTGTATTTTAACGTGATCTACATTTTTTGTGTAGTAAAATTTTGTCTATCTCTTACCAGTTTACCAGTTATGCAAAAGTCGTTTACAATGAAGAATACTTTTGGAGACATTCCCAGAAAATTCAAGATATACATTTTATTTGTCATAAAGTATCTTAAATGTATGATATTTTAATCAAAATTGTTAGCCATTTTTGAGAAAATTAACATTTTTGAAAAATGTTCCATGTAAAGGGTAATCTGGGGTGGGGGTATTTTCTTGAAAACCTTCGTGTCGCATCTCTGAAAGATACTGAACCTAAATACCAAGTTTGGTGTTTATCCGACTGTTCGTTTCTGTTATGCTGTTCACACACGTACATGCACACGCACGCTTCCAAAAATGCTTTATATGCGTTCAGTGCACTTCAAAACATGTATTTCCTGTGAAATCTCAGTATCAAATTTTTGGGTGGAATGCAATACGTAGTAGAGAAAGTAGAAATGAAGCAATAAAATAATTGACAAAGACTTATCAATAATGTAATGTAATATATAATATTTATTGAGTGCCAAAATAATTACAATCATATTGGGAGTGACTGCTTCTGGCCCTGGCCATTTTATAGTCATCTCCGCTCCTTTGATTATAATAATATATTAATCTATTGAGCATTAAGTTATTACATATTAGATGCCTTCTCGGATTACTATTACATGTTAATACAATTAGTAATTCCTATATTTATTTATATTTACATTATTTTCTTCTTTTAACCATCCATATCCATTTATTCCTATTCATTCCATACCGTGAACTTTCTTTTCTCCTAATCTCTTTGTCTTTATATACATTGATTTTATACCCTTCCATATTTTACTCACATTATTTTCTCTAATAATTTTAATTACTTTCTCTGCTTATTTCTTTCCCCTATTCCTATGTTAAAGTCCCCATTATTATGATTTCTAAACTTATCAATAAAACAATTCAATACAACATAAAAAGTAGGTAAAAAATGGTAAAAAATGGAAACTTATGAGACAATTAAAGATAAAAAGGAAAAGGAGAGTATGAATGAGTTTGCTGGGGTTCCTTAATGGAATAAAAATAATGGTAAAGCAAGCATGCCATACCTATGTTAGCAGTACAGATGGCACAAATTAGGAATTTGCCTGGTTCGCACAAGCATACAGAGTCCCCCACCACTACCTGACCAAAGGGTATACATCCTTTACAAAAATGGTCAAATAGTGGTGCAAATATAATTTTCCATACATAGCTGTTTGTTCTTGTGTTAAGATGAGCAAATTATCTGCAAACTTCTGCACAGCCAAACTCGCGGTTATAAATAACATGATGGAATTTATGGAAAGTGAAGCCGGGACATTTATTATAAATATTAAAAAGCTGGGGGAACAAGTGTCAGTGGCAGTAGGAGTTTCTAAAATGACATTAATGTAGATACGTCGTAGGGCGAAGAGAGAAAAAAATGTTGGTGAACCATTGTTTGAAACTTCCAGTAAAATAAAAGAGGAATAAACCCGAGAATGAATATAAATGCTTTTAATAAAGGGATAATAAGGAGGGTAATGAACAATTTCTGTCTACGGAAAAATGTCTTCCAACAATACAGAAGCAGCATGCCAAGCTGGTGAAAGCTTCTGTATTTGAGAGCAGTAAAACAAGTTGTAGAACAGTCGTCAAAGAGCTGGCCTGCAAGTGGAAGAAAAGCAGGAACAACAGGCGCATTCTCCTTGAAAAGCAGCATATAACATTTCAATTTATTAATCCTTTAACATCAATTCAGTACATAGTACATTGATACAGGATATGTCAATAGTTAAATTTATATATTTACATTACAATAAAGTTATATATAATTTGAGTTCAACTATGATATACAATAGATATATTTATAAATTAAATGACATACTACTAGATAACTTAACGGATTAGTACAATGTCTTATGCAAACAAGGATTTATTAAACTGTAAATATTCCTTTACGGTGTAGAAACAGTGTTCCTGCAAGAAAGCCTTTGTTCTAGTTTTAAACACATTATAATTATTTATATCTTTAATGGCATTAGGTAGGGAATTATAATTCCTTATACTGGAGTGCAGTACTGCATTCTTACATATTGTAGTTCTGACAGAGGTTAAGTGTATATCCTTATTATGTCTAGTGTAATGACTATGGACATTGTCATTATTTTGAACATTAAATTTATTTCTTTTTACAAATAAGACTGTTTCCAATATATAAGAACATGCCAAAGTAAGTATGCCAAGCTTTCTGAATAGTGGTTTACATGAGCATAACCTTTTTTTACCACATATAATTTGTATGGCTTGTTTTTGTTTGATAAATATATTCTTAGTTTCTGGTGAGTTTCCCCAAAATATGATACCATATTTAATTATTGAATGTATATGTGCATAATAAGTTGTTAACAGCACATGGAGACTGACATTTTGACTTAAAATTCTTAAGGCATATACATTCCTGCTTAATTTGGTTATTAAATGTTTTATATGAGTTTTCCATTTCAAGTTATTCTGTATCCACAAGCCCAAAAAGTTTGTCTCGTTTTTATATGAGATTAATTTATTATTTCATTTTACTTCAGGGATGTTATAATTATTGTTTGCACTATCAGTAATATGAAATTTAAGACAAACAGTTTTGACCGTATTTAAAACCAGGTTGTTATTATCTAACCAATATACCAGATCTTTACTGGCCTGGTTTAGTGAATTATTTAACATTTCATTACTCTTTTCTGTTATTAGTAAATTAGTATCATCTGCAAATAGAACAATGTTATGAGCTTGTATGTTATTTGTTAAGTCGTTTATATACAAGATAAATAAAAATGGTCCAAGTATAGAGCCTTGTGGTACTCCATAAGTTATATCAAGTGCATTAGATCTAACTGCCAAAAGTGCATTAGTGTTAGCATTATAATCTGTAATCTCTGTTATTTGCTTACGGTTTGTAAGGTAAGATTCAAACCAAGAATATGCTAATCCTCTTATACCAAAGTCAAATAATTTTGTTAGCAAAATTTTGTGGTTAATAGTATCGAAAGCTTTAGTTAAATCTAGAAATATGCCAATTGCTTTATCTTTATTATCTAAAGCAGTTATGACACTATTTAAGAAAGAATATATCGCAGTCTCTGTTGATTTTTCTCGTCGGAATCCATGCTGTGAATTAGTAATTATATTATTTTTTCCAATAAACGATACAAGTCTTCTATACATTATTTTTTCCAATATCTTTGAAAATACGGAGGGTATGGAAATAGGACGGTAGTTAGCTACCTCAGTCTTTTTCCCTTTTTTGTGCAAGGGTATAACCTTAGATATTTTTAACATGTCTGGAAATATTCCACTAGTCATGGATACATTACACAAATGGACAAGTGGACCAATTATGTGGTCACTACATCTTTTTATAATTATATCTGGTACATCATCAACACCTGCAGAATATGTATTATTCAATCCATTTATTATGTTTAGCATTTCCTCAGGCGTAACTTCATAAAGGTATATAGAGTTTACATTATTGGTAGTATTAGTCTTTATTAGACTGCCAAGATGTCCATTACTATTTTGAACCAAATCTTTAATTATTTCTGTAAAGTAGGTATTAAAATATGTAACAACTTCTGTTGCATCAGTAATCTTTCTATCATTATGCTCAAGTTCTATTTTACCTTGCATATGACGTGTTTTATTAGTCATTTGGTTTACTATTTGCCACATAGCTTTGGTCTTATTTTTAGAGTTTTTAATATGATTGTCATTACTATTGATTTTAGCCTGTCTTATAACTTTATTTAGTATGCGTTTATAATTCTTAAAATAATTATCAAAATCTGTCGTTGTACTACCCTTACTTAAGTCATATAGTAATCTTCTACGTTCACATGACTTTCTTATACCTGGAGTTAACCAATTTCTCTTAGCTTTCCCATTGGAGGTTCTTGATGTTTTGAGAGGAAATGCAGTATTAAAGCAGAACATAAAACTATTTGCAAACAATCCAAATTTCTCATTAGTATCAGCTGTATTATACATATCAAGCCAATCTTCCTTGCTTAAGAGATAATTCATATACAAAATATTATCATTGCTAAATATTCTTTTTTTTATGAGTGTTGATCTAAACATCTTAGTATTATTAGTTTCAATTTGAATTATTTGCGCCTCATGATCACTAAATCCTGTATTTATCACCTGTGCTTTATATGTACAATTTTCATTAATTATAATTTGATCTACCGCAGTTTTTGAGCGACTAGTTATTCTTGTAGGGGATGTTATGACATGCATTAGGTTATAACTTCTAAGCAGATGTATGAGGTCTTGCTTTTCTTTGCTGTCTTTAAGAAAGTCAATATTTAAATCACCACATAATGCAAATTTTTTTTTTGGTTTTCACGAGAATGTTGAGTAGTCTCTCTAAGCTATTTTGAAAAATCCTAACATTACTATCTGGGGCACGGTATAAAACAATCACAGTAATATCTAGTTCAATCAAATCCACACCTGCAACTTCAAAATCACTTTCACGACATAATGTCCGGCATGTACCTATATTTATGAAACGGATACCTGTTTTAATAAATATGCATACCCCACCCCCACTTTTGTTAGATCTACAATATGAGCTGGCTAATGTATAATTTGGTATCTGTATGTAATCGATTTCATTGCTCTTTAACCAGTGCTCAGAAATGCACAAGACACCAACCTCATTCAGATCTTTATCTAATAGGATTTCAATGTAATTTAATTTATTGTGAATAGATTGGACATTTTGATGAAAAATTGTTACATAGTGTGCATCTATTTTTATAGGCTTTCTTACAGAATCACTTACCTTTAACAGTTTCGTTTTTTCTGTTCCATCCATACATTTAGTAAGAGTGGTAGTGAGATTCGCCGAAGTGGCACCTATAACATCGTTCGTCCCTGATAGTTGGTTGGATTCCACAGCTTTAAAGTAGTGGTCCCCAGAAGCATTCACACTTACAACATTAGTTTCTGTTCTGCATATTTTGTTAAACACCTGCACACTTCGAACACTATTTCCAGTCATTAATGCAACATCCACCACCCGGTTTACTCGTTTCCCATTATCACCGAACTAATTACATCGCACAACAGCATTCCAAACTTATGAGACCCTCCGCGGTTGAAGTGAATGCCGTCTCTTCCAAACTCATTATTCTCTAGCCAAAAATTTCCATCCACAAATGTGCAAATCTTTGTGGAACACAGCCAATTCAGTTCTTTATTAATCCTCATTACTTTTTTTTCCGTTGTATCACTCCGTCTTATCACGCCACTAATAATTATCTTGGCGTTAGGTGACTCTCGTCGTATATAGTTAATAATATCCATGGTATCTCCCATGATTTCTTCTGCATATACTCCTGGTTTTACATCATTAGATCCTGCATGCACCACCACGACGTCAGGATTGCGTTCTTTCAAGTTAATTCTCTCCATTTGGTGCTTTAGTTCATTTAACTTAATTCCCGGAAAGCACCGCACATCATGTCCACGATTTCTACACAACTATCCTGCAAACTTTATCATGGAGTCTCCCACTACCAAAACATCAGGCGATTTGTTTCTTTTAACGCTGTTATTCACATGGTTTTCGTGGTAGTTTGAACTCACTTGGCTAGTATCCATCAGCACATTAAATCTGTTTTTCGTTTCGACCTCACTTCTGTTGTATTTTGTATGTTGCATTCCACTATTCTGAGTTGGATGCTGATATCTTCTATTGTGTTTGTGCAGCACTTCGGTATATCCATTATTATCCTTGCTTGCTACCTTCGTTTGAAGGATTAAGTTTGCTTCTTTTACTTCCGTAATTTCTTTTTCTAATACTTCAATTTCATTTCTCAGGACGACACTTTCTGTTTTGTCTTTGTAAAGCGCGTCTCTCTCATTTTGCAGAACCTTGTTCTCACTTCGAAGGCGTATTATTTCTTTCTGCGCTTCTCTCAAATCCTTATTCAAAATGTCAATGATTGTATGAAGCGACACCGCCATTTCCTTTTCACGCACGCCCCCGATCGCCAATTCATCTTGACACAATTTACTTGTTTGCTTTACCGAATTGCCTTGATCCCCCAGGTTGCCTACATTCACACAAATTCCTTTACTAATATGGTTCAAATTAGTACCATCTTCAGTTGCTGTATCGGTATATTTACCATTGTTTTTGCTATATTTATACTGCATGCTTCGCGTCACAACACCACTCGCCGCCATGTCGAATAATGTAAATATAGCTTTTCAGCGATATAATTATCTGATCTCAAGGACAATCCATGGTTTACAAACTTACATTCATTCTTCCCATGCCACTTCCAAATCATGGTCAAAAGAAGTTATGTTCTAATGTCTGGAAGTCAAGTTTGGGCTGATGTGACTATATGCATAGTGAGGCTAAATGGGGTGGGCCCCTCCAAGTATTACACTACTTGCAGCAGCTTCCTAGTTTGACACATCTGTACACAATGTTTATTACACTGAGCACTGGTCTTCTTTTGTCATTTTATTTTACAGAGAATTTTTACTGTCTCTACTACATATAGTAAGTAGGGGAAGTATTGTATTCCACCCAAAAATTCGATACCGAGATTTCACCGGAAATACATGTTTTGAGACACCCTGAATCCAAAAAAAGCATTTTTGGAAACATGTCCGCGTGTGTGTGTCTGTGAACAGCATAACTCAGAAACAAACAGTCGGATAATACCAAACTTGGTATTTAGGTTCAGTATCTTCCAGAGATGCAACACGAAGGTTTTCAAGAACCCCACCCCAGATTACCCTTTGCATGGAAGATTTTTCGAAAATTTGAATTTTCTCAAAAATGGCTCTAACGATTTTGATTAAAATATCATACATTTAAGATACTTTCATGACAAATAAAATGTATATCTTGAATTTTCTGGGAATGTGTCCAAAAGTATTCTTCATTGTGAACGACTTTTGCATAACTGGTAAACCATAAGAGATAGACAAAATTTTACTACACAACAAATGTAGATCGCATTAAAATATACAATTTATGTCATATACATTTTTTTTGTTGAGTGAACCATTTTCGAGATATTGCTTGTTATTCCCTTAAATTTTTCAATACTTAGTTTCTCAAATGGGAATTCGTTATTCATTTTTTTATCTTGTATATGCAAAGAGTATTAATCTGTGGCAATGGGAATGGTGCTGCACCTAGCAACCAGCTATTAAGAGATATGTATGTGCCTAAGGGCTACTGTTTTTCTATATTGCCCTTGTAAATATATATTCCCCTTACATCTACAAGAAAATTAGCAATAAGATAGAGTCTGCAAATGTTTATCTCGATTAACATGAAGTAGATGGAGAATAAGCGTTTGTAAAAATAGTTTTTACAGGAGTAGAGAAAGTCATGTGAGTGTAACACATCAGATTTTTATACATTTACTGCACTCAACATATTAAGTATCCTAAATGTTATGTCATTGAAAAACTATTGTGTTGAACAAGGGAAAGTTTTAAAGGTTTAAATTTCAGGAAGTTGGCGAGTATGTTAATGAGATTTTAAATACATTTGAGGGTTTATGATTGTGCATGAATTGTAAATGGTGGATCTAGAATTAAGTTTTATAACAAAATCATTGTGTTAATTTAACAGTGAAAGTCCAGTAACAGTGAAGACCCAGAAACAGTTACTGCCTGCCAGGTGTAGTATCTGCTGTCAGAGGCTGAGTGACCCTGACCTAAGGCATTATCAAGGGCATCCTCATGATGCTGTAGAAGAATACGTAGCTCTGACAGACCCCAAACTGTCGCTCTTCACAGGGGAAGAAGAGGCAATAAATGAACACGATGAACGACCACAGAATAAACTCACGTACTTCAGGTAAGTAGTTAATTCTTGTTAGTGTGGTTGCTGGAATTACTCAGCTCCTGTAAACTATTTTAAAAGTCAAGTACACTGCCAATACTCTACTTTCTCCAGGAAGTATTGCATTCCACCCAGAAACTCAGTACTGAGATTTCATGTTTTGAGCTCCCTTAAATAAAACATTTGTGTGAACAATGTAACTCAAAAACCAAAAGTCAGATAAACACTAAATTTAGTATCTTCCAAAGATGTGACTCTGCAGTTTTCAAGAAAATCACCCTTTATATGAAAACGTTTTCATTATTTTTTTGTTTTGATTAAGGTACCATATATTTCAGATATTTATATGGCAAATAAAATTATCTTGAATTTTCTTGAATAGCCCTGTCATTCTGAATTACTTTTGTATAACTCAATGATTACCCTAAAAAGAGATCTAACCAACAAAACATCGAAAGCATGTTTTTGTTATGTTTATAATTATAATTCATTACTACTAATAACATTAATTACACCTTTTAAAACCTAACCGGTCTGGGAAAGTTTTTAATATGTAGTCAACTGAAAAGTTCAATGCCACAGTTGCGATTTCAATGTTGCACCATTATGTTGTCAAAGTAACTCAGTGGTTAGAGCAACCACATGGAAAGTGGGAGAACCGTGTTCAAATCCCGGCTGTGATGAATTTTGGCTCTATATTAAAAACATTGAAAGTTGAATAGTGTTCTATTGAAAGGATGTCATGGCCTGATGGATATGAAGTAACATATTTCCCTTTCAGATCTGATTTATTTATTTTCCAGTTTTGGCATTCCAGCAAGTAATGATCTATCTGCATAAAAATAAAACTTTTTTTCATTTTCCCAACAATTTGTGGTTTGTGGTAACTATTTTCATGGTAACTATTCAAGTAGTAAACCATAAGAGATAGAAAAAATGTTGATCACTTTAAAACGCGTAATTTATGTCAAGTGAAATGTTTTGTGTTGTTAACCATTTCTGAAATATTCTTTGCTATTTTCAAATACTGATACTGTTTTCAAATAATAATTTGCTATTAGTTTTTTCTTGTGGTTATGCAAAGAAATTTCAAGGTATTCGCTGTAGTCTACTGTAATGTTCTTATACCCACATTGAAATGTGTAATGAAAGTTTACCTCTATTAACAACAAGGCTTTTGAGAGTAGTTTGTAGAAAAGTCACTAGAGAAAGTTGTGTGAATGGAAATCATCAGATTTATTATTCAGCTTTTGTGAGCCATGTTTCATTTAGTACCTTGAAATCCCGTAGATTTAGCTGAAACATTAGATTAGATTGAGGGAATTACAAAAATTCATGCTATCATCAAAAACAAAACAAAATATAAATTAATACATACAATTAATTACAATAAGTTAAACTATACATCCAACCTGTGATATCATAAGGTATTTACAAGTTCTTCAATTGGATTCATTCAATTCAATTTATTGAACCTTTCAGTCATTCCGTACAGTGTACTTTGATACAGAATACATCAAGTTAATAAACATATTTGCAGTTATCAAATATCATACAAAAGCTACACGAACAGATATTTATTAAATTCTAAAAGCTTGTCCACAGTGTAAAAGCAGTGTTCCTGTAGGTAACGCTTCACCTTTAATTTAAATATATTATACTTCTCTGTTGCTTTTATAGAATTAGAGAGAGTTATAAATATTTATGCTAGAATGCTGAACTCCTATTTTACATATATTTGTTCTTGAGGAAATTAAATGTGTGTCATTCATATTTCTGGTGAGATGTTTTTTTATATTGTTGGTTTGGAAATTATTGTTCTTTTTTACAAATACAAATAGGCTGATTGCAATATATACATACATGCCAATGGAAGTATACCTATGCTTAATAGATATTGTTTTGGTATCTGGTGAATTACCCCAAAACGTTATGCTGTATTTTATTTTGCGATGTATATGAGCAAAATAAGCTATTTTTACTATTGCATTTTGGACTAACATTCTCAGGGCAAATATTTTTCTACATAATTTGCTTGAAAGAGTTCATGTGCATTTTCAAATTATGTTGTATCCATATGCCAAGGATATTTGTTTGTCTTATCTTCTACTTTTATTACTGAGTTATGTTCATTCTCATTTTTCGTAATATGAAAATTAAGACAAACTGTTTTTTCAGTGTTTAGTACTAAATTATTACTTTTTAGCCATGCATCAGGTTGTTACTAGCACTTTGTAATGAGAGATTTAATGATGTGTTAGCTTTTTCCATTATTAATAAATTGGTCATCTGCAAAAAATAAATACTGTGTTGTGAGTTTGGATTTTACTTTTTATGTCATTTATACATATAAGATAAAGAGAAACTAGTCGTCCTCCGTGGACTAGTGGTACCGTGCGAGTCTCTAGTTTCCAAAGTCGTGGGTTCAAACCCGTCGGAGGGCGATGGATTTTTTCGGGTGTAAAAATCCTTAGCATGGCTTCCTTCGGAAGCGAAGTAAAGTCGGTGGTACCGTGTTGTAGATTTATGGCACGTAAAAGAACCTCAAGCCTAATAAAGAGACCTCTGAGCAAAATTACCGGTCTTTCACGCCCAATATAGAATGGGACGCTAAGGACCATAGTAGTTAAAGAGCATCCATAAATAAAACTCAATTTAATTTTAAAGAGAAACTGGCCTAGAATAGAACCTTGGGGAACTCCATATTTTATAAGTGCATCTGAGTAAATTTAAGTTCCCGAGTTAGTGTTATGATTTACATATGTTAATTCTGTTATTTCCTTTTCTTTGAGAGATATGATGCAAACTAATTAAAAGCTATGCCTCTGATGCCATAATTGAATAATTTTTTTAAGAGAATTTGATCATTTACAGCATCAAATGCTTTAGATCTAAGAACATGCTGACAGATTTTTGCTTAGTGTCTGCTGCTATTAAAACATTATTTAAGAATAAGCAAATTGCAGTTTCCCTTGATTTTTTATGTCTAAAACTATGTTGAGATTCAGTAATTAATTTATTTTTTTTCAATAAAGCAAAGTAATCTTTTATACATTGCCTTCTCTAATATCTTTGAGAACACTGACAGAATTGAGATGGGACGGCAACTAGCTATATCAGATTCCCCCCCCCTTTTTTATGTACAGGGGTTTTTTGGTATGTTTTGAAAGAGTTCACTGCAGATAGGTGCATTAATTGCATGCACTAAAGGTGTAATTATATATGCTGTGCATCTTGTTATGATCATATGCGGTATTTCATCTATTCGTGCATTGTATTTGTTATTGAGATAATCTCCTCTTGAGCTGTTTCAGCCATTGTTTTTTTGCACCAATGTTTTAATTATTACTGTAAAATGTGCGTTGGATCAGTAATCTTTTGATTGGTATGACTTTGCGACTCTATATTGGTCAACACATGATGTGCTTTATTAGTTATATTTTTTACTGTTTTGTTTGGCATGACTTATTATCTTATGTAGTATACATTTATACTCTTTAAAATGGTTACCAAATTTTGTTGTGGTTTTTTATTTCTTTTTACTTTCTTTACTACATATAGTAAGTAGGGGAAGTATTGTATTCCACCCAAAAATTCCATACCAAGATTTCACCGGAAATATATGTTTTGAGACCCCCTGAATCCAAAAAAAGCATTTTTGGAAACATGTCCATGTGTGTGTCTGTGAACAGCATAACTCAGAAACAAACAGTCGGATAAACACCAAACTTGGTATCTAGGTTCAGTATCTTCCAGAGATACGACACGAAGGTTTTCAAGAAAATCCCCCCACCCCAGATTACCTTTTACATGGAGCATTTTTCGAAAATTTTAATTTTCTCAAAAATGGCTAACAATTTTGATTAAAATATCATATGTTTAAGATATTTTCATGACAAATGAAATGTATATCTCGAATATTCTGGGAATGTCTCCAAAAGTATTCTTCATTGTGAACGACTTTTGCATAACTGGTAAACCATAAGTCGTGTTAAAATACACAATTTATGCCATATACATGTTTTTTGTTGAGTGAAACATTTTTCGAGATATTGCTTGTTATTCCCTTAAATTTTTCAATACTTATTTTCTCAAATGGGAATTTGTTATTCATTTTTTTGTCTTGGATATGCAAAGAGTATTAATCTGTGTCAAAGAGAATGGTGCTGCACATAGCAATGAGCTATTAAGAGATATGTTTATGCTTAAAGGCTACTGTATATCTATATTGCCCTTGCAAATACAAAACAAGGGGAACATAGTACGCCTTAAGTGATAGTCAAATATTTTTAGAACTGGTCGCTATGTGCAAAATGTAATTCTCTTTGCTTGTCAAAAGATCGTTTCTGCAAATGTTTATCTTGATTAATATGAAATAGATGGAGAATAAGAGTTTGTAAAAATACTTTGTACAAGAGTAGAGAAAGTCATGTGAATAACACATCAGATTTTTTATTTCATGCAGCCACCTTTTCTGCTTGCATGAATTCTTTATACCTAAGTTAGCCATTCTTTACTCATATTTTCACTATATATTTGTATTGTTTCCAAGGGAAATTATAAAAAAAAAATTCTATAAAGAATCTAAATTTCTCGTTTGTATCAGTCGTACAATACATATCATGCCGTGTTTCTTTGGTTAATAAGTAATTCATATGTGTAATATTTTCTTTGCTGTATATTCGTTTTTGAACTAGTTTAGGCTTGAATTTAAGCAGATATCAGAATAGACTTGAACAGCTTGTCCTTTGTGATCACTAAATCTTGTGTTTATTATTTGTACATTATACGATTTGCATTAATTACAATTTGGTCAAGAGCTGGTTTTGAATGATTGATTATTCTTGTAGTGATGATGATATGTATAATATATAGAAGTGGTTACAAATATACAGTTTCATAATTTGCAACCACTTCTATATATTATATTTAATCTTTTCACTATGTCTTCCGATTTAAAAGTAATGATGATATGTGTTTTATATTATAAGTTTTGAAAAGGTTAATGAGATCGTTTTTTTTGTTTGCTGTCTTTTAGAAAATCAATATTTAGATTACCACATAGAATATGTTTCCTATTTGGCTTTATAAGTGAGTTTAACAATTTCTCAAGGTTATTTTGAAATATTATAATATTGCCATTAGCAGCATGATATAAAGCTACTAAGTGATACCTAGCAATACAAAATGAAGAATGGGGCTTTGAAATCCCCTTCTCTACATAATGAATGATGTGTGCTTATACTTTCAAATTTAACATCATTCTTTACAAATATACATACCCTCCCGCCTCCTATGTTTTCCCTGCAGAATACATATCCTAACGTGAAGTTTGTTGGTTTTAGACCGTTTTTCATTTTTTTTTAACCAGTATTCAGAAAAGCATAATATATTTGCATCTTTTAGTTCCTGATCCAGAAAAATTTCTATGTAATTAATTTTGTTATTAATAGATGAACATTTTGATGAAAACTTGTTGTATAGGAATTTTTTTCAGGCTATTTTGCAGGAACACTTACCTTTATTCGACCCTTTTTCCCCACATGTTGCACTAATGTAGGTATGTTCATACGCAGTTTCTGCTCATTTCCACTGATACTGCATCCACCACTTGAGTGAGTGGTTTCCCTGACATTTGTTGATTGCTTCATACAGTATTCTCCCGAACTTTACTGCACCTCTTGGTTGAGATGGAAACCATCTCTAACTAGATTGTCACTCCTTAACCTCAGTTACTGTCTATCATTGCACATTTTTGTGTCAAACGTAACCTGTCTAGTTCTTTGTTTATTCTGTTGAATGAGCACCATCTCTAGCTAGATTGTCACTCCTTAACACCAGTTACTGTCTATCATTGCACATTTTTGTGTCAAACATAACCTGTCTAGTTCTTTGTTTATTCTGTTGAATGGGCACCATCTCTAGCTAGATTGTCACTCCTTAACACCAGTTACTGTCTATCATTGCACATTTTTGTGTCAAACATAACCTGTCTAGTTCTTTGTTTATTCTGTTGAATGGGCACCATCTCTAGCTAGATTGTCACTCCTTAACACCAGTTACTGTCTATCATTGCACATTTTTGTGTCAAACATAACTAATCTAGTTCTTTATTTATTCTGTTGAGAATAAATCTGTTCCCTCATGTAATACAATAACTTAAGGTTTTGAGACTTTATGTATCAACAAGGTTCATCATAGTACCATGATTTCCTCTGCCATTTCTCCTTTTCTTATGTTATTTGTTCCCTCATGTAATACAATAACTTCAGGTTTGTATCAACAATATCACCACGATTTCCCCCGCTATTACTTCTTTTCTTGTTATTTGTTCCCTCATGTAATACAACAACTTCAGACTTTGATTTATTTAACTTCAATTTTTCTACTTCCTGGCATAATTCATTTACGCTTAGTTGTGATTAACAGTTAACTTCATGACAAAGTTTTCTGCATTCATTTCTGACAAACTATAGTAATGAATCACCAAAACCATAACTTTTCTCTCCTGGATTTTATTGTTCTTTTGCTTCTCTTGTTGCACATCACTATTTGTTTGATATTCATCTTGATCTTCATAGATTGCATTATTTTCACTCAACACGTGGGATCTGTGGTTTTTCTGGTGTTTGCATCACCTCGTAATTCGACTAAACTTACTGCTTTGTTCACTTTCCTTTTTGTAACTGTGGCATACAATTCTTTACCAGCTTCATGTTGCCTTTCTTACCTCATTTCTTCCCTGTCCTCCTTTAGTAAAGTGATTTCTTCTACACTTGCTTTAAATCTTTATTTAACATGTCTGTGATTATCTGAAGGGACACTGGTACCTCAGATTCTCATGATGCTGCATACTCAGTTTGCAACACGATTTCGTCTCTTGGATTGCTTTATCCCCATTTTCACAACTTCTTCAATGACCAAATAATACTTGATTGCTTCCAATTTGTGATTGGTCCTTATTTATATCTTCGTATTCAGCACCACACCTCGGGTTAACGTACCACTCGCACAGCAGTAGTGTATTTTGTGTTTAAACGTGGCTTCTGAGGTGGTCATTATCAGCTAGTTTGTTGTAATTCCAGAATGTCTTATGCTTTTGCTGAGTATTGTGTACAGTTATGTTGGTCCAAAACTGCACCAAGGTTTTCTAAGAGTAACAAGTTCGAATATACAAGGAAAAGGTAATATGTGGAGTGGTCTGAATGCATTTTTACAGGAATCCCTTTATTTTGTTCCCCTTATTGTTGTAATTGTTTTTTTAAGGCCATATGAGCAAAAGTTGTTGACAAAGATAATTTTGAAAGAAACCTTTAAGATATCTTAATTAGCATTTTATGTAAAATGCCTGTCAGTTACTCACTATGTATATAAATATGTGAATATGTTCTTTTAATCCTTATGATGATGTGTTGTGTTCATTTTATTGAATTCCATAACGATGTTTTCTTTAGTAAAATTGCAGATAACATGTTTTGCCGTTGATCCATTAGTCAGCAGATATATGAAATTCATATATCTTGTATTGTAACTTTTCCATTAGAAAATCACTAAGAATGTGTCATTGCAAGTGTATACGGATGCAATTCAGTGGAAATTTGATGCATTATTATCCTGTTCCTGGGAATGGGACTCAAACATTAAGATATCATAATCGTTTAAATTAAATTGAGTTTTATTTATGCTCTTTATCTGCTATGGTTCTTAGCATGCCATTCTATATTGGGGTGAAAGACCGGAAATTTTGCTCAGTGGCCTATTTATCAGGCTTGAGATTGTTTTACATGTCGTAATTCTATGACACAGTACCACTGACTGTATTTCCTTCCGAAGGAATCCATGCTAAGGATTTTTACACCTAAAAAACTCCATCACCCTCCGTGGGTTTGAAGCTGCAACGTCGTGCCAAGGCTAGCAGGCTGCCCCTAGACCATGGAGGATGACATTAAAATGAATGTTGTATTAGGTAAAGGTTCTTAAAAAATTCATTTAGAAATATTAAAATGTTAAAAATCTTCAGTGACATTTCTCAAAAAACTATAAATACATAATTTACATTTTTCTGAAGCCATTTACATACAGGTGATATTACTTCTCTCTAAAAAATGCATTTTATGGAAGAGCAGTACAATACATTGGCTAAAAATATGATGCTGCATTCACATTACTTTCACAACACATTTTTGTTTATAAACTATCTTATAAAATATGATGGTAGGCTTTCTCGGCCAGTATTATTAGTAAAATATAACATGTTTTCCAGTCTTGTAGGCCATGGCCGAGCAATGAAATTATTAAAAACTTGATGTTTTGTTCTCAAATGTGGAGGACATCCTCAGAAGAGAACTGCTGATGACTGCAGGCAGATGTTATATTGTACTATTCTTATGAAAGCTTAACTGAGATAAGCCTTTCAGAGACTTCGCTGTATGCACAAGGGGAATAGAGGAAACTGAAACAATCAATAGTCACATTTTAAGAGCGAGTGGCTATATGCTGGAGTTGAAAAATTTAAACCATAATAATGGATATCCCCAAAATGAATCATGCCACAAGCAAGCTCAATTGAAATGAATATGTATTTTAAAGAAATGTACATTGTTTTTGTGTAATACATTTTCCTCTACCTCCGTTTTTCCGGATATACAAAATTAGAGAAATTCTTCTGAATCAAGATGGCCTCTGTTCCCAGAAAATACAAGATATACATTTTATTTTTCATGTAAACATCTTAAACATTGTTACAGCAATTTTATAAAAAATAAAAACAATTCAAAAGATTTTCCATGTAAATGGTAGTTTGGTGTGCAGTACTTTGTTGAATATTTTTGGAGTATCTTTGGAAGATACTGAAATGAAAAACCAAGTTTGGTACTTATGCAGCATTTCATTTCGGGGTTATGCTGTTCATACAAGCACAGACCTTTATCTAAAAGTACTTTTTTGGATTCATAGGTCTCAAAACATGTATTTCCAGTGAAACCTTAGTCAAGTGTGCAATACCTACTATACCTTTTAAGTTGAAAGTAGAAGTAAACAAACCTCAATGTATCATCACTCTGCCGAGCAGCACATGTATGTCCTACACACACTTCTCACACTTAATACTGAAATGAAAGTGCATGCCAACACCTGATTAAAGATACAGGATTAAACTGCTCTTAACTTTAGCTTTTAGAAATCATCACTTAATGAGTACTATCAGCGTATTACTTCTGCTTCAAACTTTTGAGTCGAGATGAGCACTATAGGTTAGAAACATGATGTAAGCAATTGTGCGTCACTAACAATGATCGCTAAACAGCTAACCATGTTCATTGTCAAATAAAGGTGGCTACTTTCCACAGAAACATTTGTCTTCTCTACAATTTCCGCCTTTATGCTGCTTCATTGCGGCGGAGGATTTACGGCTGCACTCTTGAAAGTGACAGCATTTTCTCAATACATGCAAGGAGTATCCTGACAGCTTATACCGGAAAGGAACTGCAGCAACTGTGTATAGCCTCATAAATGCTCTGCTATGACAGTTCAGTTAGTTATACGAGGTGTGATAAAAAAAATAACGGGAATTTTTTTAATTTTGCAAGGTTAATACATCCGATGTTCAAAATTTTTGTTTTATCTTGGTTTTACATATTTTCCTAATGTATGTTTGCATTTTAAGCTGTTTTGAATATTTAGTTTATTGTTGACAGTTGAAAAAGTTATATGTGTTTTCGAGTGCTCGGCAAATTTTTACTTTCGGAAAAATATGGATCAAAGAATTTGCAGTAAATTTTGCTTGAAAAACGGAATAAAGTGCAGCATTGCATTCAAAATGTTGACCGTGGCTTTTTGCTAATCTACTATGAGCAAGACAAGAGTTTACGAGTAGTATAAAAGTTTTGAAGAGGGCCGAGAAAACGTTGAAGACAACGACCCCTCTGGATGCCCTAGCACATCAATTACTGATGACAATGTGGAAGAAGTAAAGAAAATGGTTCTGGAAAGTCGTCAAATCACCATCAGAGAGGTTACTGATGATGTCGGTATATCCTTTGGATCATGCCAAGCAATTTTTTCGAATGCTTTGGGCATGAAATGTGTAGCAGCAAAGTTTGTTCTGAAATTGTTGAATTTCGAGCAAAAATGACGTCACGTAGACACCGCTCAGGAATTGCTGAATGAAGTCGAAAATGATCCAGAACTTGTAAAGGTTATAACAGCTGGTGAAACATGGTTATATGGGTATGACGTCGAAACTAAGGCCCAATCGTCCCAATGGAAACTGCCTGAAGAGCCAAGATCAAAACAAATTTGACAAGTTTGACCACATGTGAAGGTTCTTCTCACTGTTTTCTTCGATTACAATGTAATAGTGCATCAGGAGTTCCTGCCTTATGGTCATACAGTCAATTAGGAATACTACCTGGAAGTTGTGCCATTTGCGTGAAGCAATCCGAAGAAAACGACCAGAATTGTGGTAAAAATCACTCGTGGAAATTGCATCACGATAATGCACTCACACACACCTCAATGCTTGTTTGTGACTTTTTGACAAAAAACAAAACTGTTATGCTGCCTCAGCCACCATATTTGCCGGACATGGCTCCCTGCGACTTTTTTCTATTCCCAACGCTGAAGAGATCCATGAAAGGACGGCGTTTCGCTACCATTGATGAGATAAAAACAAAATCGTTGAAGGAGCTTATCACACTAACGAAAAGTGAGTTCCAGAAGTGCTACCAAGATTGGAAAAAGCACTGGCTTAGGAGATTGCGTCTGAGGGGGATTATTTTGAAAGGCACAAAGTTGATGATGATTAAATAAAAATTCTTTAAGAAAAACAATAATTCCCATTACTTTTTCATCACACCTCGTATGTCAATCTGAAAGAACACATTTTGTTTCATAAATTGAACTGTTACAATAAAATAATATAAACAATAATCTTAAATTTCTCTGCACAAGAATAACCAGAAACTGCTACAAACTGAAACTGTTTTATGCAGACGAAGAGACAATATGCTAAGAGGGAAAAGTTGTAATTTGCTCAACAGCCAATGATGTGTTCCCTTGTGACACCCCTTTGAACTTAAAGTGAAACCACTTTAGATATGTGATAAAAGAACTAAAAGGACAAATCTGATTGATGTGTTTCGTTGCTCTGTTCCAGTGTTTATGACAAAGAAGGACATCTCTGTCCTTTTGATAGTGGGCTGATTGAGCGGAACGTCTTGCTGTACTTCTCTGGCTACATGAAAGCTATCTATGAGGAGAGCTCAGATCCAGATGGTAAGTTAATGAGATATTTGCTGGGAGCTGATTGGCCAGTGCTTGGAAATATTTTACATTTCATTACACCAAGACATGTAATAAGATAGAAACAGGAAAATTACATACTTATTTTTGAAGAGGTGCGTGATACTCAGTGCGATCCTACTTTTGAAGAGGTGCGTGATACTCAGTGTGATCCTACTTTTGGGGAGCATCTGATACTCAGTGTGATCCTACTTTTGGGGACTGTCTGATACTCTGTGTGATCCTACTTTTGGGGACTGTCTGATACTCAGTGTGATCCTACTTTTGGGGAGCGTCTGATACTCAGTGTGATCCTACTTTTGGGGAGCATCTGATACTCAGTGTGATCCTACTTTTGGGGAGCATCTGATACTCAGTGTGATCCTACTTTTGGGGACTGTCTGATACTCAGTGTGATCCTACTTTTGGGGACTCTGATACTCAGTGTGATCCTACTTTTGGGGAGCATCTGATACTCAGTGTGATCCTACTTTTGGGGAGTGTCTGATACTCAGTGTGATCCTACTTTTGGGGAGTGTCTGATACTCAGTGTGATCCTACTTTTGGGGAGTGTCTGGTACTCAGTGTGATCCTACTTTTGGAGAGTGTCTGGTACTCTGTGTGATCCTACTTTTGGAGAGTGTTTGGTACTCGGTGTGATCCTACTTTTGGGGACTGTCTGATACTCAGTGCGATCCTACTTTTGGGGAGCATCTGATACTCAGTGTGATCCTACTTTTGGGGACTGTCTGATACTCAGTGTGATCCTACTTTTGGGGACTGTCTGATACTCAGTGTGATCCTACTTTTGGGGACTGTCTGATACTCAGTGTGATCCTACTTTTGGGGACTGTCTGATACTCAGTGTGATCCTACTTTTGGGGAGTGTCTGATACTCAGTGTGATCCTACTTTTGGAGAGTGTCTGGTACTCTGTGTGATCCTACTTTTGGAGAGTGTCTGGTACTCGGTGTGATTCTACTTTTGGGGACTGTCTGATACTCAGTGTGATCCTACTTTTGGGGAGCGTCTGATACTCAGTGTGATCCTACTTTTGGGGAGCATCTGATACTCAGTGTGATCCTACTTTTGGGGACTGTCTGATACTCAGTGTGATCCTACTTTTGGGGACTGTCTGATACTCAGTGTGATCCTACTTTTGGGGAGTGTCTGGTACTCGGTGTGATCCTACTTTTGGGGAGTGTCTGGTACTCAGTGTGATCCTACTTTTGGGGAGCATCTGATACTCAGTGTGATCCTACTTTTGGGGACTGTCTGGTACTCAGTGTGATCTTACTTTTGGGGAGTGTCTGGTACTCAGTGTGGTCCTACTTTTGGGGAGTGTCTGGTACTCAGTGTGATCCTACTTTTGGGGAGCATCTGATACTCAGTGTGATCCTACTTTTGGGGAGTGTCTGGTACTCAGTGTGGTCCTACTTTTGGGGAGTGTCTGGTACTCAGTGTGATCTTACTTTTGGGGAGCATCTGATACTCAGTGTGATCCTACTTTTGGGGAGTGTCTGGTACTCAGTGTGGTCCTACTTTTGGGGAGTGTCTGGTACTCAGTGTGATCTTACTTTTGGGGAGCATCTGATACTCAGTGTGATCCTACTTTTGGGGAGTGTCTGGTACTCAGTGTGATCCTACTTTTGGGGAGCATCTGATACTCAGTGTGATCCTACTTTTGGGGAGTGTCTGATACTCAGTGTGATCCTACTTTTGGGGAGCATCTGATACTCAGTGTGATCCTACTTTTGGGGAGCATCTGATACTCAGTGTGATCCTACTTTTGGGGAGTGTCTGATACTCAGTGTGATCCTACTTTTGGGGAGTGTCTGATACTCAGTGTGATCCTACTTTTGGGGAGCATCTGATACTCAGTGTGATCCTACTTTTGGGGAGCATCTGATACTCAGTGTGATCCTACTTTTGGGGAGTGTCTGATACTCAGTGTGATCCTACTTTTGGGGAGCATCTGATACTCAGTGTGATCCTACTTTTGGGGAGCATCTGATACTCAGTGTGATCCTACTTTTGGGGACTGTCTGATACTCAGTGTGATCCTACTTTTGGGGAGTGTCTGGTACTCAGTGTGGTCCTACTTTTGGAGAGTGTCTGGTACTCTGTGTGATCCTACTTTTGGAGAGTGTCTGGTTCTCAATGTGTTCCTACTTTTGGGGAGTGTCTGATTCTCAGTGTCATCCTACTTTTGGAGAGTGTCTGATACTCATAGTGATACTATTTTGGAGAGGCGCCTGATACTCAGTGTGATCCTACTTTTGGAGAGGTGCCTGATACTTGGTGTGATCCTACTTTTGGAGAGGTGCCTGATACTTGGTGTGATCCTACTTTTGGAGAGGTGCCTGATATTCAGTGTGATCCTACTTTTGGAGAGTGACTGATACTCAGTGTGATCCTACTTTTGGAAAGTGCCCGATACTCAGTGTGATCCTACTTTTGAAGAGGTGCCTAATAGTGTGATATTACTTTTGGAGTGTGTCTGATACTCGTGTGATCCTACTTTTGAAGGTTGTCTAATAGTGTGATCTTACTTTAGGAGAAATGCCTGATAGCGTGATCTTACTTTTGGAGAGATGCCTGATAATGTGATGCTACTTTTGGAGAGGTGCCTGATAGTGTAATCCTATTTTTGGAGAAATGCCTGATACTTAGCCTGATCCTACTTTTGGAGAGATGCCCGATATTCAGTGTGATCGTATTTTTGGAGTAGTGCCTGATATTCAGTGTGTTCTTATTTTTTGAGAAGTGCCTGATAGTGTGATATCTTTACTGCTGTGTTAACAGTGTTAATTCAGAGCTTATGTGTGTATCTGTCCATCATGATTAGGATCCCCCTTCACTGGACTGAACAAACTGTACAGCACAACTAGTTACCTCTAGTAAATGGTATATGTACAGTGCTACGATAGACCTGAAGTTATTTGTGTCTTATCCATCATCATGATTCCCCTTCACTGGACTGCAATAAAATGTATAGCACCACTTCTCAGTTTTTCACTTTCATACTGGAATAGATCAGGAAGGGAACAACTTATTTATACTAGGAGTAACAAAACAAACAGGTATTTCTTTTTAATTCCCAATTCAGAGGTACAATTTTATGAATATCACATTTTTAGGATTGAATTACCTCTACAGGTAATACAGCAATATGATAGACCGGAGCTTATCTGTGTGTCTATTCATCATGATCATGGTCCCCCTTCACTGGGCTGCAGCAAAATACTGGCATGCAGGTTTTAAATTTAATTGCACCACTAATGATCTCAAGTATCCAGGGCACGGACATTAAATAATGGACAACATGAATTGTAAAGTCACTCCCTTACATAAATTGTTTATCTTAATTCATTTACCATGGCTGCAGGATATAATTTTTCCCAATTTTTGTGACAGTATTTATAGTTGATGTTATGAAGTGTAAAATGTGTTAAAAATGTGTGTATAGCTTAGGCAGTAGTATTCTTTGCTTTAATATGTGATTGTTGTGGTATTAGGAAGAATTTCATCAAGAAGCAGTAGTAGCAGATATTCAGGAATTCTTATAAAACAGAATTCTCATTTATTTTACTTCTAATTTTTGGTATATATATTTCAGAAGTTGGCAAGTGTGATTTATCTGAAGTTGACCAGAAGTGACGTGGATGCGTAAGGTAAAGGGAGTTAAAGCTCATGTGCTGAAACTTGGAACCACGATTTTTGTTGGTGTAATTTACACTCTCCTATATTAGAATCCAAAATATGATCCCAAAACTGCATAAATTATGCAAGTAAATATGGTACTAATATCACATTTGGTTATACTGTAATTTAAACATAAACCTAACATTGTTTGTTTAAACCAGGCCTTGAAATATAATTAATAACTGTATTTAGTTGTCTGTAGGACCCCATCAGCTATAGTACCCCGCTTAATATTTGAGAGCCAAAATTTAGAGTTCTAGGAAATGTTGCCCTATTAGTGTCTGTGTCAAGCAAATGGCATGGTAAAAGGCAGTGACAATTAGTCCTTAAGGCTAGGGCCAATCACAGGAAAAGAACGGTAAAACTAACCCCTTCCTGGTTCCCACCCACTCGTGCGCCTGCTTAGTTTGCACATGTTCAGTGTTCATCTTCGATGCATACTGTGAGCGTGAAAACTAATAAATTGAGTACTGGGAATTGCAGGATGAGTTTCATAGTCTCTCTTAAATGAAGTGCTGTCGAGTTTGCAGATAAAAATGGTGTAACAGCGGCATCTCAGGAAGTCAATGTACAACCTAAAGTGATTCGATATTGACACACTCTGAAGGATCAACTTATACTAGTTAAGAGTGGACGCAAATCTTTTTGTGGAATCCAGAAAGGAAAGTATGAAAAGTCAATAAAAAAGTGTTGGTGGGAATTGCTGAAACAAGGAACAATGGTCACACATGAAACGCTGCACTTTAAGGTGTGTGAGATTACAAAATACCAAGGTATCTGAGATTAAGAATTTAAGGCGAGCCGAGGCTGGGCAGTGATTCTGCAACAATAGCTACCATATTACTATTGTTCCATTGTTTAAATATTTTTGTGAAGCATAAACATAATTACCTATACCAGTATTAAAAACAAGCATTTTCATCTTATAGGTAGCCAATGTTATTCAAGTTTCTACAGAGCATGCCCATCCACCAGATTATGCATATTTGTGGAAGTTATCACTGTGCGGTATGTTAACAGACTGTGTTAGGGCAGTGAATTGTTAATAACATATGTAACTTTGTTTATTTCAATCAAGAATCTATAAATAGCATTTAAATAAAATAGCTTATTTTTTTATTACTCTCTGAACCAATTGATTTAACGAAGTTTGTGCCTATAGGACCCTCCCCTAATCTTGGAATTAAAAATAGAAATAAAATGGGTGTCCTATAGCTGAGTGAATATGGTACTAGACATCAGATTTGTTTACTCTAAAATATGCTGTCAGAATCTTTATAATATTGGGACTGTCCAGTTTTACAACTGTCACTTCACTGTTTTTGTCTAGTTTGGGAGTTCACACTAATGTGAACTAATTCAGTTTTCTCATCACTTCACTTCTTGACGTAATGTAATGAGCATGACATAGCCAATTTTCCCAGATGGTTCACTCACTGGAGAGTCGAACATAAGACTTGCTCAATCTCCCCTGTAGCAGCAGCACTCACTCAGAGAACGGCACCCCTCGTACCCCAACTTGCTCGCCCACTCACTCACTCACACACTGACCAACCAACTCAACTGACTGGCCCTTGCGAGAAAGAGGAACATCCAGAAGATTCTACTTATCTAGCAATAGCACCTTCTTGTGTTTATGCTGGTGAGCACTGCTTATTGTACTCTTGATAACCTTGGGCTATAGACACTGTGTCCTTATATGCACCAAACTTCTTAATTTTAAGCTTACACTTTTTTTGATTTGCACTATACAATGATCATTTTCTCTGATGCTCAGGTGGAAGTTTATTATGGCACAAGTTTGTTCGCTGATTTGCTTTCCACATCTACAGATTACAGATGTTATTGGGCAAAATTTGAAAGCACTTACAACTTTGGGGAAATGTCATAAGAAGCACTACATTTTCACTTTGATATTTATCTGCAGAACACAAAACTTTGTCAGATTTTCTTTCTAAAACACTGCACAATTCTGTTGCGTGCTCTAAAGGAGTGCTTTCAAGCTTATCCGAGCCTCATTGAGAAATTATTTGTGTATCTCCATCATAAGGACTGTATTATTTTGGCATTGATGCATGGAAAAATATGCAGTAATATCAGAAATGTGCACATTAAAACTTCATGAACAAGCACAGAACATGTTGCAAAAATTAATTGCATATCACAAGTAAAAACAAATTAAATGTGCATTTGCACACACATCTGATGCCTATTAATAAAAAAATAAGAGCCTCAAGTCTTCACAATAAAAATTACTTAATGAATGAAGTTACAAACAATATTCACAACATATTGTTGCAAAGCCCTGGTTTCACTTCTGCACAAATGAATGACAGGCATATCAGTTTCATGAAATTTCTCTGTCTTTGCTCAGGAATGTTTCCCTTGTCGTGCCAGCATTTGTAAACTTTTGTTCATCTTTCCGCCAACTTAACTGAGGAACATCAAACCTCATTGCAGCCTGCACATTTTGACTTGCACAAAATCTGTAATATGAAGTTGATATATAACGTGTTCCCTCTTCTTTATTCAACTGAAGCGACGAAGACTGTCTCCTATCTCCCATGACTGGATGTATCAACACAATGGTGGCAAGATAACAATAGATCATGTCGGAAGTAATGACCACAGATATACAGAGATAAGATTGGCAATGCTCTATTCCTGTGCATTCTCACTGGTGAAGCTGGCCGCTGTAGTTTGTCACTTGTTTTTAAGAGTAAGCCTCGTGTGAGTTTGAATGTTCGCAAAAATAAGCTGAGGTGTGAAATGTTGAATTACTCAGTAAATTTATTGTGTGATTTTTAAACAGTTTAACATGTGCGCTGTGTTTGGGTGCAACTTCTCTTACAGCAAGAGGAAAATGAAATGTTTCAATACACATGTTGTCTTGTTTGGTACAGTCATTGCTCCAGATGCATTTCAACCTTGGGCTTATTGTGCTACCTGTATTGTTTTAAAGACATTCATTATGCCTGCACCCTTTACCAAGGAATACAGTCTCAACAGATATGGTTTCAAATTCTTCTGGTTCTACAAACATTTCCCCAAAAGCAATATATCTCCTGTGAGCCAAGGCCTTACAGGAGCATATAATGTGCTGAGCTATTTCAGTTTCTTTCTTGCACAATCTACAATCTAAGTTACCCTGAAAAACTCCCATCATGTTAAGATGCTTTTTCATAGGAGCATGCCGTGTGAGAAATGCAATAATTGTTCTCAGCTGAAATCTGTTAAATTTAATTAAGCTTTCAGCTTTTTTCTTACATGTTTTTCTAATAAATGGTTTACCACGTTTGTTTCCTGGAGTTTTAAGTCAGGTTTTATGATGTTCTACTTTGGACTAGTTCTTGATAGCCCCTTTTACTAAACATTGAGATGTTCCTAGAGCCGGCTCTGGCCAATAAATTGTGAAGCTGCTCCTTCTCTCACAAGTTCATCAGCTTTTTCATTTTGCTATACATGGTTAATTTACTTATTTAAGCAACTTTTCAGTGATAAACTTCGTGAAATATGTTATGCACTATCAACAAAATGATCTTAGATTTTCACTCACAAAGACCTAAGAGAAGGATACATAAAGGCAATATGTTGAGAAATTGGCAACCCACTCTGGCTTCTGCTGTGTGCTCCCAGCACTTTCGATCTGAGGATATGGACCTAGCACATTTTATGTAAGAAGTTTCGTAGTAACTGCTCATTCTTGAGCTCAAAATTAACATAAACATGATTCTAAATTGGCGTCAGAATAGCACATTATACACATCAGTAGTACTAGAATTTGCATATATATATATAAAACTAGTTATTGTGTATTGCATTTTACACCTTTACATGTTTCTATAAGAAACGTCTTGCTAATTACCATGTAGCAGCTATCGTGAGAAAACAATTAAGTGTCAGATTACATGCTTATGTTACTAGAGGCGTGTTCCTGAGACTGTGAATGGATGTATAATTATTGCAATATGCTATCACCTAAATTTCTAATTAATAGTATTGTACATTCTCCGCAAGCTTAAGCCAATGCTGTAAGATATGTTATAGAATTTTCGTACATCAATAGTACTTTTAGACCAAATAATAGCAGCTAAATTAAGTTATGGCTAGGCCTCAGATTTTTAGGCTCTGAAAAACCAGTTTTTAGGCAGTTAAAATAGGCTCTCAAATTATAAAAATAGGCATAAATACACTGTTTTAAGCACTAAAAATACTGTTTCGATGAGCTAAACATTAGATTTTTTAGATCTACAATGTATTTACACTTTCTGAAAGTTAAAAATGCAAGTAGTGAGCGTTACAAACTAGACAATAACAAAAACAGCAAATTATTATGGCTAGAAACATGTTATGTTTTCAGTTATTTCAGAATTTGTGGTTGCTAATACATTATATGAGCTTATAAAGTTGGAAAAAAGACGCAGCAAAACTAATTAAATAGGTTACGGTAGAAATGTACCATACATTACAGATATATAATTGTGACTAAATCCTCTAGAGCAATATGGGGCCACCCCCCAAATGGGTGCACAACACAATATATCCTAAGGATAGCAATGTTTGAAATACTTTTGAAAAGGAACAGAGAAAACATGGAGAAATCTTGCAAATGTGTGTGTATCATTAATGAAGGGGCAAGGTATGCGAGTCATGAAACAATGGGAAATGAAAGGGATTTCTGTTGTACTGCAGCCACCGACCAATACCAAAGGATTGACAAAGAGACCTGGGGGTGCATGTATTCTGTTTCTCTTTCTACAAAACAAATGAAGCTTCCTGCTAAAAAAAGGTCTCATTCCTACAACCAAACTATTACAAACTTTGAATCAAACTAATCCCATGAAATCAATACTTTATCTTTTGTTACTGCATGAAAAAATGAATTACACAAAACAAATGTTAAAATTGGCACTTTTAACCTTTAAAACCTTAAAATTGGTGCCAAATTTTGTCAAAATAGGCAATTCAGGCACCACAAAACCCCTTCCATATTATATTGTTATATGAAATGTGAAGATATTTAAATATTTTTAGTTTATTCCTACAGATAAAAAATAGGCATTTAGCTTAAAATGCTAGATCTAGTTATAACTTTGCCACAGTCATAATAACAATTTGCCAATTACAATGTCTTGTCAGGCCCAAAAATATGGTTGAATTTAAATATTGCTTAACTAGCAATGCTTCTCTTTCCATTGTTCTTTGGAAGACACGGGTTTGACAGATGATGTCTATAACACAGAGCATAAGACAACACAAAATGGGACTTCACCCTGTGTTTGTGAGCTACGATGTGCATGTTGACTCCCACCAATGGCTCAAGCCGTTTACAGATATAAAGGACAGTCCAGAATAGGTGAAAAGGAAACCAGCACAAGTTAAAACACATGGTCACAATTGACTGGTCCTGGGAACGGTAAAGAAGACTTTGTCAAGCTTTAACTGTCTCACTCTTGTTCCTGGGCATGGCATATTAGACTCTTCCTTCACTATAGACATTATCCAAGGTGGCCGTGAAAGTGGAAGAAATTGCAAACACCTGACACCTGCAGATCCATCGAGTCATCTTAGTTTGTTTATATGCAAGTAACAACTGGCATTGCCTCAAAGACTGCTAAGATTCCAGTAGAAATTAACAAAGAACAACCATAGTTTTGTGTCATAAAATTTCCGTGCTGTTTTGTTGTGGTCTGCAGGTTAAAATACGTTGGCCTTTCTTGCCTGCATGGAGGTTACGGAGTTGAGAAAGCATGGGAATCCAGGTTTGGTTAAGTTTAAATCCTTCATCTTTAAAGTTCTTTTTGTGTTTGTAAATTTGTATAGCCTCTCTGTACAATGGGGACAATACGTAACTAAAACTTTTTCTTTATCATACTCCATACGGTGGCCTCCCAGCGATAGAACATGCTGACTTATCTGTTTGTCCTAGTTTATTTTGTTTGGTTATACTTGTCAGCATGAGCAAGGAATCTTGTATACACTGGATTTAGAAAATGGGTCAAGTGGATCTTTGGTTGATTTGGGAATCTGGCTTATTTTTGTTGTTGGCATGTAGGTATATCGGTTTAATTTTTTATTTTTCTAAAATATTTCCAATTTGATTGTTACATTGTTTATATAGGTCAAAAAGACTTGTGTTTTTATAAGTAGACTGGAATAAGGAAGCACGAGTTTGTCATCAATATGCATTTAGGCTGCACATGTAAGATGACTATGGTTTATAAAAGCACATTTTAAGCTAAAAAAGCATCAACTTATATTTGGGTCAATATGATAGTTGTCATGTTTGATTCGTTTTCAGGAGGCATTCCTACCAAAGATCTGGGTCCTATAAATGAATGGTGGGTGTCTGGTTTTGATGGAGGAGAGAAGGCACTCATCGGATTTTCAACTGCTTATGGAGAATATTATTTAATGCAACCATGTGAGGCCTATGCCCCTTTTATGGAAAGTGTTTGGGAAAAAATATTCCTGAGTAAGAAAGTGATAGAATTTTTACTGGATTATGAAAGCATATCATACGAAGACCTTCTGAACAAATTACAGGTTTGTGCAACAGTTAAAAAGGATATGTATTTACTTGTTGAACTAGAAATGTGGCCAATAAGTTGCAGTATTATGGTTATTTTACATGGGACTAAGTTCCAGTACTTTATTATGACACAGTTGAAGCTGGTAACAGTAAAGGAGCAAGTAAAAATTAATATAAATCTGATTTTGTGATACTAATGACGATGGTAGCAATTGTTTCTGCTTAGACACATTTGTTAGTATGTCGTCACTCTGCCACATCATTGTGTTTTAGTTCTCTGCATTCTGGAGTGGCTTTAATAATTTAGTTTCTTGTTTTCATCTCTAAAAATGCATGTCAACCACAGATTTTTAAGTTTTGGAAATGTTTTGTTTTTGTTTCCCAATTTCTTTTGGTTTTTCCAGTAATTTAAGCCATTTATTTCATAGATGTTGGATTCTTAAAGTTGTGCTATTTTGTCTTGTGAAAATCCATCCAGTAGATTTTTACTTTCTCTATCACATACAAAGTAGGTGTTGCATTGCACCCTAAAATTCAATACTGAGATATCACTGGAAATACATGCTTTGAGCCCCCAAGTAAAAAAACATTTCTGAAAAAAGGTCTGTGTATGGGTCTTTGTGAACAACATAACTCAACAACAAAAAGTTGGTTAAATACCAAACTTGGTATTCAACTTCCACATATTCCAAGGATGTGACACAAAGATTTTCAAGAAAATTCCAAGTACCCTTTATGTAAAACATTTTTCAAAACTGTTTATTTTCTTAAAAATAGCTGTAACAATTTTGATTAAAATACCATATGTTAAATGTATTTTATGACCAATAAGGTTGTATCTTGAATTTTCTGAGAATAAAGTCCTCTGAATCTTCATTTCTTTCTTGCAATTGCATTGAAACAGTATAGAATTTTAATACCAGCGTATAGTGTGTAGTTGTTAAACATTTGACTATATACCATTGCATCGATAACAAAAAGTTGTAGTAGTAATTTAGCTCCATGCTTGGGAAGCCAACTTGAAGATAATTTGTGCTTGTTTCACGTAAATGTTTTACGTATTGTTTAACACTTGAAGAAGGTTTATGTTGTGCTGCTTTTGTTTGGTTACGTAATTTTAACTGCCCCACGTATGGGAGCCAACTTGAAGTAGAAATGTTTGTTACGTAAAATATTAGTTGCTTTAAGGAGTTTGCAACACGCTTTGGGTGTTGGTTTGAATTTGTTGGTTACGTAATAGTTACTGTTATTATGCAATATGCTGCTACACACGAGAAGCTAATTTTAAGATGTAATTTTGTTGTTACACTCCAAGTTTTACACTATAATATTTAACTTTGTTATTAAAACTGCTTGTATATTATTTATGTTTGAATTTGCCTCGGCAGCGTCAGTACTGTTTGTAGAGTCATGTATCTTAGGCAGGGTGCGGTATGACAATGATTGTAGACATCACAGAATTTAAGTTTTTAAATTCACTTCTTATATTAATTCTTGCACAATTTTATAAAGCACTACACTTTTTAAGAACTGTGAGAATCTTTAATACTTTTACTTAGCGCGTATACATATTTTTACGATTCACACGTAATATCTCTGTAGAGAACACATCTTATCTGTTCACTATCAAGGTTTGCCAGCAACTGAGTAACTTTCAGCAGTTAAAACCCGTAAGCTTCGGTATTTCAAGTCTCTGATTGGCTAATTCTAGTCCAATAGAATATCTGCATTTTACTTAAACTTTTTCCTTGTTATTGATTGGCTAAGTTTAAACTGTTACTGAATTAACCTTATCTTTGATATAATCATGACTGGTAACTTTTCAAACTTTAAAACTCATTATTGCCACTAGGTTACCCCATTATTACCTCATTGTTAGCAACTTAAAACTTATTATTCTCACAGCTCTTGCATTATTAAAGTATATAATGTATTCACATAACATTATAAAACATGTTTATAATAAAATAAGCATTTCCAATGACTGTCACATACAATTCAAATAATTATTACATACATATTGTTTCAAGGCGGGTGGTTATTAAATTTACTTATTATAAAATACAATTGAAATTATTCAGGTATTAAAATACTGCCTCAAATTGTAATGAAATTATTTCTGCAAAGGTTTATCTTGATTAACATGAAGACAGAAAAATAGTCTCGTTAGAATACTTTGTATACCTACAAGTAAGTAAGTAATTTTATTATTAACCCAATTAATTGTACAAATTTACAACCACAATTTTACAAACTTATTCTTAACCCAGTTTCTAAAAATAACAATAAAATAAAATAAAATGTAAAGAAAACTAACCTCTTAACTACTGGTATCCAGCAATATGGAATACTGGTAGCCAGCATTCCTCCTAATCTAAAAGTACAATTATAAGTTTATTTAATCTCCAATACTAATTGTAACTCTACCTTGAGTTGCTTTCCTTGGATCCCAACAAACTTGAGGTCGAGTTGTTGGGTCCTACTTGCAACATATCAAATAAAAACTACTGTAATTTAATGCTCATTCGCCTCTTCCTTGCTAATTTTCTTCATCCATTTTGCTCTTACTCTGCCCAAAAAGTTTACTACTTCAATTATATTTTTCCTAGATTTTACATTTACTAACTTTTTAACTTGAATTTCTATTAGTAATTTAACCATTCTCTCTTCTCTATCCTCTTTCTAAGCAACTTTGTTTCTTCACACTCTAAAACTATATGTCACTCTTTAACTTTCCGGTGGCATAGTCCAAATCAATCTCTTTTCTCAAACCTTTCAAATTCACCACCCCTGTCCTAGCCCATGCAAATCCTGCTCTTGCTGTTTTATCACATATATCAACATACTGTTTCCTGCTCCATACTGCTTTATGTCTCTATAATCTCAGTGAGCTCTTTAAAGTAAAACTCGCTAATGAATTTTGTTTTTCTATATCCTCTATTCTTGTCCTAATTTCATTCCAGAAACCTATTTGTAGTAATTCTTTAGCTCTCGAAATCTCCCCAAAACCTATCTTCATCAAGGTTTCCTTTATCTTACCTAGCCAAGACTCTTTATGATTAAGTCTTTCCTGCACTATCAAACATTGATGTAAAATACTCTGATCATCGAAATTTCTAATTCTAATCCAATATTTTAGCACTCTTTCCACAATTTTTCCTTTAATTCCCATTCTCCCTAATTCAGCTTGAGCTACTCTGTTGGGTGATGATCTTGGTAAGCTCAATATTCATTTACAAAAGCTCCTATGGATCATGTCTATACTTACCCACCCTTCTTCCAGGCCACAAATCTCTGCTCCATATGACATTTTTGCTTCTACTACAGTAGTATAAATTCTCTCTAACCATCTTAATTGCATTTCTGGTAATTTATCTATACAAGTTTTGATGTCTTTCATTGCCATTTTTCCTTTAACTAATACTATTCTCTTTTGTTCGTTCCACCCACCATTGCTGCTTGATCGTATCCCTAAATAATCAAATTGTATACCTACTAATAAACAATAGAGGGTAGAGAAAGTCATCTGAATTTAACTTCACATTTTTGAAATTGTAAGAGTGTTTTGGGTCCGAATTATGTTGTGCTTACTGAATCTAAAAGGGTGGCAAAGATAAAAGTGGCCTGTCTCCTGTTTGAATGCAAATGTGATATTTCCATTGTATATTTATATAAATCTTGGTTAAAACTGAATGGAGCTACATTAGATGTAGTACAATGCGCAATTTTATACAATATCAGGGTGTCCAGCAACCTGGGAAACTCGGGGCATTTTTTGTACTTGGATAACTTGGGAAAATGTTGCATTTTGCCTAAAATCCTGGAAAAATCCGCTCAATAGCCAATTTCCATTAGATGTTCTATTTTGCGCTTGCCATGCAGGTTCAGACTCAGCTCAGCAACGCACCCACTGCCCTTGCCCCTCTCGCATAGCCAAGCTGAGCTGATGTGGTTTGTCACTCAGCCTGAGCCTGCTTCCTTCATTGTATTTGCATGTATTGTAACTACCAGAATAATATTTTTTTGAGACGTGTGTGTGTGTTGTGAACAGCTGTGAAGTGTTCGGCGGTTTGCACCTTTTGAAATGTAGGTAAGTGCTGTTTTATTATTTAGGAAAGGAGTTTGGAATAGGTGTTGTTGACGAGTTAGTTTTGCATTGATGATTTTGAATGGTGATTGAAGTATTTAGTGTTGTGTGCCCACCAGTATCGATTTGCCCCTGTTGCTATTGTTGATGATGAGATCGTCTGATTATGTGTCATTTCAAAAAGAAAAGGTGATGAATTTGGTATCACATGGAAAGTGATCTCGATGAAAATGTCCATCCCAAACTACAAGGTTTCCTATGCTTGTCTGTCACGTGCACAATGCTTACTTTTTTTTTTTTTTTTTTTTTTTCATGCAATGAACAATGAAAACACATTATTTTGATTAGACAGTTGTGACTTTTAGTTTTGTCTCTGTTCTTGTGAAGAACATTTTCAGTTTGGCTGCAGTGGGCCTTAGGTCCATTTCAGATCACAAGCATGTAGAAGAGCAATTGCTTCCTTTGTGAACCAAAGTATGTTGAATCAATTTTTTTATAGGCTTTTTTACAATATGTCAGCATTTTGAAAAGGCTTGATGCCTTCAGTCTTATCTTAAGTTGTGAATTATTACAAAAATCCTAATTATGGTAGGCTTTTGGTAAAAACAAATTAAATTTCATGGTTTTTGTATAATCAGCTGCATAACATTTATAAGGTTATTGTATCCATCTTTACCGCACCTGCGATCCCCCAACAATGTCTTCTGGAAACGTATACTAGTGTTAGTGTAGTTCCTGACAACAAAAGATTTGAATTCTATATCAGGATAAATCTTACAAGTAAGAATATCATAGTGATGTAGTGTAACAACCCTCAACTCTCTATTTTAAATTATGACACATCACTGTTACAAGCTTCAAAATCTTCAAAAATTGAGGATAAATCATTTTTATTCAAAGCGAATTAATGAAATAAAAAAGCCATGGACCAATAAACATATTTTCTGTGCAAAATTTTGATGCAATCAATTACCCTAACCACGGAAATTCGCTCAGCTCCTCTGTGATGGACTTCTTATTATTTATTAATTTTTTTCTTTTTTGTTTTTTGCTTTTGTTTTCACAAAATGTGTGATTGTTGTCGGGATTGGCAGGGAAAATCTAATTTCTATTTTTCGAATATTCACTCGCGTCTCACTGGAAGTGTGGGGTCAATTCCCGCTGGGCTGATGATCCAACGTTTTCTGAATCGTAGAGCACCCATCTGACAGATTGAGTGTGCACTGCACCCTCTGCAAGATGACCTTCTCCCTCAGCAACATGGGCAAGCAGGCCTTAACCAGCTGTGCAAAAGGAAAGAAGTGCACGCAACTGAAGGCCTCTAGGAAGGTGACAGTCCCGATCTCAGTGCTCTTCGCCACCACCAGCCACAGTTCCAATGCTACTTCTGCAGTGGTAGCCCCCGCCACGCTGCCTTCTGCCACTGGCTGCACTCGGCTGGCCATCAACTCTGACGATCAAGTGGGCCATCCTGATATCTCGGACTCAGTAGGTGCTCTGAAAAACAATTGTAAAAATCAGCAACATAGGTCGCATTTCTGAACTGTTCTCTCTCTTTATTATTTCCAGTCTGTCGCATTTGAGGATGCTTAATGCAGTTGCGATGTATCCCAGCAATTAGGTAATCGCAACAGGCATCTTTCATCTGATGGACGGCTGACAAGCACAGGATACTCATGGAGGGACACAGTGACGAAGGCAGAAATTCTTGTGTTTGTTAGCTTCTGCAAGACAAAATTGTGACATCGGCAGTCTAGTTACACTCTTGCCTGGTATTTTTCCAAACAGTGGCACTGCCTCTGAAGTGCAGCCCAACTACAACATTGTGTTTGGACTTGGATCATTATTCACTAAACAGTTGCAAGATAATGTTGCTTCTGTGACATGACCACATTAGGTTTTGATGAAAGTTTAAATAAGGTTTGTCAAAATCAGCAGATGGACCTCTTCTTACGTTTTTGGGATGAGGGTTTTACTAGACACCTTAATTAAGTGTGTTTAAGGAAAACTTTTGCAAAAGATTTACTTACAGCATTTGAAGCAGGCGTATCCGAATTCAAGGTAAATCTAAAGGAGCAAGTTATTCAGGTTTCTATAGATGGCTCAAATGTGGATAAGGCATTCCTGAGAGAAGTGAAAAGCAAGCTGAAAGTTGATGGTGACCAAGATTATCCCGTACTCATTGACTTTGGAACATGCAGCTTACATACTGTGCATGGTGCCTTTAAGACGGGGTGTCAGGCACCGGTTTAGAAATTAGTTCAATTTCTGAGATAATTGTATAATCTGTTTAAAAATGTGCCCTCCTACCGCGCTCATTTCACTAAGGTTACAGCCTCCTCCATCTTTTTTGTTTTTCTTTTTCATCTATTCAAAATTTATCATCCTTTTAAAAACATTTAAAGGACACGTCCAATTACAAATATAAAATAATTTAACAAGTACAGCTTGTAATTTTACATTACTTTTCATTAACATTTTACCTTAAGTATCAATTTTCCTTTTACATTGCATTTACATTAAGTTTACCTTAAATATCAATTGGTTTACCGTGTCTAAATTCATCTGTACTATAAAATTCATTTTCTATTAAATATTTGTTTATTGTTTTCATCATTACATTTGGCTGGTTTATGTTCTTTATTTCTCTAGGTAATTTATTGAATAATTCTCTTCCTCTAACTTATAATGGCACGATTATTTAGAGTTCCCCTTAATGTTATTCTATAATAATCATAATTGTTTCTTAAATTATGGTTATGTACACTGGAATTTTTTTTGTATATTTATCACAGTTTTTACACGCACGCACACACACCCGCACGCACGCACGCACGCACACTCGCGCGCACACGCACACAGACACAGACAGACTTTTGACTCTTAAACACCCCTCTGCAAGGTTGTTTGTTTTCCATTTTGCTTATTATTCTAATGGCTTTTTTTGCAGTTTAAAGACTTTATCCATTTCCCCATAACGTAATTCCGTATCTTACATGTGAATATATAAAAGCATAATAGACCTATTTCATTGTTTTATTGTCCATTACTTTGTCTCATTACATAAATTCCCTTATTTATCTTTTTTCTAATTGATGCTACATGAAATTGCCAATTTAAAGGTTTATCAATTATTACTCCAAGAAAATTAGTGCAATTTATTTCTGATATTTTTTCCTCATCTATACTTAAACTTAATACTACTTGGGTTAAGTTTGTTTAATTCAAAGTTAATACATGCTGTCTTTTGTGTATTTATTATCATATCTAAATTAGCATAATAATGTTTTATAATTTTTAAAATTGAATTCGCTGTAATTTCAACCTCTTTTGCTGTTTGACCTTTAATTATGACAGTCATGTTGTCTGCATATCCAATTGCGATGCCTCCATTTTCTTGTATGGCCTCAAAAATTTCATTTATATATATAAGAAATAAAAATGGCCCCATTTTGAACCTTGTGGGACCCCTTGTTTTACTATTTTGAAATCTATCTTTCTTATGACACCATTTGTGTTTAGATGTTTTATTTTGACACATTGTGTTCGGTTTTCCAGATATGTTGATATCCAATCCACCGCCAAACCTCGAATACCACGTGTTTCTAATTTATTTAATAATTATTTTATATTCATACAATCAAAGGCCTTTGATAAATCTATGAAGATAGCCACCACTGATTCATGGTCATTTATTGCATTTACGATTATATTATTTGCCTTTGCAATCACATTTATGGTTGACTTGTGCTTTTGAAATCCATATTGCCATTTTGATACATTTAGTTTTTTTTAAGATAACTTTGCAACTGTATTATATATAAACCTGAATTCTGCCCCAGAAGTTCTGTGATGTGCGTTGAGTGGAAAATAAAACGGTGGCAATCAGGACCCAGCAAGTTCTATCAACTGTGGAAATGTATGTCATCGAGGTGGAAAAATTGAAGAAGGAGCAGAAAGAGCTTAAGGCACACAACTACAGCTACCACATAGTGCGTGAGTGTTTGCAGAACATGATGCTGAGGGCTCAACTTACCTTCTTTGAGACTAGGTTGAGTCATTCCTGACAAAGTTTTAGTCAGATCCTCCATTAGCCCCTTTATACATCACTCTGCTCTCTCATGAGAAATTTGATGTGCAAGGAGTTATGGAGAATCGGGCAATTCACAAAATAGATCTGAGCAACAATAACAATCTCCTGAGTGCTCTAGAGATATATTGGCTATGGGACCAAGAAAGCCTCAGGAAAATGCGACGTGTTTAGTAGAATAGAATATTTATCAACAATTACATGCATTTCTTGTAACTGAGACACATTCTTTCCTATGGACCCAGCATGCTGTGACTCCCAGGTCGTGTGCATGTATTTGGGCCCTATTTTGACTCCCTCCGATCTTTTTCTCTTTTTACTTTCTACTTTTACTCCTTAATCTTCCCCAAATATTCGTCCATGCTCCTATTTCTTTCCCATTCTCTGTCAACATTTTTCTATTTACCCCAAATACCCTCCCTCCACTTGTTTCTTTGCACTGCATCAAACAATGGGGCTTACCCTCCACAGATGACACATCGCATCAGTAAGGAAATCTTAGTGCTCCGGAAGAAATGCCAAACATTTTTGAAGGTCATGGTGATAAAAGTACTTCAGAAGTCACCCTTGGCATACTCTTGTATAGATTGTGTCACATGCCTGGATCCAGAAGTAGCCACCAATGCTGACCTTGCCAAGAGACGTTTAGGCTCAGCTTTGATTCATCTCACTGAATTGAACCGCATTGGCAGCCATGAAGCTGATTATATTTTCACAGAGGTAAAAAATCTGTTGGAGTTGAGGTCCGTGACAAATGCTCTCAGAGAATTTAATGGAGGTTGTGATCGTCCGGACCATTTCTGGCTGAAGAAAGCTGTTGGGGACAAAAGTGGCTAGAACAATTTGAAAAGAATTTGTCAAGCTAGTGTGTCTTCTCTTCCATGGTAGTGCCACTCTTCAAAAAGGTTTCTCTGATAATTCACCTCTTCTGGTAGAAAACCTAACAGAAATCTCTCTGGTTGCCCTTTGTACTGTTCACAATGTTGTCAAGGTGGCTGAGGGAGTTAAAGCCATACCTATCACAAATTACTTGATTCATGCCAGGTACAGTGAAAGAGGAGGGCAGCTGATGATGTGTTAATGGAACATGAGAGGAAGATCACCTTAACAGGGAAGTGTAAACTTCTTGAATATGCAGTGAAAGAGGTAGCAGATTGAAAAGAAGTACAGCAGGTGACAACTTTTCTTTGTGGTCCTTCTAAACTAGTTTGATTCTTGTAGCAGACTGAATTGTTAAGGGTTTTGTTATTAATGTGTTTATTATTTAACTAGTCTTGATTCTAGATTTTATGTAATTTTAATTTTTAAAATATATCTGACACAGCAGTAAACAATTAGCTGACTCTCAGTGTGCTAACTTATTAAACTAGTGACATTCTAGTTATCTGTACATTTTAAGCCCAATGTGTTGAGTGTATAAAAAATAAACCCTCTTATTTTGTTGAATTTTTTTTTCTGGACTAAAAAGCTCCCGAAAATCTAAAATTTAATATTTTGAGATAAATATGATCAAAGCTTATTTAGAATTACGTTAAAGAAAACCCTGGAAAAATGCAAAAATTGACCTGGAAAACTCTGAGAATGTTTTCTTAGGAGATGTACTGGACACCCCTGAATATGAATAATTGATAGTTGGTGCAGATAAAAGTGGCCTGTGTAAGTGTGGATAATACAAACAAATGCCAAATGAATTGCTGAAGTGGACTCAGCGTTTATTGAAGATGTTGAAAGTGGCCCCTGCAGCATCAATATAACTATATTCAGATACACCCGGCATAAAGTTCTGATATCGAATGGCAGCAACTTCACAGCTAGTTGTCTTTCAGCTCCTAGATTGTGTTTGTATCAAGAGAGTCACTTTCTAGAATGCAAACAGTAACATATATATGAACTGAGATGCTGACAGAAGAATGTGAACTATCAATTGTTCATATTGTATAAAATTGCCAATTGTTGTACTGTAGCTCAGTTAAATTTTAACAGAAATTTATGTTAATACACTACGGAAATATGACATTTTATTCAAATGGGAGACAGACCACTTTTATCTGCACCTGCCCGTATTGTGTGATGTGAATTTGGTATACTTGGATAACTTCAAGTTTGAAGGTGTCTTCTATTAAGTTGATGGTTTTGGTGGTTATGCTGTTGAAGTTGTACATTAGTGTAGAGTGACTCACTTCCCTATGGAAGTTGGGCAACTGAGCTGATCAGGCCACAATTGCTCTCTCATGCTAAACGTTCTGCAAATTAACCATACTGAAATTTCACAGTATCTATTTTAGTTCTGCATCACTGCATTCCATTTCCTCCTTCACTGCCATACCGGGCATGGGCTGATCACCCATCCTGGATGTGCTATGATCCAGAGTTTGCTTGCTCCTCGACAGACATTGGCTTTAAGTCCTACAAAAAGGAGGGTAATCCTAGAGACTGCTTTATATATATGTACGATGGCAGTCCCAGAAGTACCTGACCTGACGTATATATAGCGGTTGTTGTTTCAAACAAATGACTATGGTAGAAAGTACCACCCTTATAAAGCTTAAGTTTGAAGTTTGACGATGCTACGTTGTTTAGTAATTGTTTGGCAGCCATTAATAGTGAACGCTCTCAGCAAATTTGTAAACATGGATAAAATTGGTCATCGTTATGTGATACAATACTTTCATTTGAAAGGTCTTGGTCCAACTAATACTAAAGCTGAGCTAGATTCTACTCTTGGGGAGTCTGCTCCTTCGTTTACAACAGTAAAATATTGTGTGGCAGAGTTTAAGCGAGGGCATACGGGCTGCCAAGACGAACATCGCAGTGGTCGACCAAATGAGGTGACCCCCCAGAAATTGTGAAGAAAATCCACAAAATGGTATTGGATGACCATCGACTGAAAGTGCGCGAGCTAGCAGACATCGTAGACATTTCAAAAAGTACTGTACATTGCATATTAACTGAAAATTTAGACATGAGAAAGCTGTGTGCAGGATGGTTGCCGTGTTTACTCACAATGGATCAAATACAGTGACTGAGGATGTTTCAGTCGAGTGTTTGGCGATGTTTTGCTGCAATAAAGCCAAGTTTTTGCGTCAATTCATAACCATGGATGAAACATGGGTCCATCACTTCACACCTTAGACGAACGGTCAAAACATTGCATTGAAAGGGGAGAATCGGCTCCAAAGAAGGCAAAGACAGTTCCATCTGCAGGTAAGGTCATGGCGTCAGTTTTTTGGGATGCACGTGGAATAATTGTGATTGATTATCTTCAAAAAAGAAAAGCAATCAATGGCGAGTATTATGCAAACTTTTGCAGCATTTGAATGATGAAATCAAGCAAAAATGGCCACATTTAGCGAAAAAGAAAGTTCTGTTTCATCAAGACAATGCACCAGTTCACACATCCATTATCGCCATGGCCAAAATCAATGAGTTAAAGTTCGAATTTCTTCCTCATGCACCCATTCGCCAGACTTAGCCCCCTCTGATTATTTTCTGTTCCCAAAGTTGAAGAAATGGCTTGGTGGTAAAAGATTTGCCAACAATAAGGAGGTGGAGTTTGCGCATTTGATGGCTATTTTGCAGAACTTGACAGTTCTCATTATAAACAGGGTATTGAAGCTATTGAAAATGGCTGGGAAAAGTGTATTGAGCTGAAAGGAGACTATGTAGAGAAATAAAGATGTTTTTCCCAAAATTTTTGTGTTTGCTTTCTTAGGTTGCGTACTTCTGGGACAGCCCTTGTGTGCGTATATATATTTATATTCTTTTACTGAATAGTATGCATGTTTTTTCTGTGAGGATCCTTTTCAGTATATTGTCAAATACATTTTTGTCTTTTATTTTGCTGTTTTGTTGCAATTTATTATAAACCTTTACTCCGGAATAGAAAGAACTCTGTTCAAATTAGTTGAGTTTGTGGACAGGTACTTTTAGGCAATTCTGAGTTCTAATCTCTTGGTTACTTATATTCTGTTTATTATAGTATTTATCTATTAAAGTTTATATATATGTAATTACACTAAGTTCAAAAAGTTCCCGAAATTTCTTAATAACACAGAAACAAGTTAACTTAAAGCAATTGACACAGCATTTCAATCGAAACCATTCCTTCCGCAGTGACGCACTTTGCTATTATGTGTAGAGTGGAAGCCATTTTCAGATACATAGTGCTCTTGTCAGATGAGATGTCAGGTGTTTTGTTTTTTCCCCTTCCACCATAAGTTTCTTCCAGCATTCTCAATGTCTCAGGGAGACTGTAACAAAACATTAAACTTTGTTTGAATATTGCCCTGTTGCCAACATTATGAAATAAGATAAACGTGCACAAGCAGCGAAAACTGGTTGCCATGCAAGACAACAGTCATTGTTATGAAAATTCAAATGAAGAGTTTTCATGGACATTACCAACACCTAAAAAAAATCTTTTCTTTCGTATACATTAAAGAGGAAATAAAAAATTCTGGGAACTTTTTGAATCTAGGGTTATATGTTTGGCTAATTCAAAGAGATATTGTGAAGGCAGGGTAAGTATACTTAGGTTTGTAAATAAATTCCGCAAGAATTTTTGGGACTGACACATGTCATTATACAAATAATTTTTTATCTATATCTTATCTGCATTCTGACGTTCTTGTTATTTCTCGTCGTTAAGAGCTTGCAATTCATGATCATTATTCACTCGGTAGGGTTTCAGTTTTAAAAAATTAACAGCTGTATGAACAAAGGCTTTTGAAAAACTCACTTGCTGTGCAAGATGTCTTAGAGACTTCTTTGGAGAGCGTTCCAATGATACACCAGTTTTGTTAGTGTTTACCTCCATTGGAACATTCTCTTTTTGCTTCTTAGGTTTACCAATCCCATTGTCCTAAACTTATTAGCCAGGCACCTGACAGAATCTCTATTTGTAACTGGAAATGTGTAGATTAAAATTTTGTGTACTTATCACACACAGAAATTCTTTGCTCTGGCATTCTTCAGTGGACTAATAAAACAAGATCAGTAACATTAATGAGAATGCTTTAAGGTAATTCATACACAACACAGATATTAGAATAAACTTGCACTGACATTCATAGTTGATAAAGTGTAGCATCGAGCAGGTCATTCATCACACTGAGATAGCAGAACACACCGTCACTGGAACCAAATCTCACACATACACAGCTATTAGAATAAGTTTGCACTGACATTCACAGATGATAAAAGTGTAGCATTGAGCAGGTCATTCATCGCAGTGAGATAGCTGAACACACCGTCACTGCACTACAAGCAAATTACACACACACACACACACACACACACACACACACCACAGATATTACAATAAGGTTGCACTGACATTCACAGTTGATAAAGTGTAGCATTGAGCAGGTCATTCATCGCAGTGAGATAGCAGAACACAACGTCACTGCACTGCAAAAACAAACGCGCGCACACACACACACACACGCACACGCACACGCGCACGCGCACGCACGCGCACGCGCACGCACGCGCACGCACACGCACACGCGCACGCGCACGCGCACACACAGGGTGGGACAGAAAACAATCACTCTGTATAAGCAACATGCAATAACAGAACAAATGCTTTGAGAAAGGGATATTGAACACCTGAATATGCATAGAGAGCATGTTCTGTTATGTTTCAGACAACTGTCCCTCCAAGTGGAGTTCAAACGCTCAGTGAAGACACTGTCTTTCGTCACGCACAGTTTATTTGTGATCAAGTTCTGAGTTTTGATGCAGCAGCTACATCTGATCAGGATTTTCTGATTACTCGACCTTTTATGCGCTCTTTGATCAAACTTTCTGGAGTAACCATTGGCAAGAGGTAAGACCTTTTACTAACCTGAAATTGTTTCTATAAATTTAAAACTGAACAAGAAAACAGGAATTTTTATTTAAGACATACAGGAAAATATTGAATGTTAAGCAATGCAAACGTTTACAACACTAAAATTTAATATTGAAATAACACTATAAAAATAGAGTTTACATGAACTAAACACACGTAAAATTTCATTTACCACATATTGCAGGAGCATGCTTCCATAGGTTGTTATCTACATCATCAGCTGCTTTTGGATAAGTTAATAAGAAATGGTGATAGATTTGGTATCTTTACAAAACAATTACAATCCCAGAATTTCATCAAAGATAGCAGTTTCAAATCCCAACATGTGATAATTAACAGCTTAACCCATAGACTGGCAAATGTACCAGTCAGTATGTTTGAATACAATATGGAGTGCACTGAAATTTAAAGACAGTTTGAGTTTTAATGTTGTCCTCCGTGGAGTAATGGTTACCACAACCTCTAGTTCCCGAGGTTGTGGGTCCAAACCCAGCGGAGGGTAATGGATTTTTTCGGACATAGAATTCCTTAGTATGGCTAAAGCTGGTTGTCCCATGTCGTAGATTCATTAAACAACCTCAAGCCTGATAAAGAGGTCTCTGAGCTAAATTCTGGTCTTTCATGCCCAATATAGAATGGGATGCAAAGAACCATAGCAGTTAAAGAGCGCCCATAAATAATTTTTTTTTAAGTTTAATTTAGTTTTAATAAATAATAAGAAGTGCAAATTCAAAAAGTATAAATGTTTGAAAGAAATTACACTTAAATGTGGCAAGCAAGTCAATAAATATGTTGTTGTTCACCAATGGCACTGGGGATTAATTGATCTGCATCATTTTCCCTCTGGCTTCCCAAGATAAAGTCTGTAAGTTATCACTTTTAAGGCTTTTGCATTTGGCGAGATGTTTGTTCAGTAAATATAGTTGTAGTAAATATGTAGGAGATGCATCTTTAGAAATGCAGCCAGACTATATAATTCTAATTAATAAACACTTTATAATGAACTTCAGGGTCATTACTGATCCTGAACGTTGGATGAATAAAACTGTGGAAACTCCTGAGAAAACTTTGATGTGGTTTACAGACAGCTCAGGAACAGGATCCAGAGTATATGGCATAAGATCAAGCTGCAAAAGTTTTTTCCCTTGGGAGAGTATGCTACTGTTTTTGAAGTGGAAATTTATGCTATTAATCAATGTACATGAAAACATAAGGACAGCTTACACTGGTAAACAAATCCTTATTTTCCCAGATAGCCTGGCTGCACTTAGATAATGCCAAGACTGGTTTTAAACTGCCTAAATATGCTCTCAAGCTTGGCAGAACAGAATGAAGTTCAACTCATCTGGGTGCTGGGTCATAGTGGCATAGAGGGAAATGAAAACCTGATGAACTTGCAAGACAAGGAGCAGCTTCACAATTTATTGGCCAGAGCTGGCTCTAGGAACATCTCAATGTTTAGTAAGAGGGGCTATTAAGAACTAGTCCAAAGTAGAACATCATAAAACCTGACTTAAAACTCCAGGAAACAAACGTAAACTATTTATTAGAAAACCATATAAGAAAACAGCTTACTTAAATGAAACAGACTTCAGCTGAGAACAATTATTGCATTTCTCACAGGACATGCTCCTGTAAAAAAGCATTTTAACACGATGGGAGTGTTTCAGGGTAACTTAGATTGCAGATTGTGCAAGAACGAAACTGAAACAGCCAATCATCTGCTCCTGTGAGGTCTTGGCTTTTGGGAAAATGTTTTTAGAACCAGAAGAATTTCAAACCATATCTGTTATGAGATTGTTTCCTTGGTAAAAGGAGCAGGTATAATGAATTGGCTTTAAAACGATACAGGTAGCACAATAAGTCCAAGGCTAAAGTACGTCCGGAGCAATGATGGAAGTCTGTATCTATAGATGGGACAAGAAAAAATGGACTGGCCATCTTTTCGTAACCAAATGCCACAAGTTTTAATCCCAGCAAATGCAGTCAAATGTGCCTGTAGTAAAGGATAGAAATGGTGATAATGGATGTTACATTTGAGTGCAGTTGCATGGACTTTCCTTTTATTCTAAAAATAAACACAACATTTTATTAAAATAACTCAACATAACAGCTGCAAGTAGTTAGTATAATTTGAAAATAACAGAAAACTCTATTAAAATGTTGTATAAGCTTGATTCAACATCTTTGTTGGCAGTGTTTAAAATCTTGATGAATAAACCTTTATCTTTAAAATCATTAAAGTAATTGAGTGAACAGTAAAATGTGCACACTGGGAATACAACACTTTTTTTCTTCTTGAAATTCATCATACTTATAGACTTCTGCCATAGGTTCCAGCAGCTCATTTTGAAAAAGTACTGCAATCATTCAGTTTAGTGGTAAATAATGTTGGCTATTATTTTGTATCTTGGTTAATGCAAATAACAAAACACAACTGTGTTGTTATGACTGACTTCCTGCTGTTTAGGCGTGCAATGAGACGAGAGGAAAAGAAAGAATTCAAATCTCGCAAATCTGAATGGACCCGTGCAACAACTACTCCTTTGGTGAAAACTATGTTTGAGACATTCTTTCCTGAGCAGCTTGACAAGGATGATAAGGAAAACAAAGTAAGTGTTGCATTCTCTGAATAATTTATTTCTTCATGTCTTGTGTTTACAATATAAAACATGTATCGTACTTGCATGTGCTTGATAGTTCTATATATCTAGCAGCCTCTTTGTATATAACCCAACTTGATGTAAATGCGATATTATCAACTAGACCGCGATACGCCGGAAATATGCGTAGTTGTCTATGGGTTTTCAACAAGTATGTTAATCAAATATACTGTATTTACTCGGCTATAGGACTACCTGTTTTTACTTCCAAAATTGGGGGAGGGTCCTATAGGTGCGAACTTTGTAAAATCAAATAAGTCTGTTAACATCCTGCGCAGTGATAACTTCCACAAATAAATATATATATATATATATATATATATATATATATATATATATATATATATATATATATATAATATGGTGGATAGTCATGGCCTGTAAAAACTTAATAACATTGGCTGCCTATAAGACGAAAATGCTTGTTTTTAATATCGGTAATTATGTTTATGCTTTACAAAAATGTTTAAACAAGGGAAGAATAGTAATATGGTAGATATTGTTGTGGAATCACTGCCCAGCCTAAGCTCGCCTTAAATTTTTAACCTGAGATCCACTTTAAGCTGCAGCGTTTCATGTGTGACCATTGTTCCTTGTTTCAGCAATTCCCACCAACACTTTTTTATTGACTTTTTTGTACTTTCCTTTCTGGATTCCATGAAAAGATTTACTGTCGATCTTGACTACCATTAGTTGATCCTTCTGAGTGCGCCAATATCGAATCACTTTAGGTTGTACATCGACTTCCTGAGATGCCGCTGTTACACCATTTTTATATGCAAACTAGACAGCACTTAATTTAAAAGAGGCTATAAAACTCATCCATCCTGCAATTCCCAGTACTCATTTTGTAAGTTTTCATACTCGCAGTACGCATCAAAGATAAACACTGGACATGTGCAAACTAAGTGGGCACACGAATGGGTGGGAACCAGAAAGGGGTTGGTTTTACCGTTCTGTGATTGGCCGTAGCCTTAGTGACTAAATGTCACTGGCTTTTACCACACCATTTGCTTCACGCAGAAACTAAAAGGACATAAGATTTAGACCAACATAAGTAAGGAATTTGCCAATTGGCTAGAATTTTTAATTTTGCATTTCAAACATTAAGGAGGGGGTTACTATAGGCAGTAGGGTAAATACAGCCAAGTAAATACAGTAGTTAGAAACTTCTGATTAATAGTAAAGCTGAAGAAGGCTGTAGCTTTTGTTTAGTAATGTCATTGGTCTCTCTATGAATATTTGTCTTCAGGCAGTAAACATGACTGGTGACTGGCAAATAGTGAAGCATTCTAAAGGTAAGTTGTTTAAATCAGCCAGAAACAAATTATGTTGAATGTTTTTAACAAATTTACGCAGAAGAATCCAACTGTCATTGTGAATAACATTGTTAAAATAACTGTAGATTATAGTGAATAACATTTTAAAATAACTGTAGATTATACCGGTGTCTCCGAGTGGAGCGTTGGATTTGTGTCCAGGGTGTCCATCCTGGGAATTGTCAGAGTATTTTTAAATTACTGGAAAAGGGGAAATGTCAGGGAATCTGGAAAAATGTTGTTTATTTCTGCAGCTAAAACAAAAATAATATTGAATATGTAGATTTAAATCTACAATTGGTATTGCAGAATTCTTGTGCAAAATGCACGGTAGAAGCATAGGCAATCGCAGTTACTCTGTTGCTTCCCATCTTGATTGTCGGAGCTGTGCTGTTCACCAGTGAATTCCTGCATGTTTTGCACAGAAGTTGGCCATGCCATTCTGGACATAGGCAATTGCAGCTGCGCTGTTTGCTCCCATCTTGTTTGTCAGAATTGTGCTATTCTGAAGTAAATTCCCATGTGTTTTGCATAGGAGAAGTTGGTCATGCCATGTCGGACAATTGTCGGAGCTGTGCTGTTCACCCATGAATTGTGCTTCCTAACACATTGTGGCTTTTCTTCTCTAATACTTTTATAAGTAATGCTAGGCAGTTTTGCTATATGTGTGCTTGTGTACCAATGATTTATTTCTTTTGTTACTTATTAATGCATAGTATATGTAGTTCGTGAGTCCGGTGTCTGGTGTCATGTATTAAACTTTATGTAGTTTTCTGCTAAGACCTATGTCAGTTTTTTCTAGTATGCTATGTTTTATTATTAATAAAGTGTCAGTATTATAAAGAAATAACACATTTGATTTATGCGGTTCAAAAGAACAGAAATATTTCTTGTTAGGAGACGTTAGTGATTTTGTATGTGTATTTTAACCTGGGATTACTCGCTTCCATTGTCAGCCCTGGACTCCTGTGTTAGAGGTTTTCTAACAAACTTTATTTTTACAATTAAATTGGTTTATGTTTACAATTATATTTGCCACCTACTACACAAATCAATCTGGGCTGCCCAAATATGCATTATTGAGTAATTACTACGTTTTCATGGAGGTTTCAACACGTTTTGAGATGTTAATGCTTTGAAATCTTCATGAACATGGGGATTCAAAATGTTTTGAGTCTGAATTTTGATGTGCTTGAAAAGTGGGATCCAGATCATTTTCAAAACATTTTGAAAGTGCTAGACGCATGAAGATTTGTCATTCATTTGTTTGCGGTAGTTTCAAGTCATCTGTTTAATGAACAATCAAGGGCATGTAATTTGTTTAAAACAGTGAGGTTGTAACATGGTTAGCTACTTTTCAGTTGCATTTGTATTATATTTGATAAATATATATTTTATAATGACATATAAACATGCTAATTAGTATGTTAATGACATGTTAACCAACATAGTGGTTTTCAAAAATTGTTTCTGTATTCAAAACGTTTTGAAATGTGCATGAAAACAGGATCGTTTTCAAAACGTTAACATACTTGAAACATTTTGAAAACTCCATGAAAATGTATAATGTGGTTTAGAAAGTTTATTGTAAACAGCACAAAAATCAAACTGCTTCAAACAATCCCTATGGCTTGAGTGACAACAGTAAAATAACAATGCAACTGTGAAAGATGTATTGTATTCATCAAAAAAGTGTTAGATACATATTCATTGTGATTAATTTAAGGGAGATAGAAAGCTGAGATTTTTATATTAATAGTACATATGCTGTAAAACCATCAAGTTGGCAAAAGGTAAAGAAAGTCATGTTCTTCTCATCTGATTTATAGTTCTGAGACAGACTCTACATCTCAAAATGTTAACTGTTGATGACAATAGCTGACGAGAGCGATCACGGGTTGTTCATTATAAAATTGTGTTATTCTTGTATTATTTTCGGTTTTTACAGTTAACAATGTCTTCTAGAGGAAGGAAACCAGCATTTAATGAAAGGTGGCTACTTGACAAGAGTTTTATAGCATGGTTGAAATCTGTGACTCAAGACAAATTTTCTGCATTCGATGCTTTATGTAAAGCATTGTTTTTCTTTGACTAACATGGGTAAACAGGCTTTAAAAAGCATATGATGGGAATGAAACATGCAAATGCTGTTATGTGCAACTAACTTTCATCATCACTTACACAGTTTTTTAAAAAAGAAACTCAAGTACACAAGTGAATTCAACGGTAGATAACCCAGCCATGAACATAATTGTTAATACTGCAACAAGTGCTGTGGCACACATTTCCACTACTCTTGGCTTCAATTGCAGATGTCTCGTCCCATAATGAATCAGATTGGAGGTGTACAAGGTTCCTCTTAAGATAGCATGTAACATCATTCTTCACGTGCAAGTGAAGCTTGAGTACATTTGTTCCCAATAATGTTTCAACTGCACAGAACAAAAACAGCATAAACTATCACTCATGGTTTGGCTCCTTGTTTTCGTAAACAAGTTCTTGAGATGTGCAGTAAGTTCACACATTTCACTGCTGGTTTTGACAAGTCATTAAATAAAGTTTCTCAAAAAGGTCAAATGGATCTTGTAATGCGCTTTCTCAATTTTGAAACAAATGAGGTCTCCACACATTATTTTCACATTATTTTGATCCTGTGTTTCTTGACACTGTACCACCTGAGATTTGCTAGGCGGTTTTTTGCAAGGACTAAACTTAAAGAAACTGTTACAAATTTTGATGGATTGCCCATTCAGCGTGCTACAGATGTATCAAATTTAGAAAAATATGTAGGAGCAAAAAGGGACAGAAAAGTTCCAAGCTGTAACAGCTTCAAAATAGTGGCAACTTCAGTTAAAGACAAAGTTCTTCAGAAAAAGCTGTCTTTTTTACGTCCCTCATTGGGGATTTGGAACCATTCCTAAAACAGTTTCAGCCAAATCTTCCATTTGCACCACTGCTTTATGAAGCTATACTAGCTGTAATGTCAAAGTTTGTGAAATCTGAACCATTGCATTTGTCTTCAGAAAACATCATTAAAATTAATTTAGAAGGCAAAGAAAATCTTCATGCATCAAAAGTTGACATAGAGTACGCTGCTAGGGGAGTGTCTATAAGCATGGTAAGCCTATGCAAGAAGTTGCTGGAGCAGCTGCCTCTAGGCTATAAACTAACTGAAGGGATTTCTTGTTTTGATGCTAATGTGGCCAAGCAGCCGCAGACGGCTGACCATAGCTCTAAATGCATTTGTAGCTCAGGTCTGATGTGGCTGATAGACAAACGGAGTTTACTTTTGTGTAAAACTGACAACTTTGAGAATTAGTAAGTGGTCTGTGTGCAGAAGATGAGCAATTAGATGATTCCTGGCTCTGCACTGTTCTTCCAATAGTAAACTTGAAAACTCAGACGTTGGCTTCATTTCTCAAAATTATACTTATACTGTTCCATGGAAATGCAGCTATTGAACATGAGTTTTCTGTAACTAAAGAAATTATAGGTAGAAGAATCTCTAGTAGTCCAGAGAAGAGTATATGATGCAATTTCAAACCTTGGTGGCTTTGAAAAGCTCCTCATCAATAAGCACATGTTCCATGCTGCAAGGAATGTTCTTTCGCCTTATGTTAAAAATCTGCAAGATAAATGTGTTGCTTCAGAAGCTCAAAGTTCTTATGAAATAAAATGAGAAGGGCTGGTTTATTGTTGAAAAAAATTACAAGAAAAGTACAGAAGAGTTGTTGAAGAAACTGAGCTATCTTTGGTTGCTTTGGTAGGTGAAGAAACTTCTTCTCTTAAAGGTAATTTTATACCTTTATTTTAAAATTAATTTGTGTTAAACCTATACTTTTGTGCATTTATATTCTTTTAGATTAATTGCGTTTTAAATACACTTTTTATAAATTATCATTGGTAAAAATTTCATTTCAGCTTTCCTTTATTTATTGCATGTCAGGGAAAAAAAGTGTATCTTTTGCTGGAAAACAGCAAAATGTCAAGAAATTTTCAAATGTGATTTGAGTGGATACCCTGTAAAGAAAATGGAAGCATTGAGAACACCAAGGAAGAAAAGAAACAGCTGTAAGCCAGAATTAGAAAGAGGAGATGACTTCATTAATGTGCTTTGATAGGAAAGTGCACAAGTGTTTCTTTAATAACAGTCTCCTTGTTGCTAGAAGTTGATATTGTGTTTGTGAAGAGAAATAAAGGGAATATAATTATTGACAGAGAGCATATTGTGTGATGGAGGTACTGTATTACTGACAGCAGATTAATGTGAGTTATCTCTATTTAATTTCAATTCAAGTGTTGTTATTATTGAAACAGTATGCTGTTCTATTGTGCGAGGTCTGTTTAAAAAATTCCGGAACTTTGTCCACAACTTTTTCTATGCTTAACTTTTACTTACTGTGCTTGGTCTCCTTTGAAATACTCTCCTACACAATTGATATGCCGCTCCCAACACCGTTTCCACTTCCAGAAGCAGTCTTGATATATCTCTTTCTGGATTGCACGATGCGCCATCTGCAAATTTTCTTTTATCTCGTCTATTGTTGCAAATCTGCATCCTTTCAATGGGGTTTTCATCTGCGGGGGCCAGGTCTGTAGAGTACGGAGGATGTGGGAGCACAGTGATATCGTTTTTGTGCAATAGTCATGCACCAACCGGGATGAACGTGCGGGTGCATTATTGTGATGCGAGAGCCATGAATTGTCTCGCCACATTTCAGGCCATTTTCTCGCAAGTGTCGCAACATGTCCTGATAGGCAGTCTTAGATTGGCACGCACAATTTTGTTGACGTTCCTGACATCAGCATCGTCGGTAGACATCGAAGGGTGTCCTGAACGAGGGTCATCTTTAACCTCCATCGGGCCATTTTTAAACTGCCTCATCACCGTAGGCTTCATCCATCATTTGGTGTGTCTCTGTAAAGTTTTTCTTGAGTTTCACACAAAATTTAATGCAGACGTGTTGCTCCTCTAACTCGGCCATCTCGAAATTCGCAAACTGTGCAACACAACGTTCGACTCAAAACACAACACTGAACAATAACTAACAGACAAAGCATAATGAAACTTCCGGCACTTACGCATTAAAAACAGATGTGTGCAGGGATGCCAACTGTATTTCGCTTCAGCACTACATTGGTGCGAAATTACGAATGTTCCGGAATTTTTTGAACAGACCTCATATTATAACCACAAGATGGCATTTGTTTATGTTCCAGTTACATCAAGTTTGATTCTAAGGCTTACGTTCAGGAAATATCAACTTTTTATGTTGCCTTCTTGTAACAGTGTTTTGCTGCTACTCCTTTGTTACCTTCCCTACACAATTGTCAAGTAATTACATAAGCTCGTTCTTAACATTCCATTTCTGTACATGTTACTACCAGTCATCGAGAAGTCGCTCCACTTCTCTCGTGTAACTAAGATTTCCGGTGGCAGCAGTGGTTGCCATGAGGGTATGGTTATAACCCTCCCACTAGTTAAGAACCCTGTTAGGTTCATGTATGTAATTCAGGTAGTGTAGATAAATAATATGACATTCACATGTTTAAAGATGATGATGAAAATGTTGACCATTTTCTTGAAGACACATTCACTCGCTTTAATTTATTTTAAAACACTGTGAAGTATCTTTCGTTACAGATGTTATATAATCTGTAATTGCTGTTTTCTGCTCATCAATTGTTTTGTGGTTGTCCTTGTAGACCGAAGCTTTAGCAGTTCCCCAAAGAAAATAATCAGGAGGAGTCAGATCAGGAGACCGCAAGGGCTACAGACCTTTAGAAATTAGTCTTTCCCAAAATATTTCTACTAACAGCTCCATAGAGTGATGTGATGTATGAGTGGTGGCGTTGCCATGTTAAAAAAATGCACTGTTCATCTCATGTTTATTTATTTAGTTTTGCAATAAATGGAATATGCGAGCAGTAAACCTTGGAATTAACTGAGGTGTGGAAAAAACATAGGCCCAGTAATTTGTGAGCGAGAGATCCAATTTTCTCTGAATGCAAAGGGGTTTCTTGAATGGCATTAGGATTTTCAGTATATATTTGTAAGTTTATGCATCCAGATGAGTGAAACCAAGCTTCATCAGCAAAAAATGTCCTATTTAACACGTCAATTCCATGGCACACACAAACCTCTGAAACTATTCGCAATACTGCACTCTCTTCCCATTATCTGTGGGTTTTAATTCATGGATGATGGACACTGGATACAAACAATGTTCTTTTTTGACTGCTTTGAATGCAGAACCATAAGAAATGTCATATTAATAAATGAATTACAACTATCCGGGCTTGTAGGCTGTGGTCTAGAAGGCATCATGGATACCGACATTTCGCCAAGTACAGTGCTTGGCATCTTCAGGGTGAAGTGATTCAGTGTCTGCGGTGGTCGTAGTCTGAACTACGTAGACTTCACCCTGAAGATGCCAAGCACTGTACTTGGCGAAACGTCGGTATCCACGATGCCTTCTAGACAACAGCCTACAAGCCCGGATAGTTATAATTAATTTATTAGTTATGATGTCGGCCGTGAAAGCCTCAGTAAGTACAAATGTCAAATTGCTTGGCCAATTTCTTAATTGATTTCTGTGGGCTTTTAAGCATTCTGTCCGATATATCTGCCAGTTTCTTCTGTTAAGACACTCAGTCTAGCACTCCTTGCAGCATCCTGCATGGAACCTGTCTCCCGAAATTTATTAATTAAATTACACACAGTGTCTCATTGCAGTAATTTTGAGTTAAAGTAGGAAATTTTGTTTCATTTTCTCAATATAATTTCCACATTTATAAACGTTTTCCACATAAGCACATGTTCCTCTATGGAGTACATTGCTGTCACCTCACACACATGTCAGTACTCGTAGCACAATTCTGCTGGCAGCTGGTGATTATGTGTGATAATGTGCTGTAAACCATACATTTGGTCAGAGTGAAATGGAGAAAATCTTAGGAGCACCAACCTTATCTCGAGCGGTAGGTGGAGGAATTGTTGATGGCGCATTAGAAGCCAAACAGTGCTCATATCATTGTTGTGCCTTGACATTAGAGGGTTCCTAGGCAGACTGTGTTCACCAGGAGACTGAATATTCATTGAGGTTTGTAACTCGTCTCAATTTTACTTTATTCTCATTTATCTGTATTTCTACTTAATGTGCAAATTCCTTTGTAGAATTTTAATTTACTTAAGCACATTGTTTCTGTTCTTGTGTATATAAATTCTCTAAGTTTATCACAAAATATCAACATATTGTTTCCTACCCCCATTTCTTTATAAAGTTTCTGTACTGTTTTGAAATAAGTTTATCCCTTAAGCTATTTCATATATGCTGTTTTCCAGTGTCATCCATTCATTCCACAAGCCTCGTTCACATAATCTGCTCATTATTTGTAACACATGTTCCTATTGTGATATGTTTCCAGTTTTAAAACTGGCAACCCTAAATAAAATATTGAATTAAAGTAAGAGAGGAGCAGATACCCTTTAATTGGGATAAATTTGGTTCGCATGGAAGTGAACAACTTGGAACACTATTTGAGTTGAATTTAAGCTAGGAACAGGAGCCAATAACGTTCCCAGCAATCGATCAAAGATGATGCAGTCTGTAATAATGGTCAGTGAAGTTAAGTATAAATTTGTCTCAAATACAGTTCTACACAGTGGTCGTATGTCCCGACCTGGATCGCTTGTTGTGCGCTCCGCATGCTACCTACTACACCGGGAGGTTTTCCATTCTAAAACTCCTGCATTATTACTCATGAGTAATAGTAACATGCACTATAATGAGTAAGTGGTGTCCATCTCCATTGAGACATTCCTTGTCATTAACAATAGTCATTTTATGGTTTCAATTTTGAAAGTTCAGTAGCTGTATGTACAGAGGTTTTTGAAATACCCACTTGCTGGGCAACACGTCTACAGACCTTTTTGGAGAGCATTCAAATAATGACCAATTTCTTCCTCCATTAGAACCTGTCTTTTTCGTTTTTTAGGTTTAGCAATCCTGTTGTCCGAAATGTATATCTCATAGTATCTGTTTGGAAGTGGTATACCAGGAAATGTCTTTTGAAATTGTCTATGTGATTCAGGTTTTACATATGTATTATACATAAACATTCTTTGTTCAAGCATGAATTTTTTTATAGGTATTTCACTGTACTAATAACAATAAGAAGAATACACAGATGTTTGAATAAGCTTTCAGTTTTGACATGCACGCTGAACAAACTCTAGTCTTTACAGAAGGCAGAAAGTTACAGTTGACATTCACAACCAATAAAGCACAGTGTTGAGTGCGTTATTCACTGCTAGAGAGCTAGTAAAACATACCTAGCTCACTGCAGTGAAAGTGATCATGCATATAGGTGATTGTTGGCAGGTCAGGCCAGAAAGCAACCACTTGGTATAAAATGATTATAATGCTTGTTTATATTTTTATGTGAGCCATGATTGTTTTTAGGGGCCACGCAGACGACGCTGTGGAGTTTGTGAGGCATGTCAGTTGCCTGACTGTGGTACATGTGTACATTGTCAAGATATGCTGAAGTTTGGTGGTACAGGACGGGGCAAGCAGTGTTGCATACAGCGCAGGTGAGAGATGGTTTGATCACTACCTGGAATGGGGGAAGTGTTGATTTTGTTAGTTCTGGTGGATTACAACATTCCAATGTCATAAAGTTGCAATCAGTGTTCCCTAGTTAAGGAAACTATGCCGAATGTCTCCAGTTTACTCTTGATTGCTTCCAGGTGTCCAAACATGGCTATACAAGAAGCTGAGGATTCAGATCCAGAAGATGAAGATACCTATCAAATGCTTTCCGAGAATTCCAGCAAAGACAGTCAGATGGCCTTTACAACTCCAGCTCACAAAAGAATACGCATTAGAAATGAAAACCGGAATATTAATTGGCTGAGTAAAAGCACTGCTGAAGGAAACAGGAAGTTTTACACGTAAAGTATTTACACACTTGTTTCAGTATCAAATATAAGACAAACGTGAACTTGCTGTGTAACAGCATCACAATCTCTTCTTGAGTGTATGGTGTTTAACTCAACACTCTTGTCTCAGTATCAAATATAAGACAAACATGAACTTGCTTTGTAACAGCATCACAATGTCTTCCTAAGTGTGTGGTGTTTCTTTAACTCAACACACTTGTCTCAGTATCAAATATCAGACAAACGTGAACTTGCTTTGTTGCTTTGTAACAATTCTAACAGCATTACAATCTCTTCCTGAGTGTATAGTGTTTCTTTAACTCAACACACTTGTCTCAGTATCAAATATAAGTCAAACATGAACTTGCTTTGTAACAGCATCACATTGTCTTCCTGAGTGAATGTTGTTTCTTTAACTCAACATACTTGTCTCAGTATCAAATATAAGTCAAACGTGAACTTGCTTTGCAACAGCATCACAATCTCTTCCTGAGTGTATGTTGTTTCTTTAACTCAACACACTTGACTCAGTATCAAATATAAGTCAAACGTAAACTTGCTGTGTTGCTTTGTAACAGCATCACAATCTCTTCCTGAGTGTATAGTGTTTATTTAACTCGACACACTTGACTCAGTATCAAATATAAGTCAAACGTAAACTTGCTGTGTTGCTTTGTAACAGCATCACAATCTCTTCCTGAGTGTATGTTGTTTCTTTAACTCAACACACTTGACTCAGTATCAAATATAAGTCAAACGTAAACTTGCTGTGTTGCTTTGTAACAGCATCACAATCTCTTCCTGAGTGTATAGTGTTTATTTAACTCGACACACTTGTCTCAGTATCAAATATAAATCAAACGTAAACTTGCTGTGTTGCTTTGTAACAATTGTAACAGCATCACAATCTCTTCCTTAGTGTATGTTGTTTCTTTAACTCAACACACTTGTCTCGGTATCAAATATAAGTCAAAAGTAAACTTGCCGTGTGTTTTTGCAACAGCATCACAATCTCTTCCTGAGTGTATGTTGTTTCTTTAACTCAACACACTTGTCTCGGTATCAAATATAAGTCAAAAGTAAACTTGCCGTGTGTTTTTGCAACAGCATCACAATCTCTTCCTGAGTGTACGTTGTTTCTTTAACTCAACACACTTGTCTCAGGATCAAATACAAGTCAAACGTAAACTTGCTGTGTTGCTTTGTAACAATTGTAACAGCATCACAATCTCTTCCTGAGTGTATGGTGTTTCTTTAACTCAACACACTTGTCTCAGTATCAAATATAAGTCAAACGTAAACTTGCTGTGTTGCTTTGTAACAATTGTAACAGCATCACAATCTCTTCCTGAGTGTATGGTGTTTCTTTAACTCAACACACTTGTCTCAGTATCAAATATAAGTCAAACGTAAACTTGCTGTGTTGCTTTGTAACAGCACCACAATCTCTTCCTGAGTGTATAGTGTTTCTTTAACTCAATACACTTGTCTCAGTATCAAATACTAAGTGATCAGCATAGAGCAAAACAGGTTTCACAGCTCTTAGCCAGTAAGTGGTGCTGCTTGGTATGTGTGCTGAGCAGGTGACAGGACGTTTGCAGTAAATATAGTACGTTTTGTCGTGTGAGTTATTTCTAACCAAGAAACAAGAAGTAAACACCTAAAAATAAAAGTACCCACATATTCAAGCCAGAAGATGTTGGAAGTGCCTTCCTTAATTGCATTTCGGGTAACTGCTGAGGAAATTGGCCATTACATGCTGCAGTTCCCTCTGAGAAATGGCAGCAATTTCGTGACAAATGTTATTTTTAAGTTCCTCTAAAATGTGTGGATTTGTTTTGTAGACTTTCTCTTTTAATCCCCTCCCAGAGATAAAAACTGCAGGGAGTTAAATCAGGGGAACACAGGGCCATATGTTGTTAGTGATACTCTATCTTCAAACACTTAATGCCTTTCCTTTACAGAGAAGTTGGCTGTACGGGCTGTCACAGAGTCGTGCTGGAAAGTTGCGTAACTTCTTTCCCTCTCATTTAATTCGCCAACAAATGGCTGCAAAATGTTTTGCACATATCTCTCATTAATTGTTTCCGTAAAAAAAAAAAAAAAAAAAAAAAAAAAAAAAAAAAAAATTGGGCGTATTATTCTCTCGCTGCTAATAGCACACCACAGTCCTAATTTTTTATCATGCAGGGGTTCCTGATGAAGGTGTCTAGGCTTTTCAGCACTCCAGCGATGATTGGTTTGTGTATCAGTATACCTACTTAGGTGGAACCACAGTTTGTCTGGAAAGAAAATCAGATCAAAGTCCATTTGACCATCATGTACCTAATTCAAAACCCATTCATAAAATTGCATCCTTAATGCAGGGTCACCTGGTTTAAGTTCTTGCACTACAGTAATGTTATAGGGTTTAAAACTTGAGTAACTTTGTAGCTGTTTGAACAGAGCCATAGGAAATTTCCATTTTCTGGGAAACACGTCAAAGTTATCTTTTAGGAGATCTTTCCAGAGTGTGTCCAATGTTATATAGAGTTTCTTCTGTGAGTACTGTATGTGGTTTCTTATCAAGATGATTTCCTGTTTCACATAATTTATTTGCTAATACAATGGAATCTCGTTAGCATGTTCCTCATTAACACGTTTTCCTGTTTATTACGTTGAATTATAAAAGTCCTGGTACCAAATCACCAAATGTAATAAATAATGTTTGCTTAGTGCGTTTTCCCGGTCCCGCTTACTACGTTTGAAGTTTGACCTCATTCGCTGTTTTGGCCAATCCTTGGTCAGTCCAGTGGGAGTAGGCGCTTAACACGTTCAAAGTTTGACGTCCTCCATTTGCTACTTTGGTCAATCCTTGGTCACGGGGTGGATACTGGCAGCCAATCACATGCATGTATGTAAATATTTGTGTGACATGTGACACGATTTATGTGGGCGAGATAGAGAATGCTATACCTGGCGTGGTAAACGCCAACGATAGTTTCTACTGTTGAGTGTTGACCAAACATACGTAGATTGTATTTTAACTTTTCATTTGCAATGAAAAAAAGAAAGTGTAATAAATAACCAACACTGAAAACTGAAAATCCTTGAAGTATACCACAATCCAAATATGAAACATGTGGATATAATGCAGAAGTTAAACATTCCTTCATCAACCTTAAACACAATTGTTAGCAAACCTAAATTGATTGAAACTGCTTTTAATGAAGGGAAAAATGCTAAAACAAAACTTTCCTCTTGGAAAATAGGATCAGAAAAGGATGGAACGAAATTTGTTGCATGGAAACACCTACCGTATTCAAATTGTATTAAATACGCCAGAGTTACTGTCGTCTATTGTACTCGTAACACGATGCATGCACATAATTTTTTCTTTCTTTAGCAGAAATTGTTATCATATGTGTAATAAACCACACAGCAAAGCTACTATTGTCGCTTCCATAATTCACAATTTATTTTCTCAAAAACATTCATAACCTCAGAAATCCAAGTTGAGCAACATAAAAGCTTGAATTATTTATTCTTAGGTTTTGTGTATCCAAATCCCTTTGAACACATATTGAATTTAACATGGATCGTATTCAGTATAAAATTGTACTTGAAATCTATTTCAACTGCCCATGGAGACGTAATTATTAGGTTTTATTACATAACTGTGTTCTTAAATTGCAGATTTTGTATTTTCCTTAACACGTTTTACCGCCTATGATGTCCAAATCCTTAGGTCCCTGCAAAAACATACTAATGAGATTCTACTGTATATGAATCGTAGTTCGGTGTAGAACTTGAACATCAGGAAATCTCTCTTGAAATAATCTCCTTACTGTCTCACAGATTCTGTATGGACGTATGAATTGTAAATGAATACTTTTGGGGGGGAACAGAATACCGGTAACCGAATAGAGCCATTTCACTTAATATGCACTGTATTGCAAGAGTTTAACGTACGCTTCACTGCTGGCTGGTCGGCTAAGAGCCATGAAACCTGTCTGCTCTATGCTGATCACCCAGTATACGACAAACTTGAAGGTTATACAAGCTTTTTTGGCAACATCACAATCTCTTACTGAGGTATGGTAACTGAACACCCATGCTGATATTATTTCTTAAATGATGTCTGTAGGGAGTAAGGCTTACGGCTAATACCTCTGGCAGAAACAAAAAAAATACAATACTTGTATAACACTCCTCTGTGATTGAGTTTTGAGTGTTTTAACACTAACATAAATGAAACACATGTGGGGTACATTAGAATTAAGACAGACTGCCTGCAGCCTTCTCCGCTACAGTGAACATTTTCCTATATAAGTAAAATCCATTAATCTACATAACTTTATTGAGTGAAACCCCATTGTGACATTCTCCAAGTTGTTGTCATACAAACTATGCTACACTTGTAGCTATCCTATTTTACACCATCTCCTCAAACTATATTATCAGCAAATTGTTATTTTGTAACCCTTTGTGTGCCAAGATCCGATGCAGTTTGCATACATAAACTGCCAAGAGCTGATCTGTTCCATGGAGATTGGTTTTTATGTTCACACAATTTACAATTCATGCAACAGATGCAATAAGTGCAGACATCTACAATATTTAAACTGCATTTTTCTTTGTAAGGTCATGCAACAGCCATTGTAGTACAGCCATCCTCCATGGTATAGTGATTACCATGTTAGCCTCTAGTTCCTGAGGACGTGAATTCAAACTTGGTGGAGGGCGATGAATTTTTTTCAGGTGTAAAACTTCTTAGTATGACTTCCTTCGGAAGGGAAGTAAAACCGGTGGTCACATGTCAGATTTACGGAACATAAAAGAACCTCAAGCCTAATAAAGAGGCCTCTGAGCAAAATTCCCGGTCTTTCGCGCCCAATATAGAATGGGACGCTGAGGACCACAGCAGTTAAAGAACGTCTATAAATAAAACTAAATTTAATTTAATTTTAGTGCGCTATAAAAAGTATGGTGCGTGGTGTTTGTTTCATGTTGGACTTGTTTTCTCGTGTAATTTGTTATGATTTTTGCTTCCTTTACGTCACAGAAACAAAAAGTGTTAAACAGAAGTCATTAACTGTGGAGGAAATTGAGGTAGCATTGTTGGAAAGCACTAGTTATAGTGATATTTCAATTAGTGATGATGGTAAAAATTAAATTTTTTTAATATGAGGACTCAATGCAAAAAATTTGAACTCAACAGTTTCAAAATTTAGATGAGTGGAAACCTTATGCAAAAGCTTACATTTCACTGTACTGGCAGTTTAAGCAGTAGCTTGGCATCGAAACGGTTAAATGCACCTAACCTAATCCAAACTCACTTATGGAAACTAAACTAATGTTATACATGTATTGCTACGTAATCAATATTAACAGCAGTGTGCTTATTTACTATCTTCAATACATATCCAGAACGATCTGTATTAATCTTGAAGGTGCACCATACTAACTTAATAAAAGCTTTAGACGTTGCTATACACAGCTCAAGAAAATGTTTATTTTGCAGATCTTGCTACAAGTCTCCATCTAGGTGGTGTGAAATCACCATGAAAATGTTGCCAACATACCAAATTGTTAAACTCCCAGTTAGATAGATACTTTATTTGTACATTTTTTTCTCACAATTCTTTTTACAATATTCCACTTATATACTAACTTAACCTATGTACAAATTTCCTTGCCAGCTATACTGCTCTTTTTGCCTGGCACCCTGGCTTTCTGGCTTGTCTAAGCATTCCTTGTTACCTTTAATCCCTATTGCCCATCTTCTCCTTCCTCCATTTGCCTTTCTACCTTTCTAATCCATTTCTCTTTTACTTTCTGTAAGAACTCCCCCATATTCTTATTTTGCTTTTCTTTTCTCGTTAGCATTTTAATTGCTACTATTTTTCTATCCATTTTTTCCCATTTTTCTTCCCATACTTTTTGTCTCCATTCTGCTAATTCTTTGCATTCTGTTATATAATACTCTGTGCTTTCACTGCCTCCGCATAATTCACAAATTCTGTTTTTTTTACCTCTTAGCCCTCTCAGATACATTGATCCTGTTCTCATCCATGCAAACGCTTCTTTTTCTGTTCTATTACAATAATCCACATACCCTTCTCTTCCCCATATCCTTTTTACTAATCTATAGAACCCTAGTGACTTTTTATTCTCTAAGCTTCCCCAAATTTCTGGTCTTTCTATGTCCTCCACTCTGTTTCTTACTGTTATCCAGAAACCATTGCTATTTCTTTCTCCTGTTCTCCAAATATCTCCCATTCCTATCTTCTCCATAATTTTTTCTACCCCTGTCCACCAGCTATTTTATTTTTCATACTCTTTTGTTGTTCCACGCATATCTTTAAAATTTCCTCTATCTTTTCTCAGGCGTCTAAACCAGAATTTTAATATCCTTTCCAGTATCACTCCCTTTCTTCTTGTTCTTCCTAATTCCACTAATGCTACTTCCCCTGGTGCTGATCTTGTTAACCCCAATAGCTCTTTACAGAACATTCCATAGCTCTGGTCTATTTTTCTGCTTAATTCAGATCCTCCCCAAATTTCTACTGCATATAGCATTCTTGTTTCTACCAATGCTTCATACATTCTTTCTATCCATTTAGTTGGCATTTCTAATTTATATTTGCACATCCTTACTCCTGTCATTGCTGCCTTTCCTTTAGCCGTAACCTTCCTGCTATGCGCCCCCCATTCACCATTACTGCTCATCCTCACCCCCAAGTAATCCATTTCCTTGACAACTTCTAACTTTAAACCCCCCCATCTGCCATTTCTCTTCTCTTTTTAGTTTATTTCCTCTTAAATATCATAAACTTTTGATTTATTTATATTTACTTTGATTCCCCATTCTTCGCAGAATTCATGTATTCCATTGATTGCATTCTGTAGCCCAATTACCGTTATAGCCCCGACCATAAGATCATCCGCGTATAGTAAACCTGGTATCTCTGTATTTGCTATTATGGGGCAGTGCGGATTTTTTTCTTTCTAATATGTCATCTATAAATATATTAAATAATATAGGACTCAGTTTGCACCCTTGTCTTAATCCTATTTTTTCTCCGTCATTTCTGTAACTCCATTATTTTTACATCTTATACAAAATCTTATATACTTATAAATCTTTTTGTTTTCTTTTATAAAATTTTTGCTTACCCCTTTCTTGCTTAATTTATAAGCTAATGCTTCTCTATTTATTGTATCAAATGCTTTTTCAAAATCTGCAAAAAAACATGTATATCCTTCCGCTTTTCCTGCTCAAATACTTATCTATTATAGTCTCTATTATAAATATATTATCTATTGTTTGTTTACCTTTCCTAAACCCTGCTTGATATTCTGACAGTTTTCCTTCCTCTTCCACCCAGCTTCTTAATCTGTTGGCCAGTATACCTGTGTATATTTTTCGTAGTATTGATAATAAACTTATTCCCCTATAGTTTTCTGGTATATTTGCTCCTTTCCTTTGTAGATTGGTACCACCATACTTATTTTCCAACATTCTGGTACATCATTCTTTTCTTTAATTCTATTTAATAATTTTGTCATCACTTTTAGACCACTTTGCATTTCCCCATATATTTTCCAGAATTCCCCTGGTATTCCATCTATTCCTACTGCCTTGCCTTTTTTTATATTCCTTATTTGCTGGTAAACTTCCAGCTCCGTGATTTTACCATCTAATTTTTCATTAAATATTCTTCCGTGTCCTATCTCTTCTATGTGTAACTTTACCCTCTTCTCTTCTCCAATTAGCCTTCTAAAGTACCCTATCAATTCGTTCGGTGTAATTTTGTTTCTATCCTCTCTCTTCTTGTTCATCATCCTCACTATTTCCCATATTTTTTTGCTATCCTTACTGTCTATTGCTGCCTTTAGTTTCTTTTCTATATTCCCCTGCCAGCCTCAAGTAAACCTTTATATTCTCCCTTAAGTTTCATCGGGTTTTGTCTATCCCTTTCCTTCTCTGACCTCCTCCATCTAATAAGCTCTTTAAATACCTCCTTTTTTTTAATTCTGCATTCTTCATCAAACCACCCCTTAATTTCTTGGCCTTTTCCGTGCCTTCTTTCCATCCCTGCTCCTGCTCTTGTTAGTAATAATTTTAGTAACTGTAACAGTTTTTCTGAATTTCCCTCATCCATAGCCATTTTTATACCACACTCCACAATCTGACTTACCTTTGACTTTAATTCTTTCACAAAGTCCTCTTTTAGTACTTCCCTCCATTTATACACTTTTATTGTTTTTATTTTAGCTATTTTCTTATTCTTTACCTTCTGTTCCAAAACATTTATTTCCATCATTAACTCCCAGTTAGCATTTGTAATACAGTGCACTTCATTTAAGCAATAAGCAACTAGAAGTTAACAAACCTCAGCTGTTAATGTAGTGCTAAGGGCCTGTATTACAATCTCCAGTTAAGGTTCCGGTTAGATATTAACTGGAGTCAGGGGAAATTTTCATATTACGACCTTTGGTTAATAGCTAACCGGGAGTTATTCTTAGTGATCAACTAACCCCACCTCGGGTAGCAGTTAGGGTTTTAATTTGGAGTTAACCATATCAAAAATGGCATACTTTTGGCCTCAATTGATAGTTGATAGCGATTCCAAGGCAAAATATTAGAGCAGTATGTATATGACAGGAGGGAAGTCAAAATAATTAAGACTTCCAAAAGAGGAATTTCTAGGTTTGGGACAAGAGTGAATTTCGTAAACATTATTCGATTGTCAAAATTTGCACTGATTGGGTTCCTTCAAGTTCTATTAGACTTCTGCAATATAATACCTCCAGTATTATTCTTAAACATAGTTTTATTTTATTTTCCTTTTTTTTTAATGTGCATGACAGTAATGTTTGCTTATATACATAATGTAGCTGATATTAATCATGTGTTTCTAACCTATTTTGCAAGTAACTTAACCTTATATTTCAAAATGTCCTATTTTCCTAACTTTTGGGAAGCTGAAAACAAAAATCCATATGTTAATGCTCCAAAATACCCAACATATTTCCACACTAATGTACAAGAGTATATTAATGGTGAAATCCTGCTTAACATGCCTTGTAGGAGGTTTTCTTCCAAACGTAAGCACTTATTAATGACGTTGATATTGTAATGAAAAGAAGCTAGAAACAGTGATGTGTATTGAATTTATTTAAAGGTGAGTCGGAATTGTTACACTAACATCACTTAAGTTTACTCACTTAACATGTTTCGGGAAACCCTTGTTCCCATCCTCAGAAGGTCAGTCGAGTTAACCTTCTGAGGATGGGAACAACGGTTTCCCGAAACATGTTAAGTGAGTAAACTTAAGTGATGTTAGTGTAACAATTCCGACTCACCTTTAAATAAACTTATTAATGAGTTTATTCACACTACACAGAGCGTGTTAACAGCAAAGCATATACAGTGGAATCTCGTTAGCACGTTCCTCATTAACACGTTTTCCCATGTATTACGTTGAATTATAAAAGTCCCGGTACCAAATCACCAAATATAATAAATAATGTTTGCTTAGTGCGTTTTCCCGGTCCCGCTTACTACGTTTGAAGTTTGACGTCCTCATTTGCTGTTTTGGCCAATCCTTGATCGGTACAGTGGATGTAGGCGTTTAACACGTTCATAGTTTGACATCCTCATTTGCTACTTTGGTCAATCCTTGGTCATGGGGTGGATATCGGCAGCCAATCACATACATGCATTTAAATATTTGTGTGACACGATTTCTGTGGGCGGGATAGAGAATGCTTTACCTTGGCGTGGTAAACGCGGTAAACGCTAACGATAGTTTCTAATGTTGAGTGATGACCAAACAACCGTAGATTGTATTTTAACTTTTCATTTACAATGAAAAAAAGAAAGTGTAGTAGGTAAATAACCAACAGTGAAAAACTGAAAATCCTTGATGTAATACAATCCAAATATAAAACATGTCGATATAGTGCGGAAGTTAAACATTCCTCCATCAACCTTAAACACGATTGTTAGCAAACCTAAATTGATTGAAACTGTTTTTAAAGAAGGGAAAAATACTAAAACAAAACTTTTTTCTTGGAAAATAGGATCAGAAGAGGCCGGAACGAAATTTGTTGCATGGAAACACCTCCGTGTTCAAATCGTCTTGTATACACCAAAGATAATATCGTCTATTGTACTCGTAACACGATGCACGCTCATAATTTTTTTCTTTTTTAGCAGAAATTGTTATCATGTGTCTAATAAAACACACAGCAAAACCACTATTGCCGCTTCCACAATTTGCAATTTATTTTCTCAAAAACATTCATAACCTAAAAAATCCAAGTTGACCAAAATAAAAGCTTGAATTATTTATTCTCAGGCTTTGTGTATCCAAATCCATTTAAACATATTGAATTTAACATGGAAACGCGGATCGTATTCAGTATGAAATTGTACTCAAAATCGATTTAAATTGCCCATGGAGACGTAGTAATTATTAGATTTTTATTACCTATGTTCTTAAATTGCAGATTTTGCATTTTCGTTAACACGTTTTCCCGCCTATGACGTCCAAATCCTTAGGTCCCTGCAAAAACGTACTAACGAGATTCTACTGTATAATTTAATATTCTGAAATGTTTTAGTTTACCGAAAGCCCTACGTTATTCCTTTTGTAGCAATGCCGACGTGAATGCTTAGACATTATAGTAATAAGTAATAAGTTATCGGAAAAATAAATTCGAGGAGAGGAATGACAAAGTTGGAAAATAATTCAGGTTAATGAAAATTGTACATGGCTCTATTTTCTATCGCACTTGTGCTCTCCAATAATTTGTAGCAGCAGCATCACAGCCTCTTCCTGAGTTTAGATCTTTTTTAACCCAACACACTTTTTGAAATTGTTTTTTAAATGTCACCATCACAAGTTCAAGGTAGTGGAGTAAGCCTTGAGGCTAATACCTCTGTGCCATCAAGCACCTGGCAGAAATAAAGTAAGTACGATACTAATATACATCAGGTAAAGCATTTCATTCCTGCTCTAACAGTTTCAATGTTTTAACACCAACACTAATACAATATGTGTTAGCATCAAGAGATACTCCAGCATTCTCCGCTACCAACGTGTTCTTATATGTAAAATCTATTTTTCCATTAACCTAAATCATATTGAGAGTGAAATCCCACATAACCTAATACTCCGAAATGCTCTAACTTATTTTCAAATTACGCTACACTTACAGCTATCCTATTTTACATTACCTCCAAGAACTAGATTAAGGGCAAATCTTTCACACTTATTGCAATGTCAACTAAATTAATGGCATAACCTTTAGAAATGTGCCGCTACCTAACCTATATAAATCATAATATTAACAAGTATGCTTAGTTGCATTTCTGAATGCATCCAGTCATCAGAAATGATCCATATTAATCACAAAGTTCCTTAAACTAATTTAAGAGAAACTTAAGATTTTATTATGCACAGAAATCAAATGGGGAAGCCCAGGAGATTACAGCAGAAAGCTTATTTTAAAGATCTAATGTTACAGTTTCCACCTACTTGGCATGAAATTGCGCACAAAAATGGTGCCAACCATACCAGGTTGTTAACAAACTCCAGGTTAACTACCATACAGTTACTTTGCATTTGTAGAACAGGGCACTCCGTTTAATCAAGAGGTAGCAATAACTACAAGTTAGAAAACCTCAGCTTTTAACTGGAGATCATAATACAAGTGCCGAGAGGCACAAAATAGAAGAAAGTGATAGAAAATAATGTGGTTTGATTCTTGCATTGTTAGATGATATTTCTGTGCTGGTGTCAGGACTGTGTGTGTGTGACACACTTTGCACCATCACCTGTAGTCATTGAAAGTCAAGTCACTTTTAAGTATACTCTACTTCATTTTGAGAATTACATTTGCATACCTGATGTGTCAAATTATTTTTTCTTGACAGCTCTGCACTTGTAGGAGAAGAAGAAGTAAGAGTTGGGGATTGTATCATAGTTGAACCCATGGATTCCGGCAAAGCTTTCTTTGTGGGGCGTATTGTTTACATGTTTGAGGAAAAAAATGGCACCAAAAAGGCTCATAGTCATTGGTTCTGGTAGGTATTTCATCTTGTTGATATTATGTTAAAATAATTTGACATTTTGTTTGACTATCCTGGCAAATAAATCATCATGATCTCTAAGGTGTTCTGCTATGCCTGTTCATCAAAGGCTGTTCTTGCAAATGTGTACATTGACTTGTAGCTGCAAATCCCAGGTTACCATTGTCACAGCAAATGTAAACTGTTTCACATTTTAACCCAATGTTGTTTTCTGCTGTTAATGTTCTAATAAATTATAACAGTTGGAACAACTCTGTGGAAGCATATTCATTTTGACTGAACCCCTTTCCTTTTTCAAGCTACCATCTTCTAAAGTTGGTGACAATGGTATAATGGGATTTCATTTATATTGAAATATTTACTTTATTTGCCTAAGCTATTATACATCTGTGTTGGTCCAGGAAATATGTAAAAGAAAATTAAATGGTTGCTGAAAACAATGAACTCATAATTGCAGTACATTTCCTGTAGATGTCGAATTATAAAGCTCCTGCTCACAAATGCTTTAAAAGCATTTGTTTACTATACAGGGAGGACTGTTGAAGTTGAGACTGTACAATATTTCCAAAACTAAGCATTGCAGAAAGAAATGTCTTGAATAAACGTTGCTTGATATTATGGGAGAAAGTATTGATCATGTTTTGTTTGGAGGACGTTGTGATGGTCATTTTAGGATTAATTGAATTTGACTTTAATTGCAGGTTCCCATTTAAAAAAATTAAATTGACCCTAAAATGCTATCATAATGTCCTCCAAACAAAACACGAGTAATGACATTTACTTTCTCCCATAACATCAAGCAACTTTTATCAAAGACATTTCTTTCTACAACACTTAGTTTTGGAGATATTGTACAGTCTCAACTTAAATGGTCGACCCTGTATTTTCCCACTTCTACTACTGCGTTCGAAGTTTGACGTCCCATTCACTATTTTGGTCAATAGTGTTGGTGTGGGAACTGGCAGCCAATCACATGCATGCATCTGTGTGCGTGGGATAGATGCTTTAACTTGGCTTGGTAAATGCAGACAATATTTGCTAGTGTTGACTAAACTTACGTATATCATATTTTAACTTCATACTGTTTATGTTTGCAATGGAGAAGAAGAAACACTGTAAACCTGAAAATCCTTCAAGAAGTAGATAGTCAAAATACGAAACATGTGGGTTTAGCGCAGAAGTTAAACATTCCTCTGTCAACCTTAAACACGGTTGTGCAAATGTACACTGATTGAAACTGCTAAAAGAAAATGTAATGTCCACGACCAGTTTCCAGAATCAGCAGACGTTCTACTAAAGTGGTTTTACACAAGCATGAGCTTTGAACGTGTCAGTAGAGGGTACAGTGGTTTGAGCTCTGACAACACATTTGGTACAGAAGATGAGACTAGATTACTTTAAAGTGCCCAGCTGCTGGGTTAAAAGAATTAAAAATCGACATGACTTGGTTTGTATGAAGTGAGGCTGCTGCACTAGATAATGGCGCTATACTCTAGAGCACTCTAGAGCAAACCCTCATCAGGCAGAATCTAAAAATAGGTATCAGGGAACCCATCAGAGTCACAAAAATCACCAAAACATGTATTGATAATGTATTTACAAATTTAATACAAAATAAATGGGAAACAACCATAATAAAAGCGGGCATAGGGGATCATTACGGATAGTTATTAAAAGTTAATATAAAAGGTGATAAGATGCAGAATACTTTTGAATACAGAAGGCAAATAAACAACAAGAGTTTAGAAATTAAAACGATATTGCAATGAAATAAGTTGGAAGTTTTTGAAGCAAGAATATAAATAATAAGTATAAAATTTTTAATCAGATATTACAGAATGGTCTTAACACTGCAATGCCATTACGGAAAGTTAAACTTAAGTCTAATAAAAAGGGGGAGTAGCAGGAAAACTGGTTGACAAAAGGAATATTAATATCATGGCGGAGAATGAAATTTGTAAATTCAATCAAGCATCCAAATATGGGGAAACAATTGTTAAGATACATAGAGAATTACAGTTTAACTTTCAGAAATGTTATACAACATGCTAAAACAATGTACAATAAGGGCTTAGTGATAAATGCTGAAAATTAGACAAAAGTAATTTGGAACATAGTGAATGATACTCATAAGCATAAACAAACAAAGACAGAAAATATAGTAATTACAAGAGAAGATAAAGAGATTAGAAACCCAAAAGAAATATGCAATATTTTTACAATTACTATATTAATGTGGTAAATCAGTTGAATATAAACAAGGGAACACAAATGATAAACGACAAATTAATAAAACCAAAAAGTCAAAATCATTAGGAATAGTAGACGTTGAAGAAGAGGAAATACTACAGGTAATAAACAAACTAAAAACTAAACAGTCAAGCGGATTGGACGAAATATCAAATGAAATTTTAAAATATCTCAAATATGAATTAGCTCAGGTTTTAACAGATATAGTAAATGCATCACTTAATCAAGGAATATTCCCAAATGCATTAAAAAAAGGTAATCGTTAAGCCACTATTCAAACAGAAGGGAAGTAAAACTGATGTAGAAAACTATAGACCAATTACTTTATGTTCCACTGTATCAAAAGTAATAGAGGATATATATTTGAAAAAGTTGCAAACATATTTCAAAAAATTTAACATAATCTCAAAATGGCAATATGGCTTCCAAGAGCAGAAATCAACAACCAATGCAATTAATGAAGTAAATAAATTTATAATAAATGCACTAAATGATAGAGATAGGGTAATTGCAATATTTTTAGACCTCACAAAGGCTTTTGACTGCGTAAACATAGATATCCTAATAAACAAACTGGAAAACCATGGGGTGCAAGGATTGCCAATAAAGTGGATTACCTCATACTTAAAAAACAGATTAATGTGTGGAAGTGAGCTATAGAAATACAAATGGCATAGCAGAAAAAATAAAATCAAATTTGCAGAATGTTAGTCAAGGAGTCCCACAAGGTTCCAGGTCCATTCTTGTTTTTAGTATACATAGATGATATATTTGAATTAATCCAAAAAAATCTGATGTGTTACACTTGCATGACTTTCTCTACTCTTGTACAAACTGTTTTTACAAATGCTTATTCTCCATCTACTTCATGTTAATCGAGATAAACATTTGCAGACTCTATCTTATTACTAATTTTCTTGTAGATGTAAGGGGAATATATATTTACAAGGGCAATATAGAAATACAGTAGCCTTTAAGCATATACATATCTCTTAATAGCTGGTTGCTAGGTGCAGCACCATTCCCTTTGCCTCAGATTAATACTCTTTGCATATCCAAGACAAAAAAATGAATAACAAATTTCCATTTGAGAAAATAAGTAACGAAAAATTTTAGGGAATAATAAGCAATATCTCAAATGGTTCACTCAACAACAAAAAAATGTATATGACATAAATTGTGTATTTTAACGCGATCTACATTTTTTGTGTGGTAAAATTTTGTCTATCTCTTATGGTTTACCAGTTATGCAAAAGTCGTTCACAATGAAGAATACTTTTGGAGACATTCCCAGAAAATTCAAGATACACATTTTATTTGTCATGAAAATATCTTAAACATGCCATCGAATTTTTGGGTGGAATACAATACTTCTCCTACTTACTCTACGTAGTAGAGAAAGTAAAAATGGGGGAACAGAATAGGATATGCAGATGATATGACGACTATAGTTAAAGATAAAGCTGAATCGGAAGTGGAAAAAAAAGCAAATGACATACTAATGCTCATAAAACAATACTACTCGAGTTTAGATATGATATTGAATGCTAAAAAAACTGCATGGATTAATTTTGAACTTGGAAGCAGTTTAACAAGCTCCATAAAATTACAAATAGACGGAGAAACTATCCCTGAAACAGAATGTGCAAATTTTCTAGGAGTAATAATAGACGAACACTTAAATTGGAAACCATACATAAGACACATCATAAAAAAATTGAATAAAGGTATTTATATTATGAAGTAGGTTAGAAAAACATTGGACAAGGAAACAGTTAAACAGATTTACTACACCTTTATATATTTGCATATAAAATATGGGGTAACACTATGGGGGAATATCTCAGCAGTGGAAATGAAAATTTTTTTTTATAAACTTCAAAAAATGGCGGTTAGAATCATAGGGAATGTCGATAGAAGACACACTTGTAGAGATGCTTTTAAAAGTTTAAATATCTTAACTGTCCCATGCATATATATATGAAAGTGTAAAGCATGTTTTGCAAGAGCAAAATGTATAAAAAAATTGTAATGTACATAAATATATTTTAAGAAACAATGAAGACTACTACAGAACAACACTAAAAGGTGCATTAAATAACAGGGAATTGGAAAGCTTGGGAAAAGAACTGTTAAACAGATTACCCCCCCCCCCAAAAAAAAAAAAATATATATAACTTGTAAATAAAAAAAAAACTACTGTAATCATGTATATATGCATATATTTAAATTTTGACATGTCCTTTATTGTATATGCTAAAGGATGAATAAAATGACTTATGACTACAAAAATATAGAAACACAATGCTCCCATCAAATTTAAAAAAAAACTATAGCTCTGACAATGTTTATAATGCAGATGAAACAGGACTATTTTTGCATCTTCTGCCAGGTAAAACCCTGGAATTTAAGGGCACTAAGTGTCATTGTGGGAAACTTAACAAGGAGAGGCTTACAGTTCTGTTATACTGTAACGAAATTGGAATAGTAATTGGCACCACTGGTTATTGGAAAAGCATGCAGTCCACGATTCTTCAAGAATACACAATCTTTTCCATGTAATTACATTTCCGATACAAAAGCCTGGATAACTTCTGCGGTATTTGAAACTGTCACTCTCAACTGGGCATAAGAAACAGGAAAATTGCAGTCTTCATTGATCAATGTACTGCTCATCCACCAATTGTTTCAAATTTAAGAAGCAGAAAGATAATTTTGCCCCAGCAAACTGCATGAGTAAGCTACAACCTTTAGATCAAGGTATAATGTGGTGCATGAAGCAAACGTATTATAAGAAGGTTGGCTACACTGGAATCACCGTCTTAGATGCCATGCATTTCATTAACACTGCCTGCCTGGGATTCTGTGACACAAGATATGTTTCTGAACTGCTTACTTTTGTTGGGTGATGGCATCAACTAGAAAGTGACTTTTCCAAGTGTGGAGAATGGTGCCAAGTAACAGAGGGCATCTTTTGAAACATGGACATACTTGAACAGTTGACAGAAGAAGTGTCACTACGTGATGAAAGTGACGAGCTAGATCCTGAGCCAATTCCTACAGTGTTGGGGGCAGTGGACATAAGCTATATGTCTGTAGTTTTGACGATGACAATGTAATGATTTTACTAAACAAGATGGACAATACAATTTTGGCATTGAAACCAAGAAAGCAATCAACCATAGATATGTATTTGAAACCATTGTAAATATTGCACATATTTCGTATTTGATTGTGAGGTTATATGTATTATTAAATTCTTATTGCAGAATTATAAAGTTCTTAAATTGCAGATTTTGTCTTTTCGTTAACATGTTTTCCCATCTGTGATGTCCAAATTCTTGGGTTGCTGCAAAAATGTGCTAATAAGATTCTACTGTATATCAAATAAATCCCCCCAAAAGTTGACAGAAGTTGTTTTATTCATCAACATAATTTACTATCTAAAGAAAGAAAAAAAAGGGAAACAAAATACCAAATTTCAAATCAGGAACGTGGTGGCAAATGCTTCAGCCTTGATAATGATATTAGTGTGTCGTTTGAATATTTTTTTCTAATGACTAGATAAATAGATAAATGAGAGTTCTAGTGGAAATGTAGCTCTGAAAGTTAATCATATGGTGTGGTGCAGAGGTTAAAGAAGTATCAATTATCAAAATAGAGCATTTATGTGAACCGAAGTTAAAATTTTCATTTGGAAGATTTTTGAGTGTGAGATATTTAAAATATCTTTGCAACAACAATGAAATGCTTTTGGTGGTTTAATGTTAATCATTCGTTCTTTCACAAACAATTTACTACCTGGCCATATCTAAGATTTCTCTTCTCAACAAATTATCACTTTTATTACTTTTGCAACATTTTTACATTACGTTACTTTATTTTAATTTTCTGTGAGGAGATAACAAATATGAAAGTTTTATTGCATGTAAGGCCAGTGGGTACTAGCTATCATCAGCAGGATAATTTCTATCTGCTCCATACTTCTCTTGCAGAGGATAATATGCTTGAACTACTACAGTACAATTCCCTTGTCTTAAATTTTTAGCTATGCGGAATAAATCTTAACTCTTGAACTTGCAAAGTTCGGTGCATTTCTCCACTACCAATTCTGGTACATCCACACTCATCAGTGGTCACCTAGTATCTTCTTGCTTCTAGCACTATTCCTAACTTAGTCCTCATTTGTCTTGTTGCTATGTTACATAGTTTTGCTGTATTGTGGATCTTCTTTTCTTTACAGTTATCTTTTGTTTTTGTGTTTCATCTCTTCACTGTAACTTCCATTCCTGTTTCACCTTATTCTTATGAACCACAACTTATGCTTCCCTGGCATGTTGAATTGTTATGTGCAATAATATACAATGTTTAGTTTAGGAGTTTCATGTCTTGAAGCTTCTCGATAGAAACTGTAGCTTCCACTTTCATTACTTTAAATGTTTACATTATTTCCTTTTGCTAGATAATAAATTTTCTGCTAGCTATTTTGCATAACTAAGCATGACAAATTTTTACTGTGGGTTCCATTCCTGCTTCAACATTTATTTGGTTAGAATAGCCTTTGTAAAATTATTTAATTCCTAGAAACCGAATATCTTTGTTAATATTTTGTTAAATGTTTAATGTGGGACATTATGATGCTGCAAAAACAAATGATATCAAAGAAAAACAAGCCCATTGTAAATGCTTCCCTGAGAGATATGGGTATCTTGTTCAGGAAAAGGTGTGTCAACAAGTGATGAGAGACTATCAGTATTCTGTATATGTAGTACAAAAAAAAACTTAACATAATAAATTATGTTAAGCAGAACATAGGAGGTGGAACTCTTAACACTCTGCTTTTAAAATGAATATCGAAGAAATACACCATATTTAGTCGCCTGTAGGATTCCATTGGCTTCAGTAGCTTCTCTTAATGTTTGAGACGCGAAATTAAAAATTCTAGCAAGTTTGCGAATTCCTTATTTATGTCAGTCTAAATCTCACAATGTTGCCCCTTTAGTTTCTGTGTGAAGCAAATGGTGTGGTAAAAGCCAGTGATAATTAGTTTTTCAGACTACAGCCAATCACAGAAGAAGAACGGTAAAACCAACCCCTTCCTGGTTCCCACCCATTCGTGCGCCCGGTTAGTTTGTACATGTCCAGTGTTTATCTTTGATGCGTACTGCGAGTATAAAAACTTATAAAATGAGTACCAGGAATTGCAGAATGAGTTTTACAGTCTCTTTTAAATTAAGTGTTGTCAAGTTTGCAAAACAAATGGTGTAACGGCGGCATCTCAGGAAGTCAATGTACAACTTAGTGATTTGATATTGGCGCACTCCAAAGGATCAACTTATACTAAATAAGAGTGACGCAAATCTTTTTGTGTAATCCGGAAAGGAAAGTACAAAAAAGTGTTGGCAGGATTGTTGAAACAAGTAACAATGATCACACATGAAACGCTGCAATTTAAGGTGTGTGAGATTACAGAATACCAAGATATCTGAGATTAAGAATTTAAGGCGAGCCGAGGCTGGGCAGTGATTCCACAACAATAACTACCATATTACTATTGTTCCATTGTTTAAATATTTTTGTGAAGCATAAACATAATTACCTATACCGGTATTGAAAACAAGTGTTTTCATCTTATAGGTAGCCAATGTTATTCAAGTTTTTACAGAGCATACTCATCCATTAGATTATGCATATTTGCAGAAGTTATCACTGCATGGGATGTTAACAGACTTACTTTATTTTACAAAGTTTGCGCCTATAGGACCCTCCCCCAATTTTGGAAGTAAATTTAGGGGAAAAAAGTGACTTCTGTAGCTGAATAAATATGTTATGTAAAACATTTCTTTATTAAAACTATATCAGCATTAATTGATGTTTACAGAATACAGTAATGTCCAAATTATACTTGTTATTTGAGGCATTGCTATGTCTCTTATACTTAAATGTATGAGGGACTAGTTTTGAGAACCGTTGCTTCCATTTTCAATCTTGGGGATCTAACTGCCACTGCTGGTGATGCAGCATAATATCAGCACCTTAGATTGGGCCTGCTTAAAAATTAAATTGCAGGCGTATGCCTAAAAACCTTTACAAGTAACATTTTATAGATAATTATATTCCCATTATCTGATGCCAAGTTATACAAAGTGGTTCCTTTTGTTTTCTGTACTACTTTACACTACGGGAAGTATTGCATTCTGCCCAAAAATTCAATACCGAGATTTCACCAGAAATACATGTTTTGAGGCTGCTTAAATTCCAAAAAGAAAGAAAGAAAGAGGGGTGGGAAGCATTTTTAGAAAAAAGTGTGTCTGCGTGCGTGCGTGCGTTAAATACCAAACTGGGTGTGTTCAGGTACTAAGTGATGTTTCAAACTGCAACGCATCTTTATCAATGTTTCATATCAAACTTGGTGTGTACAGTCATTGCTAAGTGATGTTTCAGATTGCAACTCATCTTTTATCAATGTTTCATATCAAACTTGGTGTGTTCAGGTACCTTAAGTGAAGTTTCAGATTGCAACCCATCTTTATCAGTGTTTCATACCAAACTTGGTGTGTTCAGGTAATTCTAAGTGATGTCTCAAATTGCAACACACCTTTATCAATGTTTCATACCAAACTTGGTGTGTTGAGGTACTGCTAAATGATGTTTCAAATTGCAACCCTTCTTTATCAATGTTTCATACCAAACTTGGTGTGTTGAGATACGAAGTGATGTTTCAAATTGCAACGCATCTTAATCAATGTTTCATACCAAACTTGGTGTGTTGAGATACTAAGTGATGATTCAAATTGCAACGCATCTTAATCAATGTTTCATACCAAACTTTGTGTGTTGAGATACTAAGTGATGTTTCAAATTGCAACGCATCTTGATCAATGTTTCATACCAAACTTGGTGTGTTCAGGTACTAAGCGATGTTTCAAATTGCAACTCATCTTGATCAATGTTTCATACCAAATACCAAACTTGGTGTGTTGAGATACTAAGTGATGTTTCAAATTGCAACGCATCTTAATGTTTCATACCAAACTTTGTGTGTTGAGATACTAAGTGATGTTTCAAATTGCAACGCATCTTAATCAATGTTTCATACCAAACTTGGTGTGTTGAGAGATACTAAGTGATGTTTCAAATTGCAACTCATCTTGATCAATGTTTCATACCAAACTTGGTGTGTTCAGGTACTAAGCGATGTTTCAAATTGTAACTCATCTTAATCAATGTTTCATACCAAACTTGGTGTGTTCAGGTACTAAGCGATGTTTCAAATTGCAACTCATCTTTATCAATGTTTCATACCAAACTTGGTGTGTTCAGGTACTAAGCGATGTTTCAAATTGCAACTCATCTTGATCAATGTTTCATACCAAACTTGGTGTGTTCAGGTACTAAGTGATGTTTCAAATTGCAACTCATCTTTATCAATGTTTCATACCAAGTTTGGTGTGTTCAGGTACTAAGTGATGATTCAAATTGCAACTCATCTTTATCAATGTTTCATACCAAACTTGGTGTGTTGAGATATTAAGTGATGTTTCAAATTCCAACTCGTCATGCAACACAAATATTTCCAGAAACTCACCCTCACCCCAAACTAGCCTTTGCGTGGAAAAGTTTGTATTTCTACCATGTGTTTAAGATATTTGCATAATAAATAGAATGTATATCATGAGTTTTCTGGAATAGCTTGTGAAATCCTCATCCTTTTGAATGACTTTTTGTGTAACTGGTAAAGCTTAAAAAATAGAATCTTACTGCACAAGAAATGTAGATCTTGTTGAAACACACACTTTATGTAAAATACATTTTTCGTGATGTTAACCATTTAGGAGATATTGGTTTGAATTGTCGGTTCATTTTCTTCTCACATCATGTAAAAAGAATGTAATTTTACTCTTTTAGCAATGGTTTTAAACTATCACTTAAGCCTGCAGTGTTTCCCTTGTATTGGCAATGTTTATCTCGACATGCAGGAGAATAGTTTGTAGATAGAGAAAGTGATTTGAATGTAACACATCAGATATTTTTATTTGTATGTATATAGAAAACAAATTGCATCTTATCCCTTCTTATTTTATTGTATTGTATGACTGCTACTGAACCATTTACAATGGCATTGCTTTTGGTTGATTTCAATTTCAATTTATTTTCATCCATGAGAACATCTACATGTTGTGGATTCGTCAAGTACAATAATTATTTACAATTACAATATTTACAAATACAATTTATTTACAATTCCTGATTACCAGTCCCATGCTTAAATTCCTCCAGACTATAAAATGCATTTACTAGTAGGTGACTTTTTATTTCTTTCACAGTTTGATCAGCATTTTTTATCAATTTTATTTTTTCAGATAACTTATTATAAAGTTCTTTTCCCATACTTTTTACACTACGTATGTTTAATGTGCCTTAATTGCTGTTCTGAAATAATCATCATTGTTTCTTAGGTTATACATGTGTATACCAGCATTTTTTGGCTCATTTTCCTCCAAAAGATGTTTTATCGTCTCATAAATGTATATACAAGGAACAGTCAGTATACCATATTGTTTAAACATTGATTTACATGTGTGTCTATTTTCAACATTACCTATTATTCTAATTGCTTTTTTCTTGTAATTTAAATACCTTTTGCACTTCTGTTGTAATATTTCCCCACAATATTATTCCATATTTTATGTGTGAATAAATAAAAGCATAGTATACCTGTTTAAGTGTTTCGTCATCCAGGGTTTTCCTCACCTGTCTCATTATATATAAACCTGTATTTATCTTCTTTTTTATATGAGTTATATATGGCTTTCAATTTAGCTGTTTGTCTATTATAACTCATAAAAAATTTATGAGTTGAATCTCTGGTATTTTTTCACCTTCTATTTCCAGTTGTATACTATTTAGATTACATTTTTTTAATTCAAAATTTATCCAGGCTGTCTTTTTAGCATTTAAAATCATGTCCAGATTTATATAATATTGTTTAATTTTTTTCATTAAATCATTTGCTTTTAATTCTACCTCAGTAGCTGATTTACCTTTAATTACTACTGTCATGTCGTCTGCATATCCAATTGCTACATTTCCATTTTTTTGTACTAATTCAAAAATATCGTTAATATTTGATCGTTGATGCATTCATTTCATTTTATTTTCATCCTTTTATGTGCATTTGAAGGGCATGTCGATATAGCTTATTTACATCAAATTGAAATTAAATAAATTGAAATTACCAAAATGTTACATAGATTTTTCCATATTTTAATTCCTCTATACTGTAGATTGGATTTTCAGTTAAGCATTATTTTTATAATTCTCACTATTGCTTTTAGCTTTGTGTTCTAAAATTTCCTTACTCTTTTGCCTTGGTCTGCAGATTAAAATATTTCGGTAGCCTTGCATGTACTGTGTACAGAAAACTAGCACACACAGACTGTTACCTTATTAAACACTCCAATCATCATCCTAAACAAAAAGGAAATGTAATTAAAATGTTAGCAGAATGTGCAAAAAGAATCTGTGACCCAAAATATGTCCATCGGGAATTGGAAGACTTAACAAGATGCTTAGTACAATGGGTACCCGAAGAATGGTATTGAGCATCACATCCTAGAAAGAATAAAAGTCGAATAAGGGACACTTCTATTTACAAAACCACAGTCGTTTTGCCCTACATAAACAATATAACAGATCGTATCGGAAGAATGTTAGAAAGATGATAAATCAAACCCATGTACATGCCAACGACAAAAATAAGCCAGATTCTCAAATCGGACAAAGATCCACTTGACCCATTTTCTAAATCTGGTGTTTACAACATTCCTTGCACAACAAAACAAAGTGTAAACACACGTATAACCGAACACACAAGAAATTGCTGCCTAGGACAAACAAAGATGTCAGCCATAGCTCAGCATGTTTTATCCCTGGATGACCAGCATATGGAGTATGATAAAGTAGAGGTTTTAGCTACAACCAAACATATTTTCCCTGTTTGTACAGAGAGGCTATAGAAATTTATCCAATAATTTAAAAAGGATGAAGGATTTAAATTTAACCAAACCTGGATTCCCATATTTTCTCAACTCCGTAATCTCCATACAGCCAAGAAACAATAACATAGTCTTTTTCTTGGACTCTGCCAATTGGGCGAGTGTATATACCGGCCCTATTTTAGCACATTTTTAATCCAGAGAAAGAGGCGATAATTATGAAATCTCTGAAGATGTCCCTCACAGACAGAGACGAAATGTCTGGAAGCATTTTAACCTGCAGCCCGGAAATTTTATAACACAAAGCTATAGACACCGGCTATGAAAACTTATGTATATATTATTGCTTTTGTTTGGTTTGTTCTTTATTTCATTTGGTAGTTATTGAAATAATTCCCTTCCTACAATTTCGGTTGTACAATTATTCAGTGTTCCCCTTAGTGTTATTCTGAAGTAATCCTCATTATTCCTCAAACTATAAGTATGTATATTGCATTTTTTTTGATGTCCTTTATGTACAATCGTGTGTGTGTGAGAGAGAGAGAGATATTAAATTTGATACTCCTATTACCATATTTGCCGGCGTATAAGAGACTATTTTGCTCCCAAAACAGATCCAAAAACAGGGTGCATCTTATACGTTGATAACAAATTATTAATACCTCCATTTCCTCAAAAGTGCCATGTTTTGATTTGAAGTAATTCCTTGTTAGCTTCCTTGTAAAGGTGAGATTATTCCAATTGTACACAGTTTATTGGATGCTCACACAATGTCATTAAAGATAAGATTTTCATATTATTTATTCAGACTTCATTGTTGTGATTAGTGTGAACATCTACTTGTGTCCTTAATATGGTAGTTTGCAGACTGTGGTTGAAAAATGTTGCTGTGTAATTACATATAAGCTACACTTGATTGTGTATGCTAAGGAACATGGGAACAGGGCTGTCGTCCTCCGTGATATAGTGGTTATCATGCTAGCCACTAGTTCCCGAGGTCGCAGGTTCAAATCCGGCAGAGGATGATGGATTTTTTGTGCGTAAGAATCTTTAGCATGGTTTCCTTCGGAAGGGAAGTAAGTAATACCAGTGATTCCTTGTCATAGATTTATGGCACATAAAAGAACCTCAAGCCTGATAAAGAGGCCTCTGTGCAAAATTATGAGTCTTTCACGCCCAATATAGAATGGGACGCTAAGGACGATAGTAGTTAAAGAGCTCCCATAAATAAAACTCAGTTTTAGGGCTTTAGCTTAATGTCAGGACCATCAAGCAAGATTTTTTTGGCTGTTACATGTACTTTGGCTGGATGTGCCGCTGCTATAACTCCCATTGTTAAACTAACTAGTTAGGCTTTATCTCTGTGTCAGGACCACAGATATTTTTCACTTGACTATTAGCTGCATCACCCCCTCCCCTCACATTATTGTGAATTGTTTTTCGTTGCTGATGGAAGGATTAATCAATCCTCAGGTAGTGTTCTTTTTCAGCAAGTTGTGGTTCCACCTAAATGGCTATGTACTCGCTATTGGTGAATTGCATTAATGATATCCCTCATTACGATAGGAAAATTGGAGTTTGGTGTGCTGTTAGCGCAAAAAGAATAATTGGTCTGATCTTTGAGCAAACAGTCAATGGTGAGAGGTACTGAGATAACAGTTTTACTCCATTCTCACGCCAGTTGACAGAAGAAGAGAAAACTTATGGATGGTCTCAACAAGATTCAGCAACCACTCATATAGCAGCAATCTCCATGAACAAAATTAGTCAAGTGTTTGAAGATAAGAGTAATTAGTGCTGGTGTATGGCCCATCATTCCTCAGACTTGTGGGGTAACCTGAAGGAGAAAGTCTACTAAACAAATGCTCACACTCTGGAAGAACTGATGGAAAACATAACACACGAAGTTGGAAACAATTTCAGTGGCCAAACTAAATCGTGTGAATCAAAATGTGTTTTCTCGCTACTACAATGCCTGTTTAGTAGCCGTGGAAGTACACCATTTTCAACACCTCATATGAATACTTAATTTGGCAAGGGAAGTTATAGCAGCAGCGCAGTTGGCCGATGCACACGTAACAGCTGAGCGTGACGATCCTGACAAAACTAAAGCCCTGTAAGAAGTGGAAACTGCTAAATGGCCAGAGCTTGAACTGCTATTTTAGACAACAGACAAATGGGAATTTCAGTTTCTACACATAGTTGTTACAACTGTTTGAATTACAGCATATTCAGTATTTTTTCGCTAAACATGTCTTTTTTAAAAATGGGGTGCATCTTATATGCCAGCAGATACAGTAGATTCTTCCTTGGATAAGACATCAATGAGGTAACAGGTGAGGTTATTCCTGAATTCACTTTTTTGATATTCGTTTTAACATAGTATGAATGTAAAGCAGTGTTTGAGAACATAGTTGAAAGAAGTAAGTAAAATATGAGGCTATATAATTGAACAAGGTATGTAATGGAATGTCATACCACTGAATTACTGCATTAAAGCAGTACAATCTATGTTCACATGTGGGTGAATGCTGAGGTTGTGGAAAATTTCATAGATGGCATCACAACCTGCCATAGCACCACACAAACAATAGTTCAACAAAAGATGCTTTGTCTTTTGTGCGTGGTGGAGAGACAGATGTCTTGATGTTCACTTTGGCTCAAGGAGGGCTCGTTGCACGGGGAGGTGATTCATGGCCGAGGCAGAAAGTGTTCCAAATGCATATGAAACTCCACATGATGGAGTAGACCGTGTACTATATGAAGATGAGATGACAAATGTAAGAGGTGGTGTGAACATGTTATTCAAAGGGACACTTTTCCAGACCACAGTGAGCAACTGTGTGCTCTTTGTGTGTTACTTTCACACAAATAATTGTGTAAAATAAATGGTATGACATTTTGTGCATTACCCGACAAGTGTAAGTTATAGGTCACTGTACCTTTTATTTAATTTTGATAGAAATGTATGTAATATATTGCAGCCGAGGGTCAGACACAGTACTTGGAGAAACGTCAGATCCATTGGAAATCTTTGTGATCGACCAGTGTGAGGAGATCGAGTTGCAGGCAATTCTGCACAAGGCCAGTGTTACTTACAGAGAGATTCCCAAAAACTGGCGCGAGCTAGGAGGCTTGCAACAAACTGTCTGTGCTCCAACTGAAGATGATGGGAAAACCTTTTTCTATCAAAAGCGGTATGTGTGCCAGAAATAAAACTACTAACCATTTCAGTAATTAATTTTGAAGGTTGAGAAGCTAGTAACAGTGATGTGTTATAATTTAAAATAAAGAGAGTTGGAAGTTGTTACACTACATCACTAAAAGGTTCTTACTTTGAACGTGTTTTGGGAGAACGGTTTGTCCCCATCATCAGCATGTTTCCAACTGTTGAATGTGTTCAAAGTAAGAACCTTTTAGTGATGTAGTGAAACAACCTCCAACTCGCTTTATTTTAACCATTTCAGTTTTAAAAATGTAGCATATAACTGGAATGAGAGCTCAATACCGTCGATATTTGGTGCTATTGAAGTAAGTCTTAATATTTTGAGATAAACCTTCAATACTTTTAAATTTTTAAGCTTTGCATTACTGAAGGTGTTTCATTTAACTTTATGCGAGATAAGAAATGGGAGACTTCACGTTAATTGCCTCATACTGTCCCCATAGAGTTGTAGGACTGCAGTTCCTGTAGATGAATGCAACATTCCATAGACTCTTGTCTGTAAATGAAAACTTACAAAACAATGGGGGAAGGAGTAGAGATACTCATGTAACATACAGTGTTAACTGAGTTGTGAATGAAGCTGATTTAGCTGACACACTAAATCACATTTCCTAGTAGTGACTCACTCTCAGCACTGGCCAAAATATGTGATTCCAGCAGAAACAAATCAGAACCCAAGACAGATAAACCAGCGCATGGAAATATTTGTTTGAGTTTCTTGTAAAATTTAAATTAGTTTATATTTCAAGGTTGCACAATAAAGAAGAATTGCTGGTATTGGTTTTTCTATGGATAGAAAATCCTTTAAAAGAAGTTTTTCAGCACAAAATAACAGTTACATAAAAAGGGAAGCAAATAAATTATTATTAGCAGTAGTGGCGGTGGCGGCAGTGGTTGTATAAAAAAATAAATTGCGTCCCATTGGAGAATGTCAAAGAGGAATAATTTCAGAATTAGCATATAATACAAAGTAGGTTCCATGCGTTTATACCAGAAAACTACTAATAAAACACAATTCAGTGAACAAGCAATCGCCTTTACAGTTTTTTTTTATAATGTATAAAGAAATGGTGGTATCGTCCCATTACTACGTGTAACTAACAGGAGGGCAACGCTTGCTTTCGTTAAAGGAAGAACATATATAAACTATTGTAAGTAATTTTTATTAGGTTACTCAAAGGAAAGAACAACCATGTTGTACAGATTAACATGCATATAATAGCTGTGTCTATATACAGTGTGTTAATCCCATAAAAATGAGTCGAGCTTCCAGCATAGTAGGTACTCTTAAATTGTTATGTATGTACCTCATCTGCTACGTTAGGGAGATCAAACACAAGATTAATAAAGAGCAGTTTATGTGACAGTTATTAGTAGAAGGTGCAGACTGACTAGGCAGCTGACAAGTGTTCTCCACATATCATCAAGAAATAACCAGAATCTTCTGGAACTTTTCGTTCCCGCTTCTCAAACATTCTGGAACTAAGGAAGGTTCCGACTGCTACATAACTAAGCATTTTTTGTTTTTTGTTCTATTTATACATCGCCTTTAACTGCATTGGTCTTATAGGCGGCCTTTCCTTTGGAACTTATTGGCAATGGTGTTAACTCGTGTAACTCTTGTCATTAGGTTTCTTGTACTTTTGGTTTTTAATCATTAGATCACACTCTCATTCATACTTCCAGATACTGGGGAGGATAGGGATTAATCTTGGCTAGAGAAAAATACCCCTCCCGCAACCGGAAATCGAACCTGATACCTCTAGCACAACAGGCAGGTGCTCTACCGACTGAGCTACAGGGCCAGCCAAACTAACATACACTTGAGACTTGGTGAGTGCGCTTCTGGTGTGACATAGAGCGCATTCTCCTTGTGAGGTTGTGACGTGTAGTGAATGTTGCTACTATGAGCGATTAAGAGAGGTCTGGTGTTTGACTCCCCAGCATGAACTGCTTGGAAGAAGGGGTTATGTTGTACCTATTTCATTATGCCACTATGTCGCAAAGAAAATGAAGTGACAGTGAAAACTGAACAAAGTCACATTATGTAATATTCAGGTTAGGGATGGACAGAAAATAACGTAACAGTTACAGAAGTAGTGGACACAGACAGCAACTAGTTGTCCAATAACAGTTAAAGAAGTAATGGAGACAGTAGCTAGTTGTGCAGTAACAGTTAAAGAAGTAATGTAGGCAGTAACTAGTTGACCAGTAACAGTTAAAGAAGTAATGGAGACAGTAACTAGTTGCCCAGTAACGGTTAAAGAAGTAATGGAGACAGTAGCTATTCTCCATTCCAAACCAGAGTTCCCTCTGATGTAACAGAAGTACGTGCTTCGGCTTGTCACGAACCCAAGAATATACTCTTATGCCAACGTAAATAGTTCCTTAATACATGTATTGTATTATGAAATATTAGAGCAGGAAAGGTATAGAACTGCACATTTTATTGCGGTTATCATAAGAACTCATCGTTAAAGGTAATGGATATATACTAGCTGTTAAGAGATTACAAAATATGATTTTCGCCTGCTGTTGCGCTGATGCCGAGAGCATCTTGCCAACCAAATGCACCACTGCCACTCTGTTACATACACAAGAAATGCAGCAATGAATTCCCAGAGGTACTATCTGAGTACCGATAAACACTTTGCGTAACACAGGATATATGATAAGCGAAGTCATTCATAATACACTAACACACAAATGCTCAGGTCAAATCTTGTGATTAAGTCAGTTGGTATTTGAGCTCACATGGCAGAGGAAGGTGCGTGTAGTGCGAATAAACTGATCAAACACACAAGCCGGAAACAGTTAAAAAGTAGCTAAAAACAAACAATACTTCATATATTCAACTCACTATTACAAAAATACCCGACAATTGCACTATTACATATTACAAAACTAATATAGGATTTTACAGGGTTTCAGTAAGAAGTGTAACGAAAGCGAGCAGGGAATATAAACAGACATAATACAACATAGAAGAGGATAAAATGTGGGAACTTGTTTTAAGTGCAACAGTGGTGTGGAATTGTGGATAAGCTTGTCATTATTTTGGAGATTCTGATATGGCAGCTGAGTCATCTTCGGAGGATTCCGATTTGGGTGTTGCACTAGTACCCGAGGATTGTGATTATCTTAAGTAAAATGTTCATTGCTGCATACTTATAAGATCGATTGTTACCTCAGGTTGCGAACTATGAATCTCACGCAGGGCGCGTTTTTATAGATTAAATAGTGTTCAACAAGCGCTTGGGAGGGGAACAAGCAGCCATTATGGGCAGGGATTGCAAACTACTTTCGCGCGGATAATACAAAGAGTTTGTTTTCAGTGAAAGGCAGTGAAAGGTTTGGAATGGATAGTAGTTGCACAGTAACAGTTAAAGAAGTAATGGAGGAGTAACTAGTAGACCAGTAGCAGTTACAGAAGTAATGAAGAGAGTAACTAGTTGCCCAGTAACAGTTACAGAAGCAATGGAGACAGTAACATTAGTAATGGAGACAGTAACTAGTTGCCCAGTAACAGTCAAGGAAGTAATGGAGACAGTAACTAGTTGCCCAGTAACAGTCAAGGAAGTAATGGAGACAGTAACTAGCTGCCCAGTAACAGTCAAGGAAGTAATGGAGACAGTAGTTGCCCAGTAACGTTTAAAGAAGTAATGGGGACAGTAACTAGTTGCCCAGTAACGGCTAAAGAAGTAATGGAGACAGTAGCTAGTTGCGCAGTAACAGTTAAAGAAGTAATGGAGACAGTAACTAGTTGACCAGTAACAGTTACAAAAATAATGGAGACAGTAACTAGTTGCCCAGTAACAGTTACAGAAGTAATGGAGACAATAACAGTAGTAATGGAAACAGTAACTAGTTGCCCAGTAACAGTTAAAGAAGTAATGGAGACAGTAACTAGTTGCCCAGTAACAGTTACAGAAGTAATGGAGACAATAACAGTAGTAATGGAAACAGTAACTAGTTGCCCAGTAACATTAAAGAAGTAATGGAGACAGTAGTTGCGCAGTAACAATTAAAGAAGTAATGGAGAGAGTAACTAGTTGCCAGTAACGGTTAAAGAAGTAATGGAGACAGTAGCTAGTTGCGCAGTAACAGTTAAAGAAGTAATGGAGACAGTAACAGTAATAATGAAAACAGTAACTAGTTGCCCAGTAACAGTTAAAGAAGTAATGGAGACAGTAACAGTAATAATGGAAACAGTAACTAGTTGCCCAGTAACAGTTAAAGAAGTAATGGAGACGGTAACTAGTTGCCCAGTAACGGTTAAAGAAGTAATGGAAACAGTAACTAGTTGCCCAGTAACAGTTAAAGAAGTAATGGAGACAGTAACAGTAGTAATGGAAACAGTAGCTAGTTGCCCAGTAACAGTTAGAGAAGTAATGGAGACAGTAACTAGTTGCGCAGTAACAGTTAAAGAAGTAATGGAAACAGTAACTAGTTGCCCAGTAACAGTTAAAGAAGTAATGGAGACAGTAACAGTAGTAATGGAAACAGTAACTAGTTGCCCAGTAACAGTTAAAGAAGTAATGGAGACAGTAGCTAGTTGCGCAGTAACAGTTAAAGAAGTAATGGAGACAGTAACAGTAGTAATGGAAACAGTAACTAGTTGCCCAGTAACAGTTAAAGAAGTAATGGAGACAGTAACAGTAGTAATGGAAACAGTAACTAGTTGCCCAGTAACAGTTAAAGAAGTAATGGAGACAGTAACAGTAGTAATGGAAACAGTAACTAGTTGCCCAGTAACAGTTAAAGAAGTAATGGAGACAGTAACAGTAGTAATGGAAACAGTAACTAGTTGCCCAGTAACAGCTAAAGAAGTAATGGAGACAGTAACTAGTTGCCCAGTAACAGCTAAAGAAGTAATGGAGACAGTAACTAGTTGCCCAGTAACAGTTAAAGAAAGTAATGGAGACAGTAAATAGTTGCACAGTAACAGTTAAAGAAGTAATGGAGACAATAACAGTAGTAATGGAAACATTAACTAGTTGCCCAGTAACATTAAAGAAGTAATGGAGACAGTAGCTAGTTGCGCAGTAACATTAAAGAAGTAATGGAGACAATAACAGTAGTAATGGAAACAGTAACTAGTTGCCCAGTAACATTAAAGAAGTAATGGAGACAGTAACTAGTTGACCAGTAACAGTTACAGAAGTAATGGAGACAGTAACTAGTTGCCCAGTAACAGTTACAGAAGTAATGGAGACAATAACAGTAGTAATGGAAACAGTAACTAGTTGCCCAGTAACATTAAAGAAGTAATGGAGACAGTAGTTAGTTGCGCAGTAACAGTTAAAGAAGTAATTGAGACTGTAACAGTAGTAATGGAAACAGTAACTAGTTGCCCAGTAACAGCTAAAGAAGTAATGGAGACAATAACTAGTTGCCCAGTAACATTAAAGAAGTAATGGAAACAGTAACTAGTTGACCTGTAACAGCTAAAGAAGTAATGGAGACAGTGTTTGCGCAGTAACAATTAAAGAAGTAATGGAGACAGTAACTAGTTGCCCAGTAACGGTTAAAGAAGTAATGGAGACAGTAGCTAGATGCGCAGTAACAGTTAAAGAAGTAATGGAGACAGTAACAGTAGTAATGGAAATAGTAACTAGTTGCCCAGTAACAGTTAAAGAAGTAATGGAGACAGTAGCTTGTTGACCAGTAACAGTTACAGAATTAATGGAGACAGTAGCTAGTTGACCAGTAACAGTTACAGAAGTGATGGAGACAGTTGCTAGTTGACCAGTAACGGTTAAAGAAGTAATGGAGACAGTAACTAGTTGACTAGTAACGGTTAAGGAAGTAATGGAGACAGTAGCTAGTTCACCAGTAACAGTTACAGAATTAATGGAGACAGTAACTAGTTGCCCAGTAACGGTTAAAGAAGTAATGGAGACAGTAGCTAGTTGACCAGTAACAGTTAAAGAAGTAATGGAGACAGTAACTAGTTGCGCACTAACGGTTAAAGAAGTAATGGAGACAGTAGCTAGTTGACCAGTAACAGTTAAAGAATTAATGGAGACAGTAGCTAGTTGACCAGTAACAGTTAAAAAAGTAATGGAGACAGTAGCTAGTTGCCCAGTAACGGTTAAAGAAGTAATGGAGACAGTAACTAGTTGCGCAGTAACGGTTAAAGAAGTAATGGAGACAGCAACTAGTTGACCATTAACAGTTAAAGAAGAATGGAGACAGTAACTAGACCAGTAACAGTTAAATAAGTAATGGAGACAGTAACTAGTTGCCCAGTAACAGTTAAAGAAGTAATGGAGACAGTAACTAGTTGCCCAGTAACAGTTAAAGAAGTAATGGAGACAGTAACTAGTTGCGCAGTAACGGTTAAAGAAGTAATGGCTACAGTAACTAGTTGACCAGTAACAGTTAAAGAAGTAATGGAGACAGTAACTAGTTGACCAGTAACGGTTAAAGAAGTAATGGAGACAGTAACTAGTTGACCAGTAACAGTGAAAGAAGTAATGGAGACAGTAGCTAGTTGCCCAGTAACGGTTAAAGAAGTAATGCAGACAGTAACAGTAGTAATGGAAACAGTAACTAGTTGACCAGTAACAGTTAAAGAAGTAATGGAGACAGTAACAGTAGTAATGGAAACAGTAACTGGTTGACCAATAACAGTTAAAGAAGTAATGGGGACAGTAACAGTAGTAATGGAAACAGTAACTAGTTGACCAGTAACGGTTAAAGAAGTAATGGAGACAGTAACTAGTTGACCAGTAACAGTTAAAGAAGTAATGGAGACAGTAGCTAGTTGCCCAGTAACGCTTAAAGAAGTAAGGGAAACAGTAACTAGTTGACCAGTAACGGTTAAAGAAGTAATGGATACAGTAGCTAGTTGCCCAGTAACGCTTAAAGAAGTAAGGGAGACAGTAACTAGTTGACCAGTAACAGTTAAAGAAGTAGTGGAGACAGTAGCTAGTTGCCCAGTAACGCTTAAAGAAGTAATGGAGTCAGTAACTAGTTGACCAGTAACAGTTAAAGAAGTAATGGAGACAGTAGCTAGTTGCCCAGTAACGCTTAAAGAAGTAAGGGAAACAGTAACTAGTTGACCAGTAACGGTTAAAGAAGTAATGGAGACAGTAGCTAGTTGACCAGTAACGGTTAAAGAAGTAATGGAGACAGTAGCTAGTTGCCCAGTAACGGTTAAAGAAGTAATGGAGACAGTAGCTAGTTGACCAGTAACGGTTAAAGAAGTAATGGAGACAGTAACAGTAGTAATGGAGACAGTAGCTAGTTGCCCAGTAATGGTTAAAGAAGTAATGGAGACAGGAACTAGTTGACCAGTAATAGATAAAGAAGTAATGGAGACAGTAACAGTAGTAATGGAGACAGTAACTAGTTGCCCAGTAACGGTTAAAGAAGTAATGGAGACAGTAGCTAGTTGACCAGCAACGGTTAAACAAGTAATGGAGACAGTAACAGTAGTATTGGAAACAGTAACTAGTTGCCCAGTAATGGTTAAAGAAGTAATGGAGACAGTAACTAGTTGCACAGTAACAGTTAAAGAAGTAATGGAGACAGTAACTAGTTGACCAGTAACAGTTACAGAAGTTATGGATGGAGACAGTAACTAGTTGCACAGTAACAGTTAAAGAAGTAATGGAGACAGTAACTAGTTGACCAGTAACAGTTAAAGAAGTATAGGAGACAGTAACTAGTTGCACAGTAACAGTTAAAGAAGTAGTGGAGACAGTAACTAGTTGCACAGTAACAGTTGAAGAAGTAATGGAGACAGTAACTAGTTGCACAGTAACAGTTAAAGAAGTAATGGAGACAGTAACTAGTTGTACAGTAACAGTTACAGAAGTAATGGAGACAGTAACTAGTTGCACAGTAACAGTTACAGAAGTAATGGAGACAGTAACTAGTTGCGCAGTAACAGTTAAAGAAGTAATGGAGACAGTAACTAGTTGCACAGTAACAGTTACAGAAGTAATGGAGACAGTAACTAGTTACACAGTATCAGTTGAAGAAGTAATGGAGACAGTAACTAGTTGCACAGTAACAGTTACAGAAGAAATGGAGAGAGTAACTAGTTGCCCAATAACAGTTAAAGAAGTAATGGAAACAGTAACTAGTTGACCAGTAACAGTTACAGAAGTAATGGAGAGAGTAACTAGTTGCCCAGTAACAGTTACAGAAGTAATGGAGACAGTAACAGTAGTAATGGAAACAGTAACTAGTTGCCCAGTAACAGTTAAAGAAGTAATGGAAACAGTAACTAATTGCACAGTAACAGTTAAAGAAGTAATGGAGACAGTAAGTAGTTGCACAGTAACATATAAAGAAGTAATGGAGACAGTAAGTAGTTGCCCAGTAACAGTTAAGGAAGTAATGGAGACAGTAAGTAGTTGCCCAGTAACAGTTAAGGAAGTAATGGAGACAGTAGTTGCTCAGTAACAGTCAAAGAAGTAATGGAGACAGTAGCTAGTTGCGCAGTAACAGTTAAAGAAGTATTGGAGGCAGTAACTAGTTGCACAGTAACAGTTAAAGAAGTAATGGAGACAGTAACTAGTTGCACAGTAACAGTTAGAGAAGTAATGGAGACAGTAACTAGTTGTACAGTAACAGTTACAGAAGTAATGGAGACAGTAACTAGTTGCACAGTAACAGTTACAGAAGTAATGGAGACAGTAACTAGTTGCACAGTAACAGTTACAGAAGTAATGGAGACAGTAACTAGTTACACAGTATCAGTTGAAGAAGTAATGGAGACAGTAACTAGTTGCACAGTAACAGTTACAGAAGAAATGGAGAGAGTAACTAGTTGCCCAATAACAGTTAAAGAAGTAATGGAAACAGTAACTAGTTGACCAGTAACAGTTACAGAAGTAATGGAGAGAGTAACTAGTTGCCCAGTAACAGTTACAGAAGTAATGGAGACAGTAACAGTAGTAATGGAAACAGGAACTAGTTGCCCAGTAACAGTTAAAGAAGTAATGGAAACAGTAACTAGTTGCACAGTAACAGTTAAAGAAGTAATGGAGACAGTAAGTAGTTGCACAGTAACAGTTAAAGAAGTAATGGAGACAGTAACAGTCAAAGAAGTAATGGAGACAGTAGCTAGTTGCGCAGTAACAGTTAAAGAAGTAATGGAGGCAGTAACTAGTTGACCAGTAACAGTTACAGAAGTAATGGAGATAGTAACTAGTTGCCCAGTGACATTTACAGAACTAATGGTAAAGTTTGCACCACTGAGATATTAAAATTATGTATTTTGAATATGTTCACTCAGTTCTAGCATATGGGATGTCAGTATGGGGGCATGTCTTCAAATCTATGTCTAATATTCAAACTACGAAAGAAAATCCTAAAAATCTCAGATCAAGCCCCTATAAGAACATGTAGTAAAACAGTATGTAAAGAATTAGAGGACTTACCTCTCCTTTCTATATATATATATATATTCTTGAAACACTCTGCTTCATACCAAAAAATAACAATCTCTTGAAATCAAGTAGTATTTATCATATGCACGACACCAGATCGTCAAATCATATACATTCTGCCGTACAAATAAGAGTAGCAATAGCATCACCCACAGTGGAACTTATTTATACAACACATTACCTGACCACTACAAAGCATTGCCCTACAGCAAATTTAAACAGTCATTATCCAAAGTTTTGTTACAGCATATACCTTTTAACATCCAGGAATATAAAGAAATGAAATTGTAAATACTATTATTACTCATTGTATAATACCACTACATGTAAACATGTTACTCTTTACAAAATTGTATCAATCTTTAAATATTGTTTTTGTATAACACCACTACTTGTAAACATTCTTACAAAATTGTAAATATTTTTACTTGTTATCTAATTATATTGACGAAGCCATGATTTCTATGTAAATCCTACGGTGAATAAAGAATCTAATCTAATCGAGACAGTAACTATTGGTTATTTGTTAACAGTTACTAAAGTGACACACATGGTTACCAAGTCTGGGTGACATCATTCACTACTTGTACATTGGTTATCAGGAATTTAGCTACCTCAGCTGGTTACGCAATATCATACTCCTCTGCAAGATATCATTGTCAATCTAATATGCCTACTATTTATCCACTTTGCTACATATATGTAATCAACTGAGATTATCTGCTGCATTTATAATGTTAGATAATACTGTGTATTTGGATGTTAATATTTCTCCTCTATGGCAACATCATCTTTGAAAATGTCATTGCCATTTTTATCTAACAAGAATATTTAAGTGGTTATATGATTAATTTGAGCCATGTTGATGTTGGCAATAGTGATGTATTTTCCTTTGCTATGACTGCGTCATGTGATGTTTATATTTAGGATCACATATGGCTTAGTAAGTTCACCTGTACAAACTGCATTCATGAGCAGAAATGTAGAAGCAAGTGCAAATACATTTTTCACTTATGAACTACCACAGTAATCAAAGTGTTGACAAGCTAGAGAAACTTCTTTATGGATTTCATCAAATAACAAAGTAAGTCTGTCTCGACAACATTCATATTGAAACATAGTTACAGCTACTCATTACTGGTAACTATTAACACACTGTAACTGCGCCAGTTATACCGTTACCAGAAAATAACTGTCACATCCCTAACTCATGTGAGTTGTAGTTACAGTGGGGAGCAAAATTAAACATTCCGGCAGAAAATGACAGGCAGCAAGAAAAAAACATTAAAGAAAACAAAATGCTTATCTAAGGAATAGCGTCCAGAATTGGCTAAACATCTAACATTTATTACATTTTTGAGTGGCTGAAATTAATATAACTTTCTTTGCCCTTGTGAAGCTATTACACAATCTTGGATTAACTGCATGTCTGTATACAAATATCCATACTTGTGAAATTTTACAGTTGCCCATAAAATGTACAGGAGCAGAAGCCTTTTTACAACTTCACAGCAGAGGAGACATTTTTATGGCTTTGTGGCAACAATCAAAGTCTGATTTTCACCACAGACATGACAAAGCATGAAATTCTATTGCATTATATTGTAACATAAGATTACAGACTGAATGGTATACAGTGCATTGATAGACTAGAGCTTATCTATGTGTCTATCCTTCATCGCGATCATGGTCCCTCTTCACTGAGCTGCAACAAAATCTATATCACCACTGCTGTGATTTTCAAATGGGATGATGTTTGTCCTTGAGCACGGCAAGAGCGGCAACCAATCGGAGTTCCGCTGTTGTCATATTGCATTCGCCGTAAGCTAATCGTGACGCGCGCTAAGCGAATCTGTTTCTAATAAATATAATTTGCGCTAAGACAAAAATTCAAATTTTGCAAAAAAGTAACCCACTAGAAGGTAGGGAGTAATTTTGATAACACAACCATAAAAACCACATATTTTTAGCTCAAATAGTTTTCATAATACAAACGAATAAACATACCCATATGTTATATCATAACCACGTAAGCACTGTAATGGTCACATTATTTGTATGCATGCATTATTGAATACATTATGTATATATATTTGTAATTATACAGAACTACTGACTTGATGGTGATAAAGAATTATGTTGAAAAACCAAGGCGTTTGTTAAAGCTGAGAGAGAGCAAACAGCCCACCCAGCTCACTTGTGTTACTTGTAGAATGCTGAATCTGCAGAACGTGAGCCATCACATGTTTATTATTGTGTGTTGTTTCTAAATCAGGGTTGGAGTTTATTTACCCTACACAGTTAATATCAGTATGCAGTTCAGCGAGCAAGCAGCAAGAGTAAAATAGTGCAATGGCTTATTGTGGTGAATTTAGTGGCGAGTCAAGGAGGCAGGTATTGTGAAGTGAGGCTCCAAGTATTATATTTAAGGTCCACTCTTTTTTAAAAAATGCAACAATGAGGAACACAGAAATCAACTTGATTTCAAAAATCCTCAACAGCTTACTGCTAAAGCGTGTGGTGTCGGTAAAGCAAGTGTGTCTCGCATTTGCGGAGAGGCAAGATTAAAAGCACAGGTAATTTATAACCTATAATTATGTAACACTTAAAAAATATGTACGTAACATGCGAGTATATTCCCAATTATGAATTTAAACACCAGGAGAATTATAAAAGTTTAGAAAATTCAATTTGGGTTGCTTTATGTCGACCATTCTAGCGCCAGGCCGATGTGTGAGTGAGAGGGAAATATGAAAAGAGTGGGGGTAACGAGGCGGCAATGCTGTGCACGCAAATGCACCTCATTCGCTGCAGAGCAGAACTCTTCCCATTTGAAACTAATAATAGTGACCTCTAGTAAATGGTATTCAGTGCTATGATAGACCAGATCTTATTTGTGTGCCTATCCATGCTCATGGTTCCTCTTCATTGGGCTGCAACAAAATGTATAGCACCACTAGTGACCTCTAGTAAATGGTATACAGTGCTATGATAGACCAGAGCTTATCTGTGTGTCTATCTTTCATGATCTTGGTCCCCCTTCACTGGGCTGCAACAAAATGTATAACACCACTAGTGACTTCTAGTAAATGGTATACAGTAGTATGATAGACCAGAGCTTATACTTCTAGTAAATGGTATACAGTAGTATGATAGACCAGAGCTTATCTGTGTGTCTATCCTTCATCCCGATCATGGTCCCTCTTCATTGGGTTGCAACAAAATGTATAGCACCACTAGTGACCTCTAGTAAATGGTAGTAAGTGCTATGATAGACCAGAGCTTATCTGTGTGTGTATCCTTCATGATCTTGGTCCCCCTTCACTGGGCTGCAACAAAATGTATAACACCACTAATGACTTCTAGTAAATGGTATACAGTAGTATGATAGACCAGAGCTTATCTGTGTGTCTATCCTTCATCCCGATCATGGTCCCTCTTCACTGGGCTGCAACAAAATGTATAGCACCACTAGTGACCCCCAGTAAATGGTATACAGTGCTATGATAGACCAGAGCTTATCTGTGTGCCTATCCTTCATCATGATCATGGTCCCCTTTCACTGGGCTGCAACAAAACGTATAGCACCACTAGTGAACGTCTAGTAAATGGCATACTGTGCTATGATAGATCAGAGCTTATCTGTGTCTATTCTCCATCATGATCATAGTCCACCCTCACTGGGCTATAACAAAATGTATAGCACCACTAGTGACCTCTAGTGAATGGTATACAGTGCTATGATAAACCAGAGCTTATCTGTGTGTCTATTCTCCATCATGATCATAGTCCACCCTCACTGGGCTATAACAAAATGTATAGCACCACTAGTGACCTCTAGTGAATGGTATACAGTGCTATGATAAACCAGAGCTTATCTGTGTGTTCTATCCTTCATTAGGATCATGGTGCCCTTCACTCTGCAACCAAATGTATAGTACCACTAGTGACCTCTAGTAAATGGAATACAGTACTGTGATAGACCAGAGCTTATCTGTGTGTGTATCCTTCATTGTGATCATGACCCCCCTTCACTGGGCTGCAACAAAATGTATAGCACCGCTAGTGACCTCTAGTAAATGGCATACAGTGATATGACCAGAGCTTATCTATGTGTATCCATCATGATCATGGTCCCCTTTCATTGGGCTGCAACAAAATGTATAGCACCACTAGTGACGTTTAGTAATTGGTATACAGTGCTGTGATAAACCAGAGCTTATCTGTGTGTGTATACTTCATCATGATCATGGTGCCGCTTTGCTGGACTGCAACAAAATGCATAGTGGGTGGATTTAAAATGTGATTGCACCTCTAGTAACCAGAGTGCGGGTATTTAGTAATGGGCGACATGAATAGTAAAGTTAACTCCCTCATAAATTCTTTAACTTATTTATGTTCTGTATCTGTAGAATGTAAGTTTCCCATTTTTGGTGACAGTGTTTGTCTATCATTGATGTTATGAAGTGTAAAGTATGCACTAGGAATCTGTGTATAGCCTAGGAAGTGATGTCCTTTGGTTTAGTACATGTTTATTGTGGTACTGAGGACAATTTCATCAAGAAGCAGTACTATCAGGTCTTCAAGCCTTCTTATAAAATGGAATTCTAATTTTTTTACAATTACAGCACAAAACGTTTTACAGATACCGAATTTCATGATTGCAAAATTATTGCAGTTTGTTGGATGTGGGAAAGTTTTACCTGTTTCAGTTTCAGCAAGTTGGCAAGTATGCATATGTAGTATCAACAAGTCAAAAGTTGCTCTTGTAATCAATCTAAGGACTCAATGTATGCTGCCTGTTTTGGCTGCCTTCAGCACGGTGATAAATAGAGGATTGCTTTGTTTGCAGTATATGTGGTTTTAGATCTATTTTAGAATTTCTTTAGCAGCTCATAACTGATGTGTTCCAGGCCACTTTTAATATTTGGTAATTAATGCCCTAATGATGATTTAGGGTAGTTTTCTGGAGCAAAGATTACTTTCGTTACAATAATTGTTTAAAAGCAATAATATGTGTCACAGCAGTTCTGTCGTAAGCATATGTGGGAAGAAAACCAAAGATGATCACAATGCAATGTATTTGAACTTGCCGAGGTTTATTTCTCTGAAATTGCTATTAAGATAACCTAGCAACTCCAAGGAGAGCGGGAGAACTGTGTTCAAATCCTGGCTCTGGCGTTGAGTTTTTCAGTTGACTGTATATTAAAAAGATAACCTAGGTTATATCGGATTGTTCAGATTTGTTCCAACACTTGCCTTTTCTGGTTAACATTTTTCGGACAATAACTATTGGAACCAATAATATGCTCTTGCTCAAAATTCTAACAAGTAGGGGTCCTTTAGAATTTTATGATTTAGAAAAAACCGTAGAATCTTACCTGTGTTACGTGAAATTGTAATGAAATGTATTTTCCGCAAATCAGAACTCAGTTTCACTTGAAATTATCAACATAAAATCAACAGTATTACTATTGATATTATTCGCATTTTTCAATTCCGTGCACATCTTAGATTTATTTTATAAATTATTATATATGCTTAAATTCATGTTTTCTCACAGAATTTACATATAAAATGATATAAAGTTTCTTTTCTTATGATTTCTTTAAACCACACACGCACTCACTCACTCACTCACTGATTTGAACTGCAAAGGTGAATATAAAAGCCCAAGTGGAAGTGTAGGATTGTAATGTGACGAAACTGCTGAGATCGCTAGAGGACCAATGAACAACAATCCTCATATCCCTCAGATGATACCTAAGAGGCTTACAAAAGTCAGCTGCAATCAGAGCGAGAATGTTGGTGTTGTTCACTAATGCTGAGCATTTGGCAATGCAGGATTGATTCCGTTGCTCTGCAGTATATTCTAGGTATTGTGACTGGATGAAACAGCTGGACGTGGTTCTGGTCTATCTTCTTGTACAGGACACAAGGGACAAAGTGGAGAAGAAGTCATTCCAATTCTGTGTAGGTGTTTTGACATGGTCTGCGATTAATCTAAGAGATGAGAGCATTTTTCCTTAAATGATACTCAGCAATTTTAAATAAACTTGAGTGGAGACACTCCCATCTTTTATTTTTTGAAGCTTCATTAAAATTATTTGTCAATGTAATTCTAAATTTATTAATGTTTTTGCTGTTAGGAATGACAGATCTGATGATATTGCTTCCTTTTTTTGCCAAATAATCAACAGTTTCATTTCTGGATAAAGTGCAATGTGCTGGAACCCACTAAAGAACTATGTTCTTTTTTAAGTTTTAATAAATTATGTATTATTTTCCAACAATCTGTTGTTATTTTGCATTTAGGTGATACATTATATGATACAGCAATTACAGCTGCTCTAGAATCACAAAATATTACTGCTTTTTGAAAAGAAGATATTCGATATAGTAGATTTTGCAGTGTTGAATAGATAGTTTTGATTTCTCCATTGAAGTTTGTTGTGCCAAATACTAAGGTTTTATAAAATGAAAAGTGTTAACATATAGCACCAGCACCTACTCCCCTATAGGCGTAGGTAAGAGATTGAGGCTGTCTTGCTCAAATGCCCAATGAGTAGCTCTTATCTGCAGGGTAACTAGGTTTACCACGTTGGAATGAAAACTACGATTTACGTTGATTCACAGTTTATTGATGATTCGTTTTTACAGGCAAGAATGATCTTGGAGCAAAGGCTGAGGGCTTTACGGGAATAGTGGCGTAAACTTATTTTCCCGTTCACTAAATAAATGCAAAACTTGTACCTAATTATCACGGCGATATATAAAATACTTAAATGCTCCCGGAATATTAGTATCTTTAACTTATGCTCACATCTCGAACTCGTGCTCGTGGGAGCGTCGATGAATATATGTCTACTCGCCGAAGTCAACAAAATACTAGAGAGCGAGCTTCACGTTTCTCCTCAATTTATACAAATTTTTACCCACGCGCTACGGGGTTTACAGTTAGACTCCAACCCAGCCAGTAGACGCTATACAGGGCTTGGCTCTCTTTTGTATAGGGGGTGATGATCTTGCCAAGGGTGTTCAAGAGCTTGACTTACCCCTTCCAAATTCATGGAAATCTGCAGTTAGCCTCGCTCAGAATCTAAATTATATTATAAGCAATGAAATACTGCTTCAAGATTCATCACTGTAAATGTGAAGCTATTCTAAATCTAGAGTTAATAGTTGCCAACATTTTTAATACATCATTTGAAGTGTCAAATTTCTTGACATCTTTATATAGTTCCAAATAGTATTTTATTTGTATTGCATGTGTGGGATTAATTTTATTCTGAAGATGTCTTTACCTGATGGGAGGTTAATTTGTTCTTTAATACTGTGTACTTCAGTTAGAAAACTTTCTTGAGTGCGTAACTTTACTGTAAAATTACTTTTTCCCCAATTGTTGAAGGGTAGTCATGTTCTGAATAACAGCGATTCTTTTAATTTCATGTTCTGTATGAAAGTGATGTATTAATAATGGTATTGCAGGTATTGGGATTGTTTTACATCTGTAATTAATCAAAGACATTGGTTTTCTAATAGTTGTAATTTTTACTTTCTCTATTATGCATAGTAAGTAGGGGAAGTATTGTATTCCACCCAAAAATTAGATACCAAGATTTCACCAGAAATACATTTTGAAGGCTCACTGAATAAATAAACAAAAGAGCATTTTTAGAAAATAGTTTTGTGTGTGTGTGTGTCTGTGTCTGTGAACAGCACGTCCTCCTTGGTCCAGAGGTACCATGTTAGTCTCTAGTTGCCGAGGTCACACGTTGAAACCCGAAGGAGGGCAATAGATGTTTTCGGGCGTAAAAGTCCTTAGTATGGCTTCCTTTGGAAGGGACGTAAAGCCGGTGGTCCCATGTTGTGGATTTACAGCGCATAAAAGAACCTCGTGAAAATTGTAAATGTAGATTCCTTGACAATGTCTGAAACTTGTATATTTTTTATTTGTTTATTTATTTTTTATTTATTTATTAATTTTTTATGCTAAACTATATACAAGTGAATATGTCCGGTGTTCAGCCCTTGCTCTGTACCAGACATACTCATATTTTACAGTAATTTATTAATTCTAGTTTGTTACTCCATTTTGTCTATTTACTGTCCACATCCATTTATTTCTCACCTTGTATAAAAATTGTCCCATTTTCTTAATGTCTTTTTTTACCATGTCAACTACCGCTACATTTCTATCTATTTTAAACCATTTCTTATTGATATACTCTTTTCTCCACACTTCGGTCCCCCTACATTCAAATAAAATGTGTTCCACATCCTCCTTTCCGCCACATATAAGACATTGATTTTGTGAAATACCTTTCCTTAAGCCTTTTAATCTCCATACACCTGCTTTCAGCCATACGATACCTTCCCGCTCCTCTTTATTTGTTACTTCTATATACTTTTCCCTTCCTCATGAATCTTTCATTGGTATATAGTAGACTAAAGATCTCATGTCAGTTATCTCACTAAATATTTTTTGTATTTCTATGTCCTCAAATCTTTTCCTTGCCAACTTCCAGAAGTTATTCACATTGTTTTCTCTTCTTCTCCATATTTCCCCTAATCCACTACTTTCCAAATTATTTCTGAGGCAATCTACCCATCCCTTATTCTTTAAACTTTTCTCTTGATATACTAAACACAGTTTTAACAAATTCCTCTCTTGCAATTTCAATATTCTATACCAAAATTTCAATGCCCTTTCCATAATCTTTCCCTTGTTTGGCACTCTACCCAGCTCTATTTGTGCTACCTGTCTGGCAGTTGCATTTGGTAGTGCAAGTATTTCTTTGCAAAATTTCCTATGCACCTCATCTATGACTTCCCATCCTCCTTCTAATCCCCATACTTCTATCCCATATAGCATTTTTACCTCGACCACCATAATGTATACTTTTTCTAACCATCTAATATTTATGTTAGGTACTTTACATTTGCATCTTCTAGTAGCAGATAGAGCTCCTTTTCCTTTTGCCAGTGCAAATTTCTTTTGTTTATCCCAATTGCCACCTCTGTCTATTTTAACTCCTAAATAAATACATTCTCTTACTACCCTGTCTTTCATACTTACTCAATTTTCCCCCTTTTTTGAACACTATAATCTGTGTCTTTTCCTGGTTCACTTTTAAACTCCATTCTTTACAGTAATTATTTAACGCTTGAAAAGATTGTTTTAGGCCATTCACTGTAATTGCACCTATGACTAGGTCATCTGCAAACTAATCCTGGAATTTGAATATTACTAATTATTGGCATAGAGCTATTATTTCTCCCAATTTCCATTAATACATCATTTATATATAAATTAAATAGGACTGGGCTTAACTTACACCCTTGTCTAAGGCATTTCTCTTGTTACAACCCCTTCCTCCACTCTTATACAAAAAGTATTTTCCTTATATAATGCTCTAAGGGTGTGCACCATTTGTTTACTCGCACGTTTAGTCAACAACTTATGCCACAACAATTGAAGTTCTATCCGATCATACGCTTTCTCTAGATCCACAAATGCCATGTATAATTTTCCTCTTTTGTCTTTCAAATATTTATCTACCAGAGTTTTTATAATAAATAAATTGTCAACTGTCCTCCTCCCTTTTCTAAAGCCCATCTGAAATTCTGAGAGAATGGTATATTCTTCAACCCATTTTTGTATCCTGCTTGCCATAATGCCAGTAAACATTTTTCCTACATTTGATAGTAGTGCAATGCCTCTATCATTATTTGGTTTGTCGACATTACCCATGTCTTTATATATTGGATGTATGATTGCTTTCCTCCACTTTTCTGCTATATAACCCTTCACTTTAATTGTGTTAAATAAGTCTACTAGAACCTTAGTTCTATTTATTTCAGTGCACCATTCCTTAAGGAACTCTGTCGGGATCCCATCTATTCCAGTTGCTTTGTTTCTCTTCATTAATTTCACCTGCTGGGCTATTTCTTCACTTCTTATTATATCATCGAGTATATCTACATAGTTATTACCTATTTCCCAATTTCCTATCTCATTTTTGTTCCTTTTCCCTCCATACAATTTTTTAAAAAACTCTATCCATTCTTCTGGTTGTATACTGGGTTTTGTTACATATTATACATTGATTTCATAACCTTCTATACCTCATTTGGATTATTTTCATTTAGGACTCGTATCAAATTATTTTCATATTTTTTCATCCAGCTTATTTTCTTTTGTTCCAGTAGTGAATTATATAAATCCCTCCCTTGCATATACTCTTTCTTTAATTCTATGTATCCTAATTCCCTCCACTTTATGAGCAACTGTTTGACTTGTCTTTTAGCTACTCTACATTCTTCATCAAACCAACCCTCATCTCTTTTGTAAACCTTCTTTCTCCTTTTCATTTCCTCCCCAGCCCTTGTCATAATGATATTTAAAATATTCATAGCACTTTCAATATCTTGTTCTTTTATCATAAAACTTATTCCACTCTGACATATCAGGCCATAATTAGAATTTAGTGTCTGCCTAAATTTATTGCAATACTCTTCCCTCCATTTATATCTATTGTATTCTTCTACATTACATTTTTCCTCCCTTAGGTTATAGACCGTTTGCTCTGTGTATATTTTTATGTCTACTATCAGTGGAAAATGTCCACTTTCGGAACTGAAATTTAGTACCTTGAAATTACTTAAAAGATGCCCCATATTAATTGGCCATAATACATAATCGATCACACTCTGCCCATTATTACCAACATACGTATACTCTCCATATTTCCAATTCAAAGTATCAAAGGCATTTAATTCACAGAATTCTATAAATTTCATATACCCTTTATCAACTATCTTATCCTTGCTATATCTAATCTTCTCAGGTTTCTCCAATATTTCATTACTCATCCAACTATTCCCTCCATTAACATCCTTTTCGCCAATCCTAATGTTAAAATCTCCCATTAATATAACCTCAGAATTAGCATATCTCTCCTTTAACTTTTCTATTTCTATCTCTAGGTGTTTGAGAAGGTCCAGATTATGAAAGCGTGACAGCAGTGGAGGATTGTATATTATACCTATACATATAACATTTTCAACTATTTGTTTCTCCTCTAATACAATCCATAGTATTTCTTTTCTCCTTGACCAAGTTTCTTTAAGTCCTTTATTTAATGTCTTCCTTATAAAAAAGCGTATGCCTCCAGATGCCCTCCCCTTTCTTGCTACCCTATCTCCTTTTATCCCTACGAAATCAAAGTCCTTTACGTAAACCTGGTCCTCTTTTAGCCATGTTTCAACTACCGCGAGATAGTCAAGTTTCATCAATAATTGATTTACACTCCCTGCGTATATTTTATTTTTGACCCCCTCACAATTCCAGAATACAAGCCTCCTTATATTCTCCCTTCCCTATTGTGAACCTGATCTAAATTTAAATGTTGCTAGTGTTTTTTTTTACTCCTTAATTGTATCCCTTCTCTGGAAGGAGCCGGTTTATTTCTGTCTAACACTAAAATACTGCCATGCTCGGATGATATAATACTGTCTTCTTCCCCTTCTGTATTCTTCCCACTACTCTGTCGCCACGCCTTCTTTCCCTTCGTCGCCAAATTATGTGCTGCTATTACTTCCCCTCTTCTCGGAGACACTATTTTCTTAGGTGACGTCTCTCCACTGACTCCTCCTCCTGTTGCTTCCTTTGTTGACGTCATTACTTCATCAGCTGTTGCTTCTCTCCTAGTGATGTTGGATGACGTCCTGTCTATGTATGCTGTTCTCATCTCAGTGCTGACATGTGAATTCCGATTCAAACACACTCTTCATCCATATCCGTTCTGTTTTGCTGGAGCTTTGGTCTTCCTGATGTTGGCGTTGACTTCTGCTGAATAATTTCCTCTGCGCCTGTTTGGGGCTCTCTTGTCTCCTTCTTGTCCAGATACGGTGTTCTTTCTCCGTCGATCCACAACTGAAAATTTCTGATATAAGCTCTTCTTCCCTGGGCTCTTGCTTCTTTCATTTTTTGCACCAAATTTCTTTGCAGAGCTCTCTTCTTAGGTGATAAGTCTTTATTAATAAAAATATCTGTTCCTTTTAATTTCTTAGCTCTTTTAAGTACTTCATGTACTAATTGGGCTACTGCAAATTTCACTATAATTGCTCTCTTACCACGTTGTCTTCCAACACGATAGGCTTCAATAATTTCCCACCTATACAATTCCAAATCCAGCTTTTCCTTCAATATTTCATATATTTCATCTGCTGGCCATTTATCTCTTCTTTCCTTAACTCCTATGAATATTAAATTAAATCTTCTCTCCCTATCTTCCAATCTTTCCATTCTTTCCTTAACCATTTCAAGTTCTCTTCTTGTATTCTGCACCTCAACTCTGACATCTTTGATATCTGTTGCCATCTTTTCCAGTTGTTTACCTATTTGTTGTTCCATGCCTTCTATTTTGTTGATTTTCTCAGTTAGATTTTCCAGCTTTGTTATTATATCAGCCGGGCCGGGGTTTACCTCAGTTCTTCCAATCACTAACAAGAAAGTTATAATACTTGCTAAAACCAATATATTTATCATCTTTTCTCCAAAATTGTTTTTACTGTTCACCAATTTTACTATTCTAAACCGTCCAATTCTTGCTCTGTACACTGTAATGTCCACTCCCATTGTGACTTAGATCCTTTTTCCTTCACCAAAGGAGCACTTCTCAAACACAACCTTTCTCTACCACTGCTGGCTTAGCACTGCTCGAAACTTGTATATGAAGTCTATGGACAATAAAACATCTGAACAGCGCATAAAAGAACCTCAAGCCTGATAAATAGGCATCTGAGCAATATTTCCGGTCTTTCAAGCCCAAAATAGAATGGGATGTTGAGGACTATAGGAGTTAAAGAGCTTCCAGGAATAAAAAAAAATCTGATGTGTTACACTCACATGAATTTCTCTACTCTTGTACAAACTATTTTTACAAACGCTTATTCTCCATCTACTTCATGTTAATCGAGATAAACATTTGCAGACTCTATCTTATTGCTAATTTTCTTGTAGATGTAAGGGAAATATATATTACAAGGGCAGTATAGAAATACAGTAGCCTTTAAGCATTTACGTATCTCTTAATAGTTGGTTGCTAGGTGCAGCACCATTCCTTTGCCAAAGATTAATACTCTTTGCATATACAAGATAAAAAAAATGAATAACGAATTCCCATTTGAGAAAATAAGTATTGAAAAATTTTAGGGAATAACAAGCAATATCTCGAAAATGGTTCACTCAACAAAAAAAAATGTATATGACATAAATTGTGTATTTTAACGCGATCTACATTTTTTGTGTAATACAATTTTGTCTATCTCTTATGGTTTACCAGTTATGCAAAAGTTGTTCACAATGAAGAATACTTTTGGAGACATTCCCAGGAAATTCAAGATATACATTTTATTTGTCAGAAAAATATCTTAAACATATGATATTTTAATCAAAATCGTTAGAGCCATTTTTGAGAAAAGTAAAATTTTCGAAAAATCTTCCATGTAAAGGGTAATCTGGGGTGGGGGGATTTTCTTGAAAACCTTTGTGTCACATCCTTGGAAGATACTGAACCTAAATACCAAGTTTGGTGTTTATCCGACTGTTCGTTTCTGAGTTACTTACACGCACGCACACACACACACTCACTCACACTCTCTCTCTCTCTCTCTCTCTCTTTCCAAAAATGCTTTTTTTGGATTCAGGGGGTCTCAAAACATGTATTTCCGGTGAAATATCGGTATCGAATTTTTTGGTGGAATACAATACTTCCCCTACTTACTATACGTAGTAGAGAAAGTAATAAATTTTTTTGAACAGCATAAGTCAAAAACGAAAAGCTGGATAAATACCAAACTTGGTATTTAGGTTCACTACCTTCCAAAGATGCGACAAAAAGATTTACAAGAAAATCCTTCGCCCCAGAATAGTCTTTATATGGAAGATTTTTAGACATTTTTTATTTTCTAAAAAATGGTGTTAATGATTTTGATTAAAATACCATATATTAAAGATATTTACATGGCAAATAAAATGTTTTTCTTGAATTTTCTGGGAATAGTCTTGGAAGTCTTCTTCATTCGGAAGGAATTTTATATAATCTTGTGTAACTGGTAAATGTTAAGCGATAGACGAAAGCATACTACACAAAAAATGTAGATCTCTTTAAAACACACAGTTCATTTCAAATAAGTTTTCATGTGGTGTATGCCATTTCTGAGATATCCATTATTAATAGTTCAAATTGTTCAGTCCAGTCAACATTCAGTTGTTTCTCGTGATGTCAAGGAAACAGTATGGAATTTTAAGGCCAGCATATAGCATCCAGGGTCTTAAACATTTGACTATTGCTGTTCCCTTTGTATCTATTACGAAACGTGTAATCCAGCTAATTATGCAAAGGTTTATTTCGATTAAAACATAGTAGATATAAAAATAAGCTTTAGTAAGGATAGTGTGGATACTCAGTAATAAATGTTAGAGGGCAGAGAAAGTCATGTGAATATGTCACAGAAATTTTTTTTTTAGTTGTAATTAATGCTTCACCACAATATGTAAGTATTGGATGAGAATGTGGTGTAAGGTGAGGAAATGTGCATGAAGGTGTAAGGAGCAAGTTAGATATTTCCGAAACTAAACTTTTGCCTCTGATACATCACAAAATATAATTAGGGTATTATGTATTAAGTATGGGTTAAAACCAGCTGGTCATAGGATGTTATTACCTATTTTGTAGTTAAGCATGTTTGTTTGCAAGATTTAACAGCATTCTTTATTTCTTGTTTTTCTCAGATATGACTTGATCCATGCACGTTTTGAAGATGTTCGTGAAGATCCACCGATGCGAAAAGGCTTTGCCCATAAGTAAGTACAAATGACTTGCATCACTTTGTAGACCTTGGGTAATACAGAAGATGTGTCAATAATAATAATAATAATAATAATAATAATAATAATAATAATTATTATTATTATTATTATTATTATTATTATTATTATTATAATTCTTTATTGCTTCTGTACTTGGAAATACAAGTTATAAGCATAGTCAGGTCAGTATTAACGTCACAAAAAATTATACATTATATGATTATTAGTTACAAAAAGCTATTGCACACGGACACAAAGAGAATTCTTCCAATATGTTCAGTGGTCTATTTACAACATATTTTTTTAATCTAGATTTAACAGACTGCTTTTCACCATTTTTAAATTTCTAGGAAGTTTATTGTACAATGTTGCACCTATATTTTTTAGGATTTTTGTCACAGAATTTTTTGGTGTGTGCACTGGTATTATAATCGTGTACATCACAGTGTCTAGCAAGAACATTGGAGTTATGCACAAGTAATGACACGCTAGATGTATAGTGCGATGATTGTAAGAATTTAATTTGTTTTAAACAGCTCCTTGCAGGGATGTCCAGGGCTTACATCTGATATAATTCTCAAACATTTTTGTAGGACTAATACTCTATTAATATGTACTTTAGCTGCCCCCCTCTCAAAGTTCAATACCATAAAGTAAACGTGGGTATATTTTACCGTAGTAAACAGTGTTTAATACATTGATGCTTTTTAATCTGGCAAAATAACGCAGTAGAAGGACACCCTTACTTACGTTGTTGTGTACCTGATCAATGTGCTTACTCCATGTGAGATGTTTGTCAAAAAGTATTCCCAGTAATGAAGTATGGTCACTTTCCTGGACAGGTTCATTACAAATTTAGCAGCAAGTATGGGAGACTGCAAAGTTTACCATTTTTGTTTTACTTACATGGCAACTCAGTTTCTTTACATTGAAGTAGTTAAGTAACTGAGCTGAAACAGTGATTATTTTATCACTTAATCCCTGAGTGGATGAGTCCCAATATACATCTGCATATGACACTAACTTTGGCTTTGAAATTTTAGGAATTGTGTATAACATAAATAGCAGTATTGAACCTTGTGGAACCCCATATTGGGGTAATCCCTCTCTAGATTTATAAGTTTCCACTTAATTTCTGTTATAAAATGAAATTTCAGTCGTTTGCACTCGATTGCTTAGGTAGGACAAAATTAGCTTTTCACTCACCCCCCTTATTCCATAGTAGTTCAGTTTAGTAGTAATATTTTGTGATCTACACAATCAAATGCCTTAGGTAGGTCCAAAAAAAATGTCAGCAGTCTTATTGTTGTTATTATTGGAGTGCTAAGCCAGCAGTGAGGGAGAAATGATGAGTTTGAAGGAGGAAGGATCCAAGGAACAATGGGAGTTGACAGCAGTGTATAGGGCAAGAATTGCACTGTTTACGGGAATGAAATTTGTGGAAAATAAAAACAATTGTTGAGAGTCAATGTCAAATATACTGGTTATCAGGTATGTATTAACAGTATTGTTAGTGATTGGAGGAATCAAAGTAAATCCTGGCCCTAAACCAGCTCAGGAACAGCCGGGAAATCTTGGTGAGAAAATAGAAGGCATGGAGCAGCGATTGTGTGACAAAATGAAAATGATGGTTAAGAATATTATAGGGGTCAAGTACAGGAGATAAAATGGGAATTAGATATAGGTAAAGAAAAAATGGAAAAATTGGAGGGAAGAGAGAGAGAGAGAGAAGGTTCAATTTGGTCTTCTTAGGAGTAAAGGAGAGAAGAGAGGTATGGTCTGCAGAAGAGGTAACACAAATAATGATGAAGCAGCTTGAATTGGAGATGCATGGATGGGAAGTAGTGGGGTTGTTCAGAGTTGCGAAGAGGGCAATAGTGGTGAGGCTAACGACAGTTCAGCTGGTATATGAAGTGCTTAGAAGAGCCAAGAAAGTAAAAGAAACAGATATTTTCATCAATAAAGATCTTGCACTGAACAAGAGGGCAATACAATGTAATTTAATTTAAAAAATGGAAGAAGTAAGAGAATTGGAGAAATCAGCCTGTATTGGAAATCTTGGCTTTGGATCAATGGAGAAAAACTATCAGATATGGATAAGATGGATACAAGGGCGTGATAGAGAGGAAATTAATCAGCAGTTGTTAGCGGCAAATTCAGGAAATGACATAGCAAGATCAAAGTCCATGAATAGAGGGGAAACCAACAAGCACCAGAGGGAGCAGTGCAAAACACGTGGCCAGCAGAGACAAGAGAACAGATGACCGTGTAATGACATCTGACCAGCCAGCAAAACAAGGAAGGAGCGGCGACGAGAGTGACATCACCCATGAAGGGGAGAGGCAGAAGCAGCGCGTGATGTGGCAGAAGGGAGAAAGAAGATGCGGGAACAAATTAGTGGGGTGAATACAGAAGAGGGAGAAGAAGACAGCATTGTTTTGTTACAAAATGGCAGCATCTTGGTGTTAGATACAAATAGACCATGTACATTGAAACAGGGAATAGAATTAAGAAGCAAGAAAGTATTAAGCAGATTTAGGTATAGGGCAGGCTCACAATATGAGTAGACAAAGAGAAGGTAAAGACACATATGTGAATTTATAAGTGATGAAAGTGATTGGTTGAGAGGTGAAATAGTGTCACAATGTGAGGTCAAGACAAGGTTGTTGATAGAGGTTTTCAAATGTTTATAGAATTTTGTGAACTGAAGTTCACAAGGCAGTAATGGGAGAAACATAAGAAGTTTGTACTAGCAAAAGGAAAAGGGGCTGTGTTAGCTATTTAAAGAGTACCTGATCTAAATATTAAATGGCTAGAGAAAGTATGCAGTATGGTGGTGGCGGCAAATGATGTGTGGCATAGAAGTATTTGGATTAGAGGAATTTTTTTTGCAACTGAAATGAGTTACAAGGACAGTAAGAGCTCAGGGCAATATTTAAGTAAATGTAAATAAATGGATTTAGACAATGAACAGAGATAAATAAAGTAAGAACTAAAGGAAGTAAACTAAGGAAAATATTGTAATTTATGAATATTACTGGTAAAGGGCTGGTCTTATGTTCTGTACATGGCTTGGTACAATAAATGTTAGAAATATATTATTATTCTCAAGCTTGGCTGTGCTATCTCTAAGAAAGCCAGTGGTTCAATAATGTTTATGAAAACCATGTTGTGTATGTCTAGTTATATTATTTGCTAATAAGAACTTTTCTATTCTGGCAAGTATACTTTTCACTGAGAGCTTAGCTAGCGTTGATGTTAGTGTGATTGGTCTATAATTTTTCACTTGCATTCCATCTCCTTTTTTATAAACTGGATGTACCATACTAGAAATTCACCATTTGCCAGAGAATGGTTTATCAGGTGTACCAAAGGCTTACATTGTTTCAAACATTTGGGTGTTGTGTCATCCCAACCACTGGACTGTTTGTTATCCAATATTTACAAGTCATCAGTACGATGGTTACACATAGAGTTGTTGATATATGATAGGCATATCTTTGCAGTTATTAAAAGTGGAGTATTTATTAGAAATATTACATATGTCAACTGGATTTGTCTCTACTCTGATTATGTTTAGATCACTTTTTAACTTTATTTACAATATTCTAAGCTCCCTTTATTGTGTTCATGTAATTTTCCAATTTTTGTTTCTAGTGTACTGTTCTAATATTCACCAAATACTTTTGAAAGTCCTTTTTTAGCTTTTTGTATTTATTTTTACAATGATCCCATGCAGTTGATTTATAAAATTGTTACGCATCCTTCATGCTGTTTCCTAGGTTCACTCCCTCAGTATTTAACCTAATCTTATTAGATTTACAGACCGTTTTTCTTTTCATAACATATGGGCATGCAACATTAAAGTGACTATTAAAAATATAAAATGTTTCACACCCTCAGCTAAATGCATTGCCTCCCATGTTTCCTATTCCAGTGCTTGTTTAAGTTGAACAATGTTTTTATTACCCTACTTTGGTACTTAATATTTACAGCAACATTATTTAGTTGTATCATTTGTGCATAATTGTCAGATTCTAAGCTGTTTATTACACTTACCCAGATATCATGAGTTTCATAATTTGTAGCTATGTAGCCAATATGTGTGTTGCAGAATTTTCCGTTACCCTCGGGGGCACTGGAATCCTATCTCTAATATTATATGTATTGAAAATGTCTCTGAGTTTCCCAGCATTTCAGTCATCCCTGTTTATGTTAAATCACCACCTATTACAATTCTTATACAAGTACGGAAGATGTTTTCCAGCTGCTCAAGAAAATGAGTTACACATTTTGGGGCGGTGGGTTACGACAGACAAGCAATATAAGCACAAGGCTATTATTGTATTAATTTTGATTGCACTGGTTTCAGACATCTTTTCTATACTTAACGTGCTTATCAGCTCTATGTTATTTACTTCAGCTGATGAATGCACCCCCTCTGCAACAGCTACTTGCCGTGTTAATTATTAACCTTATACATACCTATTTGATCAAGTTTTAGTCCAAGTTCAGACACAACTTCTTCCAAAAGAAAAATACTAAAAGCCTCCACTTTATTTATGAGATATTGATTATTTTGATGCAGGATTGTAATATTATTTGCATGAACTCTGTTGAATATCCCATTGCACCATACCACATTAGCCAAGTTGCACGGTCGGCTGATGTAATTTGTCACTGTTTTTTTGCTTCAGAGACTTCATTACCCAATTTAACAACTTGCCAAATTTCCCAGTGCCCCTTCTATTCAAGTGAAGCCCATCTCATAGTCACTTACCCATGCATTTCCTTGAACCAGTGATTTTCTATACATACTCAAGCATGCAATTCACAGAACTTATGTAGCTCATCTCTGCGACGTAAAATCCCACTCAAACATATCTTGACTCGTGAAAATTGGTCTTTTCCAGTTTTCACTAACTGGGACATTTCTTGCTTGACGTCTCCCAAAGTTTTTGCTGAATGCAGGTCATTTGTACCCACATAGAAAATGATGATGTCTGGGTCATCCATATTTTTTCTCCACATGCTGTGTTCTTGATCCCGGACAGCAATACACTGCCGCATCTTCATCAAGTTGCTTACCTACATGATACACCACCGCATCTCCTATTATTATTGCCGACTTCTTCTCGTAAAGTTGCTCTGACAGAGTTTTCTCAATTGTCTTCTTGTTCTCCCCCTGATGAATTCTTTGTATGATTGCTCATTGTAGATGTTACATTATGTTCAGGGTTTCCAGCAGTTGAAAACTATTTCAAACAGGTCTGCTGTTTCATTGAAATCCCTCTGTTGCCTGTCTTATTCCAATGCCAATACTTAATTGCTGTTTCTCTATTGCTAGCCAATTATTTATATTCATCTTCCTATTCTGCATTGAGTTTCCTCTCTAGATCCACTTTCTCATTCTTGAACATGTGATTTTTGTTACATATTTCTTTATTTGCTGAATCCAGGTCTTTCCTCAGTATTTGAATTATCAGCCTAAGTGACGCCACGTTCTCCACACAGTTGGCGATCGCAGCTAACATAATCAAATTTTTTATACTGCCTCAAGTTTCTCCCCTACCTTCATTACACAATTTGAAGTAGTTCGTTGGTTCCGGAGTTGGCTTACGTATTATTTTTAGCTGCTTTTTGAGTGGATGCTGTTTTGAGTTAGCCCCACGTATGTGCTCCAATTTGAAGTAGTTATGTTCTTCAACTTTTGCTACGTAATGAATTACGTAAACTTATGGTTATGTTGTTCAACTGTTGTTTTATGTAGTTTGTAAACACTCTTTGGGCGTCGGTTTGAATTTAATGCTTACGTAATATTACTGTTTGAATTTTTCCTCGGCGGCGTCAGTCTTACTTTAGAGTCAGGATTCTTATGCAGGGCACGGTATGACAATAATTGTAGACATCACAGAATTAAACTTTTAAATTTCACTTCTTTTATTTAAATTCTTTCACATATTTATAAACCACTACACTTTTTAAAGAACTGTGAAAAACTATTATACGTTTACTTAATGGGTATATCTGTTTTTACTAAACGCCCATAGAGAACACATTTTTCCATCTACACACTACTACGTCTCGTCAGGAACTGAATAACCTCATCGGTCAAAACCATAGTTTCGGTATTGCAAGTCTGATTGGCTAATTCTAGTCCAATAGAATATCTGCATTTAATTTAAAACTTTTCTTTGCTGTTGATTGGCTAATTTTAAAACTGTCACTGAAACTACGTCATTGTCGATCTAATCATGACCAGTACATTTCAAATTCTAAACACATTATTGCCACAATTACCTCATTATTACTCATTATTAGCAACCTAAAACTTATTATTCTACAGTTCTTGCATTATTAGAGTATGTAATGTATTCACATAACATTATTAAAATATGTTTACAATAAAAATAAGTATTTGCAATGACTGTTACATACAATTTAAATAATTATTACATAAATATTGTTTCAAGGCGGGCTGTTATTGAATTTACTTTTATATAAAAATACAATTAAAAATTATTCAGATATTAAAATACTGCCTCAAATTGCCCCCTTTTAAAAAATATTTAAACTTTACTCTTTGTTTTGTTCTTTAAATTTTTAAATATTTTCTAAAAGTCTCCTGAAAGAAAGAAACATAAGTTTTATTATTGCACTTCCTATCTTTCACTGTCACTTTCTCACTTTTATACTTTTTCTTTAACAGTGGTTTTTCACAACACTCGTGTATAGCTGAACACTTCCTACTCACTTGTTTGACGCTTTTCAAGGTTAATGACCTTGTATAAGATTAATGATCTGAGCGAAGTTTGCTCATTCACCATCACTTTCACTATTAAGGAGTTTATATGTTATACATTCTAAATAACATAGACATATTTATATTTGTTACCCTTTCTTTACAATTTGTTTCCTAAAATTTTTCTAATTTACAATATAAATGTAGTTGCTACTCAGTTTTTTTTTTTTTTTTTACTAACAATGGATTTTTATTACTTATTTTTCTCTAAACTTTCCTTTGTTACAGATAACTCTCTACATTTAGACAAAATTATTATTTTAAATAGTGCTTTACAATTTTAAATTACATTGTTTTCCCCTTTTATGTTCCAGATACATTATTTTTCTTTCTCTTATTGTGCTTCAGATTGTTTACATTTATATGGCTTTAACATTTGTTTGTGGAATTTTCCAATTATTTTATTTATGTTATTGTTCCTAAGTTCATATGTATCTGTTCCAAATATATTAATTACTTCATAAGGACCATGGTAGCTCAGGAATAATCTCCAATATTCTTTACGAAGTTTATTTGACAATCTTTTGTTCTTCACTAACACTTGGTCTCTTATCTTTATTTTCCAAATTCTTACTTTTCTTTCTTCATGTTTTTGTTTTCTTTTGAGGGCTTTTGCTTGTATTTTTGAAAATGCTAATTTGAAGATTTCTTCTTTTTCTGATAATTTAATTGCTTGGTCTTCAATAACTTTTGGTATATTACGGCTCAAAGTGTTGCACAGTTTTCCTTGGTGAAGTTTAATTGGTTTAAATCCTGTAACTGCATTTATGGATTGATTTAGTAGATTTTGAATAATACTGATGCATGAGCCAACTGCTCTGCTTGTTATGGCACACTACGCGTAGATAATTTGCCATTTCTTTTATTACTCTTTCTACTGGATTAGCATTTGGTCTGTATCTTGATGAAAAATACTGTTTGACTCCTAAATCTTTAATTCCATTCATAAATTTAGAACTGGTAAACACTGATGCATTGTCACAAAGTATGGCTTCAACTATTCCTTCCTCTGGGAAATACGATTTTGTTAATTTATTTAAGCATGCTATGCTGGTTACATTCTTGAGTGCATAAATTCTAACATATTTACTAAATACGTCATAGCATACGTCGGGTTGAATTTAATGCTTACGTAATATTACTGTTTGAATTTGCCTCGGCTGCGTCAGTCTTAATTAAGAGTCATTCTTGGGTAGGGCACAGTATGACAATAATTGTGGACATCACAGAATTAAACTTTTAAATTTCACTTCTTTTATTTAAATTCTTGCACATATTTATACAGCATACACTTTTTAAAGAACTGTGAGAAACTATTATACATTTACTTAACGCGTATATCTGTTTTTACTAAACGCCCGTAGAGAACACATTTTTCCATCTACACACTACCACGTCTTGCCAGGAACTGAATAACCTCAACTATTTCCATACTTTCATTGTTTTGAGTTTCCATTTTACTTTTTATATTTGCCTTTGAATTGCTTAATTTTACTTTTCCGCTTCGTAATAACACAAAATTTGCTCAAAAATAACAATGTATTTCCTAACCTTTACAATATAAAATGGAATTTCCTGACCTTTTGTTCTGGCTGTTATTAAATTTTAATACTCAGTGTTCCCGCGTAGATTGTTGTTGAGATGTTAACCATGTGCCCCTTACTCCAGAAGAATTATTGCTATCCTTGGATTCCATTGACGATTTTGATGACAATCTTGAAATTCTGAGATGTAGTCTCGTGGTTTCTGGTCGTGTTGTTGATATTTTCTTCTCTGGCGTCACAAATTCTTGTAGTCTTCAAAGCCCCACGTTGGGCGCCAATTTGAAGTAGTTGGTTGGTTCCAGAGTTGGCTTACATATTATTTTTAGCTACTTTTTGAGTGGATGCTGTTTTGAGTTAGCCCCATGTATGTGCGCCAATTTGAAGTAGTTATGTTCTTCAACTTTTGTTACGTAAATAATTACGTAAACTTAAAGAAGATTATGTTGTTCAACTGTTGTTTTATGTAGTCTGTAAACACTCTTTGGGCGTCGGTTTGAATTTAATGCTTACGTAATATTTTCCTCGGCTGCGTCAGTCTTACTTTAGAGTCAGGATTCTTATGCAGGGCACGGTATGACAATAATTGTAGACATCACGGAATTAAACTTTTAAATTTCACTTCTTTTATTTAAATTCTTTCACATATTTATAAACCACTACACTTTTTAAAGAACTGTGAGAAACTATTATACATTTACTTAACGGTTATATCTGTTTTTACTAAACACCCATAGAGAACACATTTTTCCATCTACACACTACCACGTCTCGTCAGGAACTGAATAACCTCAACGGTCAAAACCATAGCTTCGGTATTGCAAGTCTCTGATTGGCTAATTCTAGTCCAATAGAATATCTGCATTTAATTTAAAACTTTTCTTTGCTGTTGATTGGCTAATTTTAAAACTGTCACTGAAACTACGTCATTGTCGATCTAATCATGACCAGTACATTTCAAATTCTAAACACATTATTGCCACAATTACCTCATTATTACTCATTGTTAGCAACCTAAAACTTATTATTCTCACAGTTCTTGCATTATTAGAGTATGTAATGTATTCACATAACATTATTAAAATATGTTTACAATAAAAATAAGTATTTGCAATGACTGTTACATACAGTTTAAATAATTATTACATAAATATTGTTTCAAGGCGGGCTGTTATTGAATTTATTTTTATATAAAAATACAATTAAGAATTATTCAGGTATTAAAATACTGCCTCAAATTGAATGCACTTATAACACAGCCGCTTCTATTGTAATTGCCGCTATTAAGACATTTTTGACCCGAGTTTAGCACAAAAAACTTTAGTCGCCATTTGGCGCCGTTTTGACTTTTTTTTTAAAGCCTTGTGTACTCAAAATAGTAGTCAAATTTATTCACCATTTGATTTCAATACAGAAAAATTGGCTTCATCAACAATACAATTATTAGTACAAAAAGAACAGGTCTAATTAGATGTAATACACAAATACAGAAATCCTAATTTATTACATGGGTAGGTACCTAAAATAAATTTTGGAATTGTAAACATAGTATATTCCATAAGAAAGCTTATAAACTAATTCATTTCTAGATATATTCTTCCACTGAATAAAAACAACCCTGTATAAGGAATTTTTTCAAATCTTTTTGAAGACTGTTAGGGTTTTAACTTTTTTTTAAATTTGTGGGGAGTTAATTAAACAATTGAATGCTATTATAATATAAACTTTTTTCATATAGGATTCTTTTATGACCTGTAATGTGCAGTTTAGATTTATTTCTTGTGTTATAGTAATGAATATCAGCATTTATGTTTAAACTAATTTGCTGCTTATACATTGTTACCAGAGTTTCAAAAATGTATAGCGAAGGAACAGTCAAGATATTAAACAGTATGAAGTAAAGTTTGCAGCTTGTGTTGCTGCAAAGGTTTAACATTATTCTGATTGCCCTTTTTTGTAGTATAAAGATTCTATTTTTATAACTGGACTTTCCCCAGAATAGTATACCATATGATAAATGACTATGTAAATATGCAAAGTAGGCCATTTTAAGTACAAGATTAACTGTAGTTTTAAGGGTATATGATGCAAAACATGTTTGGGATAATTTCTTAGATAGTACATCAATGTGGATTCCCCAGTCAAGGTTACTATCAACCCAGATTCCAAGAAATTTAATTTTATTAAATATTGTTATTAATTCATTTTCTAAATAAACTTTGACAAAATTTAGTTTTTGTTAACTTTATGATAAAATCCTAAGGCAACATTTTTATTTTTATTAATGACAAGTCTGTTACTAAACCAATTTACTACATAATCTGTTGCCATATCGATGTGTACTTTAAGTTCTTGTTTATCTTTGACTTAACTTGAATAGCAATCAAAGGAACATGTGTTCAGTTACTGTGCGCAGTGATGTCACTGCAAGTGAACCCCTGAAAGGGCTGAAGGGTTTTGCAAGGTGCTGGCTGACAGTAACCTAAAAACAAGAATGGGGATGCATATCAACAGCAAAATGGAAAGTTGATTTTGTACATTGGTATGTCATGTTTGTAACTTAATGATATTTTTCTCCTTCTGAATGAGCCAATGTCAAAGTTTATTTCAGTAAACATTTTCTAAATGCAGATTCATACAATTTCCTCTATCTCTAGATGTACCAAGCGTCATTCTTTATTACTGCTGTATGTTAAAGTTTTTTATTATTGTTCTCTGTTAATTTCTACCGCCTTTTGCTGTTCTTGTTTATTGAGCCAGTTTTGATTGCATATATGAATGAATATTTATTTGTACTAAGTATCAATACCAAAGAATGTGGCTAAACATTCAGCCTAGCCTATTAACTTGCCATATTCATATCTAAAATTTCCTTATTTTCTAAAACACCCCTTAAGTTTGAAGTTTTATTGAAGCATTAATGAATACACATATTGTACTGCCCACTAGAGTTTGTTCCAGACCACTGTTCAGGTGGGCGGTCCAATTTAAGTTATGAACAACTTATTACAATAGATACTACCACTGCTGCCGCCGTCACTAGTACTACTGATATAAATGCTCATGAACTATAGTTCTTGTTTTTTAACAATCCATTTCCATTTATTTTTAACTTTTTCTAAATATTGCCCCATGTGTTTTTGCAATTACATATTTTAGTTTTCTTACATTCAGATACTGTATCTCTATATGTATCTTTTTCTTACTCCCTACACAAAAACCATTATAATTTGCTTCTCTTTTTCTCCTAATATTGCCTACACCATTATTTTCTAAGTTATTTCTTAGATTGCTTACCCAACTTGGACTTTGTAAATTTGTTTTTTGGTAGTTTAAACAGTGTTTCGCAAATTACCATCTTTTAGATTCAGAATCCTATGTGAATATTTTAAAGCCCTCTCCATAACTAATCCTTTTTGTTGCTACTTTTCCCATTTCAATTCGGGCAACTTCATTTGCTGTTGCTCTTGGCAAACCCAAAACTTCCTTACAGAACATCTGTGAACAAAATCTACAACTTCCCATCTGGTTCCCAAGGTCGCGGGTTCAAACCCGGCGGAGGGCGATGGATTTTTTCGAGTGTAAAAATCCTTGGCATGGCTTCCTTCAGAAGGGAAGTAAAGCCGGTGTTCCCATGTCGTAGATTTATGGCATGTAAAAGAACCTCTGAGCAAAATTACCAGTCTTTCACGCCCAATATAGAATGGGACGCTAAGGACCATAGTAGTTAAAGAGCGTCCATTAATACAACTATTTAATTTTTTAACAACTTCCCATCCAGTTTTGAGACCCCATATTTCAATAATATCATAGCATTCTAGCCTCAATCACCGAATTATATACCCTTTCCAACCATTTCACTTCCATCTCTGGCATTCTATATAAACATGTCTCATTGCTGCTTTTGCTAATACTGATCTCTTTTGTTTCTCCTATTTGCCTCCAACATCTGTTTTTATTCCCAAGTATAATGATGCACCACTTTGTATTCCACACTCCCCTTCTTCCATTTTTCACGTTTAATCAGTTTAGAACCTTTCGTAAATACTACAATTTTGGTTTTTTTCTCTGTTTACATTTAGTTCCCATTCTAAGCAGTAATTATCTAAAGGTGAGTCGGAATTGTTACACTAACATCACTTAAGTTTACTCACTTAATATGTTTCGGGAAACAGTTGTTCCCATCCTCAGAAGTTAATTCGACTGGCCCGTGTTGTTGGTGTTTCCGTTTTTTGGACTGGATCCTGTGGTGGCATCTTGTGGTGGAGAAATGTACTTCCAGAGAGGGTTTGGTGGCGGCAAATCAAAATTCATTAGATGTGTGTTGTGTTTTAGAATGGTGATCTTCTCCCATGCATCTAATTCGGCTGCAAATTTGGCTGGTTTGACTAATGTAATATTGGGTTTGATGTTGTGATTAGTGGTCCAAAAATGGTGTGAAACTGCAGATTTGTCCATTTGTTTGTATTTAATACATCTCATGTGCTCCTTTAGCCTAGTTTCTAGGTTTCTTTTTGTCTTACCTATGTATACTTTATTGCAATCTGAACAATTGATTTTATAGATACCAGCTTTTTTGTCTTGTGGAATGGGGTCTTTTAACTTGTTACAAAGTAATTTCTCTATGTTAAATTTGTTCTGTGGAGCTAGGCTGATGTTATGTTTCATGAAAATCTTCTTAAATTTGTGAAATGTTCCTGGGTGGTATGTGAATTTCTTGAACTTTAGCTCTTTATCTTGCTGGCTGAGATTTGTTGTGTTTCTGATGTGCATCTGTCGTTTGAATTTTGCAATTTTTTTGTCAATAGTTGTTTTGTTGTACCCATTATGTATTGCTGTGTCTACTATATGCTGGTATTCTAACTGGTATTCTTTTTTATTTAAGGGGGTATATACCAGTCTATGTGTTAGGCTGTTTAGTACTGCATGTTCGTGTGTGGTTGGATTGAAACTCTTATTTTTTATGTAATAAGTAGAGTGTGTTGGCTTCCTGTATATGCCAAAGGTTAGGTTCTTTTGTTCTCTGATGATTTTTAGGTCTAAAAATGGTAGCATGCCTTCTTTTTCTATTTCTATGGTGAATTTTATTGATTGGTTCTGTAGGTTTAGTAAGGCTAAGGAGTCTTGTATGAACCTATTAGGGACAACAGCGAAGATGTCGTCAACATATCTATGCCAAACTTTAAACATGTATGGAAAGGAAGTTGTTATGTGTGTTTCTAAGTAGCTCATAAATAAATCTGCCAAGAAGGGTGAAAGTGGGTTGCCCATGGTTAGACCAGTTGGTTGTTGATAGAACTTCTTATTGAAACTAAAACAATTTTGTGCAATGCATAAATTGGTAAGTTGTATGAGGTCTTCTATTTCTTCTTCAAGTAGGTTAGTCTGCTGTAGCCATTTCTTTAATTGACGCAGGAGTTGATCTGTAGGGACACTTGGAAATAGTGCAGTGACATCAAAGGAAACTAATCTGTCTTCTGGTTCGAGTTCCAGGGATTTTATCTTCTGTATTAAATCTTCTGAATTCATTATGTTTTTGCTATTGAATTTTGGTAGTGAAGAGAATCTCTGTACTAACCATTTTGCCAGTTTGTAGGTAGGAGAATCAATATTGCTGACGATTGGTCTCATCTTATTACCCGGTTTGTGTATTTTAGGTAGAGCATACATTCTTGGTAAAGTGGGGTGGTCTGGTTTTAATCTAGATTTATCAGTGTCTGTTATAGTTTTGCTTTCCTGGATGGTTTGATTGAAGGATTTTAAATGTAATTTTAATGGGTCTTCTTGAATTTGTATGTAATTTTCTTGTTGCAGCATATTTTCTACTCTGGCAATATAATCATCTTTTTGCAGTACAACTAGTTTATTTCCCTTGTCAGCTTTTGTGTATACTACTGGTTTTGATTTTAATGTTTTGATCATATGTTTGGTTGGGAAATTGTTATGTTTATCTGCTTGTATTTCTTGGAGAACCATTTCACATTCTTTTTTTATAGTGGTTTTACTATTTTCATTTAGGTTGTAAGTAGCAATCTCAATGTCTGCGACTATTTCATCGGTTGTTTTTGTGTAGCCAACACATGTTTTTAGGCCAAGGTTTAATTGTTGACTGAATATGAAATACTTATTCTTTTCCAGTGTAAAGGAACAAATAATTGGAGCAAAAGATAAATGAGCAACCTTAAGAAAGATTTTTGAAGATCATAAATAAGTATCTAAATTAGAGCAGCCTTATTGGTAGTTGAAAGAAATATGAAATATATGCGGTTTGCCCATACAAATGACGGTAGTAAAGGCTTTAACGACCTTATGGCAGCTTTTTAGGACTGATCCAGAGTATATAATATAACAATAACTATTTTTTTTTGTGGCGTTGAATTTTTCAGTTGACTCTATATTAAAAACTTGCCTAAGACCAGGCTAAGGTCTATTAAAAGTATAATTAATTTATATAATAACAAAAAAATAATTATAACAATAACTATTTGTGACAAATCTTCACTTATCTTAATAAACCTTAATTAATTGCAGGACATCTTGACATTCAGCTGTCCTGCAATTGAATTGATGTTTATCAAGATAAGTCAAGATTTGTCACAAATAGTTATTGTTATATTATATATTTGCATTTACTTCACTATCAGTAGCTTCATTTGTATGTTTTGCTGATTCAAAGCTTTACAGATGTTCACATTTATATTCCATTATATTATAATTTTTTTATGATAGCAATGCAAAACATCTCGTTACTTTAAATTATAGCCCAAATGCACCACCATGCTAGTATGTCAGGCCAGAGCTTATCTGTGTGTCCATCCTTCGTGATCATGGTCCCCCTTCACTGGGCTATAACAAAATGTATAGCACCACTAGTGACCTCTAGTAAATGGTATACAGTGCTATGATAGACCAGAGCTTATCTGTGTGTCCATCCTTCATCATGATCCCCCTTCACTGCCTACAACAAAATGTATAGCACCACTAGTGACCTCTAGTAAATGGTATACAGTGCTATGATATACCAGAGCTTATCTGTGTGTCCATCCTTCATCGTGATCATGGTCCCCCTTCACTGGGCTATAACAAAATGTATAGCACCACTAGTGACCTCTAGTAAATGGTATACAGTGCTATGATATACCAGAGCTTATCTGTGTGTCCATCCTTCATCATGATCCCCCTTCACTGCCTACAACAAAATGTATAGCACCACTAGTGACCTCTAGTAAATTGTATACAGTGCTATGATATACCAGAGCTTATCTGTGTGTCCATCCTTCATCGTGATCATGGTCCCCCTTCACTGGGCTATAACAAAATGTATAGCACCACTAGTGACCTCTAGTAAATGGTATACAGTGCTATGATATACCAGAGCTTATCTGTGTGTCTATCCTTCATCATGATCCCCCTTCACTGCCTACAACAAAATGTATAGCACCACTAGTGACCTCTAGTAAATGGTATACAGTGCTATGATAGACCAGAGCTTATCTCTGTGTGTATCCTTCATCATGATCATGGTCCCCTTCACTGGGCTGCAACAAAATGTATAGCACCACTAATGACCTCTAGTAAATGGTATACAGTACTAAGATAGACCAGAGCTTATCTGTGTGTCTATCCTTCATCATGATCATGGTTCCCTTCACTGGGCTGCAACAAAATGTATAGCACCACTAGTGACCTCTAATAAATAGTATACAGTACTAAGATAGACCAGAGCTTATCTGTGTGTCTATCCTTCATCATGATCATGGTCCCCTTCACTGGGCTGCAACAAAATGTATAGCACCACTAGTGACCTCTAGTAAATAGTATACAGTGCTGTAGTAGACCAGAGCTTATCTGTGTGTCTATCCATCATGATCATGGTCCCCCTTCTCTGGGCTACAAAATGTATAGTACCACTAGTGACCACTAGTAAATGGTATACAGTGCTGTGATAGACTAGAGCTTATCTATGTGTATCCATCATGATTATGCCCTTCACTAGGCTGCAACAAAATGCATAGCATACATACTTTGTTTTGTGGGATTTAAAACTTTATTGCATCAATAGTAACCTCTGGTGATAACTAGCAGTGACCAATGAGGAAGAAATGGGCGTAGTAAGGTCATCTCCCGCATGTAAATTGTTTATCTTATTCACATTCTATGGCTATTTGATATAAGTTGCCCATTTTTTGTGACACTGTTTATAGTTTGTTATGAAGGGTAGAATATGGACTACAAGTATGTTTATTGTGTAGGAAGTGGTGGTCTTTGCTTTAGAAAGTGTTTATTGTGGTATGAGGAAGAATTAAGCAAGAAGCAGCACTACCGGGTCTTCAACAATTGTTATAAACTGGAATTCCCATTTACTTTATTTGTAATTATACAGTTACTGCAATGAACATTTTATACACTTTAAACTTTATGTTGCAAGACAATTATGCTTTGCTGGATGACGGAAGGTTTTACAGGTTTCAGTTCATAAGTAATTTTATTGTTTGTATATATTATTCTAAAAGTTGGTTGATCATTCTTCATGCAAGGAGTAGTGATCATGTTTTGAAGGCTGATCTCTTTTGCAGGGTTTGTCCATCCTGTGAGAGACTTTATCTTCAGTCCAAGTTGAATCGTGCATATATAGATGAGAAGCTTGACATTAAAAATGAGATTGGCGAGGTAAGAGCACCTAGGTCAAGGAAGGAACTTGCTGTGAAAACATCATCATAGACTGAGTAATCTCTAAGGTTAATCTGTTTAGTGGGAAATTTGTGTGTTATTTTACAATAAATATTTTATTGCTGTGTTATTTCATTATATAGAATTAATTTTATGTTATGTTACAAAACAAAATTTTTTGTAATTTAAGAAGAGTTGATTAAAGTGTGTCGGTTTTAATTTTATTGACACGTCAAACTTTTTAAAAGTTTAATTACTCTAGCTTCACTGTGTACACCTAAACTTACTGGAACATGCATCATCATTCTAGACTCACTGCCTGTGACCTCTGATGGTATTTCCTTGCTGGACATTGTACGATGAGATCATTGTCATATGGAACATCAAAATTTAATATGCTACAAGATACTTTACATATAAATACTGAGAAACCCACACATGGTCCATAGATCATCAAAAGAGAAACCTAAGTGTTAAGGGCCCTGCATTTTGGGAAAAACCATGTATACATAAAAAGAAAACACATGCGTTGCATTCACAAAAATTTCTCTACTCTACATCTACAAACGATTCTTCTTCCATCCACAGTTTAGGTCGAAGCTTGTTCCATTCTCACATTTCCGATCGTTTCCTTGATCATCCCGTAGGTTTGTAGCTGAAGGCTTGTGTAGGAATTTGTTCTTCTGTCATTCTTTGCAAGTGTCTTGTCCATTTCTGTGTTCAGTAATTAAGTCTAAGGTGGGCCGTACACCTAATTCTTTTTTACTTCTATCATTGCTACATGTTCTTTTCATTTGCAGCCTTTGACTGAGCATAAGAATCTCATTTCAGCTGCTTGAAGTTTACTTTTATGTTTTTCTTTAATTGTCCATGCTTCATTTCCATACAGAATGACAGGCATGGCCTGGAAATGGCTTACAAAGCTGTTCTTCTTGTTAATAGAGATAAACTTTAATTACACATTTGCTTGTAATTAAAGCAATAGCATGTGATGGTTGGACCATGAGATAATGACTTAGTTTGGCAGATGCTGAAGTTAAATACCAGGTTTGATATGTAACCAACTTTTCATTTTTAAATTATGCTGTTCACACACACACACACGCACGCACACACATACCTTTTATAAAAATTTTTGTTTTGTTGTCTTTGAGGGAGTCTCAAAACGTGTATTTCCTCTGAAATCTCAAAATCAAATGTTTCGGTGGAATGGGATGCTTCCTCTACTTAGAGAAACCAATAAAACACAATGTATTGAAGATTAAAAACAGAAGCACTATTAACAGTGAGTCACCCAGTCGCTGACGATGAGGATGAATGCCCTCGAAAATGTTAATGTTTTATACAGCATTTAATTTAGTGAAGATGAGTGTCAATAAGTGTGACTCAATCTACCATCATAATGTATTAAATTTAGATATCCATATGAAAACAGTACATGCAACCAAGAAACTCAGTGTACAAGTCACAGGAGGGAGTGTGGCAGAGAGTCTAGGCTGATGATAGACACAACAATCTCTGAAACATATTCCAGTAACTTCTGATATAGAAAGTGAAGCTACAAATTTAATTTTGTTCATGCAAAGTTTCATAATTGTTGATTTTTATACAATTTTGCAAAAGTTAGCATCCCTACTCATTTCTCAAGTGCTAACTTGCTAACTTAAAATGCTTGGATTGCCCAAAATGTTTAACTGCTAACTTTTGCTCTGTACTTAACATCAAGTGATCTGCTGATTGTTGCAGTTTGAGTACATGAGTCTTATTAACTTATTTGGAAATATCCACTGGTTTATGATTTTCTATTACCTACTTATAATAAAAGGTTTGTTCCAACATACGGTTCTGAACGGGTTCCGAACTAATTCCAACACATGCTAATGCACATGCGCCAGTCCGGTACGCTCACAGAACTAATTCGGAATTGTGTGTGGTTGGAAAACTACTTGAACTGACTTGAACCGTTCGCGTTCTGTCACGGCCTTCTTCGTTGCACGGTCAATTAGAAGACGATCAAATATCTACGTTTACAGCGTTGATGAATGAAATCAAACTCCGCCGATGTACGTATATATATATATATATATATATATATATATATATATATATATATACACATATACGTACATCGTAAGCGTTTCTTTCATACTGATTCCAGTCCTAATATTCGAGCAAAAATAAATCGCGTTCGTTTATCGGCTTAAAGCCATTGATACTGAGTTATTGCAAATAACAATTGTAATATATAGATATTATATTTAAACCAGAACCCGGAAAAAGTAATTTAACACAATTCCAATTTAACATTAGGTTTCCTGCTACAGAAGCTTCTAAATACAATGTTTAATTTAAAACTCCAATACTCTGAGACAATGACACCCCACATAAATTCTATTCCGAACGTAATGCAAATAATACAAAACTACATAGTACCAATGTATGCTTATGATCAGGGTTAGGATTTTTAGTTGCAAATTTCAGATGAAAAAAGGAAGGGAAAAGGTGAAGGTGAAAAAGGCACAATAAGGTGCTGGTTTATTTAAGGGGATGCACAACTGAAATTGCTATTTTCTAAACTATCCATTCAATTGGGCTGAAATTTTTATTTCTTTATATATAATTGTTTTGTGAATTATAGCCCAGTCTTAATAATTCTCGGAACTGCGCGGTTGAGGTTATTGTCGTCTCTGCCTGCCCAGGCTTCGTCTCCACGTAAACAGATGACGTCTCTCACAGCAACAAACTTACATTCACGAACAGCAGGCTACTGATTCTGGTGGGATAGAATCACTCATTGTCAATTGCATTAGTGCAGGCTACTTTATAGCAGTAAAGTGAGAGAAAGAGGTTATCGTCGAACACACAATTATTTTCCATTGTTGCAGGTGTGCTTTCAATTCCCGCGCGGCGTTTACTGAAAGAGGTAGACTTACTATTCGCACGTACACAGCAAGCTGAGGAGACGTTAATTGAAAGTTAAAGAATAAATTGGAATGAAACTTAAAAGAAAAAAGGGGATTATGGGCATGGTTGGGGGGAAATGGTATAAAGGTGCCAAAAAGTGGTAAAGGTCCCAAAATAACGGAATAATGTTTAAATGGAAATAATCCTCTTCTTCGGAAGTCGATGCATCATTAAAAAGATGACTGTCACCTTCTAAATCACTCATTATTGTTATCTTTGAACGCTGTTTTGCTCCCTGGCTTTGTTAGACGTTTGTTCTTTTCCTCAAGTATGTCGCCATACTACTCAACAGTGAGCAACTGCTTACCAAATACCTTTGCTATTCCGTATTGAGAAATAAACACGAATGGAGGAATAAATTACATATTCAAATTTATTTTCTACTGAATACAGAGAGTATGTCGCTTTTTCAATACTCTGTCGGGTTTGTTCCAAGCGATTAGAATCGATTCTGAATTAACTGAGTATGCGCTGTAGACCATACAATCTGCGCATGTCTGGAATTTTCAGTTCCTATTCTTAATCACGAACCGATTTCACTCGTTCCGAACTAGTTCCCAAATACGTTGGAACAGCAAACTGGAAATTCAGAATTGGTTCTGAACTAATTCTCTGTCGTGTTGGAATGCCACTTAGCTACTGCGCACACTCAGATAATTCGGAATCGATTCTGAATCGTGTGGGAACAAACCTAAATACACAGCAACTCTGTTTATCCGGACTAGGTGGGAGTGGAGGTAATCTGGATTAACAAAAATCTAGAAACAAACTATACAATCAATACATGCTCTACTTTATAAAACTGAAATATGTATCACTGCAAAAGCAGAAATTAATAGACCTGAGATGTTTATGATCATTATTAGGACTGTCAAGAAAATTAATGAAACATAATCTCTCACAGTTTAGTTTTGTTGTTCTGTGACACTGACTATGATAACAAATGAGATGTTTATGATCATTTTCAAGACTATCAAGAAAATTAATGAAACGTAATCTCTCACAGTTAAGTTTTGTTGTTCTGTCACAGTGACCATAATAACACATGAGATGTCTAAGATTACTATCAGGACTGCCAAGAAAACTAATGAAACATAATGTCTCGCATTTTAGTTTTGTTGTTCTGTGACACTGACCATGATAACAGATGAGATGTTTAAGATGACTATCAGGACTGTCAAGAAAACTAATGAAACATAATGTCTCACATTTTAGTTTTGTTCTTTGACACTGACCATGATAACACATGAGATGTTTATGATTACTATCAGGACTGTCAAGAAAACTAATGAAACGTAATCCCTCACAGTTTAGTTCTGTTGTTCTGTGACACTGACCATGATAACACATGAGATGTTTATGATTACTATCAGGACTGTCAAGAAAACTAATGAAACATAATCTCTCACAATTTAGTTTTGTTATGTGACACTACTATGATAACTAGAGCTCGGATTTTTGCATATTTGCATGTTTTATTTCTTTATAGTTAGACGTATGCAAGTAAGTAATAAATTTATTCCATATTTTAAGGAGTTTATTACGGAAGTTTTATAGTGCATATAAATGCATATTGAAGGGGTTAGTGCATATTTAACTAATTTCTGCATATTTTTGCATATATTTTACTTTTTCAGCAATTATTCATGAAATACAAATTTGTATTTCACGATACTTTAAGAGAAAGAGAGGGTTCAGAGAAAATTTCTTTTGTAGTTCTGTTTGTGTAAAACTGTTAAGCTATCGTTTCTAAATGTATAACAGGTTGCCGAAAATGAGAACATAGCTATCAACAACCAGCGCTTCCTGACATAAAAATGTGCCGTCAACAGATAAAGTAGATAGCGTTCAACAATCATGTGGCAAATCTTTAAAGTTCGGCAAGGCCATTGTTACTAGATACGGTTTGTATTAATGTTACACAAACGAAGCCGTCTGACGCAATGATAACATTTCTAAGAATTAAAAGGTGCCATTTTCAGTCACTCTTAAACATGTAACTAGTGTGTATTCTGAAGTGTAAGCAGTAGGAAATGGAATATTGCAATGCCTAAGGAGAAGAGCAGTAAAGCTTACTTGCTTCGAAACTGGATTGATGGAAATCCTACTCTAACAACAGATGGAAATATAGTACTGTGTCAAGTGTGTGAAAAAGATGTAAGTTTTATTGTTGTATTTTCAGAATATTTTAAAAATCAACGTGATTTTCGTTAGCGAGTGTTGGTTTTATTTAACTAAAATAACCTCATACTATTTTTATACAATTGTTATAGGTGTCCTGCGACAAAAAATTCCAGATTATGCAACGTCTACAAACAGCTACTCATAGACATGCTATCAATAAAAATGTCTCCAAGATCCAAACAACCTTACCAGCAGCATTCTCTGCAAGCAGAAGTGGAAACGATGACAGTAATAATTTTTCGAAAGATATCAGCAAAGCATTAGTTTCAGCCAACATTCCTTTGAATAGGTTAAATAATGTGGAATTTCGAAATTTCCTGAAAAAATATTCCGGACGAAAAGTTCCTGACGAATCAACAATAAGGAAAAACTACCTTGCCAAAGTTTATGAAGAGGTAAGTTTAAAAATTTATTAAACAAAGTTAGTTTGTGTATCAACTACCGCAACACCCTCCCCAATATTTTGAGCTTTATAAAAATTTGTCATTTATTTTAAAGTTTTAAATGCAGTATAGACAAATATTTTCAAATGGAAACAAAATTACGCATGGCCCGTAGTGTCACAGAGTTTTGATTTCTTCAGTTGTTTATGAAGAAACACTTTTTTTATATATTTTTAAACTTGTTTCCCCTAAAACTGAGCTTCCAAATTACACGCTTTATCTTTACTAATTTTCAACATAATTATTTTTTCAGGTAATACAAGAAATAAGAGACAATATCGGTGACTCAAACTAGTGGTTATCTGTAGACGAAACAACTGACTCGTGTGGGAGATTTATTGCCAATATCGTCGTGGGAAAAATGACTGAATCTGAACCAGGAACGCCACATCTCATCGTCTCCAGGATACTGGAAGTAACAAACCATTCGACGATTGCTAGAGTTGTTCGTGATGTGTTACGTATTTTGTGGCCTGCTAAAGAAAATGAGGAAAAACTCTTGGTGATAGTTACAGATGCAGCAGGAAACATGCTTAAGGCAGTTAAAGCTTTGCAGGTATATTATCCTAAGTCAGTTCATGTGACTTGTTTAGCACATGCTCTCCACCGGTTAGCGGAGGAAATTCAAGCGAATTTTCCAGAAGTAAATGCCTTAATTTCCTCTGTGAAAAAAGTGTTTGTGAAGGCGCCATCAAGAGTGAAATTATTTACTGATATGATACAAGATACTGGTTTACCCCCAGAGCCTATCCTCACGAGATGGGGAACATGGAATTGAAGCAGCTCTATATTACAGTGATCATCTGGAAGACGTGAAAAAGGTGCTCGACGTGATGGACAAAAATGAAGCTGCAAGTATCCCTGCTGCAATGAGTGCTTGCAATGAGAAGGGTCTCCAGAGTAAATTAGTGTTTATTAAGACCTACTTTAGTAAAATACCAGCCGCAATCAAACATTTGGAAAAAAATGGAATGTCTTTATCTTCTGCCCTACAAGTATATGAAACAGCTGTCGCCGAAGATATACCTGGAGAAATAGGAAAGTGTTTTCGTAACAAAATTGAGAAAATTGAAGCAAGAAATCCAGTTTTAATGTTTCTTCGGGATGTGAATAAGGTGCTATAAGGAGAATCTGAAAAAGAACTTAATGCTAATTCTGTAAGTGACATAGCCTCTTTCCAATACTGTCCTGTGGCTTCGTGTGATGTAGAGAGATCTTTCTCTTCATATAAAAACATTTTAAACAACAGAAGATAGTCGTTTCTTCCTGAAAACTGAAAAATATTTAATTGTTTATTGCAATAAAAACGACTAATGGTAAACTAGACTGAAAGAAAGACTAACAAATATTAATTTTGTTAATGTCTCTGTTTAAGACTGAATTTACAATCTGATTACTTCATCAAGATTAATAAATGTGAGAAAGTTAAAATAATATGCTTTATTTTAAGTGCATATTTCAAAGTTTTTAGAGATATTTTACAGATTTTTAGTGCATAGATGCATGCATATTTTCATACTTTATACTGCACATAAATCCGAGCTCTAATGATAACAAATGAGGTGTTTATAATCATTATCAGGACTGTCAAGAAAACTAATGAAACATAATCTCTTAAAGTTTAGTTTTGTTATGTGATACTGGCTATGATAACAAATGAGGTGTTTATAATCATCATCAGGACTGTCAAGAAAACTAATGAAACATAATTTCTCACAGTTTAGTTTTGTTATGTGATACTGGCTATGATAACAAATGAGGTGTTTATAATCATCAAGTCTATCAAGAAAACTAATGAAACATAATCTCTCACAGTTTAGTTTTGTTATGTGACACTGGCTATGATAACTAATGAGGTGTTTATAATCATCATCAGGACTGTTAAGAAACCTAATGAAACATAAGCTCTCACAGTTTAGTTTTGTTATGTGACACTGACCATAACAACAGATGAAATGTTTATCATCAAGAATGTCAAGAAAACTAATGAATCATAATCTCATGTACTTTAGTTTTGTGACACTGACTGTGATAAATGAGGTGTTTATAACCATTGTCAGGAGTGTCGAGAAAACTAATGAAACAATCTCTCAGAGTTTAGTTTTGTTGTTATGTGACACTGACCATGATAACATATGAGATATTTATAATCATCAGGACTGTCAAGAAAACTAATGAAACATAATCTCTCTCAGTTTGGTTTTGTTATGTGATGATGACCATGACAGCAGATGAGATGTTTATGATCATTATCAAGAATGTCAAGAAAACTAATGAAACATGGTCTCACATACTTTAGTTTTGTTGTTCTGTGACACTGACCATGATAAGGATATTTATTTTTAGCTTGAAGCCTGCGACTGGCAGCGATCTCTTTGCTGTCTATGGTACTAACATTACAAGTATATTTGTTTATAAGAGCTTATATATTTTCTTGGTGATAAAGTAATAGAAAATTAATCTGCATAAACAGGGATCTTGTGTAGAAGTATTATATTGCATCCTGAACTTTATTACTGAGATTTCAGTAGAAATATACATTTTGAAACTCCTTCATTTAAAAAAGGCCTTTTTAGAAAAAGGTGTCTCTTTGTGTGAATTCGTGTGTTTACAGCATAACTTGAAGATGTTTGTCTTATGTAATATTTTTTTTAAACTGATCATGTATGCTTACATAATTGTATTTCACGTAATATTTATTTAGTTGCATATAAGGAGTTCCTAAAACACGCTTTGGGCGTCGGTTTGAATTTGATTACGTAAAAGTTACTGTTATTACAAAATATGCTGCTATGTACGATAAGCTGATTTCAAGATGTGTTTTTGTTATTACACTCCAAGTTTTACACTATAATATTTAACTTTGTTATTAAAACTGTTTCTATATTTTATTTAAAGGTGAGTCGGAATTGTTACACTAACATCACTTAAGTTTACTCACTTTAACATGTTTCGGGAAACCGTTGTTCCCATCCTCAGAAGGTTAATTCGACTTCGACTTCGAATTAACCTTCTGAGGATGGGAACAACGGTTTCCCGAAACATGTTAAAGTGAGTAAACTTAAGTGATGTTAGTGTAACAATTCCGACTCACCTTTAAATAAATTCAATACATATCACTGTTTCTAGCTTCTTTTCATTACAATATCACTGTTTCTATATATTATTTGTTTGAATTTGCCTCGGCTGCGTCAGTCTTACTTTAGAAAAACATGTTTCCCTTATTCAGGGTGCAGTGCAGCAAGAATGTAGACATCACAGAATTTAAGTTTTTTAAAATTCACTTCTTTTATTAATTCTTGCACATTTTTATAAAGCAATACACTTTTTAAGAACTGTGAGAATCTTGAATACTTTCACTTAGCACGTATACATATTTTACGATTCACTTGTAGAGAACACATCTTACATCTGTTCACTACCAAGGCTTGCCAGCAACTGAGTAACTTTAAACGGTTAAACCTGTAAGCTTCGGTATTTCAAGTCTCTGATTGGCTAACTCTAGTCCAATAGAATATTTGCATTTTACTTAAACTTTTTCCTTGTTATTGATTGGCTAAGTTTAAACTGTTACTGAATTTACCTTATCTTTGATATAATTATGACTGGTAACTTTTCAAACACTATAACTCATTATTGCCACAAGATTACCTCATTATTACCTCATTGTTAGCAACTCAAAACTTATTATTCTCACAGCTCTTGCATTATTAAAGTATATAATGTATTCACATAACATTAATAAAACATGTTTATAATAAAAATAAGCATTTGCAATGACTTGTTACATACAATTTAAATAATTATTACATACATATTGTTTCAAGGCGGGCTGTTATTGAATTTACTTTTATATAAAATACAATTGAAATTATTCAGGTATGAAAATACTGCCTCAAGCTAGAAATGCATAGTTTGTTGAACACCAAATTTGGTATTGATATTCAGAGTGTTCAAAACTGTGGGGCTGACCAACTGGACCAAAGGTTTTTCCTTGGTCACTAGGCAAATGGTGGCTTGGATAATTTCATTTGGAAATTTTCCTATCATTTCTTTTATCACTATATTTGATTTCCTTATTCTTTACCACCATACCAGCGTTAAGAGAGATAAATCTTACTGTCCAAAAAAGTGTAATCTTATCTAAGCACAACATTTATGTAATAAAATTTGCGATCCTACATGGAGCAGAGAATTTCATATGTCTCCTGAAATAGTTTACACAGCTGTGTACCTGATTGGGATTTTATGTATGTATCGTACATAAGAATCTTTGTTCAAGCGTGAATTTTTCCGTAGGCATTTCTGTTGACTGGTAAGACCAGAACAGCAACAATGACAAGAATACTTTAAAGTGATTCAGACATAACACAGATGTTTGAGTAAACTTTCATTTTTGAGATGCACAGTGAACAAACTCTAGCCTTTACAGCAGCAATTGACAGTTGACATTCACCGCTACAGAACAACAATGAAGTTACTGCAGTGCAAGCGAACCATGTGATCACAGCTGGGCTACAAAACAACACTTGATATAAAGTAGTGCGTGTATTTAGCTAGAAGTTTAGTAGGCAAGAACCAGTCAGTTATCTTTGAGGTATGATTCCTAATTGACATTGTGTAAAACATATGAATGAGAGAGGAATGTGTGTTCATGAGTTATCACAATAACCCTGATATACTATTGTTAGAAAGCCATTCGCTTTTAGTTTGAATCTTGAATGTGAAACTGAATTTTTTGTCTTACTTAACTTTACGTGCACAATTATATATTCAGATATTATTGGTTTCTCAGGTGTTATATGGAGTGGTTCACATGAAAGGAGAAGAATTCCGTGTGGGATCATCCGTGTTTCTTCAGCCAGGCACTTACAAATTCAAGACAACTGGTGCTGTGTTTAACAAGGACAGACGAAGGGAAGAGAAGAAGGTAAAGCAACTTTTCTGTTAGTTAACAAAATTATAACCAGATAAAACTTAAAACCATTTATAGTTTCTATATTGTTACTTTGTCTGTTTTTTTCTCAGTCACTTTTCACTTTTTGTTTGCGCTAGCTTTGCAATTAACGGATTTGGTGGTAGTTTGTGGTGACATTTACAGGTGGAGAGATGTACTTCCATAGTAGATTTGTTGGTGGTAAATCAAAATTCATTAAATGGTGTTTTATTTTATACTTAAAATCTTTTCCCAAGTACCCAGTTGTGTTGTGTTGCATATTTTGTAAGCTTTAGGAGTGTTATGTTATTAGTCATCTAGAAATGGTGTGAAACTGCAGGTTTATCAGTGTGTTTGTGTTTGATGTATGTTTTGTGTTCTTTTATTCTAGTTTATAAGCTTCTCTTAGCTTTACATATATAAATTTTATTATAATGCGATATGTTGTCATTAACAAGAACAACTGGAGACACAAACAGACAGCAGAGTTAACCTGGCAGACGCACAGTAACCACAGACAAAACAGGTTATGTGCAGCCTAAGACAAAATAAATGAGCAACAGCCAAAGGGGGAGTTTGATTTGGAAAACGTCGGAAGCATTTGATGACGCTGCATTCACAGTACATGATTTAACACCACCCTCTGTTCATTTCAAAGCTATGCGATAAGTAGAAAGATACCTTTCAGTTTGGTTGTATGCATGGTAGCCGAGCGGTGAAACGCATGCCCTCGTAATTGGAACAACCTGGGTTCGAATCCTTGGCATGAATGTTTTTTACTTAAATTTTAATTTGCTAAACATATGCCAATACCATATGTTTTCCATGCATAAGATATATATTAATTTTAAGACATTTGTGCATAAAAGCACAAACGTATTATTCTTTTCGTTTTCAAAATAAGTGGCATATTAGTCAGAATTTTAAAGTGCATTCCATAGTATTTTCATGGAAACCGTGTGGAATTTTAAGGTAGTGTAGCGTCCAGTTAAACATTTGACTATCGCTGTTCTCTTTGTATCTATAACAAAATGTGTAATTTAGCTATTTCTGCAAAGGCTTTATTTGGATTAAAATTTAGTAGATAGAAAAATAAGCTTTAGTAAGAATAATTTGTATATGTAGTAATAAACATAGAGGGTAGAGAAAGTCATATGAATGTATCACATCAGATTTTTCATTTAAGACTTTAACATTTACTTATTTCTCATTTAGTTTGAAAATGAAAAGGAGAGTGTTTAAGTTTTTATGTGCGAGTATAAAATCAAATAAGCCTTAGCAATTGGAAATTATATTGCTATGTGCGTAATAAACATTGTGTTTTTCTGGAAAAATGTAAAATTATGCTCGTGATACGAACCTTGGAGGCCTCGTTACTACATATCAGTTTATAACCGCTCGGCTATCAGCCAATATTTAGTGCCTCCTATTCAATATGAAAGGGAACAATAGAACGAAGCTAAAAGCAGTGTTCCGAGACAGCATTGTGAACTGGCTGCAGAAACGATTTGGACTTAGACAAATATACGCTTCGAGACTCTGCTCTTTTTTGTCTTAGGATGTACCTGTATCAAAATGAACAAGAGCTGGCTATCTGTTTAAACGTCAAGAAAGCACCATCACAACTTATATTACTGTGATTTCTATAGATATCCCAGCAACTCCTGGTCTGCAATCTGACACATGGCAACGTAGATGGCAGAATAATCATGTGATGAGACACAAACATGAAAACTTCTATATTTATGTTAACGTGAAAGTGAAGACACGCAATTTTAGACAACCATCCTTAATATAATTTGTTACTCACCATTTGTACAGGTGGATGAGGACATATATCCAGAGTTCTACCGCAAATCATCGGACCATGTAAAGGGCTCTAATGTGGAGACTCCAGAACCTTTCTGCATCGGTCATATCGTCTCAGTATTCACAAGGACTGATGCCGACTTAGTCCCATCTCACAACATTTGGTTGAGGGTTGTAAAGTTGTACAGACCTGAGAACACTCATCGTGGTCCATCGTTGAGTCAACAAGCAGATCTGAACATGTTGTACTGGAGTGATGAAGGTGAGTCAACTGCCTTATATCCCACTCTGATGTATCTTTTATCAAAGGTTTCTGCTTCCTTTTCTTCCCTTTTCTTGATGGAATCAGCAAAGGATTGGCAGCCGCTTAGAAATTCCACATATTTCTCATTTGTCACATGTTTTGTGAAGAGGACAAATACTGTAATTAAGAGTACAAACTGAATCAATTAATGACACAAAATAACACTCACTTTTTAAATTTCCTAGAACATATTTCAAAGACTAGTTTCCTTCATTGTCAACCAGACATCAACGGATCTTGGGTGGTGAAGCCGATTCATGCTTAGACTGCTCTGGTGGCGTGTAGAAATAAGGGTTTCCAAAAGACTTTGGTAGACAACAAAGTGAATATGGCAAAAAAGAAAAAAAAAAATGTTAAAGGAAACAACAACGTTCAGTACAACAGAGGAGATGTCTTAAAAAATCTGATGTGATCATTGACATGTCTTTTTCTACTCTCAGTTAGTTATTAGTGAGTATACAAATTAGTCTTATTAAAAGTTTATTTCTCTATCTACTGGAATACAGTATGTCCGCTGCATACTCTATACAGTAGAGAAAGTAAAAACTCACTTCCCATTTACACACGTTTGACAAATTCAAAAAGATTTTCAGAGAAGACAACATACAATTTGCTCCAGTTAACAAATACATGTACTTGTCTCTACCACTAAACACAGCATCCCTTCAAATAAAAGGCCTGCAATTTATCAAATAGAATGCAACCAAATTTATAGAAGAAACACAAAGTGGAACTTGGAAACAAGGTCCAAGGAGCATAAATCACAAACATCAGCAGGTACCCCCCATTTTTGGACAAAAAGTCATGACAAATTCAGAACCAAAACTATATAAAACACAAAACAGGAAGGCAAGAGTTGTCAGCAACATAAGAACACATTTTTATGTGGAAGAAGAAGAAGTCTTCAGTTTCTCCAGTGCAACACATTGTACAAGTTCCTGGGGCTGCCACCAGAACAGCCTATGGATGGATCAGCTTCACCTGATCTTTAGTTGACAATGGAGGAAACGAGCTTCCGAAACATGCTCCAGAAAATTTAAAAAAATGAGTGATCTTTTGTTCATTAATGAACTCAGTTTTTACTCTTAACCCATTTACATCATTTGGCGACCAGGGCTCGCACGCACTTCTTTGGCATATGAATTGTGTGACGAGCTCAGCTCGCATTGCTGCATATAACTGCATGTAGTTTAGGTTCCTTCTCTCAATGTTATTTGTATATGTTTATGAATGAACATGTGATGTTTGTAATTCCTCAGTATGACCTCACCAACTGTGTTTCAAGCAAGGAAACAATGTTATTCTCCTTACACTCGCGTCAGTAGCCATCATGGCCGCAAAAAGAATCCGTGTGGATGACAAACACGGTTTTAGAAAACTGATTCAAAGTGTATTAGAGAGTGAAAGTGGAGATTTTTCTGAATATGAAACAGAGACTGAAGAAAGTGATAATGGTAATGAACTAATGATAATAATGAATCTAGTGCAGAAAGTAGTGAGGAAAATGATTATGAAACCAATGCTGACTTGCCAGGTCCTTTGAAACACATTTGTACTATGATGCAGAAAAAACAGTGTGACTGGAATTGGACTAAAACTGACAATAACTCTGTTCTGTACTCTTACTGCAAATAACGATGTTTGTAAAGACTTACTGAACAAGCAGGCATCACAGATGCCATCTGCACTTTCAATTCTTTTGGAATACATGAAACCATTGTTTGACAAAAGTGCAACGGAACTAATGCTTACGTAACAAGGCAGTTGAATAATCCCAACTGAAAAATGTTGAAAGATAATGTAGGACTAAGGCAGATGAAATTTGTTTTAGTTATTTTGATGTCTCTAGCGCAAAAATTGTGTATTCAATTGTACTGGAGCAAAAACCAATGGCTTGACAGCCCAATTGTAAAAGTGTGCTTTTGCTCATCATTTTGGAGGGTTGTTTTGAGGTCTGTCATACAACAGCAATACTAGGAGAATGTTACCGGTGAGTTTATGCTTTTAATATTGTGCACTGTAACGCTGATCTTGGGTTTGGTAGTCATAGCCAGGAAAAGCCCTGATCTGCCTTATCCTATTGCAGTAAATCACAAAATACTTTTAAATACATTCTATATTTGAAATTGGCCAAAAATATACATTGATGTGTTCACATGCATTACATTTATTTTGTGCAAGCTTCTTGCTGAATTACGCAATTAATGATATCAGTAATTCGTTCACTTGAATTAATATTACACTAAGAATTTTAAGCAACACAATTTATATATAATTTATGATTAATTTGAGTTCTTTGTTGCTTTGCTGGAATATAACATTTTTCACTTTCACTTTGCAATTTACAATTCAATAATTTAAATTTACATTCTTTTGTAACACACATGCTAAGAATAATAAAGTAACATTCCCAAACTACAATGACCATTCACCCATATGATTTGTTGCTTGAGTGTCCGTTTTAAGTTCTGCCCGGAAATTTAACCCTTCTTGAATTTCTAGTTATTTAGCCAACATGCATTCAAATGACATACTTAGGACAGATCTCACCGGATTACCATTGTGAATCAGTCGTACACTTGAAGTTCACAGATGAAGCAGCACACTTGTTCCATTTTACTGCTGCTCTGAACGCTGCATTTGCCCTTGAAGAAAGCAAGCTGCCTTTGTTCACTCAACAACCGTCACGTGCTATGTCGACTCCTTTCTTGCGAGCTTCATAATAAGGTTATAACTTCAGGACTAAGTTTGCAGCTATTAGTTTAGTTTTCAACGATAAGTCGGCTGTACTGTACCTTGATGTTACATGTCTGAGGTTGGATCTGCATGCCACGCCATACGTTGTACAATGAAGTTGCCCTTCAATGATGCGTACTGTTTGAAAGCTTCTCGGCAACTCCCTTTGTCATGCAGCGTGGGTTTCTCTCTCCCACCAACTGACGTGGTTCCTTTCACGTACACATACTTCCCCTTTTCTCTCCTCTTCAGTTTCAGTAGAAGATTCGAGAGTGATGTATTGCCAACCTTGCCAGCTGTACTCACTGGCAACCATTCTCTTTGGTAATATGGCATGTAGCATAACATGGAGGCGTTACAGCACGCAAGTTTTCAGCAAAAAGTACTTATTGGTTGATTTTAAATGATTTTTTAAGCATTAAGCTGTTACCGCGCTCACTGCTATGTGATTTAAATCCGATTTCTTGGTTAGTTGAGTAGGCATTTAAATATGATGTGATTGGATTAATTGATTTCAACAACAGTGTCTCAACGTTCAGTATTTGAACCAGGTTATCATTGACCTGGAAAGTCAGGGAAATTGGTTCAAAGTTACCACATGCCTTGTAATTCCTACTGATGAAAAACTGCATATTAAGGAGGAAGATTGCGTTGGTTGCCTCTTAAAATCCCTTGAAGCGATGAGTTTCAAATAAAATGCAGGATATACACATGTTACAGGTAAGGTTCTTTGCCTCTTTGTGACCACAGTTTCAGATTTTTTTGCAGTTGGTTGCCTCTTCACATCTGTTTAGAGTTGGGAGGGAGAGGTGGCCAAAAAAAAACAAGTTTCAACAATCTGTGCCTGGATTCAAAATTTGTAGAATAGCTTAGTGATGCACTGGACAGTTCAATTTGAAACGTATGTAGTGTGCAGAAAGAAGCTAAACACAGCAATATGGGATGCAAGGCATTACGTTCTATTGCAAATGGATCAAGTCTCATTCATTATCAAATTTCTAGTTCAATGGAAACAAGAAGTGTAGAAATTGGACATAGATCTTTTGCTAATGCTGCTGTCAAACCTAGTGCTAGTTCAACAGAAACAGTAAAGACAGTGGAAGATTCTACTATCAAAAAGAAAAAGATGAAGTAGCGAAAGCAGAAATTCTATGGCCATTAAAAGCTGTTCATGTGCTACATTTCCCAGATAGTGCATTGCATTGGTCCCTTGGGTGAAAGTAATTAACCATGGTATTGCACCATATTTATGCAAGTTGTTAGAAACAATTTAAACACTTCTGAGGGTTATGCAGTTTGTTTTGATGTGTCAGTACAAAGAGGACAAATGGACTCATCTTCAGATGTTTTGATATCAACATTCAACAAATTTCTGCATTTATTTAAAGGTGAGTCGGAATTGTAACACTAACATCACTTAAGTTTACTCACTTAACATGTTTCGGGAAACCGTTGTTCCCATCCTCAGAAGGTTAATTCGACTCACCTTTAAATAAATTCAATACACATCACTGTTTCTAGCTTCTTTTCATTACAATATCAACAAAATTTCTGCATATTGTTATTAGGATTAGCTTGACAGAGGAGACACTAGCACCTGTACTTCAAGGAATCTCTTGTGCATACACCCCTGGGAGGAACAGAAGGAATTGCAGGAGACGTATGGGCCGCAGGACTGGCCGGTGCAGACAACAGAGTTCCCTAATAGTTACTGGCTTGACACCCGGCCAGAGAGTGCTCGGCAACAACCCTCCCAAGCCACTAGAGAACAGTAGCAGAGACTGGGGAAAGCTCAACCCAGCAGTGGAGGATCGAAGGCTGCCATCTGATGGGGCCGAGGAGGAGTTACAAAGCACAAGCCCCTGCATCATCTGTCTGCCGCTGACTGACACACAACCTGTAACGTGAAAGAGGGAGCGGAAGTGGGGGAGAGAGGAGAGCTGTGGCAGAAGACACCACTCCAGTTTTCATCTTGTCAACTAGGGAAAACCCATGGTCACATTGTGCAGTCACCAGGAACTGAATCCAGGATGTCTGCCACAGACACTGCTGCCTGAGCTATCCTGTTTGGTTGTTGGAACAGTGTTTTCCTGGGTCATGCCACTGCCCCAGAAATTTAATCATGGACTGAGCATATTGTGGGTCTCAGAAAGCTTCAAGTGGAACTGGAGAATAAAATCCTGATGGAGAAAACTTATTGTACCTGGGTGTTTGGTTTGCATGTGGCACTATTTATTCAAGGACTCTCTAGGTTGTTGGACCTGGTTCACTGCTGTGACTACAGTAAAATATTGTACAGTGCAATGTTTTGAAAATGTTGGTTGTCTGGAATGAGCCTTAAAGTATTTGACCATATCAAGATATACGAGGGCTGTCCCAGAAGTACCCGACCTAACAAAGAAACCACAAAAATGTTGGGGGAAAATCTTTATTACTCTACATAGTCTCCTGTCAGCTTGATAAAACTTTTCCCAGCGGTGTTCAATAGCTTTGATTGCCAAGTTTATGGTGAGAACCGTTGAGTCCGCAAAATAGCCATCAACTGCAGACTCCACCTGTTCATTGTTGACAAATCTTTTACCACCAAGGATGTATGAGGAAGCAATTTGAACTTCAACTCACTGATTTTTTTCCATGGTGATAATGGATATGTGAACTGGTGCACTGTCTTGGTAAAACCAAACCTTTTTTTTTGCTGCATGCAGCCAGTTTTGCTGGATTTAATCACTCAAATGCTGCAGTAGATTTGCATAATACTTGCCATTGGTGGTTTTCGTTTTTGAAGGTAAGCAATGTAAATTATCTCACGCGCATCCCAAAAAACTGGCGCCATTACCTTTCCTGCAGATGGAATTGTCTTTGGCTTCTTTAAAGCCGATTCTCCCCTTTCAATCCATGTTTTGACTGTTCCTTTGTCTCAGGTGTTAAGTGATGGACCCATGTTTTATCCATGATTATGAATCGATGCAAAAATTCTGCTTTATTGCAGCGAAACATAGCCAAACACTCAACTGAAACATCCTTACGATGCTGCTTTTGTCCCATTGTGAGTAAACGCAGCACCCATCTTGCACACAACTTTCTCATGTCCAAATTTTCAATCGGTATTCGATGTACAGCACGTTTTGAAATGCCTATAATGTCTGAAAGTATTGTATCACATAACGATGACCAGTTTTATTCATGTTTACAAATTCATTGAGAGAGTTCACTATTAATGGCTGCCAAACAAATGCTAAACAATGTAGCATCGTCAAACTTCAAACTTAATCTTTATAAGGTTGGTACTTTCTACCACAGTTATTTGTTTGAAACAACAATTGCTATCTATACGTCAGGTCAGGTACTTCTGGGACTGCCCTCATAAGTTGCCAGAAAGTAAATCTTGTAAAACAAATGAAATCCAACACCCAGTAATAAAATTTCCTTGAAATGTAAGCCATTTCTTAGACAATTTCAAAGCAATAAACTGCTTGCTCCACTTTTGTACTCCCATCTGAATGAATCGCTCTGTCAAGCTTTCTTTCTTTCTTTCTTTCTTTATTGAGTGTTGAGCTAATACAATCATTTGGGCATGATCAGCGTCGAGCCCTAGCTCCTTTTGCCGATCGTACCCAAGCTTCCGCATTTACAAGGCATGTGTGTTGAGTTAGCTTCATATCGCTAACGTTTCTCATTTAAATTCACTATACTGCTTACTGTTCTTGTCCCCTTCCCATCTCCTTCCCTTGCTTCCTCCGCCGTCTTTAATACTCCCTATCCGCGGGAAATGGGAACTATTAGATGCAATTTAGAGAATGTTTACTTGTTCCCCGCACTAATCGTCCATAACAACACTTGCTCGTTCATACTAAGAAATGCACCTCTCCCTCCTAACCCTCTCGTATTCACCGTCCTTTATATCTAAATCATTCACTTCACGATTTCATAAAATCTATCACTTGCCTATCAAAACCTTGTCTTTACTTTGTCTACTTTGTAGCTTTCTATACATTCTATAGTCACTCTCCCTTCCTATTCTGTATACTTCCTCATTATTACTGCTTCTGTTTTCCCATATTTCTCACAGAACCTGCACTATTTCTATATGTATGGCACACTTTCCTACTCCATAAATCTATTTCTGGTGGCTCCTTTAACAGTTCCGCATTGTTTCTGTCCAAAATCCGTAGACTCCCATTGGGTGTTAACACAATAGTTTCTTCTTCCACCAATTCACCACTCTGAAACCCCGCCTCTGCCCTGCCCACAATCATATCAGGTGACGATTGAACTCCCTCCCTCCTCGATGATGCCACTTTCCAAACTTTGCCAGCTGTTGTCCATACATCACTCTGATCTGACGTCACTGCTTCGGCTCCTGATCTCTTCTCTGACTCAGCTATCTTCTTCCCACCAGCCCCACTTAGCAGTGACATAACTTCCATTTTCCTTATTTCGCCAGCTGATGCCCTTACGTCACTCTGATCTGACGTTCTGCCTGCGTCTTGGCCACGCCTACCCTCTAACACTGTCATCTTCTTTCCGCCAGCCCCACGTGCCGGTGACGTAGCTTCCATATGTCTAACCTTATCCTCTGGTCTCCGATTGCTCTTTGGACTTCCTCTGCATTCCTTCTCTCTAGTCGCCGATGAATATCGCTGAATCATATCCTGCCCCTGCGATCTGCTGTTCCTTGTGTCACTTTCGTATCCCATCACCATACGCCCATCAACCCATAATCGTAGGTTCTTTATGAAGGCCCGTTTCCCTTCCATTCTTGCCAGCCTCATTTGTTGTATTAGATCCTTCTTCAAGGCCCGTTGTTCCACCGATAAATCTCTATTTATAAAGATATTTGTTCCTTTTAGTAGCTTTGATTTCTTCAATACTTCATAAACAAACTGCACTGACGTAAATCTTGCAACTATCATTCTGGCTCCTCTTGATCTCCCCACTCTAAATGCTTCTCTAATCTCCCAGCCCTGTACCTTCAAACCAAACTTTCCTTCTATAATCTCTCTGACCTCATCTACAGGCCATACTCCATTCCTTTCTTTCACTCCTGCTATAACCAAATTAAATCTTCGGTGTCTCTCTTCCAGCAGCTCAACTCTTCTTTTAACTTTCTGTACCTCATTTCGTATATCTTGCATTTCATTTCTGTCAAGCTTAGTAAACTGGCAATTGTCACTGAGTTTGATTGAGGTCGCTAAATTGTATGTTGGACTTGGTACACAAAAGGCACTTCAACAAAAGTAGCAGAAAAAGAGGTTCTTGGTTTTAAACTTGAATATTGGCAAATGGATAAGTATGCTTTAAAGTTTAAATTAGTGAAAGGGCTTACGACTTTGAACCTAGCTATTATATATCATACCAGCAACCAAATGTTGCTCAAACACAAATGGAATGTGTGTCAGAAGCTAATAGAATAACTGAAAATGTGGCTCACATAAAGCATAATAGATTTGTGTTTGTTGTGAAGCTTTGAAAACTAAATTTAAAGAATATATCTTAGCCTCAGGTGATAGTTTTAAAGTTTCACCAAATATATAGTACAATAACAAGATCATTGCAAAATAAAACTAGAAAAATTAAGCTTTATTTATCTGCAGAACCATCTCTATAAATTCTAAGCCACTCTGTTTCTGGGAATTGATTATGTAGATGTTCAAGGAATGTGGTAGGTGGTATATACTGTAAAAACTTTTCACATTATTTTCCATTGCCTAGACAATCCACAAATTTTGATGGTGAAGTTGTTGCAATACAATGAGCATTAGAACAGATATACCACAGGACTGATATAAAAGAAAGTAAAGTAGTTGTTCTCACAGACTCAGTTTCTGCCATTCAAGCAATAGAACGACATGATAGTCCAGATGAATCTTATAATATTAAGGATGTGAGATCTTATTATAGATTACTCCAAACAAAATTTCAACAGATAATATTACTGTGGATACCAGCATATGTGGGAGTGAATGGTAACGACACAGCAGACTTTCTGGCCAAAAAGGTGCAGTGTTATATTCAAAACCTATAAACTCTTGTGAACTAGATATGAAACTAAAAGGTGTCAAAATTAATATAGAACAAAAATACCAATATGATATTCAAAAGGAAATTACTAACAAAAATTACTCCAACATAAAAGAAATCGTACAAAAAAATAAATGTCCCAAGGAAAGAAACCGTTGCTCACTTCAGATTAGCTACTAGACTTGACTGTCTGGCGGAACATCTACATAGATTTGGTTTTATGAATAACAAAGCATGTAAAATTTGCAATGCTGACAAGATTTTAAATGGAGAACACCTACTAGAATGCCAGAGTTGAGGAAAGCTGTACCAGATGGGAAAATACACAATTTATATTGGCTAGCAAGGGAAAAATTGATGGATCAAAATCCTGCACATTAGATCATCAACAACAACAACAAATTAAGCTTTATAAAACAATGGCTGTTCCAACGTTGATGCATGGTAGCGAGTTTTGGATTATGAGCGAGAAAGGTAAGAGTAAATTACAAGCAGCAGAAATGATATTTCTAAGAAGGGTAAAAGGTTGGGTGGTATAAATAAAAGCAAGCATTAGCTCATTTCTCACTAATTCCAAGCATTTGCTCGGTTTCGTATAAATAAAACTTTTCTGCTCAACCTCCTCGCGAGCAAAAGCTTGCTGACCTTGATTGCTGAGCTATTGCTCGCGATATGGTATAAATAAAAACAAGTCCTGCTCGCCTTTAGTAAGCTTTTGCTTGCTATTTCTTGAGGTACCTCCGTAGGTACCTCAGCTTGCTCAACTGCACTTTTAATGCATTGGTGGAGTTCATGATCATGGTTCCAGAGAGGAAAATAAAAATGACACGACTTTCTCTATCACTCTTTTTACAAACAATTCTTACAAAACCTTATTCTTGGTAGCTACTTCTTGTTAATCGAGATAAACTATCATTGTAGGAATAGAAGAATGCAGTAAAATAAAGGGATAGTGAAATATTTTAAATGTGGGTCGCTATTTGATGGATTTGAAATTCCGTTCTTTTCAGATGATCGCGGAAAAAAAAAATCCCTGATGTTCTACATTCGCATGATTTTCTTTAATCATTCTTCTACAAACTATATTTACAAGACCTTAATTATTCCAGCTTCTTGTTAATCCAGATAAACGTTCAATTTACATTTACAATTTTGTTATACGATACAGTAGGTAAAGTGAGTGAACTTTTTAAAGAGCGTCTGGCTATTTGAGGGCTTTGAAATTCGATGCTCATTGCATGATGACCATGAGAAAGTATCGAATACCGACTTCCCATTTGAGAGAATTATAAGTAGTTATTTGAAAGTTTAAACCAATAACAAGGAATATCTCAGGAACAATTAAGTTAAAAAAAGAAAGTAAAAAAGAAATGCTTTGACATAAATGGTGTGCTTAACGAGAACAATTTTCTTTTTGTAAATAGATTTGCCTATCTTATGGTTTACCAATTGTGCAGAAGTTACTGAGAAATAAGAGGACTTCGGAGGATGTTCCCAGGTAATGCAATATATGCATTTGACATGAAAACATTTTAAACATGTCGTGTTGAATCAAAATCGTTAAGTCATTTTTGAGAAAATAAAGCTTTTAAAAAAAGTTTCCATGTTAAGGGCAGCTTGGGGGGGGGGGAACTTTCTTGAAAATCTTCCTGACGCATGTTTGGAAGTTCCTGAACTTAAATACCAAACTTGTTATTTAACGACTTTGCCTTTCTGAGTTTGCTGTTCAGATACAGATGCGTAGTAGAATCTCTTACAGTTTAGCGTTACATAAAAGTCATTCAGAATGAAGAGCACTTCACTGGCTATTCCCAGAAAAGTCGAGATATACATAATTATATTTTCCATGCAAATATCTTAAACAATAGCGGATTTTAATCAAAATTGTTAGAGCCATTTTTGAGGAAAGGGATAGTTTTGGGGTAGAGGAATTTTCTTGAAAATCTTATCACATTTTGGAGGATACTAAGTTTGAACTAGTTTTTTTTTATTTATGCTGTTCACACACACATTTGCTAAAGATGTTTCTTTTTAATTCAGTCACTCTCAAAACGTGTATCTCTGATGAAATCTCGGTATCGAATTTTTGCGTAGAATGCAATACTTCCTCTACTTGCTATACGTAAGTGATAGTGAAATTAAAATTTGTTTCAAGACGCAAGGAGTCGGATGTGTGCTGATATAAACAGTCATTTAAAAGAGAAAATGTAACAGGTTGGGCAACATTTTCTTCCAGAGGCAAATAAATGAAACACGAGGTGGACCTTTTAACAATGCTGAAAAGATCCTGATGTGTTTTCATCTGGGTACTATAATGCTAAACAGAATGTGAGTGAGGTCATAGCGATTAAATTAAATTGAGTTTTATTTATGGACGCTCTTTAACTGCTGTGGTTCTTAACGTCCCATTCTATATTGGGCGTGAAAGACTGGTAATTTCTTTATCAGGCTTGAGGTTCTTTTACGTGCCGTAAATCTACGACACGGGACCACTGGCTTTAATTCCCTTCCGAAGGAAGCCATGCTAAGGATTTTTACACCCGAAAAAATCCATCGCCCTCCTCCGGGTTTGAACCCGCGACCTTGGGAACTAAAAGCTAGCACGGTACCACTAGTCCACGGAGGACGACGGTCATAGCGAGCCACTCTTATAAACGGAAGACTGATAATGTAATCAAAGCGATATACAAATAAACACTTACATAGAGCAGAATGTTTGCACAAATCAAAACCGGATTATAACTAAAGAATTTCAATTAAAACCAAACTTAAATTTAACTTTCAAATTAAACTGTTTAATCCAGTTTAACTTTAATTCATGATAACATCTTATAAATCCTTGGAATTACGTAGTGATATTTTATATAGATGCAGAGGATATCAATATAAAGGTGCAAAAACAGAAGTACAAATAATCTACTTTCAATATATCAGTTGGTGACACGTTTGTAATACTATCAAATAAGGAAATGAGGGATTGGATTTAGAAAGGGGATGAGCGTTAACTGTTAAAAGTTGGATGAATCTCAATGTCTGTTTCATTTGCGAAATCTTTAATTATAATTGTGTTATATAAAATTTGCATGTCTATTAGAGTTCATAAATGAGAGTATGATTAACATGAATGAGCATACGTATATTTAGGTGCAGTAAAGATTTAAATTGCCTCCTGACAAAGAATGGGCGTGTTTGTTTACTCAGATGACGTGTCATGGTGAAGGTCACTGAGCAAAAGCTTCGTAGGTGATAGCAATAGCTCATCGAAGAAGGGAAATTTTTATTTATACCAAACCACGACCTGATGCTCGTTTCTCAACTTGCTTGGAGCTACAGCTCACAAGCTTTTGCTTGTTTTTATTTATATCACCCGTTGTACCACAAGAGGTCTCTTTCGATATGAAGATATATGGGAAGAACTATACCTTGATCAGCAAGAGTTGAGTTGCAGTGTAAACAAATGCACGTGTTCTTGTCCGTATCACGGGTGTTGTATTCTTCCTCTTTTACAACTAGTTCCCAAAACATTGGCACATTTAGTGGTGCAAATATCTGGGAGAGGGAAGAAGTCCCTTCCATTGTTTTATGCATGTGCCTTACTTCCCCACCTCCCAGGCATTACTTGGTCAGTCTTGGGTAAGAAGGACCTGTTTCTGCTTACCAATAATTATTGCCCTTCAGTCACAGTATGGACAGTGACGGTAGTGGTTCAAGTTGTGGCAAAAGGACTTCGTTTTATTCAATATTGAAGCAGATGGACTTTGATTTTGTGAACAGGAAAAAAGCAAAAGTGGTTATTGACAGAGAATATATTGTGTGGCATCGTAAATGTTTATAAAGCAAAGGTGGCAGAACAGGGCGGTTTAACAGACAGTGTAGTGGTCTCAGAAGATGGTTCCAAATCTGATCTATAAGCAATAGAGCCGCTGCCAGAACTGGAATAAAAGTAAAAGTGAAAAGGTATTATTATTTGTCTCCAGTAATATATTAGCTATGATCTACAAAGTTGCGTATTACAAAGACAAAGAGAAGAAATGTTCATTAAGCATATACATAAGGCAGTGTCAAATGTGCACCAGTAGTGTAAACCAAATAAAATGCCTCCTTTCCGCTTACACGTGGAAGGATATGTTGTACATATCAACTGTCACTAAACTAGGTATATATAAAGTAAATGATAAAATTGGAAACAGCATTTGATTAGAATGACTAAAGTATCTGACAGAAATGTTGCAGTGGAGGTGGTCTTTTCTATAAATAAATCAATTTTAGTAGAAAACATGCATGAAGAGTTCAAGTGTATGATGGAGATGTCAGATGTAGAATGCCATTCAGAGAATGTTACTCATGGCGAGAAGTGCTCATAAGAAATATCAAGATTTCTTGGAGAAGAAACGCCAGATGACCAGAGAAGCAGACAGAAAAAAAGCTGAGAAATGAATAAGTGACTAAATAAGAAAACAGGAGGATGAAAAAAAACATGGTAAAAAGAATGTCACAAGTATGTGAAGCTAGAATTGAAGAAGATATTTGCCAACCTGAAAGAAGAAGGCGTGATACGTAATTTTATTGTGTGTTGTGTGTGCAGTTTTTGAACATTATTACAAACACTCGCTTTCCTTAGTGATTTTAAAAGTAAAAGGGCTAGTTCCATTATGTATGTGTAAATAATGAATTCGTTAGTATTATTTGTTTATTTTTATACTTTTGCAATAAAATTATGTATTTTCTAATTTGTATTTTGTAACCAAAATACTTTTTCTTTAGTATTTTGTTCCAAAAATATATTTCAGAATGATGTATTTTGCAGAAGACTGTCTCTGGTTACCTACTGTCAAGTTCGTTAACGTTGTTTAAACTGAAAGTTAAATTTTATTATTTGGCATTTCATTCATATTCTATACACTTTGCTGTCCAACTTTTTCAGTATCAGTCTAGTAGTAAATATTGTTAAAAGGTGCTTTTTGTCAGTTAATAGGCGTGCAGCAGGCTGTTAAAACTTGTGGTCAGGGAAGTTAGGATCACATTTTTGCTGGGAAGCCCGTTGAAGAAAATACTATAAAATTTGAGGGATTACAAATAGATAATAAGTCTCTGAAGATAGTACCATGACTGGAGATATAACTTAAATGTAAAGCAAATTAACATAACATTCAAACTGTGATGTAGCAAAACATTTTCAAGTGTTAATACAGTTTACAAATTGTCATAGCTGAGGAAGATGTGTGTACAGTGTTCCAAAGGCCAAGATATACTTTATTTATCTGAATACAAAATGATCCACCCCCATTTTTCTGAGCCTAATTTTGAAATTTAGCGGTTGTGATTGTTTTGCTAAATGTTTTCTGGTTATCTGCTTCATACACAATGATGTTCTGTGTAGACACTGTAATGTACCTGCTCCAAAAAATTAGAGGAACACATGTTTAAACCAAAGTGCCAAAATACGATGGCTGATCAACAAAGACTAAGACTGATTTTTTTTCACAGATGTTTATTACTCCAATTCAATGTTTACATGACCTTTTTCAAAGTAGTCCCCTCCTACTTCAATGCACTTTTTATACATCTCTGCCAGTCCTTGAACACGTGCTGCAGACCATTCTTTGTCAGGTCCTTGAAAATTGCCTCACTTTTCTTGAGCACTGCTTCAGAGTTCTCAAATCAAATACCCCTAAGCTTTGCCTTTAGTGATGGGAATAAAAAAAGTCACAGGGTGCAAGATCGGCGCTATAAGGTGGATGTGGTACACAGGTAATGTTGAATCGAGCCAGAAACTGCATGACTTGATTTGCGATGTGAGGCCGTGCATTGTCATGATGAAGTCGCCACCCAGTCCGAGAAAGCTCTGGTCGTTTCTTTGCAATGTGCTTCCTCAGTGTAGCCAATACTGGCGTGTAGTATGCTGCTGTAACAGTAGTGTGAGGGGGAACTGCATACTGGTAAATCATTCCATTACAGTCAAAAAATGTCACCATCACTTTCCCTGCAGATGGAACAACTTTTTCCTTTTTTGGTGTTGGAGAATCTGGCGATTTCCACACTGTGCTGGCTTGTTTTCCTTCAGGATCATAATGATGCAGCCATGACTCATCACCGGTGATAATCGATTTAAAAAATGCATCTCCTCCATCAGCAAAGAGACGCAGCACCTCACGGCTTGTCTCCATTCGCACATACTTTTGTTCGGGAGTCAACAGACGTGGCACCCGAGCACAAACTCGGACCATATGGAGATGGTCTTACATAATTGTAAACACACTGCCGTATGAAATTCTCAACACTTCGCTGAGGTTACGTAATGTTATATGCCGATCGTCTCGGGCAATCACAGCAGCTGTGTTGATGTTGACTTCATTCACAGCAGAAGCCGAAACACTAGGCCCACCTTGCTTAACACTGACAAGTCGGCCTTCTTTGAAGTCCTTGAACCACCTAAACACTGTTGCACGAGGTAGTGCATCTTCACTTACGCTTGCTTCAGCTTTTCATAAGTTTCGGTGGCTGTATGGTTTAAACGAAAACAGAATTTGATTGCGCTGTACTGCTCCTCTTGCGTCACCTCCATTGTCTGGTATGCGAAATGCACGTAGGGTCTACAAAATAGAGCATTACTACCAACCTACTAATACGAGAGTGCTGTCGCCTATCAACATTATACATAAAAACCCGCTCTTTTCAAATATTTATGTTACAGATACGAAACTATCATGGAAGCTACAGGAAAAAATCAGTCTCAGTCTTTGTTGATCAGCCCTCGTAAATATTGATACAATTCAATTTTTGAGTGTTTGTAATTATAGAGTGAAGAATTATGTAAAATTATAATATGCATTCTAACAAGATTTTGTTTCACAGGATTACAAATATGATCAGAGTATTGAGTGATACACATTACAAGATTACATTGTTTACTACTCAATGTTTCCATGGTTAGTTCAGCACTCAGTACCTAGTGTGTCCTCCACGAACTGCAATAACTTACGTGGCATGCTATCACCAGCCTGTGGGATTTTTCCCCCATTCTTCAGTGAGTCCTCCCATGTTCTGAGGCACAGCATGCCACAAGCCAGCGAACAAGTTTTCTCCATAAATATTACAAACAGAAGCACTTTTAAATAGAAAGTTGTTTGCATGTTTAACTTTTATAATATGAATGAGTTGATGTCACACTTAAACTTTGCTTTCTCAAGGTGCAAAATCATGGAATATTTTCAGACACGTTTGTTTCCATTCTCGGCATTCTGTTGACTCGTCACATCAAGGTAAAAAATCATGGAATATTTTCAGACACGTTTGTTTCCATTCTCGGCATTCTGTTGACTCGTCACATCAAGGTAAAAAATCATGGAATATTTTCAGACACGTTTGTTTCCATTCTCTGCATTCTGGTGACTCGTCACATCAAGGTACATAATCATGGAATATTTGACACGTTTGTTTCCATTCTCGGCATTCTGTTGACTCGTCACATCAAGGTAAAAAATCATGGAATATTTTCAGACACGTTTGTTTCCATTCTCGGCATTCTGTTGACTCATCACATCAAGGTAAAAAATCATGGAATATTTTCAGACACGTTTGTTTCCATTCTCTGCATTCTGGTGACTCGTCACATCAAGGTACATAATCATGGAATGTTTTTAGACACGTTTGTTTCCATTCTCGGCATTCTGTTGACTCGTCACATCAAGGTACAAAATCATGGAATATTTTCAGACACGTTTGTTTCCATTCACAGCATTCTGGTGACTTGTCACATCAAGGTGCAAAATCATGGAATATTTTCAGACACGTTTGTTTCCATTCTCAGCATTCTGACGACTCTTCGCTTACATCAAGGTGCGCAATCATATTAAATAAATTAAACAAAAGAGTTTTTTCCAGCTTTTTTCCATGGATGCTCAGATTGAGGTCAGGATTGTGTGCAGGCCGGTCAATTGTGCAAGTTTAACATTCCTATAGGACATCTTTGGTATTCCATGCTGTATGGAGTTTAGCATTATCATGCATCAGAAGAAAATTATGGTCCATTCCATAAGGAAAGGGTACGACATGTTGAAGTATAATGTAAACATTAGCATTCATGTGCTGTGGGACAAGAAGAAGCTGTGTCCAACACACAGTAACAATTTTAGCTGAACTACCTCCAAATCTGTCATGTTTTATTTAATTATTTATTTCATCCTTTGGGAAACAGCTTAGATTGTTTTTCTGACACATCAGAATTGGATATGTAGAACACATTACAGCAAGTAATACTAAAATAATTACATGTTAAGTTTCTTTACAAAAATACTATGTCACAGAATAACAAAATGAAATAATCAATGACAAAATTAAATAATCTATGAACAATAATAGTGGCCAGAGCAAGACATCTCCATACAGGTACACAACCTGTGACTACTTGTTAGTGAAAAGAGGAACCTTCCATTAGTAGAGCTGCCAGTTGAGATGATTCTGAGCCGGGCTGACATGTCAAACAAGGGAATTCAAGATCTCAAGCCTGTTTCTTGGAGTCTGATCAGAAATCACTCCAGTTGTTATTTTGTAGATCTCTGGCTGTAGATTTGCATCTGCACAAAGCTGATAGGACAAGATATGTACCCTGTACCTCTGTTGTCTTCTTATTCCCTTGTCTGGGCCTCCTCCAACCCCTATGGATGACAGAAGTACTGACATAAAGTATCTTTTTTAAAATAAAGAGAGTTGAAGGTTGTTACACTACATCACTAAAATGTTAGTCATGTAGTGTAAGAACCTTCAACTCTCTTTATTTTAAATTATGACACATCACTGTTACTAGCTTCTAAATCTTCAAAATTAGTCAATCAAGTATCTTGATGATGGAATGGCCATCATCAATCCATGTAACTGCTTCTGCGACTGATGTTTCATTTGGATGCTTCATTGTTGTGTATTAGTCTTAGAGAACACAAAATAACAATTTCCAACCACATGTTGCTGTTAAAATCTACTTAAAAAAATAATAAGTTGATAAATCAAAGAGCGCTCCCTTTGATTTCCACAGATTTTTCAAACTTCACAAATTTATTCAGAGAAAAACTAAAAAAGGTTTAGAAGAACTTTACTCTAGTTGAAACAATACTTCAAAACATAACATCTGACTATCAGAATTTACATTTTATCAATAGTTTATTTTGAGCTATGATTTAAACATGTGTTCCTCTAATTTTTTTCAGAAGTGTATTATTGTTAACAGTTTGATTCAAAAATGCTGGTGATGGGTGGAGAAGGCCGGCAGGAAATGTAAATCTGCCTTATACTACACAGTAGTACAATATGTTGTTGTTCACCAATGGCACTGGGGATTAATTGATCTGCATCAGTTTCCCCTCTGGCTTCCCAATATAAAGTCTGTAAGTTATCACTTTTAAGGCCTATTTCTTTGAAAAGTATGTTTATTATTGTTTTATATTCTTCCCAGTGTGACTTTTTGAAATTCTATTTAGGCTTTATTTTTCCTTTTGTTCTAGGCGGTTGATGCTTTAGATCTGTTTTTGTTATTATGGCTCTATGTCTACTACCACTATCTTCAATTACTTTTTTTGTAGTTTTATCTTTTAAATCAGTTGATATGATAGCAATGTCTGGATTGGTTGACTGTCCTGAATAGTGTATGTAGGTTTTTGGGTGTTCATCCCTATGTAATATTTTCCATTAAGTTGGGGTCTACAAATTCTTCAATAATTTCACCAGCTTTATTATTGTTACTGTAGGCCCATCTTGGAGAATGTGCATTAAAATCACAAATTATGATTGTTTTATTGTCAATATCAATTACGTCCAGGTTGAGGGGATTGTTGCTGGGTGGGCTGTAGATACCATAGATTTTAAATTTATGTTTTTGTTTACAAGCTGTTATCCTTGTTATTTCAGAAGTGTCATCTTGGTCCAATAGTACAATATTACAGGCTTAAATTTGCAAAGGAAATCCTCCAATTTCTATTTTAGCATAAAAATAAGCTTTGTTGTCAACAGGAAACCTTATAATGCCTCTAGGCATGTTGGTAACTCACTAACTTTACAACACAAGAAAAGAAATCTAGCTGATACACTGTGACCTCCAAAGAGCATGCTTCTACACTACAAACACCCATCCCATTCCCACAAAATGTTAACTTTTTCCTGCACGCTAATAGAAAATAATGTTACAAATACAAGATGAACTGTGGTTTTCACAAATAAAACTTTTTAAAAAAAGCATTCAGGGCTATTCTGTAACTTTTCTTAAGGCTTAACAAACTGTTGAAGCCACAAACCAATTGATTCTGTAACTTCGTAACAAAACAAAATTTTGTTATGAACTAAGATTTGGTTTCCAAATCCAAAAAGTGGTGGAATCACACACAGTGAAGCAATTAATAAAATACACTTGATGAAAGTGGAGTCAACTTAAACACTTACTAGCTTCACTCACCTATTTATTTTGTAGAACATGTATCATGAGCATGAGCTCACATCATCAGCTGCCTGTTCACTGTTGGATGATGTGAGCTCATGCTCACGATATATGCCTGTTCTGTTCACATTGTTTGCAAAATAAATAGGTGAGTGAAGCTAGTAAGAGTGTTTTAGAGTGTATCTTTTTAAAGATTTGATTGTTGAACGAAACAAAAGCAAGACCCTCATGCTAATGTGTGTGTTATGCAACAGATTCACATAGACGTCATTTTAATGCTGTAAGAGGAAAAGCACAATAGAAGCTCGTCTATTTAATTATCCATTGTTTATTTATTTGTTTAGGTGTACAATATAAATGTTATGGATTACGCTTGAGTAAGCAATGTTCATGGGGTGACATTGGTAAATGATGCCCCCAACACGAGTTTTAAGAGACGTATTTTAATAGGAAAGTATATGTGTAATCTTGTATCTTAATAAAAACTAACAGTTATTGATTTATGAATTTTAGATTCAAATAGTGATAAATCTTGTGTTTATTTGCATGGTTCAGGAATTCATTTGCCTTATTTTTAGGTTAAGGTTAGAAACTGAACACTTGAGTGTTGTAGGATAGTATAGTGATACGTTTTTGTTTCTTTCATTCAAAGATTAAGATGCAAGAACATGTCCACAGAACTGAACTAAAGCTGAACATTGCCTAATCATGAATAAAAGAGTACGTACCTACTTATGCTTGATGGTATACATTAAAATTTCAGAGAAATCTCCATGACAACTAGTATGTTTAAAAAGTAAAATAATAATAATAATAAAAACACCACACGTAAAGAAAATTAAGCAATAATTGCAGGTAATATGAATTAGTGAAACTTGCATCAAAACAATATGAAACTGTGTTGCTAGTTCCTTTGTCTGTCTTTCCTAACCTAAAATTATAGTCACTGGCACAGCTGTTAAACAGCTTGGCGAGTTTTCCCCATAAAAATCTAATCATTGGGGTCACAAGAAAATGTAAGTCATGCTGTTCTAAGCAACGGGTTGAAGTATTAAAAATCCACAAATATTTTATATTTTTCGTGTGACGTTTTCATGCATACTTTGTCTCCATCTTGGCAAGGGAAAGTAACAAAAGCATTTAGTAGTTGGTATTATGGCTCTGATGGCAGTGTGAAAACAAAATGCAGTCAGAGAGCACACAAATTTTTGATTAGTCACTCCAATGGGCTAACAAATATTGCAATAACAAACAAATTACAGAATACTGACCATTTGTTAAGAGTGGTTCTTTAAGTTTAACAAATACTTGTAGTCGCCTTCTTAATGAACCTGCAGTTGTCCCCATATCCGATATAGTAGATTGTGTGGGTAGCAATGACTTTCAAAAATGTTGTAAATGATGTATAAGCATTACGAATAAACTCGACCAGGTGCACAAGCCAAAACATTTACAAGATGTTGCCAGCCACTAAGAGCAGTTAAGATCAGTAAATTGGTTAGAAAGAGTACAGGAATGTTTTACAGTACTGATAGATAATGTGTGGAAAATCACAGATTATTCCACAAAGATGCTCTTGGCTTATCAATTTCATCACTTCTTCAAATAGAAATGGGATGAGCAGCAAGAAGAGGTTTAAGTATGGAGAGAGTTCTGGCATAGGATTTTAAATCTAGCTGACAATAACAGTATTTAATTTACCAAGAATCATCTCTAAAGGATAAGTAACACAAGAAATATTTTGGAATGCAGTGGCTTAGGTAGTATTTAGAGAAGGAGAGAAACAAATACTAAAGGATTTTGGAAAGAGGCTGAACAAAACCTGTTTAGCGTCTTAACAGAGAAGAAATCGTATATTGAAATGTTCTTGGAATAGAGAAAAATATATGATAAAGTAAACAAGCAGGGAAGAGAGGACAAGAGCTGGGGTGAGGGGGGGGGAGAACTTATTAACTACAAGTGATTTGAAAAAGATGGCATATTTAGGAAGGGGTCAATATTTATATAATGTAAAAAATGTGATGTGATACATTCACATGACTTTCTTTGCTCTTTATTTTTATTACTGGGTATACAAACTATTCTTGCTAAAGCTAGCTGGGCCCAATAGTAGAATAACCACAAGGTTGAAACTAGACAGGCCACTTGTTTACTCAGCAACTCTCAAGAAAGTGTCACTAGTATTTGGTGGGGTTTACTTTGGTCAAGAGATTGTAAAGATGCTGTATGTATTACTAAGTGGATAATAAATAAATTCATTCATACTAAAGCCTATTTTTCTATCTGCTACAGTTTAATCCAAATAAACCTTTGCAGAAACAGCTGCATTACACATTTTGTTATAGATACAAAGGGAACAGCAATAGTCAAATGTTCAAGAACTGGATGCTATATGCTGACCTTAAAATTTCATACTATTTTCATCGTGAGAAACAACTAAATGTTGACAGGAGTTTAAGAGAATGACCAAGTAATGAACAAATCAAACTATTAATAACGGATATCTCGGAAATGGCTTATGCCACAGAAAAACTTATATGAAATAAATTCTGTGTTTTAAAGAGATCTACATTTCTTGTGCAGTACATTTTCGTCTATTGCTTAACATTTACCAGTTATAGAAGATTATACAAAATTCCTTTTGAATGAAGAGGACTTAACAGGCTATTTCCAGAATATACAAAATCTACATCTTATTTGTCATGTAATAATCTTTAATATGTTATTTTAATTAAAATTGTTAGAGCCACTTTTTAGAAATAAACCTTTTTGAAAAATGTTGCATGTAAAGGATAGTTGGGGTGGGGACTTTCTTAAAAATCTTCATGTCACATCTTCGAAAGATACTGAACTGAGATACCTGGTACCTATCTGAGTTTTCGTTTTTGAGTTATAGAATAGAATATTTATCAACAATTACATACACTTCTTGTAATTGAGACTTACACACTTTCCTATGGGCCCAGCAGACTGTGTCTGCATGCTTTAGGACCATAAATTTACTCCCTCCCATGTTTTTGTCTTTTTAGTTTTCTAATCCATTTACTCCTTACTCTTCCTAAATATTCCCTCATACCCCTACTTCTGTCAACATTTTTATTGCCACTGTGATGTTTTCCAGTTTACCCCAAATACCCTCCCTCCAACTCCTTGTTTCTTTACACTGCGTCAAACAATGGATCACACACATAGCAACACCCCTGATAAATCCCTCTCTTCTTGCTTGTCACAACTATCAACATACTTCTCCCTTCCCCATTCTTTCTCTATTGTCTTGTACAACCTCAAAGAACTTTTATTCTCAAAACCTGCCCATGTCTCTTGCCTCTCAAGCTCTTCCTTACTTTCTTCCAAAAGCTGATTCAATTATTCTCACCCCTATGCCATACAAATCTCTTCCAGAGTTTCTTTCCCCAATTATGTTTTTGGGTTATGCTGTTCACAAACACGTATGTATTTCCAGAAATGCTTTATTTGGATTCAGCTGTCCTCAAAATGTGAATTTGTGGTGAAATCTTGGTGTTGAAGTTTTGGGTGTAATGTAGTAGCTTCACTCCCTACTATGTGCGTGGTAGAGAGAGTAAAAATAAATGGAAATGGACAGTGAAGAGAGAGGAAGCACAGTAATATTTATAACGTGTGCATCTTAAGTAGGTGATTGACAGTTGAAGGATTCCAATGTTGCTACTTTAGCGCCTTGGTCTATGTGTCATGCAGCAATTATAGTGGGGGAGATATTAAATGTGTGTTCGCATTGTTGTTGCTGGTTTATTTATCAATGTTGTATATGCGCATCTTATGTCGGAGAGTGTGAGAAAGTATAAAAATGTGGTATTGTATCTCCAAGAATGCAAGTTCTACTTGGGAATTTCTTATAGTTTCATTTTACATTTGCGGATATGTGTTATATGCTGAATGTCTGAACATGTTATATGCGTTGGAGTGCCTGTTTATTGTTATGAACCTCTTTGAAGTCTGCACCCCATCCTACTAGGGTTGCCATCTTGAAGTTTGCGTTAATGGATGCGCGCACACAAACATTTGTTGAAATTGTTACATATTGCAGTATAATTAGAGGACTGGCTACACGTTTCTTAAGCACACAATAACAAAAGACAAAATCCGTGCAAGAACCCAAAATAAATACACAGTTACTTCAAATTTTAAAGTTTATTAAGAAGAGCCACACCCACATTTTTTGAGGTCCTCGCGCATAAAAGTCAGATAAGAATGATAAACTGCACAAGCTGTTGGTCACACATTCACTATTATATGTTACAGAGAGCAATAAACATTCCACTACCACTGAATCATTGCCAAAGCAAGAATAACAGCAGTAACTTCAGCATGCAGATAGCAGAGGTTTCAGTTGTTGGGATTCATGCATTACGTATGTGATAGAGCTGGCAATCTAGCTATAGCATGCTCAGTTTCTATAACAATTTGCTTCTGATTGGTGGTAGCTAGGCGACTGTAATGATGTTTCAGTCACGTGTTTATCCCTCCTCTTGGTTTCTGCAGCTCATTACGAACTGGCTGGGAAGCGTCAATCACCAACTAAGGCTGTGCTTACTATAGTTATTCAATTTGTGTGAATTTTGGAAGTTGTCTACTGAATGAGTGGCCAGGACCACATTTTAGTACACAAATGTAATATTTTCTTAGCACTTTAACCAAGTAAGTAAATAATACGAAAGTAACCAGAAAGTAACCTCCGTTTTAAATAAACAGGAAAAACCAGTTTACATACAAAAGTTTTATTATATACATCTGAAAACTACAGCTTTTGTCTATTTTTCTATAGTCTCTAAACAGATTCAAGCACTTGTCATACCTTTTCACAGTCTTTCAAATAACCTCTGCATAAAATTCTACTGCCTGTGAACTAAGCCAACCTGTCATGGCAATTTTGAAGCTCTTTGCCATTGGCAAAGCGCTGAGCTGCAAGCCATTTTTTCATGTACAGGAACAAATGGAAGTCACTAGGGGCTAAGTCCGGGGTGTACGGGGGATGATCAAAAATATCCCATTTGAAACTTGGCCAAAAGTTCATTTATGTTGTTTGCTGTGTGAGGGCGAGCATTGTCATGCAAAAACACCACCATATGTCAGAAGACCACAATGCTTGTTTTGAATTGCTCTTCTTAGCCGTTTTGCACTTCACACTTGGCAGGATTTGTTATTTCAGCGCTCATGTTATAACTAGCAAACACACAACGGTACGATGCTCCACCTTGCACAGCTAGAAGTGTCCTGAGCCACTGTGCACACTGATGTCGAAATGGTGGCATTACCCCCCACTGCTTCTCATGCTATGCATGAACAGAGGTTACTTTCTGGACAGCTCTCGTAATAAAAAATCCAAAACTAAAAGCTTGTTAGTGTAGCACAGAAGCCCTTTAGACCTGGACTTGACTAGAACATTAGTTTTGTTCAAACTACTGAAAGAAGTGGAAGGCTTACAGCCTAAGTGTACATATGAAGAATTTGCAGAGATATAAATGCATACACACACATTGTAGTTTCCTTCTCACAATATTTAAAGCTTACTTGCAATGATTTATTTAAAAGCAGCTTAGCTGTAAAATAATTTCTTCTGGCTTTTTGCATATGTATATATGGTCAAACATTGATCTATTGTTCCCAGGACTACTGCTTTCCCACATTCATTGTTGAATTTATGTGGTTTAGTTTATAACTTATCAAAATAAAACCCATATTCATCATTCCTTGAAGTATCATTTCCCCTGCATTATTCATTAATAAAATTTCAGTGTGAGACTGTGCATTGCAATGCTAGCATGTATTTTTTATACTATCAGAATTATTGCTGGAACTTAGTGCATAAAACAGTGTCAAACATCCTCTCTATACCACATGTTCTTATTCTACAAGCCAACAAAAATTTGGTAAATTTTCTAGCAAAGTTGTGGGTGGTCTTTTTTTTCCACACTCAGATTGGAATTGTGTAGTCAAGGCAAATGGAGACTGTGTTTGGAAGCTGTGTGGTGAAGACACATTCGTTCTTGGCAGAATGTGGTCCATTAGTATATGATGGCGAGTCGGATAGGTTAAGTGAAGTTAACACACTATTTAATTCATGATGGCATACCCCTTGAGATACCATTGCAGTTTCATGCCATGAGGACAGGAATAAACCCTGTACCTCACATTGAGAACCTTCCTAAAATCCCGACTTCCCACTTAAAAATGTAGACACGGTCACAAGTCCCAAACAATTTCTATTCTTGAGCAATCATTTTTAAACTGGAATAATAGGAGCAGCCTGTACAAGTCGCAGCGAGGAAATCAAATAGCATCATTCATGGTGTTCAGTTATGGCGAGGGAGAGGATGCCAAAGTTTTTAATTCGTATGAATGTGTATGGGCACTTGTCTATGCTCATTACCCTGACTGAAGCGAACAACAGAATGTTTTGCATAGGGAATGTTCATTGTTTTGTTATGAAGCAAATGTCAGTTAAAAACTTTTTTTAAAAGAAACTGACAAACATGTAAAATTTTAGGGGAGACACTTGTGAACAACTTTCACATAGGAACCCATGTCTGGAAACATCTTGTTTGATAGGATGATCTTTGTTAGCGCATGTGGTGGCAGCATGTAGGTCCACCGCTCACTTCTCGGAGGTGTCCAAAATCCTTTCAATGAATGTTTTCTGGTGAGGTGGATTGGAAGAGGTGATCCAGTTCATTGGCCTGCCTGTTCACCTGATTTGACAGCAATAGATTTTTCTTGTGGGATCTTCTTAAAGCCCTTGATTGAATCGGAAGAGGATCTAATAACAAGGTTACTGAGACATGCCAGGAATCTTTGGACAACTGTGAACGTTTATGATTCGGCACTGCAATGCTTGTATTCAGGCTGGTGGAAGACATCTTCAACAGTTCTTATAATGCGTGTTGGCATTTTAATTGTGTTGTTGTGACCTTCAAGTCTGTTCAATAAATAAAAGTTTTAAAAAAAAATTCAAAGGTTTAGGTTAATTATTATTGTTACGAAGCATTTCCGGACCTGAGTTCCAAGTTGTTCATAATTATTGTCTGCTCTATCATCCCTAACATAGTAACAGAATCACCTCTATGTTGGCGCTACTTTTATGTCCTCTACCACCTACCTATGCTAATTGAAACAAAGTATTGTATTCCACCTAAAAGTTTGAAGTCAGGATTCACCAAAAATACTGTTTTGGGGCCCCCTGAATTAAAAAAAAAAAGTATTTTTAGAAATAGGTTTGTGTGTGTGTTTCTGTTTGCGTAGATCATAACTCAAAAAACAAGACTGTCCGATGAATACCAAAATTGGTATTTAAGTTGAGCATGTTCTAAGAATGAGACACAACAATTTTCAACAAAATCCTCCCCCCCAAACTACCTCTTACATGGAATAGTTTTCAAAAATTTTGATTTACTTAAAAATGGCTCAAGTGGTTTATTAAAATACCATATGTTTAAGATATTTACGTACAAATAAACTATATCTTGAATTTTCTGGAAATAGCCTGTGAAGTCCTCTTCATTTGGAAGGAATTTTGTATAATTGGTAAACCATAAGCAATAAACTAAATCTTACTATACAAAAAATGTAGATCTCATTAAAGCACACAGGTAATGTGAAATAAACTTTTTTGTGCCATTAACTATTTCCAAGATATGAGGCAGTATTTTATATCACAACACTGTAAATGCCAGAGTGATTGTAATGTAAATTAGCATTATTGTATGACAATGATTTGAGATGTTTGTTAATTATAAGCATTGTTAGGAAATAAGTTTACACGACCTCACTGAAACTCATAATAGTAACGGATAACAATGAGCGAGGGGGTGAGTTGTTTATTAATTAGAAGAGACAAGCAAATGACGTCAGAGTAGCGCGCTTTTCTTTAGAAATGGAGGGAATATCTTCCCTAGAGCATATGTGTTCGAATTTTGATTGGATATAACAATAGACGCTAATGTTGGTGTGTTTTATTAACCAATAGTAGCTCTGTTATAATGTTTAGGCATATCGGGGTGAGGGAGTATAAATTCTGTGCCAAAGACAAGTAACGTGCAGTTCTACATAATCATTCACAAGTTACACATCGCTCAGTTCAACAGAATCATTCACGGGTTACACGTCGCGCAATTCTACAGAATCTCTCGCGTCGTAAAGTTAGTTACAAAAATGTGAAATACGCAAATTAATAATGTGCGGCAAATAAGTGATTATAGTTACATTCGAAAATATAACAGTATGTGAAATTAAGGAAGTGTCACGGCAATAAAAGTGTAAAAACAAATTCTTTTATCAGTGTTATCTTTTAGTAACAACTCCTTTCCGTTTACACATCCTGTTCAAGAGATTTGCTCGACTGGGTAATAATAGCTAGCCGGAGGACAAAGAACTCAAAATTAAAAATAGTAAAACAATAACAGGCGCTCAGCAAATAAGATAACACGAAGTTACCGCGACAGATATTGTTTGTTAATGGTTTGACTTTTCAAACAGTTTTGCCTTTCTCAATAGGAAAATTGCTATTCATTTCTCTCTCTCTCTCTCCCATCCAAAGGGAATGGAATTTTAAAGCCATCACTTAGCGACGAGCTCTTAAAAGATATGACGATCACTTAAGTCTACTGTATTTCCCCAATTCCCTTGTACCTGTAATGAAATATGCAAAAAGATAATTTCTGTAAAGGCTTATCTCAATTAACATGAAATTGATTGAAAAAATTTTGATGTAATACATTCACATAACTTTCTGTATCCTCTATAGTTTATTAGTGGATACACAAATTATTCTTACTAAAGCTTATTTTTCTATCTACTTCATTTTAATCCACATAAACCTTTGCAGAAATAGCTACATTACACTCTTCGTTATAGATACAAAGAGAACAGCAATAGTCAAATGTTTAAGAACTGGATGCTATATGCTGGTCTTAAAATTCCATACTGTTTCCATGACATGGCGAGAAACAACTGAATGTTGACAGGACTTTAAGAGAATGCACAATTCAAATCTTTAATAAAGGATATTTCAGAAATGGCGTAAAGAGACTTATTTGAAATAAATTGTGTGTTTTAAAGACATCTAAAATTGTGTGTAGTATATTCTCGTCTATCGCTTAATGTTTACCAGTTACACAAATTATACAATATTCCCTCAGAATGAAGCAAATGGCTATTCCCGAAAATTCAAGATATACAGTTTGTCGTGTAAATATCTTTAATACATGGAATTTTAATCAAAATGGTTAAGAGACTTTTTTAGAAAATAAAAATTTTGAAAAATGTTCCATTAAAAGCTAGTTTGGGGTGAGGAGAATTTGTTGAAAATCTTTGTGTCCCATCTTTGGAAGGTACTGAACCTAAATACCAAGTTTGGTATTTATCAGACTTTTTGTTTTTGAGTTTGCTGTTCACAGACACAGACATGTTTTTAAAAATGCTTTATTTGTAGTCAGGGTGTCTCAAAACATGTATTTTGAGTGAAACCTTGGTATTGAATTTTTGAGTGGAATGCAATACTTCCCCTACTTAGCATACAGAGTAGAAAAGGTGATATGATTTTGTAAGAATAGTTTGTAGAAGCTATATAAAAGTAAATGATAGTATGTAGAGAACGTCATGTGAATGTAACACACATTTTTATACATGACTTGTGCATTTCCCTGTTCAGTGGTCTTTTTACCTGCTCCTTTGGAAAACGATAGATCAATGTTTGACTATATATTAGACTGTTGATTCCAAGGCATGAACAAATGTTTCTCATAAAGCATCTTGTTATTTATCTTTTCATCCAATGTCTTTTTTGTTTACAGAGGTTACAGTTAAAATGGAGAAAGTGGTTGGTAAATGCTTTGTTGTGTACAGCGAGAATATAGACATTCCTATCTCGGAGTGGTCCACACAGGGTCCTAACAGATTCTACTTCACACAAGCTTATAATGCCTCTAAACAAGTGTTTGAAGAGCCACCTTCTCAAGCAACGCTTATAGGTCTTCAGGGCAAGGTGCGTAGCTATCATGTTTCTTTCATTTTAATGGCATGGTAGTTCCTAGTCTGCCGCTTGTGTTTTTCTTGCCATCTGGTTCACAATGTATGAGAGTGACAAAGTTAAAATACAGTGTGAGTGTAACCGGAAGCTTTCCTGGGTCCAGGGAAAGAAACTTGGCCAAGTTTTAGGATGGTGTGCACCAGCCTAGTAAGCTCTACTATTGAAGTCAACACTCGGAGGAGAGCACCGTCATGTAGTATGTTACTTTTGGATTAAACAGAGCACAAATGTAACTTGTGACCTGGATGAAATAACTAACCTTGTCGTATTTGATGTGTTCATGCATTACTTAGATTACATTAATGATATAACTAGTGATACCACTATTTCTCGATGCTGATACCGACAGTGATTTTTGAGCATCAATATGCAGTAGTCACATAATAAAAAGAACTGCAATAGCTTGTTCACTGAATTGTGTTCTTATTGGTAGTTCTGTGTATATAAGCCCATATAAGTAATTTTGTATTGTATGCTAATTCTGAAATTGTTGCTGTTTGACATTCTCCAATTGGCAACAATTTTTTTATGTTGATAATGCGTTTATTGTTAGTCCAGGTAATAATAATAATAATAATAATAATAATAATAATAATAATAATAATAATAATAATAATTTCTTTGCTTACCTTTATATGTAACTATATTTTGGGCTGAAAAGTTCCTTTTAAATGATTTTCTACCCAAATTACCAAAATTAGTCGTATGGTAAGCTATACTTGTGACATGTATGTCACTTGTGTAAACACGAGCTAACAGATGGAAGGAAAGAACAAATATTTCGGTGCCCTGTTTTATCTTACATCTTAAGTTCTCATTTGTTTCTGCTTGGTCAGTAGAGTAGGAATGTGCCACCAAGCTAGGCTACTACAGAAATGTGATTTAGTGCGTCAGCCAAATCAGCTGATGCATTAAGGTATGACTTAATGCTGCAGGTTACACGAGTACCTCTACTCCTTCCACCATTGTTGCATGTTTTCATTTAGACACAAGAGTATGCAATGCCATCAAGGTCTATCAAGAACTATGGTTCCAGCTACTCTTGGGACAGTTGCGAGGTGGTAACATGAAGTCTCGACTCCTTTCATTCCTTGTATACCATAAACTTAAACGTTTATGCTATATAAGCTATTCTTCCAATAATGCAAAACTTAAAACATTAAAACTATTGAAGGTTTATCTCAAAGTATTAGATATACTTGGATACCTCTGAGTATCGAAGTCCCATCCGTGATCTCAATGTAGAAAACAATGGTAATGCAATAATGTGTATGTGAGATCCATATGATACTTATAAAGAGAGAGTTTAAGGAATAATAATTATAATATTCATTCGTCACTTAGTAATTACATAAATTACAAAAGACTTTGTCATGGTAGCAATACAAGATAAAAAGAATAACAGGTTAGAAATATACAAATACAAGTTTACAGTTTATTCTTACCTTGTTCATAAAATTCTTGTAAACACTAAACAATTTTCTACTAACCATTTATATAATTTTTCTTAAATATTTCTATTTTCAAGTTCATTATTTCCTGAGGAAGTGCATTATAAAGCTTAATTCCAGTTACTTTATAATATTTAAATGTTTTTTGCAGTCTGTGGTATGAAAATTAAATTGAGTTTTATTTATGGACGCTCTTTAACTGCTGTGGCCCTTAGCGTCCCATTCTATATTGGGCATGAAAGACCGGTAATTTTGCTCAGAGGCCTCTTTATCAGGCTTGGGGTTCTTTTATGTGCTGTAAATCTATGACATGGGAGCACTGGCTTTACATCCCTTCCGAAGGAAGCCATGCTAAGGATTTTTATGCCCAAAAAAAATTCATCACCCTCTGCCGGGTTTGAACCTGCGATCTTGGGAACTAGAGGTTAGTTCTTGAAGTCATGGGTTCAAACCTGGTGGAGAGCGATGGATTGCACATCAATTCTCTTCACATTTCTAGTTTTGGTGTTCATGTATTACACTCACATTATAATATTATAATTATGGAGATTCTCTTTCATGTTGTCTAAAACATCATAAATATACAAATTTACTACTGTAGGAATCCCCAAAGTAACAAATAATGGTTTACAGTGTTTGGTTTTGTGTGAGTTTGTCAATATACTAACAATCAGTATTTTTGCTATCCTTGGGTTACTACCCATAGTATTAATCCATATCTAAAAATACTCTGAAAGAATGAAAAATGAGCCATTAAAACAAAGTCTTTTGATACTAGATTTTTTAACTTTGCTAACATGAAAACTACCCATGACAATTGTCTGCATATGTGGGCAATCTGTGGATTCCAGGTTTATCTATGATTACATCAAGAAGTTTAACTCCTTCACTTGTATTGTCGGTACATTCATTATTTTTTGAGGTATAAAGAATATTTTGTTTTAGTTTCATTTATGTAAAAACCACTACTTTTAAACCACAGTTGAGATTTTTCAGTATTTGTTTTTGTTAATTGTGACAACATTTCAAGATTCTTGTGCATATTAAGAAAAGTTGTATCATCTGCATAGACAACTGTATAAGATGAAAAATATTGTGGTATGTCATTAATCATTATTAAAAAAAGCAGGGGTCTGAGAATTGATCCCTGTGGAACTCCCATTGTTGCTTTTAATATTTGAGATTCTTTCCGACCGATCAATACTATTTACTGGGAACTTTCTAGTTAGGATTTTAAAATATGCACATTGTGGTTTCTTATTCCATATATGTCTAATTTCTTTAATAATATATTATGTTCCACGCAATCAAAAGCTTTACTTAAGTTACACAGTGTAGCATGTGCAAAATAACCATTCTCAAAAGCTTGATGAAATTTTTTTCTCAATGAATCCATTTCGAGTATCGTTGACTTACCAGCAGAGTCATGATAACCATTATCATAACAAATATATTGATTTTTTTCTCCATTTTTTGATATTCTATGGTCCCTTAATTTCTCTATATGTAGTACTCTTACTCCAACGTTCCTTCCTTCCTTTTTGCTCTAAAGAATGGGAGCTCTCACCATACACAGCAATCTCCTTCAGCAGCTAGCTTAGCACTCTCAGCATGTATGCTGATAGGTAACTGAAATAATTGGATGGTCTTTGTAGTGTATGGTGTCTCGGCTTGACATTCCCAGCATGTATGCTGATAGGTAACTGAAATAATTGGATGGTGTGTGTAGCGTAGAGTGTCTCGGCTTGGCACTCCCAGTATCCCTGCTGATAGGTAACTGAAATAATTGGATGGTGTGTGTAGCGTAGAGTGTCTCGGCTTGGCACTCCCAGTATCCCTGCTGATAGGTAACTGAAATAATTGGATGGTGTGTGTAGCGTAGAGTGTCTCGGCTTGGCACTCCCAGTATTCCTGCTGATAGGTAACTGAAATAATTGGATGGTGTTTGTAGCGTAGAGTGTCTCGACTTAGCACTCTCAGCATGTATGCTGATTGGTAACTGAAATAATTGGATGGTTTTTGTAGCGTACAGTCTCGGGCCAGCACTGCCAGCATGCACGCTTGATAGGTAACTGAAATAACACACACAAGGTTTGTTTCCACACAATTCAGAATAGATTCAAAATTACCAAGTATGGCAGTAGCTAAGTGGCATTCCAATGTATTTGGGAACTAGTTCGGAACAAGTGAAATTGGATCTTAATCAAGAGTAGGAACTGAAAATTCTGGACATGTGCAAATTGTATAATCTACTACGCATATTTAGTCAATTCAGCATCAGATCTAATCGCTTGGAACAAACTTTTCAGAGAGTATAGATGAAGTGATATACCCTCTGTATTCAGCAAAGAAACCTTATTACCTTGAATGCATTTGAATTTGAAATTTATTCCTCTAAGCGTGATTACTTCTACAATACGGAATATCAAAGGTGTTTGTTAGGTATGTAGTTCTAAGCAAAGCTAGGCTGTTCACCTTCTTTTGTTTTGTAATTGATACTGTGGAATAAAGAATTTCGTGACAGAATGGTTCAAGTATCGTTCCAACCACACAAGATTCTGAATTAGTTCTGAGAGTGTACTCAACTGGTGCATGTACATGAGAATGATTTCATATTAGTTCGGAATGTTTTCAGAACCGAATGTTGGAGCAAACTTACATGTAAACTCAAATGCTAAGATTGTGTAAAATATATTTGCAACAGACAGGCAGGCAGGTGTATAAAGGCAGTTTAAACATCACTTAGCACTTGAAAGACTGTTTGTTAATCTGTTTTTAAACAGCAAAGATATAAGTTATAATAAATAAAAATCAGAATAAGAATTAAAATAACCACACAAATTAACCGTCCTTAACTCCAAATGGCTAATGCTGCACCCTGTATAATATTACTTACCTATGAGTTTTATCTTCATTAGGTTATTCCTCAAAATTGCAGCGAAAAACTTTGCAAATGCTGCTCCATGCTGCATATTTTTTTATTTTCTTCATCTTTGTACCTAATGCCCTAAATTTCGCGATATTTCTTAATTTCCTCATTGAAGAGCTCAACGTTGAATCTCCATCCATCACGACTGGCGGGCAAAACATGCTCATCTGCACTGACTGACTGCAGTGTACAGCTGCTACGCCAGAGTTAACATGTGACGAACCAGACAGTACCTGCTAGTCCAATTTTGCACTCTGTGAGCTTGCTGGGTGTTGTAGCGAGCCTGCCTGCTTGTCTGCACTGCTTCATTTAACCCTGTGTATTTCTGGGTGAGCATCAAATGCCTGCCCAAGTGTCACTGTGTGAAAACTCGCTCATGTCCATTGGGCTTAACTGCGAAATAATGTTAAAGAATTAATTGGCTTCAAATTTAGAAGAAGATTAAAAATATTCATTAAGAATAAATGCTTATGTAATTTAGATGACTTGTAAATAATTCTTCAATGTTGTTATTTATGTTTCAATTTTGTGTAGAATACCTAAGCTTTTCTTCTTTTTTAATTGTAATTTTAACAGTGTCAAATTTGTAAACAAATCTAATAATAATAATAATAATAATAATAATAATAATAATAATAAATAAATAAATAACTCGGTTTAGCAATGTTTCAGCTAGGGTGTGGAGTGGCTTATTTCTCAGGTAGAGCTTTAGCTGGGGGAAGGGGTACACAGTATGCTGAGCTTGTGGCGCATGTACAGTGGAAAACAGCAATAGTCTTTCACTATTACATGTCTTTACTCCTCTCTTGCCTCAGAGCAAATAAACCTACCTCCTTCCGCTAGCTACACCCTACACAGTACCACAGCAAAAAAATTATTAAGGGGGCTTATGTGTAGGGGTTAATTTTTTAAACATTTTGTATCAATTCAAGTGACAAATATGAATTAATCCTGAGTTCAAATATTTAAGTAAATCTATTTTATATTCACAGATTAAGGTGCAGCAATTGAAATTAAAATTAGGATAGGATGTTTTGCATATTGTAAGCAACAAATCATTGTAATATGAAAATTAATCCAATTGTGAAATATTTTATATTACTGTACAGGTTATTTTATTCTACTACACAGGGGGATATTACACTCAAATTTAGCAGCGAAACGAAAACATGCCCCCAAAGTCTTAACATGGTTGTATATATCAGCGCCATCTAAAGTGCAGTTTCAGTTGCTGTCACCTTTGTCATATTGTTCAAGACATGCAGTGTAAATATGGTGCTACCAGTGATACGTTTAGGAAGTGTCTTGTTCCTGCCAACCTAGAAACACGCTATTATTTTAGCAAAGCTGTTTTTGCTATTGCTTTTTAAATTTTTATAGTAAAGAGTGTTACCAATCCCCAAAAGCCCTCCCTAGCTGTGCCTCTGCCCCCACCCTTTAGCTAAAACATCGCTGAACACACAGTAAGTGATATATGTAACTTTATACTCATTTTGGAAACATTCACTAAAATGCTGTGGTCTACGTGCTAAAAGTATAAACATTGGTATTACACACTCGCAGGTTCATTCTAAGAAGGTTTTCTTTGTGTGATAAGTTATCTGGGTGGAAATGTGCCTTTCAGTTAAAGTACTGGTAACACTTTAACACTTGTTGTACCAGCTTGTTGTCACTGAATTCATTGACATTATTTCACTACCTGTGGCATCTTCACTTAAAAGGTGGACCTAGGTACACATATACGTATACGTCATAATTGCTTTTAACTGGCTGCAAATTGCGTGTTTCCATATGGCTGACATCTGACAAAGCACCCACAAATTGTACTTGGTTTACCTCGCCTCCAGACCTTATGTGCACTTAATGCCCCTGGCTGCTGACATAATAAGCTCAGCCAAATGTGTGTCTCTACAGATTGTCTGGTTGGAATGCGCATGCTAGAGAGACCAGTTATTGTATGTACTATACCAGTCCCTGTGCACATCTATTGACATTTCTAGTGATAAGCTGTTCGTTCACACTAATGAAATGCAAAAACAAGGTCCCTAGCAATAAATAACTAGCATTGAGAGCCTGGTAATTAAGTATAGGTGGGTTTTCTGTGTGCGATGATAGATGTCAGCACCTTATTCATAGTGCCCATCTTAAAGTATTTTTTGTGTATCTTATATTTCAGGGAAAGGGTAAAGGAAAAGGAAAGGGAAAACGAAGTGAGGATGAAGAGAAGAAAAAGAAGTTATTACAAAGTAAAACTGAAAGTTGGCCACCCGTAAGTCGAAGATTGAAATCCTTGGATGTCTTTGCAGGATGTGGAGGTGAGTTGGAAGTATGTTGTGTAAGAAAGTTTAATAAGTGACAGAGAACCTGTTCATTTTGGTACTCTCTTTCATACCTCTGCCAAAGAGTTAGTCACTAAAGTCCTTGCAGGGCCCGGGTTTTGATCACCTAAAGCTGTGATCTATTCAACTTATTAAAAATCAGTGTACAGAAAGTTATAAACTAATTTATACATGGGTATAACTGCTATACAAGTAGAAAAAGTAGATATAAGACAATGATGAGATAATTTCGAAAATTAAGTAAAAAATATATATTTGTTCTATGTTATTTGAAGAATATGAAAACAAAGTTGTTTTTAAAGCAGGCCAGGTTTCAGCTTAACCGCTTATTGCCAGCATTGTTTTGCTACATAAGCTGCTCTTCCTAAACTGGTTTTCATATACCTTTCGCAACCGAAGCAACTTGAATAGCTGTGTGTGTGTAAAGTGAGACGAAACGGACTGTCTAGACATTCAAAGTCAAACATCATGGGTTTGAATCCCAGTGACTGCAATCAAATGTGTCTGCAGTAAAGGATGGGCAGGGCCCAAGTAAATAAACTGGTGTGATGACACGCTTGTTTGCTGATAGGGTTACATTTGACTGAGTTACATGGATTATGATTCTTATTCACAAAAACAGAAAAAACACTAAAATTTTATTGTTTAAAGTTAGTATAATATGAAATTAAAACACCCTTGTGTCAAGTATGCTATACTAGACATTTAGAAGGTAAACTACAGTGGAGTTGTATAACATGCAATGCAAGCTCAGCTTATATGTAACTAGTCTTAAACTGCACTCAACTGTGGTTTAGCTAAGGATGTCATCTGAAGAAGATGATATTAATAATAAACTATTTTAACCATTATGCCTAACAGAAGACAATCTAGAATGTTTAGAGTGCATCCAAACCACTCTCACGTATGGAATGGCCAAGAATTCTATGAGAGTTTTCAATTACATAAACAGCCAGTAATGATGATACTAGAAATTAAACAAAACTTAATTTTAAATTCATACTTCATATCTTTATTGTGCACTATCTAACACTCATTGCCGTCGCATCTATCTTGCAAGCAAAAGTGCTAATTCTGACATATTATATGCAAGTAGAAGCATGCTAATTGCAACTGAATATTTCTCTGGCATCTCAAAATCTACACCATGCAAAGCTATCAAAAATTGTTTGACACTATTCTAAATGAATTTTCCTATTGCAATTTTACCCCCCCCCAAAAAAAAATTGTTTTAGTTCTATTTATGGACCGGACCCACTTTAAATGCTGTGGTCCTTAGCGTCTCATTTTATATTGGGTGTGAAAGAGTGGTAATTTTGCTCAGAAGCCTCTTTATTGGGCTTGAGGTTCTTTTATGTGCCGTAAATTTACGGTTTGGGACCACCGGCTTTAGTTCCCTTTCAAAGGAAGCTATACTAAGGATTTTTATGCCCAAAAAAATCCATAGCCCTCTACCGAGTTTGAACCTGCGAGCTCAAGAACTATAGGCTAGCATGGTAACCACTACACCACGAAGGATGACATTTTACCCCAAGTGTAGTTTTTCTTACTCCATAGTAATTGTGCAATTGCATGTACTCTGCTTCACAATTTCTAGGAGAATGCCATCTTATTGGGAAGTAAAGTTCACATTATGTTGTGCCTTAATTTTTTGGTCATTTTAACCCTGCAAATCTGAAATTCCGGATAATTCGAACAGGATTTGTGATAGAGGGGAAAAGATTAACATTTCATTTGCAATGTAAAGAAAGGATTTAAACATTTCTGAATCTAACAGACCACAGTCCCAATTAATTTGATTTTCTGGGTTTCTGCTGCATATTTTGCTGGATAACCTACAAAGGCTTTTTTTAAGGAACATTGTTGCTGTAAAGAAATAATGGAAATTCACTCAATGCACAATCATTACCAACTATGTGCTTCTTTGGGTTTTTTCAGCTCAGTAAAGCCAAACTTGGTTGCCCTACTATGAAACTCGTAAAGCTAAAACAAGCTTAAGCCTTGCTAGGTTTGCCAGGTTCTTGAAATGCCAATAAGGGCAGGTCATGTCAACACGACATAACATTTGCCCCAGAAAATCCTGAGATATATATCATATAATTTACTGTACTGTTTACATTTTAGATACAAACTCTATCAAGTATTTTGCTGTTTGTTTCATTTACTACATAAGAAGCTTAAAAGTTAAAACCGATATTTTTCTTAGCTTTTTGCAAAAATGCTGAATCTTCCTTAATCAAGTCATGAAGTTTCTGACTTTATCGGAGCTACTGAACATCTATTTCTTTCATCAGTCCATTTATTTTTAGTATTGAAAAAACACTTTCAACGCGTGCATTCGATCCAGGTATACTAAAGACACAAGATACCAACATTAGTATATTTGGAACTGTATCTAAATTAACTTTAGAGGAAAGTTCACCCATTTTGGGTTCACATTGCAACTTGATCAGTACCAGTATTTAGCTCCAGCATCATGTAATTCAGTCTTATGGGAAGAAAATTCTTCATAAAGACTATCCAAATTAAAAGCTGAACAAATTTCAGTAAATTTCAAGGATCTTCAAAACTAGAAAGTGTAACATCTTTCAAATGTAAAGCCTGTATTTTCTTAAAAATATTAACATCACTGAAGTCATAAACCTTTTCCAAATAATTTCTTGCAACATTGTAAAAGCTGTTTAGGTTAGATTTCACTTTATTCGAAGGTTTGGAAGGAGTTGATCTGTTAATGACTTAACTTCCTCACAAATTAAGTAGGACCTCAGTTTTGACAGTGTATCATAAGTTCCAACTATGGTAAGTTCATTTTTTCAAGTTCAAGTACTGCTCCATTAATAACTTTAGAGACATTACTAAAAAAATCTGATGTGTTACACTCACATGACTTTCTCTACTCTTATACAAACTATTTTTACAAACACTTATTCTCCATATGCTTCATGTTAATCGAGATATCGATATGTCAATCTTATTGCTAATTTTCTTGTAGATGCAAGGGGAATATGTAGGTTTTAAGCGATAGTCATTCCTTTAAGCGCTGGTTGCTATGTGGCGCATTCCATTCTCTTTGCATGTCCAAAACATAAAAAAAATGAGTAACGAATTTGAGAAAAAGTATAAGTATTGGAAAATTTAAGGGAATAACAAGCAATATCTCGAAAACGGTTAACTCAACAAAAAAAATGTATATGACAAATTGTGTATTTTAACGCGATCTACATTTTTTGTGTAGTAAAATTCTGTCTATCTCTTATGGTTTACCAGTTATGCAAAAGTCATTCACAATGAAGAATACGTTTGGAGACATTCCCAGAAAATTCGAGATGTACATTTCATTTGTCATGAAAATATCTTGAACATATGATATTTTAATCAAACGTTAGAGCCATTTTTGAGAAAATTAAAATTTTCGAATAATGTTCCATGTAAAGGGTAGTCTGGGGTGGGGGGATTTTCTTGAAAACCTTGGTGTCACATCTCTGGAAGATACTGAACCTAAATACGAAGTTTGGTGCTTATCCGACTGTTCGTTTCTGAGTTATGCTGTTCACAGACAGAGACACACACACGGACATGTTTCCAAAAATGCTTTTTTTGGATTCAGGGGGTCTCAAAACATGTATTTCCGGTGAAATCTCGGTATCAAATTTTTGGGTGGAATACAATACTTCCCCTACTTACTATAAGTAGTAGAGAAAGTAAAAAAGGCAGATAAAGCTTTAAAAGGATTTCTTTATCACAGTGTCTGCATTTCCCTGAAAGTATTGCTGTAGAAATTTGGGACAATCTGATAAACTTTTAAAATAACTAGTTATTCCATTCCAATTTTGTAAAAGCTTGTCTACAGCTTTGCCTAAAGACCTTTGCGAACATGTGTAAGAACTTTAGAAAATTCTAGGGTAGATATCAACTGTGACCTTCTCTTAGCCAAAGAAGAAAAAATGGCTGTAACACCTTAAAAAAATGAAGTAAATGAAAAAATATAAAGGATGTAAAAGCATAACATTTATTAATAATATTAGTTTTATTATGATTATTATTATTAATAATAATAATACCATTGCAATTTGCAGTTTCCCTTCGTTCCAATGAAAACTTTTACCCATTACTCCTTTTCTAAGTTCTACCAGCCTTGCTGGAAATTTGTCTTACCTTCCAGTGAACATGTTCGTGGGGTTCAAAGTAATGCAGGCAGACTGGAAATATCTTCCTGTCCCCCTTATTGGAAGCATTGGTTGCCAATGAGAAGAAATGTTTCGTTTCCTCAGAAGAGGATAAAATCTTCATAAAGTTATTCACGCATTTTGGTGCTAATACATTTTTCATAAATATAAATAATAAAATGTTTTATTGTCTATAGACTTCATATGAGTTTCAGACATTGTCAAGGAATCTACATTTACAATATTCACCTATTTACATATTTTCTGTATAGTACATAGTATTTACATTTTCACATTACAATAGATTTCTATTTACATAATAAGCTAAAGTTTGTCTAACCTATATAAACATTTGTGTGTTAGGTATGTTTTAAGTTCGCTTTTAAATCTCTTTCCTTTGTGTAATTTAACAGTCATTGGTAGTTTATTGTATAAAATCAGTCCTTTGATTAACAGATCCTTACACGTTGATTTGAGGTTAACTTGCACTCTGTGGTAATTGTCCTTACCTCTAGTATCATGGCTATAAAGCATAGTGTTACATAACCAATTATTTTCTTTCTATATTGCTATAACTATTACCTTATAAAGATATAATCCTATCACAGTAAGAAGTTTATTTTGTCTGAAAACATTTCTACATGAGTCTGTGTTAGTTAGACCATATATACATCGTAAACATTTTTTCTGTAATACTAAAACCCTACTCATGTTAGAAATACTGGTGCTTCCCCATAATTCTATACCATAGGAGATATAGGGGTAAATGATTCCAAAGTATAAAATTTGTAGCAATTTTTTTTGTCTAGGTACAATGATAGTTGTCTTATTGCATATATGTTGGAGCTGATTTTATTACATATGTAGTCAACATGAACTTCCAAGTTAGTTTATTTATGTGTATGCCCTAAGAATTTGTGGTTGTCGACTTTTTCAATTTTATTATTATTTAAAAATACAGCAAGATCAGCTTCTTTATTCACTTGCCGATGTTCAAATAGGATAAGTTTACTTTTCTTAGAGTTTACTTTTAGATTAATGCTTTTTAGATAGTTTGACAACTGTTTTATGGAGTGGGACATTGTTGCTTCTAATTGATTATGAGATTTATCAAAATAAATCATAGATGTGTCATCTGCATAAGATGTAACAGTGTCGGTCGTATAATCCAGCAAATTATTTACATATATTAGGTATAGTAGTGGCCCCAGAACAGACCCTTGTGGTCCATTATTTCCAATTTTTCATTACTACTATGCTCCGCATACACCTTTGCCCAAGTTTCCGTTTCTAGTAAATTATTAAGCTTATTTATATTCTCTTCGGATATGTTCAAGAATCACGTCTTCATTATAAGTTGCAACAAAATCATATATATGTATGTGTGTGTATATATATATATTTATTTATTTATTTATTTCCATAATGCTATACAAAATTCTTACAATTTTTAATACATTACTTTGAGTTGCTATTTTTTCTTTCTTTAGTCCATCATGCATTTTAACACTGTGGTTATTTATGCATGGTGGGTCATAACAAATTCATGTTGCTTTATTTTTCTAAACCATTTTTCTCTTACTCTCCCCATATATTCTATTCTTTTTATATCCCTCTCCTTTTGTATTTTCATTATCCTAACTTTTAATACTTCTTTGTTAACATTCTCCCATTCTTTAGGTAAAAATTGATTTCTTCACATTCAATTATATAATGCCTCTCCACAAAGAGGACACCTATTCAAATTCGTTCCCTTCGTATCTCCCCTTAGCCATGTGCACTTAACCTAGACCAGGCCCATATACTGCATGGTGGTCATAGAGATGGAAGTTATTTACACTTACTGAGTAGTAACTTGTTTTTATATTTGTAAATGTGGTCAGTAATAGTAGCAGATTGTGCGGTCACCCTTGTTGGTTCTTTTACCACATCATGTAGGTTGTAGGATTTTATTAATACTCAATTTATGAACCCATTCTATAGCTTGGAATTTGACATTATTTGCAACATATATTGCAACGCCACCACTCTTATGTTTATGTCTACAGAAACTGTTAGCTAGTTTAAAATTTGGGATCTTACATAGGTTTATATTACTGTCCCTGAGCCCATGTTCTGTAATTACAGCTACCTGAGGTCTTACCTCATCTAAAACTACTTTTAAGGCCTGCATTTTTTTACTCAGATACTGAACATTTTGATAAAATGCTGTAAATATTTTATTTACGTGAAGTCTTGTTTCCTCCAATGCTGGGGGTTTTCCGACATCTGAGTACAATGTATATTGCCTATGTAGTCGACTGGAATCTATTGCCTGGCCAATCATCTGCACAACATACCTTTTGCCTCTAACATTTAAATGAAGCCCATGGGCAGTGTGCATATTCTATTCCAGTTTGCTTACATCTATTAACTCTACAGTATTACTAGCACAGATGGATTTTATGAGTTTGTTGGTTTTGCGAATTTCCTGATTTACACAAGATGTATACAGTATGAATAATGAATAATTTGTATGAGCACTAAGTTATTACATATTTAGACTGCCTTCTCTATTTAGCCCTGGCCACTAAGATGAGCAGTCATTGTGAATTACAGTTACATGTTGATACATTTAGTAGTTCTTATATTTATTTGTATTTACAATATTTTTTCTCTTTTAACCATCCATATCCATTTATTTTTTACTTTCATTAAGTAAGTCATACCTGTTTATATTACTGTCCCTGAGCCCATGTTCTGTAATTACAGCTACCTGAGGTCTTACCTCATCTAAAACTACTTATAAGGCCTATATTTACCACTATAGTCTTTCCTTGGATCACTCCTGAGGATAACACTTCTTGAAGTTCCAACACTGCGTGATGAGCTTCATTTTTGTACACATCGTTTGCTCCAGCCATGAGAACAGTAAACTCTTGATTTATCCGTATCTTCCCTGGCAGCCTTAATCACGTGAAGTTCTGTGTTTGGAAGTGTGTGCCCCGTAGCGTACATGTATCTCATTAAACAATGGTGCTATTCTTCGTGTGTGGCTGTCTCCATATATTGCTGTATGATTTCGCCTCCTTTTTCCTTTGGTATTCTTATCTTTCCATTTTTCTTTATCGAGATCTACTGCATTAACCTGTTCCACCAGTATGCTATAGGAATTCGATAATGCTACAATTTCACTTTTCTTACATGTGCTTTTGACTGCCTTGTTTTGATACTGCCAACTATTCAACTGCATTTCAACTTGATCTTCTTTGCGATTTGTTTTCAGTTCTTGGTTTTCTTTTTTTAAAATTTCAATTTCCCTGTAGGCTATCTTCAAGTCATTTTGCATTAACTCAATCTTTTGCAGGGAAGCAATTTGTTCCTTTTCCCGCATCACGCCATTTACCCCACGTGGTGGATTATACTCGTTATACTTTAATATATCACTGAATAGCCAATTGTTTGTGTTTTTTAATTGATTCATACGCTTTCACTCACATTACCTTTAACACTCATTTCATGTCAGTTTCTAAGGTTATAACTGCTTTTATCAGAACCTTTTGCGGAATCACAACACGTCTGAACTTTACCGGTTGCCATCTTGTTATCATCAAAGCTTCCACTTTCGTTCGCCCATAACTTAATTTTGACGCAGTTGGCGAGTCATTGGTGAAACATGCATGATTAGTTTCATGTCACAATCAAAACTGTTATAGCTTAGATTATGTTTGACATTGTGATAGCAGAATGCTAATTCAGCAACAATGGCACTATTGACGTCATCTTTCCCTTCTTAAACATAAATTTTGTTTTTTATAATTAAACAGACTGGAAGTGGTACACAGTGAAGCGAAATGAAGACTTATTAAAGTAACATTGGGTGGAAAGTAACACTTACTGCTTCACTAACTTTTAACTTACACGGAGAACATGTTTCACAGACGTCTGCATCATCAGCTACATTCGACTGTCGGAATAATTGGATGTGTTCCCTCTGGAATGTTGAGGCTCTCCTACTGGACCTCTGATGAATCTAAGGACTGGGTCATCTTCAGCGGAGATTTCAAAATTCATTAGCATTGACTCAAGCCACAACATTGAAAACAGTGTCCATCCTCTGAAACATGTACAAAGACCAATTGAACTTGAAACCTGGGAGATTTTCTTGAAAAAAACCTTGGTAGAAATGAGTTGTTTAAATAAGGAAGAAAAGGTGCACAGTATGCTTTTAAAATAGGACAGCACTTCAGACCTTCAAATATGGGAAATCCCATATAATATGCGACACCTGGCATCCATAGCTTATTAAAGACTTGGCTTAAGGACAACAGCAACCTGACTGTCTCTCCCTAGTTTTGGACACGAGTTCATAACTGCTCCCAATCCCTTTACCACCCACAAGGACTAACCATTAAATGGTAATGTGATTCCACCCAGAATATGAGTAAAGTTCTTTCAGCTGTGAAATTTCTGATGTTTGAAAAACTATTCTTCTGTAAAATGTCAATAATACATACTGTATATATTCAGTGTAAACACAAGAACATAACTAAATAAAGATGCAAAGTACAAAAAAACTAATGCCATAAATTTAAAAAAAACCTAAAAATGGAAAATGGCATAACATGACCAACAAATGACCTGAATATGCATTTTCATAATCTGGGCAAACTAAATTAAATTGAGTTTTATTTATGGATGCTCTTTAACTACTGCGGTTCTTAGCATCTCATTCTATATTAGGCATGAAAGACCGGAAATTATGCTCAGGCTTGGGGTTCTTTTATGTACCATAGATTTAGGACACAGGACCACTGACTTAACTTCCCTTCTGAAGGAAACCACGCTAAGGATTTTTGCACCTGAAAATCTGCTGTCACACACACACACACACACAAAAAAAAGGCTATGCTAATCAACTTGGGTTGCCAGAACTAGGTAATGGGAGATTGGAGGAATCCCAGACCAACTTAACACACAGTTCATTATATCCGTATGTTTTTTTGCACCCAAGTATGCACATTAGCAATGCCTATGATGTGATAATTCAAAGATGACATGCCATGACAATCCGGGTATAATTTTGATTATGTCTAAGTATTTGCACAGAATTTATATGCTTTGGCACTTTGAAGCAGTCAGCTTGAATATTAATGGTTGCATGCTAGCTTTACTCATGGTTGTAATGAAGTAAGTAGAAAAGTAAGCTTTTGTAATAAGAATGGTTTGCAGAAGATACTGCAAAATAAGTTATGTGAATGTAATTTATCAATTTTTCTTATAGTACAATCCTGATTAACTGCTATAATGGAGGTGTTGTGTTGTGTTGACAGTTAACTGAAAATGTCTGATAGTACATCTTAATATGAACACTAGATTTAATAAGCAATTCGAAGCAGGTATTAGTAAAAGGGTAAAAAATAATTTCTTCAACTTGCTAAAACGGAAATCCAATGGAGTGGATAAGGAGTTTCATGTATTGTATATTTGCATATCACAAATATTGTTGTTTTAAAACTCATTTGTGTCATCAACTTTACCTTGAGCATATATATATATATATATTTTATTGATAAACTGAGACAAAAAAAATTGAATAACATTGAAATACGTTAAACAAATCCAACGAAAAAGATTGACTTCATAACAAAAATACTGTGATAATGCAAAATATATAACAAAAAGGGAAAATTTGAATTATATGAATTTGTTTTACGATTGATAGCAACCAGCTGATCGCTTAAATAAACAACATTCAACTGCTAGGATTGTTAGAAAAATTTTCACTAGGAATGAGGCACATACAGGGACAGCGAAAGAAACGTTATAATTTGCTAAGCGAATAACGAGGTATTGTCATAATAAATAATGAAGAATTGATTATTGTAGTACAAAGAGAGTCTACAAGAAATTAAAGCATAAATGTAAATAAATATTTGATTCAGTTAGTATATATTGTTGGCCGTTAAAGCATATTGAAAAGTACAATTAAACACAGTATAGTGAAAATTCATTAATTGGATTAATTATTTAAATAATAAATACCTTACCTTCCAAACACAGCAAATCTGAGATAGGCAATGTCACAATTAAGAGGTAGCAGAATTTTAAGTTTACCTTAAAATATAACAGACAAAAAGAAACATTTAGATATTCTACCATACACGTTGCACACTGGCTAGCATTCACAACAATTATGGAATAAAATTTGATGCAACTTAGTCAGTTCTGCCACGCTAGAAATAAATTGTCATAGCAAATGTTTGAGAGGTGTAGTAAATTTAAACTGAGTGTTTCTTAGTACATAGCATCTGTATGTATAAGAGCCAGCAGTGACACGCACGCCTCCTCATTACACAAAAAAACTCCCACGAGTCTAGTTACATTTCTTGCATATTTAGAAAACTGGCAATAAAGGTGATTGTTGTCTGCAGGGCAGGGTGACAGACTTTTGTTCCATAAAACCAATACAAGTGTATATGCACAAGTGTCTGTTTTGTAGGGACATTGCTAAGCAACGGAGCACCAGTACTTACTTGGCCATGAATACAACCTTAGGGGAGAGCTGAGTGGTGAGGGGTGCTACAGTTAGCAAACACTGTTCTACTCTCAAGGCTGTGGAGGGCGGAGACTGACCAGCACCTGTAATTGAACTCTTCTTAAAGGACTATAGTGCATCTGTCAAGATATAAAAACCATTGTGCATGTACAGTTGAAAGCTTAGCCTTGCACAAGGCACCAAACAATTGCGGTTGTTGATGGATCTATTGGCTGCATTCCATTCCAAAACAACTTAAAGGCACATTTATATGGGTCAAGAGGATGGTTGTAATTTCTCTCTTAACTGGGTTGAGAAACGTGGTAAGAGTGTATGCATGAAAACGTTTTATAGGTTCGAGAGAACACGACCCTAGTCAACATGGAAACACTCTTAGAACAAGGTATTGCTATTGTGACCGATTTGCTTTGTAAGGAACTGTGTTCAGTTCTAAAGAATCGTCAGAGGAGGAGAAGAAAAGTGTGGATAAAACGGCATAATATATTGGAGAGCTCTAGTACTCTGCAAAGAACTAAAAACACAAGATCCAGTGGTATATCATAATTTCTTTAGACCAAGTGAAACATAGCTAACTCACTTGCTTTGGAAAATTGAAAATAATAGTAAAAAGTGTGACACAAATATGAGAGAAGCTCTTCCAAACAAAATAAAATTGACAATGACACTCAAGATTCCTGGCAACTGAGGATTCTTACCCTGGAATGTATGTTTCGTGTCCCAAGGAGCTCTATTTGTCGTTTTATACCTGCAGTATGTGATGCCATTTATGAAGCTCTGATAGTCATGTAAGAAATCATCACTGTCTTGCCGTCCATCGAGATGACATGCTTACAACACTCGGTTTAGTCTTCACATGACTATTCAGATCTGACACTGCTAGCTTTTATAAACTGGATTGAGAAAGGAGTGGTCTTGATCCTGATAACGTGCTCGGACTGTTTACACAGGGCGAGAACAATTTCGTGGCTATCATTGTGTGGACTTTCAACCGTTTTCTCGACCCATGTAAATGTACTTTAATTTTGGTTGCATACAGGAAGTTTTCATTACAGACACACACACAAGATGGTTACGGAGCCAATTAACCAAGTGACAGATAATCAGGGTTTTACTTATGTTAAAACATTCTGTGACTATTTAAGATGAATATTTGTTGTTGTGTAACAGCTGTAATCGATGTGCTTGTAGGATTCTCAGAAGGTCTGCACCAAGCAGGTGTGGCTGAAAGCTGCTGGGCAATTGAGAAAGAAGAAGCTGCAGCACATGCATTTCGTCTTAACAATCCTGACTGCACTGTTTTTACAGAGGATTGCAACATTCTTCTTAAAATGGTTATGAATGTATGTATTATATTTTTATTCTCCTTAACATAAAATACAACTACTTGCATATTTTAACATTAAGCACACCTACAGTTTTGTATGGAAAATGTACTTACTAAAGTGATTTAACTGAAATTCTATACTAGTAAAATGCTACAGTTCATAAAGCAAATTAATTGTAACAACTGAGCATAAAAACAAAAGGAATATATATATATATATATATATATATATATATATATATATGCTGAATTAATTGCATGTGTTTACATTCTTGCCAAATTTTAGTTTGCCATTAAATATATGGGAGCGGAGGCCTTTTTATGAGCATACGACAAAGGAGTTGCTTTTATGGCTTTGTGGACAGACCCAAACTGTCACACACTTTCACTACAGACATGACAAACCATTAAATTCTATTCTATTATACCGGGTGATTTTAAATGATGGACCCATTTTATAAACTTTGTATTTATTAAAGTATAAATCCAACATGAACCATCTTTATACCAATAAACAGAGAAATTTTCAAAGTTTCATTTAGCACATTATAAATGTTCAATGTGTCCACTGTTTGCTGCACGGCAAGCATTTACACGATAGCCAAACTCGTCCCAAACACGAGCAAGCTTATCTTCTGTTATTGAGTGCACGGCAGCAGTGATACGGTTCCGCAGGTCATCCAGAGTTGTAGGTACAGGCAGGACGTAAACAGCTTCCTTAACATAACCCCATAAGAATAGTCACATGAGGTGAGGTCGGGAGATCTCGGTGGCCAGAAGTGTAGAGCCAGGTCTTCATTTATTCTGCGACCTATCCAGCGCTGAGGAAGGGATTCATTCAAAAAGGCTCATACATCGGTGTGCCAATGGGGCGGAGCTCCATCCTGTTGGAAAATGAGTTCCTGTGAATCTTCCATAATTTGCAGGAACAGCCATTGTTCCAGCATGTCCAGGTACATTATTCCAGTTACAGTTTTTTCTCAAAGAAAAATGGTCCATAAACCTTCGTACGGGATAAGGCACGGAACACGTTTACCTTCGGTGAGTCTCTTTCATGTTGCAATGTTGAATGTGTATTTTGTAAACGCCATATGCAAACATTGTGTCTGTTGACTTTTCCACTAAGGTGGAAAGTCCCTTCATCGCTAAAAATGATTCGCTGTAGAAACACGTCATCCTCCATCATTCCTAGCACATAACCACAAAATTCGAGATGCTTCTCTTTGTCTTTAGGTTTAAGAGCCTGCACAAGTTGTAATCGGTAGGGCTTGTACAGCAAACGCCGTCTCAGAACTTTCCATACAGTTGGTTGGAGTATTCCAAGTTCTCTTGTAGCTCTATGGGTAGACTTAAGTGGACTGCGAACAAAACTGTCTTCAATCCGTCTGACGTCCTCTTCTGACACATGTGGTCGGCCTGTGCTTTTTCGTTTACACACACTTCCAGTCTGTTTAAATTGCGTAAACCAACAGCTAATGCTTTTTCTAGTTGGTGGTTCAATACCGAATTTGCTACGAAATGCCCGCTGCACTACAATTTGTGAACTCAATAAAGCAAAAAACCTTGTGCTCCACAGTAGCCATCTCACTACGTACTGACAGTGAAACGCAATGGCGCCCTATTGCACGAGCACTCTACTGGCCGCTTGTAAAACCATCACTGCCCTCTGAAAAATCTTTCAAACTTCCTCTTTTCTATGTTATACAGATTGTTCATGTTGGATTTGTGCTTTAATAAACACGAATTTTATAAAATGCGTCCATCATTTAAAGTCACCTGTATTGTAACTTAACATTTCAGACTGAATGGTATGCAGTGTTATGATAGACCAGAGCTTATCTGTGTGTCTAGCCACCATGATCATGCTCCCCCTTAACTGGGTTGCAACAAAATGTATAGCACCACTAGTGACGTCTAGTAAATGGTATACAGTGCTATGAGAGACCAGAGCTTATCTGTGTATCTATCCATCATGATCTCCCTTCAGTGGTCTACAACAAAATGTATAGTACCACTAGTGACCTCTACTAAATGGTATACAGTCCTATGATAGACCAGAGCTTATCTGCGTGTCTATCCTTCATCATGATCATGGTCCCCCATTCACTGGGCTGCAACAAAATGTATAGCCCAGTAGTGACCTCTAGTAAATGGTATACAGTGCTATGATAGACCAGAGCTTATGTGTGTGTCTATCCTTTATCATGATCATGGACCCCCTTCAGTGGTCTGCAACAAAATGTATAGCACTACTAGTGACCTCTAGTAAATGGTATACAGTGTTATGTTAGACCATAGCTTATCTAATTTTAGCTTTATTTATGGACGCTCTTTAGCTACTGTGGTCCTTAGCATACCATTCTATATTGGGCATGAAAGATTAGTAATTTTGCTCAGAGACCTCTTTATCAGGCTTGAGGTTCTTTTACGTGCCATAAATCTACGACGCAGGACCACTGGCTTTACTTCTGTTCCGAAGGAAGCCATGCTAAGGATTTTTACGCCTGAAAAAATCCATTCCCCCTCCACTGAGTTTGAACCCACGACCTTGGGAACTAGAGGCTAGCACAGTACCACTAGTCCACGTAGGACGACTTAGCTTATGTATGTACCTATCCTTCATCATGATTATGATGCCCCTTCACTGGGCTGCAACAAAATGTATAGCACCACTAGTTACCTCTAGTAAATGGTATACAGTACTATGATAGACCAGAGCTTATCTGTGTGTCTATCCTTCATCATGATCATGGTCCTCCTTTATCAGGACCTCCACAAAATGTATAGCACCACTAGTGACCTCTAGTAAATGGTATATAGTGCTATGATAGACCAGAGTTTATCTGTGTATCTATCCATCATGATCATGGTCTCCCTTCACTGGGTGCAACAAAATGTATAGCAGCACTAGTGACGTCTAGTAAATGGTATACAGTGCTATGATAGACCAGAGCTTATCTGAGTGTCCATCCTTCAACATGATCATGGTCTCCCTTCACTGGGCTGTAACAAAACGTATAGCAGCACTATACACCCGCCGCTGTAACGTTGCACTTGACAGTTCGTGTGGCTTCGCGTAAGGTTGGCTACATCGTGGTTGCGACGTTGCCAGAGTGGCTAGTAAACAACAACAGCTGATTGTTCTCATTTCTATCGTGTCTAAGCCGCATACAAAAAGCGTACGTAAGTAGCGAACGTCAATGAATAATAACTATTTCGTATTATTATTGTTAATTGAAAATAACTCTGCATAAACATTGCAGCGTATGTAGAATAAATTACGCACTTTTGACAATATAGAAACAAAATAATACAAACTTCCTGCTACAATGAGGAGAAATAAAACAAATTATAAGCATGCTATAACAAAGTTATTTCCACTCACCCATTTAAAACTGCAATGGCTCAATTCCATCCAAATCCCCGTTGAAAATTTTGTGCAAAAACACGCTTCGCGCCACTACAATGTGTGTCTTTTCCAGCAGCACTTTCCTTCCATTCAGTTTTTTTTACCGAAAGCCAATATCCTTCAGCACCGTTTTCAGTGATGTTTTGCCCCCAGTGAACAGCTCTGCTTCTCTAAACGATATAAGAAGCTTTGGTATGGTCGGATACTCCTTTCTATGATAATAGGCATAAATGTGTCTACGTATGGCGTCTAATTGGAAAGCATCAATATTTGTGACTGGACGAGGCTGCTTTCTTTTCTTCCCTGGAGTTGATAGAAATACCTGTTGTGTTCCAGATGGTTCAGGAATTTTGTCCTCTTTCTCTTGTAGTTTCACTCCTTTGTGAATAACAGTTCTCGTGCTTAATTCAAGAGCTGCTGCAGTTCGTTGTACGGCTTTATCAGCAGGAATAGAGGGATTTCCGTGAAGCTTCACGTACTCCTTTTCCTGTTCAAAGTACTCCCGGGTTTTCCTTAATAGTTCCAATGCCTGACTATTAAGTGGCACACCTCGGCGCAAAGGATTTTCACTTTGTGAATCATCACTCAGTGATCGGCGTCGTTTTTCCAACATTGTCGCACTTAAGTTTTGTTTAAATAAATAATATGAATGAAATATATATAAAATAGATAAATATAAATAAATAAATGTATAAACGAACAATAACAAAACTATCAAACAATAACCACAAATCTAAATAACAATGTAGCTTGCAAAGAACAACTCGACGCTCTGCTAGAGATTCACAAACTGAAGCACATGGTTGGGAATAGTTACATCCGGCAACAGAGCCGATTCTAGTTCCGGTTCCGCTTTGTCATCGACCATCCGGAATGCTGCCTTGTGATTGGCTTAGGAAGTCAAACTGTTGAAGCTTTTCATCTGTTTTTTCGCGAGTGTACCAACTTAAACGCTAGCTGTCAAGTGCAACGTTACAGCGGCGGGAGTATAGTGACCTCTAGTAAAGGGTGTACAGTGCTATGATAGACTTGAGCTTATCTGCGTGTCTATCCTTTATCATGATCATGGTCCCCCTTCACTGGGCTACAACAAAATGTATAGCACCAATAGTAAACTCTAGTAAATGGTATACAGTGCTATGATAGACCAGAGCTTATGTGTTTGTCTATCCTTCATTATGACCATGGACCCCTTCCGTGGTCTGCAACAAAATGTATAGCATCACTAGTGACCTCTAGTAAATGGTATACAGTGCTATGATAGACCGGAGCTTATCTGTGTGTCTATCCTTGATCATGGTCCCCCCCTTACTGGGCTTCAACAAAATTTATAGCGTGCACACCAGTGACTTCTAATTACCGGGTGCAAACGTTCAGTAATTGTTATGGTGAATTGTAAAGTCAACTCCTAAATCATTTATTTGATTCATGTTCTGCAGTTTTTGTGAACATTTACAGCACTGAATGTTTGAGGCATTCAAAATATCGTGTCATCACAAAATTATTAGGCTTTGCAGTACAAGGGAACATTTATGCATTTTAGTTTCAGGAATTTTGCTAGTATGGAATCAACTTGGTGCTCTCGATTACTGCCCTTGACGTTTAAATAAAGAACATATCTCTCGTTCAGCTTCCTAACCTTTTGGTTCTATTTCGGCTAGTGTAAAAAGAGAATTTCTGTAAAAGTCTTTTCATAATTGCGCTTTGCTGTGTGTTTTTCATTTTAAAAAAAAAGAAATGAAAGAATTATAGGAAGTGATTTGAATATCTGCTATGTAATCATCCAACACGAATGAGTTACTAACAACACTTTTTAAAATTAAATTTATCCTTTGGTAAAAGAATGACAAGTTTTTAGTGTTGTTTGTTGGTAACAATTTTCTATGTTGTAGTTATTAAATGACCATCAACCAAACGTTCACCTTTGTTTTATGAGCTTATGTGTTCTCTAGGGCATTACTGTTATTGTATTCCAACTGAAACTTCTATATTGAAATTTCACCAGAAATATATGTTTTGTGGCTTCCTGACAAAAAAAAGAGAACATTTTTAGAAAAAACAAGTCTGTGAACAGCATAAACCAAAAACAAAGTGTGCAATAAGTGCCAAACTTGAAATTTAGGTTCGGTGGTATCTTCCATAGATGAGACATGGAGACTTTCAAGAGAATCCCCATAATCCAAACTACCCTTTAGATAAAAGATTTTTTAAAAATGTGTTATTTTCTCAAAAATGGCTTTAATGATTTTGATTAAAATATCGCATATTTAAGAATTTATGTGACAAACTGTATATCTTGAATTTTCAGGGAATACAGTAGAATCTCATTAGGACATTTTTGCAGGTACCTAAGGATTTGGACGTCATAGACAGGAAAACGTGTTAACGAAAATGCAAAATATGCAATTTAAGAACATAGTTGTGTACTAAAATCTAATAATTAAATCTCCATGGGTAATTGAAATCGATTTTGAGTACTATCCGTGTTGAATTCAATATGTGTTCAAATGGATTTGGATACACAAAGCCTGAGAATAAACAATTCAAGCTTTTATGTTGGTCAACTTGGATTTTTGAGGTTATGAATGTTTTTGAGAAAATAAATTGCAAATTATGGAAGCGACAAGAGTGGCTTTGCTGTGCGTTTTATTACACATGTGATAACAATTTCCGCTAAAAAAGAAAAAAAATTATGAGTCTGCATCATGTTACGAGTACAATAGGCAAATGTATCTTTGGTGTATTCAATACGATTTGAATACGGTAAGTGTTTCCATGCAACAAATTTCATTCTGAGCCTCTTCTGAGCCTATTTTCCAAGAGGAAAGTTTTGTTTTTGCATTTTTCCCTTCTTTAAAAGCAGTTTTAATCAATTTAGGTTTGCTAACAATTGCGTTTAAGGTTGATGGAGGAATGTTTAACTTCCGCACTATATCCACATGTTTCATATTTGGATTGTGATCTATTTCAAGGATTTTCAGTTTTTCACTATTGTTTATTTACTACACTTTCTTTTTTTCATTGCAAATGAAAAGTTAAACTACAATCTACGTATGTTTGGTCAACACTCAACAGTAGAAACTATCGTTGGCGTTTACCACCCCAAGGTAAAGCATTCTCTATCCCGCCCACACAAATCGTGTCACACAAATATTTACATACATGCATGTGATTGGCTGCCGGTATCCACCCCGTGACCGAGGATTGACCAAAGTAGCAATGAGGACGCCAAACTTTGAACGTGTTAAGCACCTTCTCCCACTAGACCGATCAAGGATTGACCAAAACAGTGAATGAGGACGTCCAACTTCAAACGTACGTAGTAAGCGGGACCGAGAAAACGCACTAAGCAAACGTTATTTATTACATTTGGTGATTTGGTACCGGGACTTTTATAATTAAACGTAATACATGGGAAAATGTGTTAATAAGGAACGTGCTAACGAGATTCCACTGTATTCTGTGAAGTCCTCTTCCTTCTTAATGAGTTTTGTATAACTGGTAAAGCATAAGAGATACCCAAAAACTGTAGATCTCTTTAAACATAATTTAATCAAATAACCATCTGCCATTTCCAAGATATCCATTGTTATTGGTTTGACTTTTTTAATTAAAGTGCTGCCACTTTTAGATGCTGTTAACAAACTCTTAACATGGTTTAGAAAAAAAAGCACTCAACCACATCCTCATTAATAAACCTCATAAATGAAATTTCTTAAATACTTGATGAAAGCCAACATACGTGAGCATTAATGTACGATAATTCATAGCCACTTGACTGTGTAAACCATGAGATATGGCAAAAAAAGAACTGAATTCCTATGGTATAAAGATTAAAACATTTGCCTGGTTCAATTCTTATTTAATGAATCGTAAACAAAAAGTAATACTAAATTATAGCAAAAAAAATTGCTAAATCAAATTGGAGAAATATAAAATCAGGGGTTCCGCAGGGAACAGACCCCTCCTATAAATACTGTATACAAACAATATAAAGGTAAAATAATCATGGTGCAGACAATACTTCCATCTTATTAAACTTTAGTATCATGTTTAATTCAAAATGGAAATGAAACCTTAATGGTACTAAAAATTTGGATTGACAATAATGGGCTAAAATTAAATATGACAAAAAGTGCTTTAATTCAATTCAAAATACATGCCAAAAGTAATAACATTACTAAATAAACAATTAAATAACATTAAACAACATTTCAAAAGACAGCAGAGACTTGATGAAGAATATAAATTAAAGGATAAAGATTATAAGAATATTAAACAGAGTTGATATACAAAAAATGCCAAGAAAGACTGCAGTGGCCTTGTTTAGGATAGCAGCTGGCCGCGATTGCCTTGCAGAACATCTCTACAAGATACGATACCTACCTACACACAAGTGCACTCTCTGTGAAGAAGATGTCATCCTGAACAAACAGCATCTCGCCAAATGCAAAGGCCTTAAAAGTGATAACTTGCAGTCTTTATATTGGGAAGCCAGAGGGTCAATGATGCAGTTGAATTAATCCCTAGTGCCGTTGGTGAACAACAACAGTAATAACACTACAGGAAGCCCTATATCTAGAGGTAGAGGAAAAATCTTACGGTTATATATAAATGAATATGTAAGGTGTGAGGAACACTTTCAATATATCAGCAAAAGACTAAACAGTGCTTTAATATGCATTATCTAACAAAAATTATAAACTTAGAAACTAGAAAGGCAGTATTCTACAGCTATTTTCATTCAGTCATGACAAATAGTATGATATTAGGGGAGCAGAATGTATTCAACATAACAGAAGAAAGAAAGAGAAAAAAAAAAATCATTCGTATTACGACACACGTCAGTTCCAAAAATTCTTACGGAAATTTATTTAGAAGAAAGTAAAGATACTTACCCTGCCTTCACAATGTCTCTATGAATTAGCCAAACATATGTATGAAAACTTTGATAAATACTATAATAAGTAGAATATACATAAGCATGAGACTAGAACTCAAAATTTGCCTAAAAGTTCCTTCCCACAGACTCACATTATTTGAAAAGAGTCCTTTCTATTTCGGAATGAAAATTTATATTAAATTGCCACAAAAATATGGAACAATAAAAAACAAAAATGTATTTCTCAATACATTGAAAAGGATCCTCCCAGAAAAAGCATATGATTCAGTAAAAGAATACATGGAAGGCAATCTCTAGGACCACATAAATAAAATGTGGTTATAGTTGGACATAGACCAATAATGTAAATATTTTTGTATAAGTTGGTATGTATAAATGCTTTTGTAATGTTTTAGTTACACAAAATTCTGTGAATTTGAGTCACCAGTTTACTAGGCTTTTGTCCAAATAATGTAGATGAATGTGACAAATAAAGTATCTATCAGTTTTTTATTGTTTAACAATAAAAAATTAAAACCCTTAATATATTTACCCAGCACTGAAGTACTTGCAATAAGCAGATTGCCTCTAAGTTTGTCATCTCGAGGGAGATGCCTTAGTAGGTATGTCTGGGAAACAACTTGAGTCAAATGGGGAATTCAATGTCCCACCAGCATGTTGTCACAGTAGCTCAATGGTTAGAGCAACTGCACAAAGAGCGGGAGAACCGTGTTCAAATCCTGGCTGTGCCGTTGAATTTTTCAGTTGACTCTATATTAAAAAAAATATCTATCAGTTGTTTCTTGTGATGATGTTTGGAAAGAGTATGAAATTTCTATGCTAGCCTATAGTGACCCAGTTTTTAAAGATTTCAGTATCTCCTCAGCCTCCTATATCCTAAATGAAATATGTAATGAAACGATTTCTGCAAATGTTTATCTCAATTAACTTGGAAGTGCAAAGAAAAAGAGGCTTTGGAAATATTAGAGCAGTGGCTAGAGAAAGTAATGTAAATATAACACATGAGATTTTTTTGTATTTACTGAGCACAATCTTGAAATGTTAGTTATTTGAATCAGATCCGGGCTTCAAGGATATTCTATGGGATCTGATATGAAACCACAAACAGAGATTATATTTAATCACAAAAATTGCAGTCTAAGTGTTGAAATAAAACTTGGAGTAACAATTTTTATGTGTAAAGTTATAATTAAAATAAATACTGAAGTTTATTGCCATAGTACAAGACAAAATAATATTCAGTTAATAAAGCCAGATTCCACAAAATGTGGCGCACAACTTCCAAGCATTATACTGTTGCAAAGTGAAATTAAAGCAGTGTTTAGGTTATGTTTAGACCTAAGTTACTTATTACATATCATACTAGCTCCATTGTAACCTTATGTGGCGATGTAAACAAAAACATGTGTATGAGTGCATCACCATTGGTTGGTTCAATCTTGTAACCCTTGCGGAAGAAAAATATAGTTCTGAGTCATATTTCACATTTTGCTTATACAGTAGAATCTCGTTAGTACGTTTTTGCAGGGACCTAAGTATTTGGACGTCATAGGCGGGAAAACGTGTTAACGAAAATGCAAAATCTGCAATTTAAGAACATAGGTAATAAAAATCTAATAATTACTACGTCTCCATGGGCAATTTAAATCGATTTTGAGTACAATTTCATACTGAATACGATCCGTGTTTCCATGTTAAATTGAATATGTTTAAATGGATTTGGATACACAAAGCCTGAGAATAAATAATTTAAGCTTTTATTTTGGTCAACTTGGATTTTTAGGTTATGAATGGTTTTGAGAAAATAAATTGCGAATTGTGGAAGCGGCAATAGTGGTTTTGCTGTGTGTTTTATTACACAGGTGATAACAATTTCTGCTAAAAAAGAAAAAATTATGAGCGTGCATCGTGTTACGAGTACAATAGACGATATTATCTTTGGTGTATACAAGACGATTTGAATACGGAGGTGTTTCCATGCAATAAATTTCGTTCCGGTCCTCTTCTGATCCTATTTTCCAAGAGAAAAATTTTGTTTTAGTATTTTTCCCTTCTTTAAAAGCAGTTTCAATCAATTTAGGTTTGCTAACAATCGTGTTTAAGGTTGATGGAACTTCCGCACTATATCGACATGTTTTATATTTGGATTGTGATTACATCAAGGATTTTCAGCTTTTCACTGTTGGTTATTTACCTACTACACTTTCTTTTTTTCATTGTAAATGAAAAGTTAAAATACAATCTACGGTTGTTTGGTCATCACTCAACATTAGAAACTATCGTTAGCGTTTACTACGCCAAGGTAAAGCATTCTCTATTCCGCCCACAGAAATCGTGTCACACAAGTATTTAAATGCATGCATGTGATTGGCTGCCGATATCCACCCCGTGACCAAGGATTGACCAAAGTAGCAAATGAGGACGTCAAACTATGAACGTGTTATAATAAACGCCTACTCCCACTGTACCGATCAAGGATTGGCCAAAACAGCGAATGAGGACATCAAAATTCAAACGTAGTAGGCGGGACCGGGAAAATGCACTAAGCAAACATTATTTATTATATTTGGTGATTTGGTACCGGGACTTTTATAATTCAACGTAATACACGGGAAAACGTGTTAATGAGGAACGTGCTAACGAGATTCCGCTGTATTTACTGTGAAAATATAAAAATACGGCTCTGTTAAAAATGCAACAACCAAATAGTATAAAGAATCTCATTTTGTTTCATAAATGTAAAAGTAATTGAATGCACACACTTGAGCAGTCAAGAGGACAAGCATTCATTTTGTGCAGCATGGTCATTTCCATGCTATATTTGAAATATCCCACAAGGAAACCATTAAACAAATTATATTGAATGCATTTTGCAAATTGTGCGAAAAGTATGTGACATTAGCATCTGAAGTCGTTAATTCGTCAGCAGAGTTAACCGTGTTTCAGTGAAATAGTGAAAGCAGGCCAGCCCACAACACCTGGGTAAAACACAAATGACAAAAGCCTGTAGTAGAAGGTGAATGCAATGAATTTGTTAGGAGTGGTATTTGTCATAAGGTGCATAGCTTCTTTGAGGGGGTGTGGGGAGGAAGAGTCAGCAACCATTGCAAAAGTGCAAAGGCTGTAAACAGTGGCCCCAACCATGCTAAGCTTCCCTCTACCATTGCATGCTGAACCACATAGAAATGATGGAAGGGATTCGCCCGTTATCAGACTCCAATTGGGTATGTAAAATATTTATTTCAAAGTTTGCATGCCAGTACAACTTTTCAAACAGCATTTAAATCTGGGTCAAAGCATTTTGAATATTTTCCATGGAAACACCACCATGTCTTTTTTCCCCCTAAATGATATGCAGTTGTATAAGAAAGTTAAAGATTTGAGCAGATTTTCTTTTGATCTCATTGCAGTCATGTTAAGGAGTTTTATCACTTTGTGATGTGAAAAAGTGTAATACTCTAGCGTTTCCTATGAAAGTGCTATGTAAACATTGGAAAACAGCAAACAAAACAATACTGTTCTCATTGTTGACAGTATGCGTATGTTTGCTACAATAGTGCGACTATTCCTGCCAACTACAGGTGCTGGTGTAGTAATACATTTCTGCTGCTTTGTTTACATTGCTCCATATTCTTACAAAGGAATGAGTTAAAAAGGATAAATTTCAAAATAAAACTCTATACAGTAGAATAGTACTAGTGTAAGACTTGTTTTTATTTATTTGTGTTAAGCTAATACATACTGGAGCATAACAGGGCATTCAGCCCCCGATTCTTTGCCCGTCATACCTACCCAACTACATTTTATAATTCTTTAAAGCTATCAAAAAATGAATTAATAGCCAACAAAAAGTTATATTAACACATTGCCTTTGTACATTCAGTTCGATTTTTTCTTAACTTAAAAACTGACCTGTGCTTCTGCCATCCTTTCTAAAACTACCGCTTAACGCTATTTTCCTATCCACCTTAGCCATTTCTGCTCCAGATCTCCCTTCCCTACACAAATGTGGCACTGACTTTGTGGGATGTCCTTATTCCTCTTAATCTCCAAACATTTTGCTGTTCCCCCTTTGCTCATTATTTACATTATCAACGTATGTCTCCCTTTTCCCATATTTCCTTCATTGGTATATAATATACCAGAGACCTTTTTTCCATTATCCCACCAAAAAGTTCTTGGATTTTTATTTCTTCGCATCTCTTCCTTATTGTTTTCAAAAATTATTATTATGATTATTCTCTCCTCTCCTCCAGCATTCTCCCTCCCATTCACTTCCAGGTTCTTTCAGGTGCTACTAGTCCATTCAAAGTTCCTGATACTCTACACACTGCTTTAACAAATTATTGTTATGTAAATTCAGGATCCTAAGTCAATATTTCAGTGCTCATACCCTTCCTCAACACTCTTCCCACCTCCATCTGCGTTACTTGGTAAGCCCAATACTTCCCTACAAAACATCCTATGGACCATATCAATGGGTTTCTCCCCATCATGTAGTATTTTAGGTTCCATCACCATATTATAAATCACTTAACTTGAATGTTCAGCTTCTGAATACTGACATGGCTCCAGCCTTTTAATTGTGTTTACTCTTTAAATGTTGTTAGTGTATGTACTGCCCTGGTTAGAGCTCTAGCTCTTACTTTTCAGGGAGATGACACAAATGAAAAAGGTCAGTCTCTGCCAAAGAAAGGGGAAGTGGAACTTATGTGTGGAGGACCACCTTGCCAGGGATTTAGTGGGATGAACCGCTTTAACTCGCGACAATATTCACTCTTCAAGGTATGTAACAGTTATTAGTAATGATGCAACTTGTTTTAAGCTCATAAAAGATTACTGAAATAACCCTCCTATTCTGTTTTTCAGAATTCTCTGATTGTTTCTTACCTGTCGTATTGTGACTACTATCGTCCACGCTTTTTCATTTTGGAGAATGTGCGCAACTTTGTATCATTCAAACGCAGCATGGTCCTGAAGCTAACCTTGCGCTGTCTGCTGAGCATGGGATACCAGTGTGCTTTTGGAGTGTTGCAGGCCGGCAGCTATGGTGTGCCCCAAACAAGAAGACGGTAAATAACTTGCATGTGTCTGAATATCAAAATAACATGTAATAAATGAAAATGAAGTTAAAAAGCTTGAGGGACGTTTCACCAACCAATGTAATTTTAACATAAAGTTAAGACAGTTTAACATTATGTTAACATTGCTGCCAAGCAAGGAGTTGTTGCAGAGTTGCTATATTTTGGTGTTTTTTAATGCCATCCTTAACCGAAGGAGATTCATAATGAATTTGAAAACCTGCAACAACAGGAATATTCAAAGCAATACAGACTGTCCAAAGCGGTCATGAGCTGGGTTGTAGAGAAAATACGAGAGGGAAGCACGCCTCTTTCTCCTGTGCTACAAGTGTGTTAGGTAGGTGATAATGTTGTCATTTCCAAAGCCACTGTTTGAGAGTCTATCCGGCAGGTTTCTGAAGCAATTGCTTCAAAAGGTGACCAGCATTTTTGTTGGGGTCTGCTTGATCCTTAATCAGTGATTACATACTTTCAAGCACTTTGGTTTCAATGTAGTGTCTGCCACTAGTTCTAAACTGTTCTGAATGCTCTTTGCACCTGATATTTTTGGTGATATGTTTCATGTTAACAAAAAATTGCCACAGTTTCTTACTGGACCTGGGAGAAGTGCATCCAGTACAGTTAAATACCTTGCAATTTTCTCCCTGACTGCATCCTTATCCTTAAATTTAAGTCTCTCATTGGCTTTATTGCACTCAGTAATTTTATACTTAACGGACATTGGTCAAGTTCACTATGCACTGCCATGGTCATCGACATGCGAGCGCGTGGCCGCACAGTGCTGATCAAGGTTCAGCATGCTATTCAAGGTTAACGTTTAGTAAATTTGAGCGTCATCTTCTGTTTTAAACACCTTCTCAGTATACATCATAGAAGCAGTACATAACTTTTACTTTAAGTTGTCTTTTAATTTCATTAATATGTAACACACATTCTTTACTTGCAGTAAACTGCTCTTGGCAAAAAACATAAAACTCATATGACAGACTTTTACATTTCTTCACATAATTATACCTGCTCTAGTAATACACCTTAAAATGAATATAATATACTGAATATATCTGGAGTTTGTTGGTCTGTTGCTACTACAAAACAAAAATAGGGACTATAAAACACGACAAAATCCAAATTAGACAATTTACAATTGTAATAGGTGCACTAAATGTCCTATTTGGTTTGTTTTTATCTCTTAGATCATTCATAGTATGACCTTGGTCATAAGACAATTTATTCACCAGTTTCATACTTTTTTTTTTTTTCAATTTCACACTGTAATACGCTGACTTTGTTACTGAAAATGTTTATTGCATCTTTTGACAAGTGTATATGATTCTCCTCACCAGCATCTGGGTTTGTACCTGACAAGATTCACTATCACCATCAGAAAATTCAAATGATGATTAATTTTCAATCTCCACAAGCCATTTCAATATTTGCTGTTCTTGGCGTTCCATCTTGGAACGCTTGCTATTATAGCGAAGACTGACACAACGTAATATAATCCGACAATGTAAAGCATGTCAGTAATACGAATTCTTACCTCTGAATCCCAGGAAGAATGCCATGATAACCTGAGAATGTACTGCTAATGGTCTACTTGTGAGCGCTGGTACATGTGTTAATTCCTCTTTCATTTGTAGGTTAGTGAAATTTCAAACATCTCTGTACGTGAATTGGTGTCACCATCTTTTGAAAGGTATAAGTAGCCTCCATTGTTTTGTTTTGAAGGTAACTAACTTTCAAAATCAAAGTGAGCACAGCGCTCACATGCCAGGTTAACATTAGTTCCTGTGTTTCTAGATTTTTCACTTGACACTGTAACTCTGACCTCAATCAGGAAAATCACATGGCAATTGTATCTACTGTCCATTCCAAACCAGAGTTCCCCCTAAAGCATATGCTTCTGCTTGTCACGAATCTAAGAACACACTCTTATACCATGTAAATAGTTCCTTAATACACGTATTGTATCATGAAATATAAGGCAGGAAAGGTATAGAACTGCACATTTTGTTGAGGCTATCATAAGAACTCATTACTAAAGGTATTGATATATATATATACTAATTGTGAAGAGATTACAAAATATTATTTCCGTCTGCTATTTTACTATTGTTGAGAGTATCTTAATTACCAACTGTATGCCTGACTGACATTCTCTTGCATATACGAGAAATGCAGCAATGAATTCCCAGAGGTACTATCTGAGTAGCAAATAAACACTTTGCGCAACACAGGAAATATGACAAGTGAACAGTCATTCATAATATGGTAACACATGTATGCTCAGCTCAGACCAAATCTTGTAATTTAATCAGTTGGTATTTGATTTTTTATGGCAGAGGAAGGTGCATATACTGCGAATAAACTGTTCAAACACAAAGCAGGAAACCGTTAAAAAGTGGTGAAAAACAAACACTATATTCAACTCACTGTTAGATAAATACCCAACACTTGCATTCATGAATATTACAAAATGAACATCCAAGTGTATAGGTGTTTCGGTAAAAAGTATAACCAAAGTGTGCAGGGAATATAAACAGACATAATAGAAGAGTATAATAAAATGTGGGGACTTGTTTTGTGAGTGACATTGTTGTGGAATTGTGGGTAAGCTTGTCATTATTATTCAAATTTACATCCTGGAGGCAAGTTCAAATATTTTAAATTAATCCCAATGTTTGTAAATGGTAGTGATTAAGGTTATGGTCATTTTTTGTTTCTAAAGCTACCAAGTAAATAGTGGTAGTCTATGACTGTGGAATTCATTAGGCACGAAGAGCAGTGTCAATTTTGTTTACCTACAAATCTTATAAGTAATGTTAGTGTGGCAAATTTCACCAACGAGTTTTTTTGCTCTCATAAGTTAAGTCATTATGGAGTAACCGTTGGCAAAATCGCTTCTCAAAACTTCTGCATCATGTTATATAGATTTCTTTTATTACACCAGTAATTACGAGATGTACATGCTGGTACGAAGCACATTAGTCCCATTTTAAAATGGTTATATTAAAAATTAAATAGAAGCATACACTTCCCAGGTGGTCAAAACTATAAGTAGTTGCATATAAATTTCTTTTAAGCTTATTGCAGTGGAGTGTAAATTCACATTATAAATTATGCTTTCCTAAAAGTTTAGCAATTATTAATACCACATTGTTAAATTCAACAAAGAATAATTGTGTTAATAATGTAAGTGGTATTTAACATAAGAGTGCCATAACCTTCGGAATGCTTATTTTTATTTCAAGTAAAGCATTACATTGTCACATAAATATCACTGCAGTATGGCATTGCGTAATCAAGTTACGCCATGTTGCCAAATACTCCCACTTTTAAATGCAATTAACTAGTTAACGGTGCATTTAATTACAAAAAATTGTTGGAGGTTTTATTCATCTAAATCCACTCTCCCACCTCCCCCAGTCAGCAGGACTATTTCATTTCCACCCTGTAGATATTGCCACCAGTCAGTTAGATGAAAATACCAAAGTGGTAATTCAGAATGAATGTAGAGCAGTCCTTGAAGAGGTAATATCTACAAAAACAATAGTTTCCCAGACAAGAAAATCATAAAATCACTCACACGCAAACCAGTAATCTATACCAAAGGTGACAAATTAGTAATCCTTGACAAAGATGATTTCATTGCTAGAGTGGAAAACCTACTCCAAGATGACACATACACAGTAATCAAAACAGACCCACTAAAATCTCAAATAAAATTCTTCAATCTCTCTGTGAATAAAGTTTAAACCTTGACAGATAAAGAAAAATCCATAAACCAGGCAGCAAAATGAGACACATAATAAACAATATTGATTCACCCACATACAATTTGGTAAAATTGCTTACACAGAAATTCACATCACTACTTAATACAACAGCTTAAGCATCAGGAACTCTCAAGAATTAATTACAAAGATAGAACAAGTAAAGCTGAAACCGGAAGATAAACTAGTATCTTTAGATGTCACTGCCCTTTTCACAAGTATCCCAAAAGATAACTCCTACACCAACTGAAAAAATGGCTTATCCAAAACAGTATAACACAAGAGGATATACATGATCTTTTAAATCTCACAGAGCTGTGCATCACTGCATCACTCACTTTCAACAGTACATACTATCAGCAGACTTCTGATTTAGCCATTGGCAACCACTACCAGCTTTCCTCGCTGACATTTTCATGAGTAATTTAGAAACACACATAACTACCTCCTTTCTGCACATTTACAAAGGTTGGCAGATATGTCAATGATATATTTGCAGTAGTACCCAACAAGCTCATTCAGGATGCCCTCAGTTTACTGAACAAAGCTATACAATTCACTATGGAAATTGAAAATCAATGCGCCATATCTTCCTAGATTTAAAAGTAATTAGAAACCAAAACATCATCAATTTTGGTATCTACAGGAAGCCTACACATTCTGAAAACTACATAAAAAAACAATAGTTTCAACCCAGTCCCACACAAACATGCAGTCCTAAACAGTTTGGCCCATAGGTTGGTTTACACACCATTAACAGAAACAGAATACAAACACAAAGTTAACACAGCTATAAACAATGGCTTCACCAAACAGATCATCAACAAAATAAATGGCACATTTCAAGAAACAGAAACACATGTGATGCAGTAATTTGTATCACAAATTACTTAAATGTAAATAATGATTGTAATATGAATATGCATTTTTATGTGACATTGATTTCAGATGTTTATTAACCGTAATTATTGTTGATAAGTAAGTTTATACGACCTTACTGAAACTGACAATAATAGCGCGCAATAATGCCGCGAGGGGGTGAGCTGTTTATCATTATTGGAAACGAGGAAGTTACGTAATGTTGGCGCGTTTTTCCGTTTAGAACCTTCTGGAATATTTTCTCCCTAAAGCATATGTATTCATAATTTTAATTGGATATTAAAATAGACGCTAATGTTGGCGCGTTTTATTAGCCAATTGCAGTTCAGTTATAATCTTTAGGCGTATCTGGATGAAGGAGTATAAATAGGGCAAGTTAGAGATAGATCGCGGGCAGTTCATCGAAAATCTCAATACATTACACGTTGCCTTCAGTTGCTCAGTTCATCAAAATTCTTTGTGCACTACACGTCGTCTTCAGTTCGTCAGTTCGTCAAAATATTTGTATGAGATACGTCGGCTATAGATTCACAAGTTACAAAAATCTAAAGTATTATAAAGTTAATTATACAAAAGATTGAAGTACGTGGATTAAAAGTGATCAGTAAGAAGTTATTATAACAGTTTCAGTTTGGTGAGTGTTAAGATCAATGTATAAATGTGATAGTTAACGTGTTTGACAATAAATGTGTAAAACAAATTTCTTCATCAGTGTTATATTTGGATAAAAGATTCCTTTCCGTTTACACAACCCTGATCAAGAGACATGTTCGACTGAAATAATAGCTAGCCGGAGGACAGTATACAAAACTTAAAATTCTTTCAAACACTAATACTACCACAAATTGCTAACACTAGATGGAGCTACAAACCGAACAAATGAATGACGTCACAAGATGGCTTCAACACGTGATGTAAACAAACAACGTGGGTTATACACAAACATTACAAGTAATACACTCACAAATTGGCTACCACAACGTGGGGCTACAATTAATGTTAAATAAATACAACATTAATACACTACACATGACACCACAAAGCTCACCCAACAAAAAAGCAAATTTATTTTCAAAAAATACATCTGTCTAGCTTTACAAAACAAATTCAGTCTAAAGAAATTATTCTGCAACAAATCAAAGGACCAAATGCCTCCGAACATAAGAGCAGGAATCTATCAAATGAATTGCCCAGAATGTGACCAAATATACATAGGTAAAACAAAAAGAAATTTAGAGACAGATTAAAAGAACATATGAGACAATCAAATACAAACAGATGGATAAATCTGCAAAACTGACAAAATATGTAGCAGAGTGGGATAGTTGGGAAAAGTTATTAATCAGAAAACATAAACACCAAACCCACTATGGAAATTCATCACTCTGCCACCAGATGTCACCATACACAAACACACACTGGACAACACCACGAGGAACCAGTCGGCCACTTCTGATGATTTGAGCAATTAGCTCTTGAAACCGGTTAAGGCAAAAAACATGTAAGTGATGTGAAGTGTTCCAACTCCGACTCAAATTTTCTAAATAATTTCAAATTCACATCACTATTACTAGCTTATCCATATATTACAATAAATTCTGTTGAGTCAGTTTTAGCGTTCTAATTAATTTCCAAAGATTATTTCACTTGTTGTAGACCTTTATTGTCAAAATGCATTGATCTGATTTTCATTGAAGAACATCAAATGTTGATGTAGCACTATCTGTAAAGCTTGTATATCACAGCATTGTAGAAAGGGTAAAGCTGTATGATAATTGTAGAAAAAGATGCATAATTTAAAGTGTTGGTGCAGTACTTAAGATTGGCAACCCGGGATTCACTGTGCTGCTACGTAACAGAATGCTACAGCTTCTGTCCATGACCATTTATTTTTACAATGATACCGTTCAGCGCTTACATTCAGAAAAATATTAATATTTTATTTGATTTGATATAAGTGCTGCTCGTATAGATACACTCATAATCTGACTCCTGAACCAAAAGTACATGGTTCAAATCCCACCAGGACTGTTCTCCCTGACTTGAGAATTTTCTTCAGTGTTCATAACTGTCAAATGCCAGGGAGATACCCTAGAGTTAGGCCCGGAACATTTGCATGTGGCGCTCTAAGAATTGGCATCAAATACTATTAAAAGTTACATTTGAAGTTCGATATTACCTTTCACTTCATCTCATTTCATTTATATAATTGCCAATCTTTATGATTTGCCTGCAAAATGTAAGACCTTATGGCAAAAGAGGCATTTTTAGGGTTTTGTGAAAGCATTCACCTCTACTAAATGGTATACAGTGCTGTGATAGACCAGAGTTTATCTGTGTGTCTGTCCATCATGAGCATGGTCCCCCTTCACTGCGCTACAACAAAATGTATAGCACTACTAGTGACCTCTAGTAAATGGTATATACTGCTGTGTATCTATCACTCATTATCAGTCTCCCTTCACTGGGCTACAGCAAAATGTATAGCATTACTAGTGACCTCTAGTAAATGGTATATAGTGCTGTGATAGACCAGAGTTTATTTGTCTGTCTATCCCTCATGATTATGGTCCTTTTCACTGGGCTGCAACAAAATGTATAGCACCGCTAGTGACCTCTAGTAAATGGTATACAGTGTTATGATAGACCAGAGATTATCTGTGTGTCCATCCTTCATCACGATCGTGGTCCCCCCTTCCCTGGGCTGCAACAAAATGTATGTGAGCACTAGTAAATGGTATATAGTGACATGATAGACCAGAGCTTGTCTGCGTGTCCATCCTTCATCACAATCATGGTTCCCCTTCACTGGGCTGCAACAAAATGTATAGCACCACTAATCACCTCTAGTAAATGGTATATAGTTTCATCATAGACCAGAGCTTATCTGTGTGTCTTTCCTTTATCATCACCATGGTCCCCCCTTCACTGGGCTACAACAAAATGTATAGCACCACTAGTGACCTCTAATAAATGGTATATAGTGGCATGATAGACCAGAGCTTATCTATGTGTCTTTCCTTTATCGCAATCATGGTCCCCCCCTTTACTGGGCTACAACAAAATATATAGCACCACTAGTGACCTCTAGTAAATGGTATATAGTGTCATGATAGACCAGAGCTTATTTGTGTGTCTTTCCTTTATCACCACCATGGTCCTCCCTTCACTGGGCTACAACAAAAGTATACACCACTAGCGACCTCTAGTAAATGGTATATAGTGCTCTGTGTCAATCCCTCATGATCATGGTCTCTCTTCACTGGGCTACAACAAAATGTAGAGCACCACTAGTGACCTCTAGTAAATGGTATATAGTAGCATGATAGACCAGAGCTTATCTGTGTGTCTTTCCTTTATCACAATCATGGTCCTCCCCTTTACTGGGCAACAACAAAATATATAGCACCACTAGTGACTTCTAATAAATGGTATATAGTGCTGTGATAGACCAGAGCTTATCTGTCTGACTGTCTATCTATCCATCCATCATGATCATGGTCCCCCTTTACTGGGCTACGACAAAATGTACAGCACACCTAGTGACCTCTAGTAAATGGTATATAAAGCAGTGATAGTCCATAGCTTATCTGTCTTTCTATTCATCATGATCATGTTCCCCCTGCATTGGGCTACAACAAAATGTATAGCACTATTAGTGACCTCTAGTGAATGGTACATAGTGCTGTGTATCTATCCCCCATGATCATGGTCCCACTTCTTTGGTCTACAACAAAATGTATAGCATTACTAATGACCTCTAGTTAATGGTAAGTAGTGCTGTGTTAGAGCAGAGCTTATCTGTGTGTGTCCATCATCGTCACAGTCCACCTTCACTGAGCTAGAACAAAACGTATAACACCACTAGTGACCTCTAGTAAATAGTATGTAGTGATATGATTCAGAAGAGCTTTTATGAGTGTCTATCCATCATGATCATGGTCCCCCTTCACTGGGCTACAACAAAATGTATACCACTACTAGTTACCTCTAGTACATGGTATATAATGCTGTGTATCTATCCCTCACGATCCTGGTCTCCCTTCACTGGGCTACAACAAAATGTAGAGAATTACTAGTGACCTCTAGTAAATGATATGTAGCGATATGATGCAGAAGAGCTTATTTGTGTGTCTATCCATCATGATCACCGTCCCCCTTCACTGGGCTGTAACAAAATGTATAGCGCCACTAGACCTGTAGTAAATGGTTTGTAGTGCTGTGATAGAGCAGAGCTTACCTGTGTGTCTATCCATCATGATCATGGTCCCCCTACAGTGGACTACAACAAAATGTATAGCACCATAAGTGGCCTTAAGTAAATTGTATATGGTGCCTGTGTATCTATCCCTCACGATCATGGTCTCCCTTCACTGGGCTACAACAAAATGTATAGCACCACTAGTGACCTCTAGTAAATGGTATTTAGTACTTTGATAGACCAGAGCTTATCTGTGTGTGTCTATCCATCATTAGTATGGTCCACCTTTTCCCGGCTACAACTAAACGTATAGCCTAAATAGTGACCTCTAGTAAATGGTATATAGTGCTGTGTGTCTATCCTTCACGATCATGGTCTCTCTTCACTGGGCTACAACAAATTGTAGAGCATTACTAGTGACATCTAGTAAATGGTACACAGTGCTGTGATAGAGCAGAGCTTATCTGTGTGTCTATTCATCATGAACACCGTCTCCCTTCACTGGACTAGAACAAAATGTATAGCCCCACTAGTGACCTCTAGTAATGGTATACAGTGCTATGATAGATCAGAGCTTTCTGTGTATCTACCATCATGATCATGGTCCTTTTCACTGAGCTGCAACAAAATGTATAGCACCGCTAGTGACCTCTATTAATTGATATACAGTGTTATGGTAGACTAGAGGTTATCTGTGTGTCCATTCTTCATCATGATAATGGTCCCCATCACACTGGGCAGCAACAAAATGTATGTGAGCACTATTAAATGATATATAGAGCAGAGCTTATCTGTGTATCTATCCATCATGCTCATGGTCCCCATTCACTGGGTTACAACAAAATGTATGGCACTACTATTAACCCCACTAAATGCTATATAGTGCCATGATAGATCAGAGCTTATCTGTGTGTTTTTCCTTTATCAGGATCATTGTCCCCCCTTCACTGGGCTACAACAAAATGTATAGCACCACTAGTCACCTCTAGTAAATCGTATATAGTGCTGTGATAGTCCATAGCTTATCTGTATCTATTCGTCATGATCATGGTCACCCTTCATTGGGCTACAACAAAATGTATAGCACTAATAGTGACTTCTAGTATATAATATTTCTGTGATAGACCAGAGCTTATCTGTGTGTCTATCCATCATGTGCATGGTCCCCCTTCACTGCGCTACAACAAAATGTTTAGCATTAGTAGTGACCTCTAGTAAATGGTACATAGTGCTGTGATAGACTATACTTTGTCTGTATATCTATCCATCATGATCATGGTCCCACTTCATTGGGCTACAACAAAATCTATGGCACCACTAGTGAGCTCTAGTAAATGGTATATAGTGCTGTGATAGACCATAGCTTATCTGTCTGTATATTTATATATCATGGTCCCCCTTCAGTGGGATACAACAAAATGTATAGGACCACTAGTGGCTACTAGTAAATGGAATACAGTGCTATTATAGACCGGAGGTTAGCTAGGTGTCTATCCTTTATCATGATCATGGTCCCCCTTCAGTGGCCTACAACAGAATGTATAGCATTACCAGTGACCTCTAGTAAATGGTATATCCTGCTGTGATAGAGCACAGCTTATCTGTGTGTGTATCCATCATGATCTTGGTCCTCTTTCACTGGACTGCAACAAATGTGTACCACCATTAGTGGCCTCTAGTAAATGGTATATAGTGCTGTAATAGAACACAGCTTGTCTATGTATCTATCCAACATGATAATGATCCCACTTCATTGGGCTACAACAAAATCTATGGCACCACTAGTGAGCTCTAGTAAATGGTATATAGTGCTGTGATAGACCATAGCTTATCTGTCTGTATATTTATATATCATGGTCCCCCTTCAGTGGGATACAACAAAATGTATAGGACCACTAGTGGCTACTAGTAAATGGAATACAGTGCTATTATAGACCGGAGGTTAGCTAGGTGTCTATCCTTTATCATGATCATGGTCCCCCTTCAGTGGCCTACAACAGAATGTATAGCATTACCAGTGACCTCTAGTAAATGGTATATCCTGCTGTGATAGAGCACAGCTTATCTGTGTGTGTATCCATCATGATCTTGGTCCTCTTTCACTGGACTGCAACAAATGTGTACCACTATTAGTGGCCTCTAGTAAATGGTACATCCTGCTGTGATAGAGCACAGCTTATCTGTGTGTGTATCCATCATGATCTTGATCCTCTTTCACTGGACTGCAACAAATGTGTACCACCATTAGTGGCCTCTAGTAAATGGTATATAGTGCTGTAATAGAACACAGCTTGTCTATGTATCTATCCAACATGATAATGCTCCATCTTCACTCTGCTGCAACAAAATGTATAGCACCATCAGTGGACTCTAGTAAATGATATATACTGCTGTGATAGAGCAGAGCTTATCTGTGTGTGTATCCATCATGATCTTGGTCCTCTTTCACTGGACTGCAACAAATGTGTACCACTATTAGTGGCCTCTAGTAAATGATATATACTGCTGTAATAGAACACAGCTTGTCTATGTATCTATCCAACATGATAATGCTCCATCTTCACTCTGCTGCAACAAAATGTATAGCACCATCAGTGGACTCTAGTAAATGATATATACTGCTGTGATAGAGCAGAGCTTATCTGTGTGTCTATCCATCATGAGCTTGGTGCTGCTACATGAGGCTGTAACAAAATGTATAGCACCACCAGTCACCTCTAGCAAATGGTATAATGTGCTATGATAGACCAGAGCTTATCTGTATATCTATGTGTGATCAGGATCATGGTCCCCTTCACTGGGCCGCCACTAAAGTATAGCACCTCTAGTGACCTCTAGTCAGTGTTATACAGTGTTATATACGAGAGGTTATCTGTGTGTGCATCCTTCATTACGATCACTGTACCCCCTTCACTGCAGTGCAATAAAATGTATAACACCAGTAATAAATTTTATATGGTGCTATGATAGAGCAGAGCTTATTTGTGGATCTAACCATCATGATCATGGGCCCCGTTCACTGGGCTATAACAAAATGTATAGCACTACTAGAAACCCTAATAAATGGTATTACTCGCGCAAAACTTCTTGAATCATGACCTTGATTGCCAACACAGCTGCCGAGCCTAGGAATGGTTTATGTTTAGCTTTATCAACGAAAGCGATATAACACCTTTGCTTACTCACAGTGCGTAACACATACAGTCTGCATAGAAAGTGTCTGCATCTGGTTGTAATTTTATAGAGAGCTGCAGTATCTAAATAGTACTTATTTTATATTTGTTATATTTACAACCATGGCTCCTATGTTTTCAAAGTTAAGTGGTAAGGTGTTACATAGTCAAAGTAGGGAAATAATTGCAAATGTCATTGACTTCATGAAGCAAGAAGCAGAGATGAAGGAAGAAATTATATCCGAGTTCCACAAAAGCCTTATGACAGTGAAAGAAAGAGTAGTCAAAGCAACTGGTGTTTCACCGAGTTCCGTTTCCAGAGTTCTCAAAGATACGAGATAAAAACATATGGATGAAAGAGTACCATTTGACACACCTGGGAAGAAACATAAGGTCCCTAAACGTATTACAGAAATAGACGATTTCGAATGCGTCATTCGGCGCACGATTCACAATTCCTATGTGGAAGAAAAAACTGTGCTAACAATAAGCAGATTGCTCATCCAGCTGAAAGACAGCAGAAACTTTCAAGGTGGTGCTACAAATCTCAGAAAAATTATTAAAGATTTAGGGTTCAAATGGAAGAAACCGAAATCAACTGGAAGAGTTCTAACAGAAAAGCAAAATAAATAAATAAAATAAAAAAATAATTTTCATTCATTCATTATCTGTTTACCCTCCTCTTATGTAGGACTTACACCCCCCAGGACTTACAAGCGGGTGCCTGAGGTCAGAGGCCCATCGAGGAGCAGACACTCATGGATCACAGCATCCAGGATGAGTGATCAGCCCGATGCCTGGTATGGGAAGAAGGAAGTAGATGAAATGAAATGATGGTGAAATGGATGAAAGGAAAGGTGATGATGGAACAGTTGGTGGAATGAATGGCGGGGGAAACCGGAGAAAACCCACCCAGACGCCGCTTCGTCCACCACAAATCCCACATGCAGGTCCCTGGGATTGAACCCGGGCCGCATCGGTGGGAGGCGAGCGGTCTAACCACTCGGCCATGGCGCCGCCAAAATAATAATAATAATAATAATAATAATAATAATAATAAAATAATAAAAATAAAAAGTAAATGTTGCCATGATAGCTTAGTCGGTTAGAGCAACGGCACGGAAAGCCTAAGATCCGTGGTTCAAATCCCGGCTATGGCATTGAATTTTTCAGTCTGATTCTACCTTTCCAAATGACTATAATTTTATATGTACTTATATCAGCATCAATTATATCAGTGTGTACTTATATCAGCATCAATTTTCAAGGTGGTGCTACAAATTTCAGAAAAATACTATAATGTATGAAGATGAGTCATACATACACAGCAGTCATACAGCATCTAAAAGTTGGAGTGACGATAGCGAATTAGGTTTGCAGGCACCTGTTGCCAAAGGGCAAATACTTATTATCGTTCGTGCTGTTGGAAAGATCGGCTTCGTTCCAAATGCCATTCTTTTACAAGTCGCAACAAACAACAGGAGATTTTCATCAAGAAATGAATACAGAAAATTACATGAAGTGAATCAACGCCATGTTGATACCTAATATGCCTGCTGGGTCTGTTCTGGTCATCGACAATGCTTCACAATGCGACAACACTCAAATTCACAAACCACCTACCTCAACTTCCTTGAAAGAAGAAATGAGAGCTTGGTTACTTAGACATAATAAAGCTTTAGATGAAAGCATGAATAAAGCAAAGCTATATAACTTAATTAAAGCCAACAAACTGCTTCAGAAGTCACACATACTTGACCAGATAGTAATACAACATCGCCATAATGTACTTAGACTGTCATCGTATCGCCCAGATCTAAACACAATCGAATTAATCTGGGCTGATGTCAAAAAATGGGTGACATGCAGAAATATCACTTTTAAATTAAAATATGTGGAGCAGTTATAACGCCAGCAATTTGCTGAAATTGGAAGGCCAGAATGGGAAAATTTATGGCGACATGCTGAATAAATTAAGAATCATTATGCCGAAAAATACGGAATTGCAGAAAATCAAACAGAAATAATTCTCATGCAGGATAATGGTGCAGAAAGTAGTGACAGCAGTGATGACGGCAATAATGTGAGTGATTCCGCAGAAGAGGAAGGGTTGTTAGATGTGGAAGAATTGGAGGCAATGATTGACAGCGTTTTTTATATTAAGCGCTTTTTACAGCGTGGATTTTAATATACTGTATATAACTAAGTTTATCAGCGCAACACAGTGCAGAACCGTTGTGGATATTTGACGATGACTGTCCCTCGCACTCCTGCAGCATTCAGTCGATCGGTCACCACCTGATGTGGTAAGCAACTCGCATCATAGCTCTCATTAAGATTTTCACGTGTCTAGAACTGTTGCGCCGATTATATATACTGCTGTGTATCTTATCACTCATGATCATGGTCTCCCTTCACTGGGCTACAACAAAATGTATAGCATTACTAGTGACCTCTAGTAAATGGTATATAGTTCTGTGATAGAGCAGAGCTTATCTGTGTATCTATCAATCATGGTCACGGTTCCCCTTAACTGCGCTAGTACAAAATGTATAGCACTACTAGTGACCTCTAGTAAATGGTATATATTGCTGTGGTAGACCAGAGCTTATCTGGGTGTCTATCCATCATGAGCATGGTCCCCCTTCACGGTTACAGTGAAATGTATAGCACTACTAGTGACCTCTAGTAAATGGTATATAGTGCTGTGATAGACCAGAGCTTAACTGTGCATCTAACCCTCATGATGATTGTCCCCCTTCAGTGGGCTACAACATAATATATACCATTACTAGTGATGTCTAGTAAATGGTTTGTAGTGCTGTGATGGAACATAGCTTACCTGTGTGCCTATCCATCATGATCATGGTCCCCATACAGTGGGCTACAACAAAATGTATAGCACCACGAGTGGCCTCTAGTAAATGGTATACAGTGTTATGATAGACCAGCGGTTATCTGTGTGTCCATCCTTCATCATTGTGTATCTCCCTTCACTGGGCTGCAACAAAATGTATGTGAGCACTAGTAAATGGTATATAGAGCTGTGATAGAGCAGAGCTTATCTGTGTATCTATCTTTCATGATCATGGTCGTCGTTCACTGGGATACAACAAAATGTATGGCACTACTAGTAACCCTGGTAAATGGTATATTGTGCTGAGATAGACCAGAACTTATCTGTGTATCTACACTTCATGATGATGGCCACGTTCATTGGGCTACAACAAAATGTATGGCACTACTACTAACCCTAGTAAATGCTATATAGTGCCATGATAGACCTGAGCTTTTCTGTGTGTCTATCCTTCATTCCAATCATGGTGCCCCTTCACTGGGCTGCAACAAAATGTATAGCACCACTAGTCACCTCTAGTAAATGGTATATAGTGTCATCATAGACCTGAGCTTTTCTGTGTGTCTATCCTTCATTCCAATCATGGTCCCCCTTCACTGGGCTGCAACAAAATGTATAGCACCACTAGTCACCTCTAGTAAATGGTATATAGTGTCATCATAGACCAGAGCTTATCTGTGTGTATTTCCTTTATCATCACCATGGTACCCCCTTCACTGGGCTACAACAAAATGTATAGCACCACTAGTGACCTCTAATAAATGCTATATAGTGGCATGATAGACCAGAGCTTATCTATGTGTCTTTCCTTTATCATCACCATGGTCCCCCTCTTTACTGGGCTACAACAAAATGTATAGCACCACTAGTGACCTCTAATAAATGGTATATAGTGGCATGATAGACCAGAGCTTATCTATGTGTCTTTCCTTTATCACAATCATGGTCCCCCTCTTTACTGGGCTACAACAAAATATATAGCACCACTAGTGACCTCTAGTAAATGGTATATAGTGGCATGATAGACCAGAGCTATCTGTGTGTCTTTCCTTTATCACATTCATGGACCCCCCACCTTTACTGGGCTACAACAAAATATATAGCACCACTAGTGACCTCTAGTAAATGATAATTAGTGTTGTGATAGTCCATAGCTTATCTGTCTGTCTATTCATCATGATATTGGTCCCCCTTCATTGGGCTACAACAAAATGTATAGCACCACTTGTGATCTCTAGTAAATGGTATATAGTGCTGTGATAGACCAGAGCTTATCTGTGTGTCTATCCATCATGATCATGGTCCCCCTTCACTGGGCTACAACAAAATGTATAGCATTACTAGTGACCTCTAGTAAATGGTACATAGTGCTGTGATGGAACAGAGCTTATCTGTGTGTCTATCAATCATGAGAATGGTCCCCCTTCACTGGGCAACAACAAAATGTATAGCACTACTAGTGAGTGTTAGTAAATGGTATATTGTGCTGTGATAGACCTGCGCTTAACTGTGTATCTATCGCTCATGATGATTTTCCACCTTCACTGGGCTACAACAAAATTTATAGCATTACTAACGACCTCTAGTAAATATTACATAGTGCTGTGATAGAGCAGAGCTTATCTGTGTGTCTATCCATCATGAGCATGGTCCCCCTTCACTAGGCTACAACAAAATGTATAGCATTACTAGTGACCTCTAGTATTTGGTACATAGTGATATGATAGAGCGGGGCTTATCTGCTTGTCTATCGATCATGATCATGGTCCCCCTTCACTGGTCTATAACAAAATGTATACCACCACTAGTGATCTCTAGTAAATGTTATGTAATGCTGTGATAGAACAGAGCTTACCTGTTGGTCTATCCATTATTATCAATGGTCCTCCTTCAGTGGGCTACAACAAAATGTATAGCACCACTAATGGCCACTAGTAAATGGTATACGGTGCTATGATAGACCGCAGCTTATCTGTGTGACTCCAACATGATCATGGTCCATCTTCACTTGGCTGCAACAAAATGTATAGCACCATCAGTGGCCTCTAGTAAATGGTATATAGTGCTGTGATAGACCAGAGCTTATCTGTGTGTCTATCCATCATGAGCATGGTCCCCCTTCACTGTGCTACAACAAAATGTATAGCATTACTGGTCACCTCTAGTAAATCGTATATAGTGCTGTGTTTCTATCCCCCATGATTATGGTCCCCCTTCACTGGGCTACAGCAAAATTAATAGCATTACTAATGACCTGTAGTAAATAGTACATAGTGCTGTGATAGAGTAGTGCTTATCTGTGTGTCTATCCATCATGATCACAGTCCCCCTTCATTGGACTAGGACAAAATGTATAGCACCACTAGTGACCTCTTGTAAATGGTATGTAGTGATGTGAGGACTGGAGCTTATCTGAGTATCAATCCATCATATCATGGGCCCTCTTCATTGGGCTACGACAAAATGTATAGCATTACTATTCACCTCTTGTAAATCATATATAGTGCTGTGTATCTATCCCCCATGATCATGGTCCCCCTTCACTGGGCTACAACAAAATTAATAGCATCACTAAGAACCTGTAGTAAATGGTACATAGTGCTGTGATAGAGTAGAGCTTATCTGTGTGTCTATCCATCATGATCACCGTCCGCCTTCACTGGGCTAGAATAACATGTATCGCACAAGTAGTGACCTCTAGTAAATGCTATGTAGGTCTGTGATAGAACAGAACTTACCTGTGTGTCTATCCATCATGATCTTGGTGCTCCTTCACGGGGCTGCAACAAAATGTATACCACCACTAGTCACCTCTAGTAAATAGTATATAGTGCTATGATAGACCGGAGCCTATCTGTATCTATCCTTCATCATGATCATGCTCCTGTTCACTGGGCCACGATGAAATGTATAGTTCCACTACTGGCCTTTAGTAAACGGTATATAGTGCTATGATAGACCAGAGCCTATCTGTGTAATCGATCCTTCATCATGATCATGGTCCCGTTCACTGGACCGTGATGAAATGTGTAGCTCCACTACTGACCTCTGGTAAATGGTATACAGTTCTGTGATAATCAGAGTTTATCTGTATATCTTTCTGTCATCATGATCATGGTCCCCTTCTACTGGTCGCAACAAAATGTACAGCACCACTAGTGACCTCTAATAAATGTTATACAGTGTTATGATAGACCAGAGCTTATTCTTATGTCTATCCATCATGATCATGGGTCCCGCTCACTGGGCTACAATAAAATGTATAGCTCTACTAGTAACCCTAGTAAATGGTATATAGTGGCATGATAGACCAGAGCTTATCTGTGTGTCTTTCCTTTATCACTATCATGATCCCCCTTCACTGGGATACAACAAAATGTATAGCACTATCAATGACTTCTAGTAACTGGGGCATGAACTTTAAGTAGTGGACAATGTGAATGTAAAGTCAACTCTTAAATATAATTCATTTATCTTATTCACGTTCTTTGGATGTGTGATATAAATTTGCATTTTTTTGTGAGAATTTTTGTTTATAGTTGATGTTAAGTGTACAATATGTATTTGAAATCTGTATATATCATAGGAAGTGGTATTCTTTGCTTTAATACGTGTTTATTGTAATATCGGGAACAGTTTCAGCAAGAGACAGTATTACCAGGTATTCCTGGATTCTTATAGAATGGAATTGCCATTTATTTTAAAATGACTTAAAGGAGTAAATGTTACATTATGAGGACTTCATTGCAAGTAGGGTTAAACCGCTGGTTGAAAGGGATGAGTTGACGGAGTACAAAGCCATAGCGGTATCCTTGCTGCATTCAGATAGAGCCTCCCCCAAAGCTCCTTCAGTGCTTCCCATGTGGGAGAAAACAGATGGATGGGCTGAGGTAGAATCTTCATTCCTGGGAAGAAACGTTTCTCTTCTTAAAGCACAGTTACTATCCGGGGTGAGCCATCTGTACAGAGTTGTCTTCTATTTGAAAATGGTTTTATTCTTGTTTCAATATTTTACCTCATATTACTTGTTATTTTAAAATTACTGTACAAACATTTTATAAATTTAATAATATTGGGAAATTAAGATGTTTCACTTGAGAAAGAACAGCTTGACAAAGTTGGGAGCATGGTGATGTGGCTTTGTGCAGCTCTAGACATGGATGTGGAGTCAAGCTTGGCTCATACATTCATTATTGGAATTTGTCTTAATGGAGCAGTAACTCAGTTTACAAGAATACAGAATAATGAGTTCTCCATTTTCATGGATTTACTTTAGCTCTGTTTCTTGTGCAGGACTTAACAGTTTACTTAGAAAATATGGCTGAAGAAACCGGCCCTGCTCAGGATCTTTATAACCATATGTGGCAAGTTGTAACACAAACAATTGAATGGCATCTGCAATGCAAGTATTTTACTTTCTGTTTCAGAGCCATTATTCTGGCTGCAGCTCCTGGCGAAGTACTACCAAAATATCCTGAACCAACTCATGTGTTCAGCCCTAAAGCCTGTCAGCTCACTGTCATGGTGGATGACAAAAAGGTACAATATAATGCTGCTCTTCACTGAGTTTTGTAGGGTAGTAAGGAAAACAATGCAACTTGTCTTACTAGTACAGTAAACTGTTTGTATCATTAACTCATCTTTTTGGTTTACTGTTCTGGATAAAAAATTAACATGTTTCAGCTTCTCAACAGATGGCTTCAGTATTCCAAAACTTCTCAAGCAAAGTGCACTTTAAAATAATGGAACAAAAGTCTATACAAGGTGTGATCAAAAGTTTCGGGAATGAGACCATAAACACAACATAACACTTTGATTTGTCTCTTTTGTGCTGTCACCCTTGAAGTAGTCTTCTTGGGAGTTAATACACTTGTCCCGGCACTGTTGCCACTGCTGGAAGCACCTCGGGAAGTCATCTTCTGTAAACATGTTTGGAGCCTTCTGTGATTTGCAATGGATAACGTCAATATCCTCAAAAGTCGTGGGAAAAGAGAGAAAAAAGTTCGCTGGAGCCAAATGTGGAGAAGAGATGGGATGAGGAACAGTATTCCTCCTTTTTTATAAAGAAATTGGCAGATGGAAAGGATTTTGTGTATGGACGCATTGTTGTGATGCAGGAACCAGTCCTCCATTTCTCCGGCAGTTTGCACCACACACTCTCCCTTGATCCTTAGAATACTTGCTTCACCTTTTGACCCTAGTAGTTCATGTGTCAATAACGTGGCGTAGTGTTCTCATAATAGTTCACAGTGCTACACTAACATCTGAGATTTGGTTTTAGTGTTATTACAATCTGATTGTTTCACTTTGAGAGGAGGGACACTGCAATGTTGTGAGGGGCAGAATTCGCAGTGTCTATGGCCTTCCACATTTTTCAATAAATACTGTGGGCAGGATGTTAAAACACTGGTCAGCAAATTAAAAACACTTGTTGCTCCACTTACTTAAAATTCTATTCGAACATGTTTCGAAGAGATGTGCTCTTCATCCTCAGCAAGCCGGTTGACTGATATACGCCATCAGGTAACTTCTTCCACTTCCTTGTTGCCCGGTATGCCTCTCTTTCTATTGGTCAGTCGTAAGATGTTAGCACATTAAATACAGGAGACACACAGGGAAGATTCTGCAAATTCACATACCACCCAAAAGTGTTCAACAAATTCAGCAAGATTTTCAAAGATTATAACATAAAACTGACTCCCAAAATAAATATAGTGTGAGAAATTTGCTCAACCATCCTTTAAAAAATCTGATGTGTTACACTCACATGACTTTCTCTACTCTTGTACAAACTATTTTTACAAACGCTTATTCTCCATCTACTTCATGTTAATCGAGATAAACATTTGCAGACTCTATCTTATTGCTAATTTTCTTGTAGATGTAAGGGGAATATATATTTACAAGGGGAATTTGGAAATACAGTAGCCTTTAAGTACATACATATCTCTTAATAGCTGGTTGCTAGGTGCAGCACCATTCCCTTTCCCACAGATTAATACTCTTTGCATATCCAAGACAAAAAAATGAATAACGAATTCCCATTTGAGAAAATTATTGAAAAATTTAAGGGATTAACAAGTAATATCTCGAAAATGGTTCACTCAACAACAAAAAATGTATATGACATAAATTGTGTATTTTAACGCTATCTACATTTTTTGTGTAGTAAAATTTTGTCTATCTCTTATGGTTTACCAGTTATGCAAAAGTGGTTCACAATGAAGAATACTTTTGGAGACATTCCCAGAAAATTCAAGATATACATTTTATTTTTCATCAAAAAATCTTAAACATATGATATTTTAATCAAAATCGTTAGAGCCATTTTTGAGAAAATTAAAATTTTCGAAAAATGTTCCATGTAAAGGGTAATCTGGGGTGGAGGGATTTTCTTGAAAACCTTCGTGTCGCATCCTTGGAAGATACTGAACGTAAATACCAAGTTTGGTGTTTATCCGACTGTTTGTTTCTGAGTTATGCTGTTCACAGATAAACACACACACACGCACGCATGCACGCACGCGCGCATGCACACACACACACACGTGCGCACGCACATGCACACACACGGACATGTTTCCAAAAATGCTTTTTTTGGATTCAGGGAGTCTCAAAACATATATTTCCGGTGAAAACTCGGTATCGAATTTTTGGGTGGAATACAATACTTCCCCTACTTACTATACGTAGTAGAGAAAGTAAAAATACTACTCGAGTAATAAATTATCAGGAATTTACTGTATCAATTGTGGAAATTGTCGTAAAATATATATTGGGAAGACAAAGACAAATTTGGAAACTAAATTAAAAGAACATTTCAGAAATATAAAATATAAACATACAGATAAATCAGCTGTAGCCCATCATTTTTGGTCACATAATCATAAAATTAGTCACAAAATTAAACTTTTAAAATCAGCCAAGAACTGTAGTGAATTAACGGTATGGGAAAATATACACATCATTAAAAACATAAATCGAGCCATGAATTTTGAAACACCAGTGATGGATGACGTCTTACAACTGACCAACAGAAAGAAAGGCACACCGGGCAATAAGGAAGTGCAAGAAGTTACCTGACGTGTACTTCAGTCGGCAGGTTCGCTGAGGATGAAGATCACATGAAGATCACATCTCTTCGAAACATGTTTTAATAAAATTTTAAGTAAGTGGAGTAACAAGTGTTTTTAATTTGCTGACCAGTGTTTTAGCATCTTATCGACATGCTCTGCTGTTTTAAACACTTCATTTTAATCATTAGTTTTATACAGTGAGCAATATTGTCTTTGATTGGTTTTAGTAAATAGAGGTGAAATCTCTCAACAACTCCTGTGGGGAAGCAAAGCCTTCTCAAATATTGTAGTGGTTTTAATATTCTATGAGTTCCATAAAGATTACTCACTGCTCAAGATTTTATTCCATCTCATAGTCCTAAAAATATGACTGCTTACAAATGATGGTGTCTTTTCAGCAATCATCATACAAGCTAAAAATATTTTTCCCTTGCTTATTTTGTATCTCAGGCATTACAGATGTTTTAATGTATATGATGTTAAGGTGAGGATACTAAGAATTGAATTATACAAACATTGTTTGCTATATTACTTAAATGAATACTATTTCATAACTCAGTTCTTACATTATATCTTTTGAAATATAAATATTCAGATTCTTAGCAGTTTCCTACATTGTCTGAACTCCTTGCTGTCTTTAACTGGAGTGGGAGGGAGCTGACTCCCATTCAACCTTCTCGTTACCAATAAGCATTTAATATGTGGATAGATTATTGCATATAATTTAGGCTTATCTGTAGAAATATCAAGACTTAACAAACTGGAAAATTAAATATAATTTTACAGACATGTTATTAAAATATGCTAGTTAGCACGTTATCCTCTAGTTATGAGATAAGATATTGAAATCACTAAGAAAAATTTAAAGTAAGCGCTATGACAGACAAAATTCAAAGGCAGCTGGCCACTACGGGAGAAGCGCGACATTGCAACATGTTAAAGGTCAGAGTGAATTTACACCAGTAATAAGACTAAATTAAAACAACTTATAGAGTATTACTGTAGTACTCAAACAATCTTGGTGTACATTGCTAAATTAATAAGTAATATGAAAGTCATACCTTAATAACAGTAATGCAAATCTTGCGCAGACCAAGTAAAACGAAGAGAGAATACACATTGTAAATTGCACTGACTCAACACTTCCCGTTTGTGTTATTGGTTGACTTTCTCTACTCATACTTTGTTCTTTAAGCAGCATTTTTACTAAGCACCAATAAAATAACACAACACAATCACTATAATTGAACTACGGGAACTGAAATTGCCACCACTAGCACAAGAAAATCTCTACTGAAGCTATAACATCAGCAACTTAGAGGCCTTCCTTATCACTTGTCTCATGCTGGTTCTAGTATCTGTTTGGAATCACATGCTGACACAATAAACAAAAGAGACATGAAGGGAAGTGGACACAGAACTTTAAAGTTTCTTAACAGAATCCCTTGTTGAAAGACTAGTTCAATGCACATCCATATCTCTACAACCAGTTAACGTAGGAAGTTGCGTTCTAGACTGCATGCGTCAAAATAAAGTCCTCTTTGTGAGCAGGTTATTCTCTTTCCTGGAGCACAAGTAAATTTTGTGGGTGCAAATGATATTTGTATCACTGTCTTTGTAGCGTGATTTCACAGCGTGTTAACTATACAACACTGCAAGATACAGCAAAACCAGCTCCTCCCACCACCTGCCTTTAAATTTTCTGTCTGCCATAACAAGAAAATAAAATAGATGGGAATAGGACTCTGGTTAAATATGTGGAAATGACAGAAGTTTGGTACTGACTGTACAACTGCCTCAGAGTTCTTGAAGAAATGATTTCGTGGTCTGCTTTAGTGTTCTATCACTAGGGGAGATGGATGTCGTGCAATGTTAATATATCTGCATTTGGTGCTGGTCTAACTGAATCTTCGCATGGCATGTGTAGCTACGGCTGCCATTGTTGAGGGACTTGCTGAACGATGATAGGTTCTACATAGTGGAATGAATGTTGTTTCTGGTTCCTAGACGTTGACGGTTTAACACACACTTGTATGGCCTTAATCAATTGCAGGGTCAATGCTGGCTTCAGTAAATTTTCTCTGTGTATAAAACCATTTATAAAAGATTGATTTAAAATAAATGAGAGTGGTAACCACAACAAAAACAACAAATTTAAAATATATGTAATGTAAAATGAGCATTACTAATTAATAGAACGCATTACCGAAAACAGGAAAGAAGACTTGTTTTATCATTTTTAACATAATAGTTTATGGGAAACACAGAGAAGTAGTTAAAATATTAATGATTCTCGTGGCAACACACTCTGACTCCACTGTTTCAAGATAATTACCTTGTACGCGTTTCAAAAGACAAGGTGTCCTTGTCTTTGAAATGCGTACAAGGTAATTATCTTGAAAGAGTGAAGTTAGAGTGTGTTGCCACAAGAATCATTAATATTGTTTTATCATGTTTTCCTTCCTGGGCATGTCATATTGTAGATACATATTGTGCATATTAGACCCTTCAGTGTAGAAATTATTGAAGGTGGCCTTGCTGCTAGAGCTCTCTCTCTAGTCATAAGCTGGGAAAATGTGACTGGAAGAAATTCTAGCATATGTGCGTCCTGAATTCCTCACATTCATTGATCTGAGTATTGGTTCTTCTAGCAAGAGTAGTTTGTTTACATAGTGACTTTGTCTACTGTCACTGTTTTTCTTTTTTTTAATTAAAACTTCACTTAGTTGACACTGTCACTTCATGATGTAGTTTCTTACTTTGGATGGCTCGCTCACAAGACCTCCACTAACTCACTCGGAGAACAGCACCTCTCACACTGGAAACTCACCTGCCAACTTGCTTGCTCATTGACTGACTCCTCTTGTGAGAACGCTTGCTTGTATGCCAATGGAAATTTCTACGGTGTTCTCAAATGTTTGAGGAGAAACATCCAGAAGATTCTGGTTATCATAGCATAGTGCTTCCGGTGTTTATGCTGATGAGCACTAGTTAATGTTGTTCACTACGACTGCATGGCGCCATCCTCTATAACTTTGGGCCATAGCCACTGCATCAGAATATGCTGTTCTAAACTAGCTCAAAAACAACAGCCAAAACTGATAGAAATTAACAGAGAACAACAAACAACTTTAATAAAGGAATGAAGCGTGATACAACTAGAGGAATCAGAAATAGAAATGGATCTGCATTCCCAAAATGTTTACTTTGTCAAGCTTTGACGATGGTTAACCTGAATTATGCTGGCTGAATTGGAAGCAGGTGAAAAGATATCATCAGTTAGAAACAAATGACATCCACTTTGCTATCAATACAGTTGTCAATATCATTTCGTTCTAGTTACCAGGGTATTGTGAACCATTCTTAGGACGTGTCTTCAGTTAGTACATGTGGAAACACTCGTAATCACAATATTTATTCACTATTAAGCTTACAAAAGCAATAGGTTTTGTCAAACAAATATTTACAAATGTATATACAGGTACAAAGAATTTAGAAATTTGTTTACATAATATAAACTAAGGTGATTGTGTGGAATCGAGTTTAGCATACTTATTTACATGGCTTCTAGGTTAACTATTGTATTAATTAGATTTGCAAGTAATATATAAAGACCTAAGGCATAAGGTAACAATATACCTAATTAATCATATTAATTATTACTATATTTTATCATACATTCGCATGAATTCAATAGCATGAATATTATATTCTATATATTCCTGTACAGAGTAAAATGCTTTGTGTTCAGTTTTTTAGCTTGTTAACAAATTTGTTTACAGGCAGTTCTTTTACCCCCCGCGCAGGGTTGTTAAATAATTTTAACTGTTGATAGTCTTGCTCAGCCGATAGTGTGGTGTACCTAGGCCATGTTTACATGGTGTTATGTACTGAAGACTGATTTAGGAGTAAATTTTTATTTTTCTTAACATATATGATATTAGTGTATATATACTAGTTATGGGGAAATGCACAGAGAAAGACATTGCTTAGAATTTTTAGGCTCCGTTAATATGTAATTTAAAAACAGTTTGATACTTGTACAAATGCCTATAAAACATTAAATACGAGGTACGTCCAGAAAGTAAGTTCTGTTTCAATTTCTCTCCGCTGCAGCGCTGCGATCGCAGTTCCGCACATGCGCGGTAGACGCTCTGTATCAAGGAGAAGAAACGTGCGCCATTTTGAGATCACTGTCAGCCACGTATGCTTTGTTGTGCTTGTTTATAATGTCGGTGTTGATTGAAAATTCCGCCGCTTGTGAAATCAGATCTGTGATTCGTTTTCTGAATGCTAGGAAAGTGAAACCAATTGAAATTTATCGGCAAATTTGCGAAGTTTACGGACAAAATGCAATGAGTGATTCAATGGTGAGAAGATGGGTCCGACAGTTCAATGAAGGACGTAGTGAAGTGCACGATGAAGAACAACGTGGGCGTCCATCCTTGGTTACAGAAGAACTGATTCACGCGATTGATGACAAGATCCAGGAAAAGCGCAAGTTTACAATTAGTGCTCTCGCTATGGAAGTTCCCCAAATCTCACAATCACTAATTCATGAAATTGTTACCAAAAAACTGAAATTTCGTAAACTTTGCTCTCGTTGGTACCAAAGATTCTTACTGAGCAACACAAAACAAACCGAATGGGTAGTGCACTTCAGTTTTTGACCCGTTATGATGAAGGCGGCGAAGAATTTCTGACACAGATAGTCACAGGAGATGAAACTTGGGTTTCTTACGACACCTCTGAAAGTAAGCGGCAATCAATGGAATGGAGGCACACTTCATCCCCAGCACAGGTTAAGCCGAAACAAATCTTGACACCTCGAAAAATGATGTGCACAGTGTTCTGGGACTGGAAAGGCATCTTACTCATTGATTTCTTACCGCGTGGTCAAACAATCAAAGCAGATGTTTATTGCGAGACACTTAGGAAATTGCGCTGCGCAATACAGAATAAGCGCCGAGGATTGCTGTCAAAAGGTGTTGTTTTTCTTCATGACAACGCACGACCACACACTGCAAATGTGACGCAAAACCTCCTACGGGGATTTGGCTGGGACGTGTTTGACCATCCTCCATACAGCCCTGACCTCGCTCCTAGCGACTTTCATCTGTTCTTACATCTCAAGTCTTTCCTTGGCGGTCAACACTTCAACAATGATGAAGAGCTGAAAGAAAATGTTTCCAACTGGTTGAAGGCAAAGGCGGCAAACTTCTATGAAGAAGGTATACAAAAACTTGTGCAACGCTATGACAAATGCCTGCAAAATTTTGGCAGTTATGTGGAAAAGTAGTTTAAGAGTAGTAGAATTTTGTGCAATAAATAATTTGGGTAAATTGTCATACTGTTTCCCTCATTTGTGTCACTTTTGCCCGCATTAGGTCTTACGCTGCTCTACGTAATGCTGCCAACATATGAATAATGCCCCCGAAGCCGGTAAGATACTCAGCCTCAAAGCGTAGCCGAGAGATTGAGGGCCCTCAGCCTCAAAGCGTAGCCGAGGGATGTTTTTTAGAAGGAGAGGAGTGCAGCAAGTTGCGGCCAACAGGCCGCAACTGCGAAGTGACGACAGAGCGTAGCCCAGGGATCTGCGCGTCTAAAACTCCAATGATTCACGTTCACAAAACAACAGCACATCGCATATTCAGTGCATTTCACTGATTATTTAGGTTGGCAGTACCCACTACGTTTGTTTTCTTCCTAACGCTATTTGCCTATATAAATATAACACTTAAAACGGGTGGGTAGGTGGGTACTAGATATTGGAGAGACCACATCATGTTCTAAAATCACTCCTAAGGTAAGTAATTTCATTGCTTTTTCACTTCCTTATTCCTAATTTAGGTGGGCAAAAGAAAGACCTAATGCGGGCAAAAGTGACACAAACGAGGGCAACAGTATGACAATTTAGCCAATAATTTTTCTGTATCTGTACACAATTTAATTTTATTACCAAATGGAACCTACTTTCTGGACGTACCTCGTATACTAACATTTCCTGCATTGTATATATGTGAATGTATTAAATATACAATAAAAAATCATAGTAGTCAAACTAAAAACACGAACATACATAGACATCATACAAGAACAAAACAGTACTATTTTATTAATAGATTAAGAGGAATGTTGATCATAGAAAAAATACTAAAGACGTGGCGGCTCGTGAGGCTGTTCACAAAATGTGAGATTCAGACAACCCTGAAAAAATATGATGCTTATGATTATGAACAAATTAATACAACTGCAGTCACTCCCAGTAATAATAATACATAACTTGTCTGACAAAAGAAAACATTGTTTTTGGATTTTAATTTTTCTGTACACAATTAAGTCAGTTTAGAGCAATAACGAAGTAATATAAGCTTATGTACCATTTTCACTACTCTCCATTTGCATTCTTTCTTCAGTCAAATATTAGTATTACTAATTTATTAGCACTCACCAAGTCTCATTTTCTGAAGCAAGAAAATGGTGTAATTTCTTCTTATAAAATGTCCTGTTCCTCCACATAGTCTGCACAAAAGTTAATATAAATACATGTTATACTGCATGCAGATACACATTAAGTAGGGAAAGCTATACTGTATCATGGCTGATGCTATTTATAAAAAAAAATCCAGCATCTGTATTTTAATCACACAAACATCTCTATGACTCTCTGATTGAAATATTTAGTATCATAACAGTATACCATTGTTCACCCAGAAATCCATAACATATATAGAAAATAGCTGTTCTATCTGTATAATTATAACATATACTCACATCGGATGTAAATTTTGCTGTACAGTGAGTCAATTAGTATAACTATTCAGTATGCTACCATCTAGCAAGATTTATGCCAAACTGGAAAGCAAACAGGGATTCCCAACTCGCACCCTAAAACTCTCACATGAACAAAACTTGTACAGTAGTGTGCTAACACCTAGTGGGATTGACGTAAACCTGTTGCTGAGAGAGGGCCAGTTTACATTTTGAAGTATTCACAACCTGTATGTATTTCACGCATAAGGTAATTACTTCATAAGAGTGTGCATGCATAAAAGTTCCTTATAACATGCACAAGTGAAGTTGCCACGTCTCAAGGAGAAGTGCAGTAGATTTTAAATTACAGCATTCAAAGAAAGAATGACTAATAAATTCGCAATGTAAAATATTAGTAGTTCACGTGCTCTTACACAGCAGTCGCCATTGGCTAAAGATCTGTACATCAGCTACCTAACCAAATAACAGAAGAAAATGTGTTTTATTCAGTAGACGAGTATAAATTGCATATAAATCTTCTGTAAATATTTCATTTTACCTACTGTTCCACAAGATGTTTCAAATATGTATACTCTTACTCTAACACTCGTCACTTAACAAATTGGAAATCCTTGTAAAATGTATTTATAATTGGAGTTAATAAGTGAAACATTGAGGGTGGTGTCATTCATTATATTAAGATTTCTAAAGCTAGACTTGTCTTAATCCTAGAGTTATATCTTTTTCACTATAAGCTGAAAGGAGAAGTAAACAGAACTTACATGTATCACTCCGCCGAGCACATGGCAGCACCACGTGGAGGATGATGGGAACTAAGACCCATGAGAGGAAATTGCTTCGGACAGAATGCGAATACAGTATATTGTGTAGCTTGGGGATCATTAGCTTTTAAACATTGTATGTCTTATTCCTATATTTGCCTTACATCCTAAATTTCTAACACATAATACTAAGAGTAGACAAATAAAAGTTGTACCTGAACAGTTCAGCATCTGTGATTAAAGCTGCCGGATTAAACTGTTCTTAACCTCGGGCTTTAGAAATCATTTATTTAATGACTAATATCAGTATATCACCTTTGCTTTAACTTTTTACGAGTCAACAAATTGAATAACAATTAGCATTATAGGTTAAAACACAACAGAAAACAAACACAACCCAAGCTATCCCAGCAACAATTCTGCATCACTAACAGAGAAGTTCAATTACTGGTAAACAATGGCCAACCACATTCATTGTGGATTAAAGGTGGGTACTTTTCACCGAATTTGTTAAAAGCATTTAACACAACTGTCTTCTTTCCATTTCCCTTGTTTATGTTTTCCACAGTGGCAGAAGATTCTGAGCCGGAAACAAACTGCATTGCTTGCGCATAGCCTCTTAAACCCTCTGATATAACGGTTCATGTAGTTATAGGTGAATCTGAACAAACGCATTTAATTTCATTAATTGAACTGTTACAATAATGAGTTTTTTTAAATTCCTCTGCACGAGAATAATCATAAAATGTTACTATCTGAAACGAACTGTTTTTTGTAGAGGAAGAAACGACATGCTAAGCGGGTAAGGTGTAGTTTGCCCACCAGCCAATAAGGTGCTGTCTTGTCACGTAGTTTTGTTTACTTCTTTCAGCGTATAGTGAAAAAGATACAGTCTTAAGTGTTTTCTTTTGCCATATAAACACATTTTTTGAGGTGCAATTCCCCCAAAGTCTAACCCTATACAATTTGTGTGGATGAGAGAAGGCATAATAAGATGTGAGTAGCATATGTTTCTTTAAAAGATACCACTTTCTAGCAAGCTTTTTACAAAGGCGAAATGTGTTTCCCATGATCGTCTGGTGTTCTATTTGAATAACTCAACTGCGAATATCATTATGTTGCAGTCTAAGTATTATATTTTCAGTTCTGGACTAATTTAGTATTTAATTGTTTTGGGAGAGCCATATTTTTTTCACGGGATAGATGCAGAACTGTATGAAGGAATTTGACACCTCCTGTGTTATGAAAATTAGTAATCTTGATACAAGACCATTCAGTGTTTACATTGGCTTATAATTTCATCATGAAGATGATAGCATAACCTGAGTAAAAATATGCTTTTATTTGCAGTTCATTTCCAGCTGTGAATGGCTCTTCTCGGCACCATTTAGAACAATTACAGTTCGTGATGCAATGTCAGATTTACCTGAAATTTGCAATGGACATCGCAAAGAAGACATGCCTTATGGGGGAGAACCGTTATCTAACTTCCAGCGCCAGGTAAGATGTTTATGTGATTACTTTAATATCATGTCCTTGCATGTGTGAGCAATATACAGGCCACACCATAGATCTTAGTTAAATAGATAGCAGCACTGTTACAAATGTTACACTTTGCCCATAAAATGCACAGTAGCAGAGGTCTTTTTATCACTTAAATGCAGAGGTGTTTTTGTAGATGGATTCAAAGTGCAGCAGACATGACAAAGCATTAAATTCTATTGCAAAATTCATTTATCTTATTATTCAAGTTCTGATGGCTGTAGAATGTAAGTTTCCCATTTTTCGTGACAGTTTTAGCTTATCATTGATGTTACGAAGTGTAAAGTATGGACTAGGAAGTGGTGTTCTTTGCTTAATACGTGTTTATTGTAATAACAGGAAGAATGTCGGTATGAAGCAGTACTGCCAGGTCTTCATGGCTTCTTATAAAATGGAATTGTAATTTATTTTACATGTAGAATTTTTGTACAATTTACACATTCTAAATTTCAATACACAACATTATTGCACTTTTCTGGGCGAGGGAAGCTTCTTGGCTTTGAGTTTCAAGAGGTTGGTAATTAACAGTGAAAAGCTGAGCAATAAGTAAAACAATTAAACATAATATGGTAGAATCGCGTTAGTGCATTTTTGCACAGACCCAAGGATTTGGACATCGTAGACGAGAAAATGTGTTAACGAAAATACAAAATCTGCAATTTAAGAACATATTTATGTAATAAAATCTAATAATACATCTTACCTCAAAAATGGATGCGAAATATAGACACTATTTATACTGGTTTGAAATACATATCTATAGTTGATTGCTTTCTTGGTTTTAATGCCAAAATTTTACTGTCCATCTTGTTTAGTAAAGCCATTACATCGTCATCAACTTCGAAACTGCACACATATCGCTTCACTATGTCCATTGCCTGCATCGCTTCTGACACTGTAGGTACTGGCTATCACTACTTTCATCTCCCACTGACGCTTCTTCTTTCACTTGTTCTTCAAGTATATTATCTATCGTCGCTGTTTCACACAATGGAATTTCATTGTCAATGTTTATGTATGTTTCAAAAGACATGCCGGCGTCGTTTGCTATTTGGCACCATTCTTCACTCTTGGAAAACTCATCTTCTTGCATGATTGCATCACCAAGAACATGGCAAAAACCAGCTTTATTAAAACAGTTCCTAATGGTATCTTGCATCACACAATCCCAAGCAGATCTAAGATAGTGAGTTTTCTCGTCGATTTCAGGGCAGCCAACCTCTGTACCAGCCTCTTCCGATACGTATGCTTCATGCACTGAATTATGCCTTGATCTAAAGGTTGTAGCTTACTCATGCAGTTTGCTGGGAAGAAAATGATCTTTATGTTTCTTAAATTTGAAACAGTTGGTGGATGAGCAGCACACTGATCAGTAAAGAGTGCAATTTTCCCGCTTCTTATGCCCAGTCTTGCGTCCCATGCTCGTAAGAAATTTTCAAAGATGGCAGAAGTTATCCAGGCTTTTATGTTGGAAGAGTACTTACATGGAAAAGATTGCACATTCTTAAAGCATCACTGAATGTATGCTTTTGCGAATAACCAGCGGTACCAATTTCTCCATTTCACTTTCGTTACAGCACAACAAAACTGTAATCCTCTCCTTGTTAAACTTCCTGCCATGGCACTTAGTGCCCTTACAATCCAAGGTTTTGTCTGGCAAAAGATGGAAAAATAGTCCTGTTTCATCTGCATTATAAGCATCGTCGGGGCTATAGTCCATCTAAATTGATGGGAGTGTTGTATTTTTCCACATTTCTGTATTTTCACAAAGCGTCATTATCTAGGGCAGCAGCCTCACCTCGCACACATCTGTAGACTAAGCCATGTTGATTCTTGAATCTTTCAATTCAGCCATTGGACGCTTTGAAATCATCCAGTCCCATCTTCTGTGCTAAATGTGTTGCCTGAGCTTGAACCACAGTACCGTCTATTGGCACATTTGAACTCTTGCTTGTGTAAACCACTTTAGCAGAGCATCTTGTAATTCTGGAAACTGACCAGGGCGATTACATTTTCTTTTAGCATTTCTCCCTTCTTCAAAGCAGTTTTAATTAGTTTACGTTTGCTAACAATTGCATTTAAGGTTGACGGAGGAATGTTTAACTTCCATACTATATCCACACATTTCATGTTTGGATTGCAATCTTCTTCTTCTTCAAGGATTTTCAGCTTTTCACTGTTGGTTATTTGCCGCACTTTCTTTTTCTCCATTGTGAACAAAAAGTTAAAATACAATTACGTTTTGTCAACACTCAACAGCAGTAACTAACCACACCAAGCCATCGCTAAACTAAAGCATTCTCTATCCCCCCACACAAATCACGTTACAGAAATATGTACATATATTGTATTTAAAATAGAGTTGAAGGTTGTTACACTACATCACTAAAATGTACATACATACATGCATATCATTGGCTGTCGGTTCCACCCTGCCTGGTTTGACCAAAGCAGCGAATGAGGATGTCAAACTTCAAACGCAGTAAGTGGGAGCAAGAAAACGTACTAAACGAACATTATTTATTGCATTTGATGCCGGTACTTTTATAATTCAACATAATACACGGGAAAACGTGCTAACGAGATTCCACTGTACTAGCAAATTCCTTTATGAGTGACCTGTTTTTAATTTGGCTTGTTTCTCAGAAGTGTCTAATTGTTGATCTCAGTATTCACTTTTCTGAATCTATATAAAAAGTATCAAATAGTGTAAACTGTGCTCCGCATTCATTTGTCTTTAATGATATAAATACATTTACAGAAAATAATGAAGTTATCTCCTGAAAGGATACTAGAAAAAAAGCACCCAAATGTTTTACCAAGTAAGATGGATCTGTGGTAATGTTGAAACTCATATTTGGGGTTAATTAAAGTTAAAAAGACTGATTTTGACCAATCTGGTAAGTTTTTCCTGCGCATACAGGTGAACGCTGGAACAGTAACAAGTTTTCAAGAGGAAATGGTAGTGGAAAGTAAGGTATTGTGTGGGAGCTTCATGCAGCTCAGAAAACTAAAATTATGCAAATAAATAATGTCACTGAATTGAGAATATCAAAATAGAGGAGATAGATTAATTACAGTATCTGGGAGGTGTTAAAAGTTGGGAGGTTTAGATGAGGATGTAAAGAGCAGAATTAGAGGTGGGAATCTCCATTAAAAACATACTGTTACGTGGATGTGAGACTTGGATCTACTGAAACATGTAAATAGATGCTTGAGCATTAACCTGATGGCCAGTGACTGGAACTAATAAAGAATTATGGTAAATAAAAAAGACATGTCAACAGGAAATTTGGCAGTAGATCAAATATCGCAAGTGAATACGACATATTCTCAGAAGAGAACATCAGTATACAGTAGACCCTCATTTAACCAAATTTCAAGGGACCGAAAAATAGCCAACTCGGTTTAACAAAGTATGAATTAATGAGGTTTTGTAAAAATAGTCGTGTATTATCTGAAATGGCAAAATACAACTGCTCAGTTCACTTTCTCTTTTGTTATGCGTACCAACGAATGAGGGTGTTCCACTTTCATGACCTCTTAGAAAAAGTATAAATAACTACAGTATACGGTATATCTGGCATTTGTTTAATTGAGAAGGTATACTGTCAAATGCTTGTCATAATTTTTTTTAAATTAGTACAATTGTGGAACAATATTGTACTCATTGAATTAGTGAGTCGTGTAATACAACAAACAATAATCTTAAGAAACACTTAAATGGGTGGTATGCATAAAAACTAAGCAACTGCTTTTGCTACAAATTTGTAGGAAAATCTAGCAAAAGCTTCGATAGATATGCATCATAATAATAAGCAGCAATTGCTTTTACTTTAGCAAAAGTGCGCCAAGTTAAGTAAAAGCTATGCACATAGCAATTGCTACGATTGGTATGCATAACACCTAGGAATTGCTTTTGCTTCATAGCAAATGCTATGAAAAATGGAAGCCTGCTTCAGTTGTGGCTTCGCTAGCCAGGCAAAAGGTTTTTCGTAAGCATAAATGGCTGCATTTATGAATATCCAGGAAAGGAAGGTCTACAAACCTAGGAGTAGTCCCGAAGAACGGGATTTAAAAAAGTTATATCGATTTAGCAGTGAAAAAGTTACGTGGTTAAGTGATTATTTTGTGGGAGAAAATGATGAAACACGTGGTGGAGCTTTGAGCAGTCAGCAGAAAATGAGGACATTTTTGAGATACATAGGAGACCCCGGTTTTCAGGTTGGCGTCAGAGAAGACATGGGTATACATCAAAGCACGTGTCAAGAACTGTCACATACGTAGCAAACAAAATTGTTCAAAAAACTCACCTCTGGGTGTCCTTTCCTTCACATCAACAGAGTATGCACGATGCTAAGCTTCAGTGGCAGAGAAAGTACAATTTTCCGTTTACTATTGGTGTTCTTGACTGCACACATGTGAGGATTCCAAAACCACATCATCATGAGATGAATATGTCAATTGCAAAGGTTATGCATCTATAAATGTTAAAGCTACGTGTAATGCCGGGGAATGTTTCACCAGTGTGGATATTCAGTGGCCTGGGTCAGTGCATGACTCTCTCATATGGCGTAACAGTTCACCGTGCGCAATAATGAAAAGAAGTATAAACACATTGTTGATAGCAGATGAAGGCTACGGACTGGCACCGTGGTTAATGATTCCATATTGGAATCCTGTTTCACTGCAAGAAATTGCGTATAATAGACTTATTAAAGCAGAACGGGGTATAATCGAATGTTGTTTCGGACAGTTAAAGAAAAGGCTTCCAATTCTTCATTACCGAGTAAGGCTGAATTTACCGCACACACCAACACTAACACAAAGTTGCTTCATCCTACATAACGTGGTCAAGTATTTAGTTGATCATATGATTTTGATGACTTGGACAGTGATGGGGTGATTTTGAAAATGAAAATGGCATTGAAAATGGTGGTGACAAAGCTGCAGTATGTGCAGAAGGAATAAGAAAGTGAAATGAAATTGCTGAAATTATATATACTTTGTAAATCAGTTATACAAGTGAAAAAATCAAACAGACTTTAAATCCACATAATTTGAAAATTCTGCTGTAAATGAAATATGGTTTAAAATAAAGTTTATGTGGTAGCTTTAGAACTAGTTGTTTTTGTTTTTGAGAAGTTCTAGTTTTTTTTAAAAATACTCGATTTGTATTATGGTCAACTTCAGCTGTTCGCTGATTAGTAATCTCTGATAATCAGCGATGGACAATCCTTTACTTTCTTCAGTTTCAAATAGGCGCTGACGCTTTGCAGGTCTCTCAGGTTGTTGTTCCCCCACTGATGGTAGAGATGAACCATCATTTCCTGTCACACCTCCCTGACATGCACCTGTTTAAAAAAATTTTTTTTCTCTTGTCCTTGAAATTTCAGAAAGCGCGCAATATGCAATCAAAATGAGCGAAGAAAAATTGTTTCTTTCAAATTCTTACCTGGAATCTTGTTTAGTGTTGGATTGTTATCTGCTGACAGTAATAAAAACAGTTGTTGCTGCCACTGATTCAGCATAATTTTTTTGTTTCCTTTTGCCTTCATGTCGGTCTTTCTTTTCACTACAGTTTTCATATTACTTATTTTCTTTGTTATTTGTTTGGAATTCAATTTTGTCACAAAGCTGCTCAATTTTCATAATCACTTGCCCAAGCGCTTCCTCCTTTTCTTGCTTTAATTTTGGAACTTGCGATTTATTTAACAATACCGGTTTGTCCTTAATTACATTCACAAACACATCATTAAACTCGTCCACTTCTATATCAGAACCATCTGATGACATCTTACCAAATTTAACAAAAGAACTCGATTAAGCAACAAGGAAGCACACTAAAATGCACAGCACAGTTTGAAAGGAACGTGAAGTTCGTTTGCTGGCATGACGCAATTGGATTTGCGCATGCGCGCTAAGGGAATGATTACTTGGAGTGGCAAGCAATTCCTACGCGTAGCTAGCAATTGCATTTAAGCAAAAGCATGCGTATTATGCATACAATTTAGAGCAATTGCTTTAGCTTCCATCATTTGCTAGAGTGAAAGCAAAAGCAATTGCTAGGTTTTATGCATACCTGCCATCGTGCTAACACTAAGTTTTAATCGGAACACATGTTTTAGTTATAACGCTTATCCATTACACATTTTAGTTCTATAATTTGAAAAAATTGTTAATTGTTGTTTGACAGACTGTTGGTCACAATATTATGGCACTCTCTGAAGATGCCACATGCAGGGCAGCCTGAAATGCCATGGAAACATCAGAAGTGGCAGCAAATCTCTCAAGAACAGCAATTGCAGCTACAGCTTCAGCACAGGGTGGTGGTGTTGTATATTCACATTCTTTCTCAGAAGGTGACAGTAAAGGATTATCATTCTCTTCTGCATCATTAGCAGAACTGATGACTGGTTCTTCAGCATCACAGATGTTTTGTCTACCTGCGTCCATTCTTCCATATTGACAGTACAAGAGGGCACCAACCAGGTGTAAGCCTGTAGAAGAGCAGTATCAGAATCCACAGTTGTATCCACATTATAAGTAAGTTCTTATGTTTGATCATTGGTTTCCTGTTGAGTTTCAGCGGTGTCCAGGCCTTCTTAAAACAGTTAGTTATAGTGCCTGTTGTAACTTCATCCCAAGCAGCAGATATGTTGCGGATAGCTTGCAGCACATTCCAATATGGAACTGTTTCTTGTAGTTTTATTGCACTGATGGCAGCCTTAACCAGTTGGCGTCAGTAATTATGCTTCATTGAGGCAATTATTCCTTCATCCAATGGCTGCAGACGGCTTATGGTGTTAGCTGGTAAGAAGACAACTTCTATATTCAGAAGTTCCAGGTCGTCGAACTGATGTGCCGAGCAGTGGTCCAAAGTTAGCAAAATATTTCTCTTTCTCACAGTCATTTGTTGTTGAATCTTAAGAGCCAGCTACGGAAGAGGGATTTGGTCATCCAAGGTTTATTGTTATTCTTGTAGTGACATGGGAGATTCAATAGTGGACATTTTTAAAACAACATGGGGTTTTGTATTTTCCAATCACTAATGAGCTTCTCAGAACCATCTGAATCACAACACAAGACCACTGTCAGTCTCTCCTTGCTGTGTTTTCCTCCATGGCATTTTCCACCCTTGACATGTAGTGTTTTTTTCAGGCATCAAGTTACAGAAAACGTCTGCTTCATCCATATTAAATACGTGCTGACGATGAGAGAACTTCGATTGTAACTCCCGCACCCACTCATTGGCATATTCCTCGTTTACTCTGTGCTTCCCCACAGGCACTAACAGCACCGATTTGATGCCTCTGCTGAAAATGCTATAGTATCCCTCAGAACACACAAACCCAGAAATTCTCTGTTTTTAGGCAATTTCTCGAGCCTTTTCTTGAAGCACGGTGTCAGACAGTGGAATTTGCTGTGAATGCATGTGTTGGAAAAATTCAAACAGTGAATCCTCCAACTCTTAATGTTTTGCTGGCCTCATGTGCTTGCTATTGCCACTAAATGAACAGTTTGCCAGACTTGCCTCTATTTTCTGTTTTGAACTTATGAGGGTTGTTTGGTAAGTTCTCGGAACGGAATAGACAAAAAATACTTACATCACTGAAACTTTTTTTATTTTTCAATGTAGTCTCCTTCTAGATTAATGCACTTGGTCCAACGATGTTCTTCCAGTGCCTTGATCCCATCTCGAAAAGAGATTCCTTCAGACCTGCAAAATAGTTGTCAACTTCAGCTATCAATTCTTCATTTGAAGTGAATCTTTGTCCACCAAGAAAAATTTTCAGTTGTGGGAAGAGATGGAAGTCTGATGGAGCCATATCAGGTGAATAAGGCGGATGTGGCAACAATTCATACCTTAGTTTGTGTAATTTTGCCATGGCGACGGCACGTGTGTGTCTTGATGGAAGATGACTTTCTTCCTTGCTAAACCTGGCCTTTTTTTGCATATCTTTTGTTGTAATTTGTCCAGGAGGTTAGCATAGTATTCTCCAGTAATTGTTTGCCCAGTTGGGAGATAATCTACAAACAGAATCCCCTTCACATCCCAGAATACTGATGCCATGACCTTTCCAGCCAAACGAATTCTCTTTGCTTTCTTTGGTGGCAGAGAATCAGCATATTTCCACTGCTTTAACTGTTGTTTTATCTCTGGAGTATAGTAGTGCACCCAAGTTTCATCTGTGGTCACAAACCAGCACAAAAAAATCTTGTTCATTTCTCCTAAAACGGGCCAAACATTATTCCGATATTTCCATTCTCATGCGTTTTTGATCCAGTGTCAAGAGTCGCGACACCCATCTTGCAGATAATTTTTTCACCTTTAATTCTTCAGTTAAAATGTGATTTACCCTTACAGATGATATCTGGCAAGCATGAGCAATTTCACACACTTTCAATCGGCGATCCTCCATGACCATTTTGTGCACTTTTGCCATGATTTCTGAGTAGTGACACATTGGTCGACCACTGCGTGGATCATCATCTAAGCTCTCCTGACCAAATTTAAATTCATTTGTCCACTTGGCAACAATTGAATATGAAGGAGCAGAGTCCCCCAGTGTATTCTGGAGTCGGCATGAATGTCCTTTGCTTTCATAACTTTCTTTACGAAGTACTTAATCACTGCTCGAATCTCGATTTTTTTTCCATCTTCGCAAATCACTATGTGGGAACAACAACAGAGCCACGTCACCACCACAGCGTTCTTCCAAGAGCACTGACGTGGCACGTGTTTACAGGCAACAGTCCAATGAATATCACGTGAACAACTCGTTGTGCTAGAGCTGACCTGTCGTGCTGATTCCAAGAACTTATCAAACCACCCTCATATAATCAATGAGAGAGTAGATTCGGAATCTGAAAGTGTTCTGCAACCTGTGTTTTGGTCTTCTCCCCACTGTCAACCATGTGTAAAATTTCCTGGTGTTTTCTTTTTTTTTTTTTCCCCAGCATGAGAGCATTATGAACACGTTTCTCTTTTGGTGACAGTAAGTGATGAAGCGAAAGGAGAGGAGAAAAAAAACATTCACTGTTCACAAGTACAGACAAACAGCTCTCTGGATTATTGCGAGTCGCGCACTGTGTGTGGTCTGCCGACCAACCCCCTCTTTCCCCGCCCTTGCATCATATGCTGGAAGTAACACATAAGCAGCAAGTAAGCAATTGGGCCATTGTTGAGAAATTACAATACGGTATTGAGAAAAATTATGTGAAATGCATAACGGAAAATACCATAGTGCAGAGCACAACATACATATTCAGTTTAAACGAAGAATAACGTATGGAATATGTAATGAGGGGACCAAATTTTAGTTTGTAGTATGAATGATCTGAAATTTGGTTTAAGCAGTAGATTTTTCGGCAGGGATCTAGCAGCTACTACAGGTTAGCTGAGTTTTCGGTTTATCCGATGTCAAATTAGCGAGGGTCTACTGTATTCCAAAGAGAGCCCTGGAATGGAATCCTCATGGACTGCCAAGAAGAAGAGGAAGACTAAAGGTTACATGGTGAAACACAGTAAACAAGGGAAGAGTTGGGACGATGTCAAAAACTTGCAAAAAAATAAAGAGTCCGATGGTGTTAAGAGGACTAACAGTAACTTGTACTTACCCTTCTCATGCATTTCAGTTAATGTTAAAGACACGGAAAGAGCACACAATTACAAGCAGCAACTGAACAATTTCCTGTGCTGCTATACGATTACAAGTTGACTTAACCTAAAACACAGTGTTGCTAATTAAGGGTGGGGATCTACATACTACATTTAAGCCTTTTGTATGATGTGTTGGTTTTCATTCCTCCTGTAAAACCATAAGAAATTGCTTAGTGTAGTTTGGAAGTAAACTCTTCATTTGTTTTAGATTCGAGGTAATCAATACCAGCCTGTGCTACGAGATCACATTTGTAAGGATATGGCTCCAATAATTGAGGCACGCATAGCGCACATACCCACAGCTAGTGGTTCAGATTGGAGAGATTTGCCCAATATTATAGTGAGGCTCAGTGATGGCAACTTCACAAAAAAACTGTAAGTTAAAACATTATACATAAGCAGCCATAACTTAACAGCACTTTTGTTTCCCAATGGTGAAAACATTTGTTTGAAAAAGAGATGAAGCACAAATAATTTGAAAATCACAGTCGAACCTCACTTTAAGTTATTCTTCTCTACACTTTTTGCAGATACACAGTAAAGTTTTAGACATGGAACTTTGCCCATTAATATTTAGCTCAATTATATATTTTTCATTAATATGTTCACATTGTATGAAATATACTAATTTATGTTATGTTAAGATATATTATGTGCATGGCTTCTCAGAGAAAATTGTTGTTACCTTGAGAATGTATTATTGCTATGCACGTGTCAGGTAAGGTCATTCCTTCCCAGGTTGATGATGAAGTAGGCCTAATAATGAAAGTGTTTGCTGTGAACATTAAGCAATTAGAGCTCACTGTCATTTTTATCATTGCAAAGCATAAATGATGACAGTCATTAGTGTGTGACTATGGAAAAAGCAAAGAAAATTTCACAACTTTTTAAAGCAGTGTAATGCACCAGTACTCTGAAACTTTTTTGTTTTAGTTTGAAATATGAATAATGCTACTGGTGTGCATAAATAATACATTGTTTATTATTTATGTATTAGTTCATTTAGGGCAGCATGGACCATGTTCGAGTAATTACTTCGGAAGTAACATTTCCTATGGAAATAGGTTACTACAGGAGGAATTTGCTCCAGAAGTAATGTTGGAAAGCTCAGTTACAATTTACTCTTTTAGTTATGACTATGGAAGTAATGGCACTTACTACACTAATGGTAATTACTACAGAATATAGTTTTGTTTGTGCAATTTACTTGAAGTAGTCATAGATAAGGTTATGTGTGATAGGAAAAGGGGGAGAAAACATCAACAAAAGAGAAAATGGTAGAGATAAAGAAAATCCACTTAAACAATATAGACTGCAAAAAGCATAATGTAAACATGCTGGAAGAGAAATGCCTGGAAAGTCGTGACAGACGAGTTTAATGTTTTGAGCGACAGGAAATGTAATGTAGAGCAGCTTAAAATTCTTTGTAAATAACATTCCTGTGCTCATATTTGCATCTCAAATCACTTGTGTGTTGATAGAGAAATGCTGTTTCTGATTTCGCTAAATTCAGTGAATGGGCACAAAATGGGAACACGTCTATCGTCAGTTGCACCCACAATGTGTGGGAAACCTTCAAAAGTGAAGAATTACCTTTTATTTTCTGAACACTCATATACCTTGCTCTTAACCTCAAAACTGCTCTAAGAATGCAATGCTGTGAACTTTATAAGATCACCTGTAACTGTCTGAACTTGCAGTTCGGATGATACAGCTGAATTCATGTTGGAGTTTTGTTGTAAGTGCTCTCCAAGCAGGTTCAAAAGCAATGTAAAGATCCTTCCTAATTACCAAAACATTCTTTGAAATGCACACATGCTCTCCTTCCCTCCCTCCCTATATAAGATATATGGATCTTAATACAATATTGCATTCTCATTGTTTTCTTCGTCGAGATCATCAATGTAATCTAAGTAATCCATGAGCACATCAAAATAGCTTCCTCCAAATATGATATGGTATTCTAGTTCAATCAACAGGTTAGTTACACCATCCAGGTTGTGAGGTAAATTCTAAACTGCATTTAATCCCATTGTAGCACACTATATGATGGGGTTCTCCAACATTTACTTCTGCAGTAATTTACTCTGGGAGTATCTGAAAGAAGTAAAATACTTCAGAAGTAGTTTACTCTTGTGTAAAAGTTACCGAGTGTTGACTTAAGTAGTAGTTTACCACGAACATCCATGCTCTTTGGTATATATTCCAACTGTATTTTACTTTTTCATTTTGAATTTTAAACTAAGCATGCTGAAAAATAATAGTGGAGCCTGAGGTGAAGCAACGGTTATTTTGGTCAAATTTAGTTCTTTCTTTTTTTGTATCGTGAGGGGTGAGAATCCCTGACTTGCTCTGATCACTTAACATTTTGGGTGTATGTTTAATGTCACTACTTAGAACAGCATTTTCTTCACTTTTAACTGTAAGATGTTATCTTCTTATGAAACTTCTTGTATTTAATATGGAGTTAACTGAAACATTCAATGCCACAGCCGGGATTTGAACACTGATAATAATTGAAAACACATTTAACACATTGATAATATAAATAAAAAAAAAACTTCTTGTAGTTGGATATGCTAAACAAATGAATGAAGAAATTTTTACTTTCTCTACTATGTACTTTAAGTAGAGAAAATGTTGCATTCCAGCCAAAAATTAGATGTCAACATTTCACCATAAATACATGCTTTGTGGCCCCTGAACTAAAATTACGTACTTATAACTTTTTTATTTATTTATGTAATGATCTCAGTCTGCGTAAATTTATATAAATATATAAAACTTAATTGTGGAATATTAGAAATGTAAATGTGGGTGCCTTAGGGCGGTGTGTACCAACCTAGTAAGCTCTACTTTTGTAGTAAACTACTGTTCAAGTCAACACTCAGCAACTTCCATATGAGATTAAACTACTTCCGAAGCATTTTACTCCTTTCAGATACTCCCAGATTAAATTACCACAGAAGTAAATGTCGGAGAGCACCATCATGTAGTGTGTTACTACAGCATTAAACATAGGTTAGAATTCACTGTTGCAACCTGGATGGAGTAACTAACCTGTCGATTGAACTAGGATGCTGTATCGTATTTGGAAGAAGATATTTTAATTTGTTTATGGATTACTAGATTACATTGATGATCTCAAAGAAAACAATGGAAATACAATAGTGGTATGTCAGAACCATATTATACTTATACCAGGAGGGAGAGTTCAACTAACTTTTGGATATTAGGAAAGAATCTTCTACATGCCTTTTGAACCTGCTTGGAGAGCATTTACAACAAAACTAAGACAGGAATTCAGCTCTATAACACAAACTGAATTATTGTTATGTATCCTACGAGTGTTTCATACTGGAACATTTCAGATCTCACTTAAGCCGGCATTACGATCAATTTAATGTAACGTGACAGTCTAACACTGTATTAAATCAAGATATTTAGGTTTGATTTAATGCGACAAAACTTAAGAGTTTGGCAATGTCAAACTTTTCTTCCCGTTGTGTCAAGTTTCATGTCAAATGGTAATTAGAACCAATTGGCATGAAGCACTAGCTCAAAGTAATAAAGAACTGTCAATCAAGAGTCATTACCATTACGTTAAGTTCATGCCAACTAGAGCTTTATTTTACCAGCATTTCTTAACTTCATGTCATGGTAAGTGAAGCTTATTGTAATCCCGCTTTACAGGTGATCTTATAAATAAAGGTTCACCATGCGACTGGTGGTCGTATAAATATACATGAGTGTTCAGAAAAGAAAAGACAAGACAATTCTTCATGTTTGCAGATTTTCCACACATTGTGGGTGGAATTGACTGCACACATGTTACTATTTTGTGCCCATCCGTAAATATGGTGAACTTTTCCGAAATTGGAAAGGGTATTTCTCCATTAACATGCAAGTGATCTGCGATGCAAAATAAAGACCAAAAACATTTTTTCCAGAATCTTAAGGTGCTCTTCAGTAGTTTCGCATCACTCGAAGCATTAAACTCATCTGTCATGACTTTCCAGCATTTCTCTTCCAGCATCTTTATAATACGTTTTTATACTCTTATTATTTAAATAGATTTCCTTTATCTCTACCAATAAACATTTATCTCTTTTGCTGACATTTCCCCCTTTTCCTATAGCACATAATCTTATCCATGATCGCGTCAAGTAAATTGTGCAAACAAAACAATACCTCTGGGAATAATGAGCTCGTACTTCCATAGTTGTAACTAAAAGAACAAATGTAATTGAGCTCTCCGTTACTTCAAGAGTAAATTGCTGCCATAGTAACCTACTTCCATAGTACAGACTTCTTTAGTAAATGTTACTTCTGAAGCAATTACTCCAAGATGGTGCATGCTGCCTTTAGTGCTACATAATTTCTTATCAACTGTCACTAACGATATTTATTTGAAAGCGAGACTCCATTAGATTATAAGCAAAGGCAAACAATTATAGTCAAATGAAAGAATCAGAAATAAAATAACACATTCAGAACATCTTTTTAAAAAATAAGTGGTCAACACTGGGTTTAAATTATCTTAATCAAGAGATACTGTTGAGGAGGAGGGAAATTGGTAGAAGCCTGGAGAAGGCATATTACAAGGAAAGTCTGATGTGTTGCACTCACATGACTCTCTTATGCTTCTATCTACTTCAGTTAATCCAGATAAACATTTTCAGAAATTGTCTTACTATATATTTCCTTGTAGGTACAGCAGACTTAAGCGATACTCAGATATTTTAATCCAGTCCAATAGGTTTGAATGTCAAATACTTTTATACGTTTTTCAACTAAAAAATTGCTATTCTTTTTTTTTTCTTTTATTATTATTATTATTATTATTATTATTATTATTTCTCTCTTTCTTTCTTTCTTCCCTGTGATCATTCAAAGGGAATGGAATTTGAGTGTGTTACTATGTGATGGCTTTGAAATTCCATTCTCTTTACCATGACAAAGAGAAACAAATGAATGAATAATGGCTTCCCATTTGAGAAATGTATGTTTTTGAACATTCAAACTAATAAAAGAATATCTCAGAAACTGTTAACGCCAGAAAAAAATTTATGTAACATAAATTTTGTGCTTTAATGAGATCTACATCATTGTAGCAGAGTATGTCTTTCTGTTTGAATTTGAATGATTTTTGTCTGCTTTGAACTTAAATGCAATTTATACAATACAATGGAGTAGCTTATTATTTCTCTTCCCCTTATATTTAACATTCTGTTGTATATATATTGGAGAAGTATAATGTATCCACTATTTACTTTTTTGCCTTATTACCCTTTTTACTTATCTTCTCCAGTTTGCTTCACATCTCTTTTAACCTAATTTATCCTAAACATTTTCCTGCTTTCTCCATATATTCATTTAATCTTGTATTAAAAATCTTCCTAACTTTTAGCTCCATTGGTAAATTTTTCCATTTTGTAGTATTAAATTCCTTCTTCCTTTATCTGTGTCCTGGCATTCCAGAATATAATGCCAATTGTCATGTAATGCATTACATTTAGTAAACCTATCCCCCTGCTTCTCTCCTTAAATTCACTACACCTGTCCTTGCCCTTGCACCATTCTAGTCTCTTTGTGGCATACTTAAACGTATGTTTCTTTTCCCCGTTCCGTATGTCTTTCTATTAAAGGTTTAGCAAAAGTCATTCAGAATTAGGAGATGTGAGAGGCTATTCCCAGAAAATTCAAAATATACATTTTATTTGTCATGAAAGTATGTTAAACATGTGGTATTGTAATGAGAATGTTTAAAGTCCTTTTAAGAGAATTTTTTTTATGTAGAGGGTAGTATTGGATGGAGACAAATTCTTCCTCTACTTACTATAGCTCATTACTAAAGATAGAAATAAATAACTTTTGCTTTAATGCAAGAGAGAGAGAGAGAGAGAGAGAGAGAGAGAGAGAGAGAGAGAGAGAGAGAGAGAGAGAGAGAGAGACGACATTTACAATGAAGTATTCCATCCACCAAATTAGTGACATACCAAACTTGATATGCTGCTGCTTACAAGGATGTAACACAAAGATTTAAAATTAAACTTCCCCATTTCAAACTACATTTTTATTTTCTGACAAATGCTCAGAGTTTTGTTAAAATATCGTAAGAGATATTTGCTTGCCAAATAAAATGTGTATATTGAATTTGATGGGAATAACATGTGAAGCCCTATTCATTCTGAATGACTTAAGCATAATTGGTAAACTGTAGTAACAGATAGGCAAAACCTTAATATACACAAAAAAATGTAGATCTTGTTAAATCACAAAATTTATATCAAATCACATTTTTATGGTGTTAACCATTTACAAGATACTCTTATGTCTAGGAATGAATTTTAGAATACTTACTCTTTTTAGTTCATGAGATTGATACCAAATAGGTAAAATGTATGATATGGAAATTAATATTCATACATACAAAAGAACAGCATTTTCTGGAAGATATTTACTTGTTAAGTAAAATAAGTCTAACAAATAACTTACTTGAAAAGGAGAATGAATTTTCATACCTTGGCTATACGGAATCCTTTCTGGATGAACTAGATACACCACATAAAGTTATTAAATACACTGAAATTATGAGGATCATAAACAACAAAATGAAACTCTGAATAGTACAGAGGCATACAAGACCACACCAAGACCAGTCATATGTTATGATAGTGAGGCATGGACAATGAGAGGTGACAACTAATGAAATGATGAGATTCATGCACTTACTCAACAGCTGGTAATGCAAGACTTCAGCAAGACCAGTCGTATGTTATGATAGTGAGGCATGGACAATGAGAGGTGACAACTAATGAAATGATGAGATTCATGCACTTACTCAACAGCTGGTAATGCAAGACTTCAGCAAGACCAGTCATATGTTATGATAGTGAGGCATGGACAATGACATGTGACAACTCTTGAAATGATGAGATTCATGCACTTACTCAACAGCTGGTAATGCAAGACTTCAGCAAGACCAGTCTAATGTTATGATAGTGAGGCATGGACAATGACATGTGACAACTAATGAAATGATGAGATTCATGCACTTACTCAACAGCTGGTTATACAAGACTTCAGAAGACCAGTCTTATGTTATGATAGTGAGGCATGGACAATGAGAGGTGACAACTAATGAAATGATGAGATTCATGCACTCACTCAACAGCTGGTAATGCAAGACTTCAGCAAGACCAGTCATATGTTATGATAGTGAGGCATGGACAATGACACGTGACAACTAATGAAATGATGAGATTCATGCACTTACTCAACAGCTGGTAATGCAAGGCTTCAGCAAGACCAGTCGTATGTTATGATAGTGAGGCATGGACAATGAGAGGTGACAACTAATGAAATGATGAGATTCATGCACTCACTCAACAGCTGGTTATACAAGACTTCATAAGACCAGTCTTATGTTATGATAGTGAGGCATGGACAATGAGAGATGACAACTAATGAAATGATGAGATTCATGCACTTACTGAACAGCTGGTTATACAAGACTTCAGCAAGACCAGTCATATGTTATGATAGTGAGGCATGGACAATGACATGTGACAACTAATGAAATGATGAGATTCACGCACCCTCTCAACAGCTGGTTATACAAGACCAGTCTTATGTTATGATAGTGCGGCATGGACATTGAGACATGACACTAATGAAATGACGAGATTCATGCACTCTCTCAACAGCTGGGTACACAAGACCAGTCTAATGTTATGATAGTGAAACTTGGACAATTTGACATCACAGTAATGAAATGATGAGATTCATGCACTCTCTCAACAGCTGGTTATACAAGATCAGTCTTATGCGCTAACACCAGACTCAGCGAACACAAAAGAAACTGCCGCCTGGGCCATACAGAAAAATCGGCGGTCGCCGAACATGCCATTGAAGCCGAGGGTGAACACATTATTAGATTTCAGGACACCAACATTCTTTCCTCCATAAAACATTACCATACCCGGCTACAACGCGAAGCAAATGAGATTTACAAACATCCCAATAATTTCAATAGGAAAGAAGAAGCATTGAAACTCAACAGTAACTGGCATCTAGTCATCAAAAACAAGAAAGGTCATACAAAATCGAAAAACACTGCGAGCCAATCAGAAGAGAGCAACAACACAGCCGGCGCCAGCCCCCTCATACCAGCGGGCCAATCAGCAGAGAGCGTCCACACTATAAAGAGAGCGGCACTAACGGCCAACGCATCAGATGCTGCGATACTTTCACCGAGAAGACTTCGTCCGCGCCACTGAAGATGTCCACCGCAGTTGTGGACGAAACGTCTGGGAAATCTTTCTTCAGCAGACCACGGCATAACAGCCCGGAAAATTGTATTAGTTATAATTGTGACACCGGCCGTGAAAGCCTACGTTCTTACAGTCTTATGTTATGTTAGTGAGGCATGGACAATGAGACATGACACTAATGAAACAATGAGATACATGCACCCTCTAAACAGCTGGTTATACAAGACCAGTCTAATGTTATGTTAGTGAGGCATGGACAATGAGACCTGACAGTAATGAAATGATGAGATTCATACACTCACTTAACAGCTGGTGATACAAGACCAGTCTTATGTTATGATAGTGAGGCCTGGACAATGGGACATGACACTAATGAAACGATGAGATTCATGCACTCTCTCAACAGCTGGTTATACAAGACCAGTGTTATGTTATGATAGTGAGGCCTGGACAATGGGACATGACACTAATGATGATGAGATTCATGCACTCTCTCAACAGCTGGTTATACAAGACAGTCTTATGTTATGATAGTGAGGCCTGGACAATGGGACATGACACTAATGATGAGATTCATGCACTCTCTCAACAGCTGGTTATACAAGACAGTCTTATGTTATGATAGTGAGGCCTGGACAATGGGACATGACACTAATGATGATGAGATTCATGCACTCTCTACAGCTGGTTATACAAGACCAGTCTTATGTTATGATAGTGAGGCATGGACAATGAGACATGACACTAATGAAATGATGCTATTCATGCACTCACTCGACAGCTGGTTATACAATACCAGTCTTATGTTATGATAGTGAGGCATGGACAATGAGACATGACACTAATGAAATGATGCTATTTATGCACTCACTCGACAGCTGGTTATACAATACCATTCTTATGTTATGATAGTGAGGCATGGACAATGAGACATGACACTAATGAAATGATGCTATTTATGCACTCATTCAACAGCTGGTTATACAAGACTAGTGTTATGTTATGATAGTGAGACATGATTGTAATGAAATAATGAGATTCATGCACTCTCTCAACAACTGGTTATACGTGTCCAGTCTTTTGTTATGATAGTGAGACATGATTGTAATGAAATCATGAGATTCATGCACTCTCTCAACAGCTGGTTATACAAGACTAGTGTTATGTTATGATAGTGAGACATGGACAATGAGACATGACGCTAATGATGAGATTCATGCACTCTCTCAACAACTGGTTATACAAGACCAGTCTGATGTTGTGATAGTGAGGCATGGACAATGAGACATGTCACTATTGAAACGAGATTCAAGTACTCACTCAACAGCTGGTTTACAAAGATGTGGTGAAGGAGCTACAAGTTGTACCTGTTAACCAACAGTAGCACAACAACTGGAAGATACATTGACATCAAATGCACTCTAGTAGGATCCCTAAAGTGAGGTAGTAATTTAAACACTTAAATAATTTCATTTTAATTATATAATATGTAAATTCAATAACAGACCGCCTTGAAGCGATATATGTATGTAATAATTTTTAAACTGTTTATAACAGTCATTGTATTAATATTTATATTGTATTGTATACATGTTCAATAATGTTATGTGAGTGTATTACGAAATTTAATAATGTAGGAGCTGTGATAAATAGGTCAAAAGTAGCGAACAATCAGATAACGTTGAGGCAATAATGAGTTTGAGAGTTTAATAGTGCTATTAGTCATTATTCGAGGAACATTAATGTAATTTTTATGACAGTTTAAAAAAAATAGCCAATCAACAACCAGAAAAGAGCTTTAGTTAAATGAAGGTATTCTATTGGACTAGGAATAGCCAATCAGAGACTTGAAATACAGAAATTTACAAATTTAGGCGGTAGAATAGAGTTCAGTTGGTTGCAAACAGTGTTCATAACTGGACACGAGACACGTCCTCGAGAAGTATAATACGTATTCGTGTGAGACAAAAATAGTTTACGTGTTAAAAAGTGCAAGCAATTAATAAAAGAATTTCACAGCTCTCTATCAGTGAAGTGTTATTTAAATTGTGTCAAACATTAATAAAAGGAGTGAAGTAAAATTAAAATCTGTGTAAGCCTACATTCTTGTCGCACCACAACCCTTTCGAGACATCCATGTCTCTAACAGTAATACTGACGCAGTCGAGGCAAAGATAGAGATATAATATTTAAAGAAACTTTCAAGTTACAAAGTTAATATTTTAAATTTTTGGACGAAGGCTACCGGGTACCATACGTGCTGTTGCAACTACTTCAAATCGGCTTTCCAAATGTAAGGATACTATCTTCAAATTGGCGTCCATATGTGGGGCAGAAAATGACTACTTCAAAATCCGTGCTTAATTACTGTTCCAGAGGGAAACGTTTGCTGGAAAAGCCAGCTGGAGTCCATAACAGATCCTTGGCCTAAAAGCAGAATAAAGGAAAAAGACCACACTGTTTTCTAGTGGGAACTCCTCATTCTTTTTTGTAAAGGTGGTGCAAAGAGCATGGAATGCCAGAATGTTTGCAAAGTGATACTCTTTTTAAAAATTTCATTATCCTTATAACCTATGGTCATTTGCACCATTCAGGTAGCAAACCCTTCAGCTTACCACGGTAAGAATTTGACCAGGGTAATTATCACAGTGCTGCCCCACGATTAGGTAGGAGGCACTCCGTTGGTTGAGTGCGCTGTTCATTATGAGTAAACTCTACTGAACGCAGCAGATGTTTGTTTTTTGCTTGTTCCACCTCTTTGCTGAAGCGCATGCATGTACTTATTAAGAGTGGAGTGGAGGAAAGCAAAAGTGGACTCTAGGTTCTGTAATATGTTATTAAATTTCACGTGCAGTTGTTAAGAAAGTATAGAAAGTAGAGATAAATAGCAATAATTTAAATGGACACGTGGAAGAAGTTGGCCTTGCAGTTGAGTAGAAATATATACTCAACTATTATAGATATCTTTTCACACTGACTAAAGCTCCATTTAGCATATTTGATATTCACCTACTGAAAGAGAAGCAGAAAGAAGAGTATATTTGAACTCAGAATGTCTTGAATATGAGCATCACGTATTTTCCCCACAATGACAACTTTAGACTACCAGATTCCTATATCTGTGTAATTAATATATCCTTAAAATGTACTAAATCCATTCATTGCTCTCCTTGTTCTTGGAACTATGCTTCAGGTTATAATTGTGATATGTAATGCCATGATTGTATGGTTTTTGTTACGTCTTGGGTCAGGATATTTACATCTGTTACACAAAAAGTCTTAAGGCATTAAAAATTACATTAAAGTAACTTTATCAGTATGCATTCATTAGCAAAAATGGAGTGTTTCTTTTAGTTGGGATTTCTAAGCTGTACCATTTTAACATTTCAACAGAAATGAAGTTGGAGATAATCAACAAAAACTAGCTGGTGAGATTTCTCCGCAGAAGAATCCTTCATAAACTTTTACTGTTGTTGAAGTATAATAAATGATCGTTCATCGCATATTTTGTCATGTAAAATGTTGATTGAGAATGGTGCACACGTTCAGTAGTCTTTATTATATATGTAGTGAAAGTATATTATCAAGAAGAAAAATCTTTTGTAAGATTAGTGCTAGAGAAAGTCATGTGAATGCAACACATTTTCAGTTTTGTTTAGTTGAAACCCCAATAATGAGGATGTTTAACATTGGCTAGGATTGCACTCATTTGAATGTGAAGGAAATTGTTAACTAATTACTGTTTGTTATAGGGGAGAGGCAATTTATGAGTATGTTGTATTGATGTGCTGTAACAGAGGAGATGTGTTTTTATCAGGCAATACTTACACCATGATAAGAAGAATGGAAAGTCATCAAAAGGTGCCCTACGTGGAGTGTGTGCTTGTGCTAATGGGAAGGCTTGTGATCCAATGGACAAGCAATACAACACACTTATACCATGGTGCTTGCCCCATACTGGCAATCGTCACAACAACTGGGCTGGATTGTATGGTCGCTTGGAATGGGACGGCTTCTTTAGTACCACGGTTACGAACCCAGAGCCCATGGGCAAGCAGGTAATGTTGCAATCATTACACAATTCATACTAAGTGAAGTCTGCCTATCACAGATGGCAGTGACATTTGCACGAACAGTATCGTGCTGGGTGATCAACAGGTTTCAGTGCTCTTAGCCGGCCGACGGTGAAGTACAAGGTTTCAGTGTGCGTTAAACTGTTGCAAATGTGGCACGTGTTTGTTAGTTGGCACAGTGAAATGGCTCTATTCCCAGAAAGTATTCATTTATGATTCAAATGCCAGTACAGAATCTGTGGCTGCTGTGAGGAGATTATTTCAAGAGAGATTTCTTGATGTTCAAGTTGCAGGTCAAACTACTATTCATAAATAAATTACATGAAACGGGAAGTCTTTTTAATAAGAAACCATGTACAGTACTCACAGAACAAATCCTAGATAACACTGAAATCTCTGGAAAGGTCTTCCAGAAAATCACTTTGTCTTTCCCAGCAAATGGAAATATCCTGTGGCTAAAAGTTATTCAAAATAAAGCCCTATAAAATTATTGTACTGTAAGGACTTAGACCAGGTGACCCTGCATTCAGAATGCAATTTTATGAATGGGTTTTGAATCAGGTATGTGATGGTCAAATGACCCTTATCTTATTTTCTTTTCGAACGAATCATGGTTCCGCCTAAATGAGTATATTAATACATAAAACAATCATTATTGGATTGCATGAAAAGCTAACTACCTTCACCAGGAACCCCTACATAATCAACCATAATTAGCAGCAAAAGAATAATAGTCCCAAATTGTTTATTTTCCCAGAAACAATTAATAGTGAGAGGATGTGTAAAACATTTGATGGCAAATCAACTGATGCAACTTTCCAGCAGGACTCTGTGACAGCACATATAGCCTACTTCTCCGTACAGTGTTTGAAGATAAAGTTATCACTAACAGCACATACCCCCAATTTAACCCCCTGTGATTTTTATCTCCGGGAGGGGATTAAAAGAGAAAGCTTACAAAACAAATCCACACACTTTAGAGGAATTAAAAATAACATTCATCAAGAAATTGCTGCATTTCTCAGAGGGAACTGAAGCGTCTAATGGCAAATTTCCTCAGCAGTTGCCAGAAATGCAATTAAGGAAGGCACTTCCAACATCTCCTGGCTTCACATATGTGAGTACTTTAATTTTTAAGTGTTTCCTTTTTGTTTCTTGGTTAGAAATAACCTACACAACAAACAGTGCTGTCACCCGCTCAGCGTGCATAGCAAGCAGCATTGCTGGCTGGCTAACAGCAGTCAAACCTGTTCTGCTCTATGCTGATCACCCAGTAGGGAACTTCCATGTCAACAAAGCTGCAGTCAGTGGTTTTAATTTACTGCTTGTTTACATCAGTAAACCTGTACTTGAACATTAACTGTATGAGACACAAGGGTAGTCCAGACATGATTATGAACATGTAAGTCAATACAGTAGAGTCTTGCTAATTCAAGGTAATGGGGTTGAAGGTACCTTGGATTTGGGTTAACTAAACTATACAGAGCACCATAGGAAAGCTCATTAAAAATGAAATGAAACCAATAACAAATGAAAGTGAAGTTATTTACTGAAAGTTTTTGTATAGACATAAACACAATATGTATATACACACGTGGAGTTCTTTTTTTAAAAAAGTCTTTGAGCGTCTTCTGCTTCAGATACTGAATCCCTTTTGCGTGGCAATGTCACACCATCGTTTGAGTAAGTGTCGCACGGTGTGGCCTCTGGTAGTTGTTCTACATAGCGCATTGCCGCATCCAACACAGCAAAACCATTATGACTCATCTTTGGTGTTTTCTCTTCCTCCTCGCTTTCTTCTGTCGGCTCATTCAATATCTCAACAATTGATGTTTATGTAACTTCAATTTCACTACAATCTGGAGGCTGTGACAGGCGTACATCTTAAGTCGATTTGCTCTCTACAACTGTCTCAGGCTTCACTTCATCCCATGACTGCTAACCAATACACTACGTCTCTCATGGTTACTCCTTTTAGAAAATTAGTGATGTTTCCATTCTCTTCCGTTGCTTGTAGAAGTGTCTCAGGCTTCACTTCATGACCCTGCTAACCAATACACTCCTTTTAGAAAATTAGTGATGTTTCCATTCTCTTCCGTTGCTTGTAGAAGTGTCTCAGACTTCATTCATGACCCTGCTAACCAATGCACTACGTCCCTCGTGGTTACTCCTTTTAGAAAATTAGTGATGTTTCCATTCTCTTCCGTTGCTTGTAGAAGTGTCTCAGGCTTCACTTCATGACCCTGCTAACCAATACACTACGTCCCTCGTGGTTACTCCTTTTAGAAAATTAGTGATGTTTCCATTCTCTTCCGTTGCTTGTAGAAGTGGCTGCAACAGGCTTCCTCTTTAGATGCAATCCAGGTTGTCCATCAATAAGATTGCTTTACAAGCCAAACCATTTTTCTTCAAAAAACTTTGTAGTTTCTGACGCATATTCTTCATAAAGCCACTTCTTAAATACTCCTCTATTCTTCCAGGCATTTTTTTGGTTCTTGTAAGAGATAGGCAGTGCAGACAATGAGAGCTCTAGGATTCGTGGACTTGTCTATGACGACAAGCTTTTATTTGTGTGTACTTGAGGCAGTATTTTAATGCCTAAAATGATATTAATTGTGTTTTATTATAATTAAATTCAATAACAGCCCACCTTAAAAAACAATATGTGTATAATTATTTAAATTGTATGTAAGTGATTGCAAATACTTGTTTTTTATTGTAAACGTATTTATTAATGTTATGTAAATGTTTATATACACTAATAGTGCAAAAACTGTGAGAATAATATGTTTAAGGTTGTTAATAATGAGGTAATAATGTAGTTTTTGTGACAATAATGTGTCTGGAATTTTGAAAAGTACTGGTCATGAAAGGATCGGTAGTGAAGTAAGTTTCGCTTACAGTTTGGAATTAGCCAATCAACAGTAAAGAAAAGTTTTAGTTCGAATGCTTAAATTCTATTGGACTAGAATTAGCCAATAAGAGACTGGCATTACTGAAGCTTTAAGGTTTTTACCGTTGAAATTAGTCAGTCGCGGACATGATGTGATAGCGTGCAGATGGCAAAAATTGTGTTCTCCACTAGTAAATACATTAAGAATGTGTAAAGTGCTTTTCTTTATGAAGTGTTGTGTTTTATAAATGTGCAAGTATAAAGAAATAAAAAGAAGTAAAATTTAAAGTAAATTCTGTGACGTCTTTAATTTTTGTCATATCAGTATCTGAAAAAGACCTTATGTTTCTATAGTGCGACTGAAGCAGCCGAGGCAGATTTAAATAATATTATGTAAAACAAGCATCTTCACTACTACAAAGTTTAGCGTCCCAAGCATCAACCAAATTCAAAGTGTATCTCACACGTGGGGTTTCTCACATCTCTCACACAAATAAAACTTCTTCAAAGTGACGCACATATGTGGGGCTTCTCGCATCCAGCTAAATAACTTCTTCAAAGTTGGCAACAAAAAATTACGAGGCTAAATACATCTTCAAATTGGCGCCTCAACGTTGGAGCTAAATAATTACATAACAGCACACTTTTTCAAAAATACGTAATAATATTACGTAACCTAAAAAAAATAATCTCAAATTACTGTCACTCTTTCTTTACTTTTCTTGTGGCCAGCAGCATGATGTTCTACGTGTAAAGCAATTGTTTTAGAAGGTAACATTTTAAAGTGGAGCTCTGTTTCATCACAATTGTATAACTGATAATTAGTGAGGTTTTCACTTTTTATAAGTTCAAATTTTTTACAGAAGTTCACTGCTCCTTCAGAATCACCGGAAAGCTTTTCTACACAAATCTCAAGCTGTAGTACACCATACCTATTCTTCTATCTCTGTAACCAAAATACATTCCTTTATCTGAACACTTTGTTGAAGAATACTTCTCCAATTTATCCATGTTTCGTCACCTGTCTCCAACTATTACTTCCCCAACACTGCATTTCACTGCAATCTTTTTGTCTCCAGTCTTTTTAGAGCTTTTAATTTTGGTACAAATTACCTCTTTCATTCAGCACACATTGTTGAAACAAATTAGGAATAAGATGTGCAACCACTTCTAATGTACTCTATCTACAAAGAAGGCTACAAACATACTAAAATAAAACACTCCTTTAACTTGATACAACCCTGGCTTGCTGTTTGGGTCACAAGGGATACTTTTCATCTCAACATAAGGCTAGCTGCTTTCTTATAGTAATTTTTTTATTGTTAACCCAATTAATTGTACAAATTTACAACAACAAATTTTACAAATTTATTCTTAACCCAGTTACTAAAAATAACAATAAAAAAATCTGATGTGTTACACTCACATGACTTTCTCTACTCTTGTACAACTATTCTTACAAATGCTTATTCTCCATATGCTTCATGTTAATCTTATTGCTAATTTTCTTGTAGATGCAAGGGGAATTGGTAGGCTTTAAGCGATAGTCAAATATTTTAAGAGCTGGTTGCTATGTGGAGTATTCCATTCTCTTTGCATTACCAGGAGAAAAAAAAAAATAGAGCTATAGATTATAATTGTACAGTAAACACACCGTAGTGATAGCACTGGAAAAATGTTTTTAACACACTGCCTAACTTCCTCGGTATGATCCCTTGTAATGCAAAATTATTTGTCACTGCATTGCAGAATACTTTTACATCATCAATTACAATATCCTGCAGCCAAACCTCATCAGCGCACAAGTAAGGTGGATATGGCATAACACCATCATAATTTGAAATTGATTTTAAGTGCAAATCATTGCCTAAATGAAGAATTTTATCAATTACTTCAGAACTCCAAGCATCAATATTTATTACAGTTGAAAAACATAACGCCATCACCGAGTTGCTTGTGCACTGTGTGTTTTTAACCTCACCAAATATGTCGTTATTTTGGCTCAAGGTGCCAGCAATCACTTTGGCTGCTTTCATGGAAAACAACTTCTTAACATTAAAATTAAAACTGGTTCGTTTCTTACTAGGCATTATGAAAAGTCTTAAAACGTAAACCAGTAAACAAAGAACAGAAACACCTGAAAATGGTACTATAACAAATAATATATGAATGAATAAAATGAAACAGCACTTAAACCGTGGAAACAAAAAATTAAAACTAAAATAAGAACATTTAAAATGGTACTATAACAAATATTAAGATAAGAATTAATAAAATGAAATGATCTTACGAAATTGGTTCAAATCAGCATTCCTTTGAAGCAAAAGCCGATAGAAGATTCACAAAATCATAGCAGTTTGTTTATTTCTCAGTATAAAAAATATTTGACTTTCGCTTAAGGCCTACTATGTTCCCCTTGTTTTGTATTTGCAAGGGCAATATAGAAATACAATAGCCTTTAAGCATATAGCTCTTAATAGCTGGTTGCTATGTGCAGCACCATACTCTTTGCATATCCAAGACAAAAAAATGAATAACAAATTCCCATTTGAGAAAATGTATAAGTATTGAAAATTTAAGGGAATAACAAGCAATATCTCAAAAATGGTTAACTCGACAAAAAAAATGTATGACATAAATTGTGTATTTTAATGCAATCTTCATTTTTTGTGTAGTAAAATTTTGTCTATCTCTTATGGTTTACCAGTTATGCAAAAGTCGTTCACAATGAAGAATATTTTTGGAGACATTCCCAGAAAATTCGAGATATACATTTCATTTGAAGATCAAGTTATCACTAACAGCACATACCCCCAATTTAACCCCCTGTGATTAAAATTTTTGAAAACTGTTTCATGTAAAGGGTAATCTGGGGTGGAGGAATTTTCTTGAAAACCTTTGCATCGCATCTCTGGAAGATATTGAACCTAAATACCAAGTTTGTTGTTTATCCAACTGTTTGTTTTTGAGTTATGCTGTTAACAGACATGCTTTTTTGGTTTCAGGGGGCCTCAAAACATATTTCCAGTGAAATCTCAGTATCAAATTTTTGGGTGGAATACAATACTTACCCTACTTACTATATGTAGTAGAGAAAGTAATAAAAACTAACCTCTTAACTACTGGTATCCAGCATTCCTCCTAATCTAAAAGTACAATTATCAATTTATTTAATCTCCCATACTATACCCCCGCCGCTGTAACGTTGCACTTAACAGCTAGCGTTTAAGTTGGTACTCTCGCAAAAAAACAGATGAAAAGCTTCAACGTTTCACTTCCTAAGCCAATCACAAGGCAGCATTCCGGATGGTCGATGACAAAGCGGAACCGGAACTAGAATCGGCTCTGTTGCCGGATGTAACTATTCCCAACCACGTGCTTCAGTTTGTGAATCTCTAGCACGAGCGTCGAGTTGTTGTTTGCAAGCTACATATTGTTCATTGTTGTTTATATTTGTGGTTATTGTTTGATAGTTTTGTTATTGTTCGTTTATACATATATATTTATTTTATATATATTTAATTCATATTATTTATTTAAACAAAACTTAAGTGCGACAATGTCTGAAAAACGACACCGATCGCCGAGTGATGATTCACGAAGTGAAAATCCTTTGCGCCGAGGTGTGCCACTTAATAATCAGGCATTGGAACTGTTATGGAGAACCCGGGAATTCTTTAAACAGGAAAAGGAGTATGTGAAGCTTCATGGCAATCCCTCTATTCCTGCTGATAAAGCTGTACAACGATCTGCAGCAGCTCTTGGACTAAGCACGAGAACTGTTATTCACAAGGCTACGGTGGACGCAGCTTCATGGAGAAGAAAGTAGATCATGTAAATAAGCTAATACAAAAAGCACAAGAAATAGACAGAATTATTAGTGACTGAACCATTGATGATATGCCTTAGTGAAGATGATAATGATAATGATGCTTCTGAGGAGGAGGAGGATGACGATGATGATGATGATGATGATGACAATGGGGATTTGGATGGAATTTAGCCATTGCAGTTTTAAATGGGTGAGTGAAAATAACTTTGTTATGGCATTCTTATAATTTGTTTTATTTCTCCTATTGTAGCGGGAAGTTTATATTATTTTGTTTCTATATTGTCAAAAGTGCGTAATTTATTCTACATACGCTGCAATGTTTATGCAGAGTTATTTTCAATTAACAATAATAATATGAAATAGTTATTATTCATTGATGTTCGGTATTTACGTGCACTTTTTGTATGCGGCTTAGACACAATAGAAAGGAGAGCAATCAGCTGTTGTTGTTTACTAGCCACTCTGGCAACGTCGCAACCACAATGTAGCGTACCTTACGCGAAGCCACACGAACTGTCAAGTGCAAAGATACAGCAGTGGGGGTATAAGTCTAACTCTACCTTGAGTTCTTTACCTTGGACCCCAAAAACTCAAACCTTGAGGTTGTCGAGTTGTTTGGATCGTACTTGCCACATATCAAATAAAACTACTGTAATTTAATACTCATTTACCTCTTCCTTGCTAATTTTCCTCATCCATTTTTCTCTTACTCTACCTAAAAAGTTTCCTACTTCTATTATGTTTTTCTTAGATTTTACATTTACTAATGCTTTCTTATAATGGCTGTCTAACATTTGCAGTATAAACTAGTCAGTGTGTTGTTATTGCAGCTGAAAAGTATTTCTGGTGGGGAATGCTTGCTACAATGTATGTACGCACATATTATGGAGGGGTTTTCCCAGTTTTTGGCTGGTCCTAATTGAAAGGAAGTTAATCCTTGCCAGGTAACACACTCTACAGACAAGAGGTAGGGAGGTGCCAAAGTATGTAGAAAACGTATCAGGACATGTAAACTGATGACTAGCCCGTGATATAAATTGAGTCGGTTTAGTTGCACAATACATTGTTTACTAAAATAATTTAGCAGGACATGTTTTGAAAGCTGCCACTTTCATCATCAACCGAATGCCGATTGCTGCTGAGAGATTTTGAGGTTGTGGTCTCCTCTGGTGAGCATTCAATGAATTATTTGTTGAGGTCTGTGGCGGGTATTTCAAAATTGAATACTAGCCGATGTTTCAAAATCAGTATATTTACTAAAGTTGTGTGTTTTCTGTTATTTCCTTGATTAATTCTGATTCTGGGTTTATTTGTGATACCCTTGCAAAAAATGTGCTGCCACTCCAGGTCTGTATTTTGTGTTCCTGAAGTGTTCTTTTGTTTGGGTCTACAAACTTCTTGTTTTTCCTATATAGAATTTGTATGCAGAGATTGATCAACATACCAATGGAAAATGAATATACCAGAGAAAAGCAATACATCCTAAGTATCACAGAGACCAACGGCTTCAACCAAAACATCATAGAGAAGCAGATAGCAAAAGAAAAAAGACAAAAAAGGATTAAAAATAAGTACCAGCATATTTTTCATGGAAAGAGAAGTAATCACATATAGAAAATTATCTTCAAAGAATATAATAGTGTACTGGCTCCTAAGAACAACTACTCAATCCAAAACCTACTAAATTCAAAATTAAAAGACACCATACCCAAAAAGCACAAATCAGAATAAATTGCAAACAGTGTGAAAAGCTCTACTTAGGGAAAACTAAAAGAAGTTTGTAGACCCAAGCAAAAGAACACTTCAGGAAGACAGATCTGCAGTGGCAGCACATTTTTCGTAAGAGCATCACAAAATAAACCCAGAACCAGAATTAATCAAGGAAATAATAGAAAACGGAAAACTTGCCACTTGGGAAAACATACTGATTTTGAAACACCAACATAAAGCATTTTGAAATACCCACCGCAAACAACTTCACCAAATGATTCATTGAATCCCTACTAGAGGACACAACTACCACCTCAACCTCTTCCAGCCACATTCAATTGATTGAGTTTTATTTATGGACGCTCTTTAACTACTATGGTTCTTAGCGTCCCATTCCATATTGGGCGTGAAAGACCGGTAAGTTGATGATGAAAGTGGTAGCTTTCGAAACATGTTCTGCTAAATTCTTTGGGTAAGTGATGTATTGTGTAATGCAATTCATAATTGAATGTATTAACTACATCTCTGTAAGCATCTTCCAGAATGTAAGTCAATGATGAGTAACTGTAATGGAGCCCCATCTCATTAGTACCCCAGGGGCAGAACGGTCTATGTACATGACGTATTGTATCACCCTGTATTACTGGCCACTTTAAATACTGTGTAGAACATGACAGCAAGCCTTTTATGCTTCCTGTGCTTTACCTCTTGATTAGCCTTATCCACTTATTTTTGACTGTGTAGGTATCTAATTAAATGCTTCCTGATGATGTCTTTCTTCATGTCCGTCCTCTGCAAAGCTGATGTCGTCTCTTCAGATATTGTTTTTTCCTTATGTCTAGCAACGAAATCAAAATCTTCTGCAACTGTTTTGTTTCTATGTTTATGCTTTCAGCCTACAGTTTGTCTTTTACTAGCTAGGGCAACAATGTTTTACCACAAGTCACATAGGTCATGTTAAAATGCTATACATTATTTTCTTGCCGTCCTCTTGATGTGATGCTACATTAAAATTAATCCTAATATAGTTTTACTCTTGGTTCAGTTCCTGTTTCAGGCTCAATAAACGTTTTTTATGTAGTACAGCTTAAGAATATGCTTGCAGGGACGTGTGTTACATCCAGAGCAAACACGAGTTGTCAGTGTTCGGGAATGTGCACGCTCTCAAGGATTTCCTGATACGTACAGATTTTTTGGGAACATTCTGGATAAACATCGTCAGGTATGTTTTTATAAGCTATGAACATCTTAAATAAATAACTTCCTCTTAGTGAGGCAAACTATGGAAGAAGGTACACCTTAAATCATTTCTACTCATACATGGATACTTGCCAACTTCTATGGTTTCCCATAAACTGCACAAGTGGGGCACATTCTACAAATTTACAACAAAAGTAGCTGCTTTGGACATGATGAAGTATTCCATTGCAACCTAAGATTCAGACTATATGGTATACAGTGCTGTGATAGGCCAGAGTTTGTGTGTATCCTGATCATGGTCCCCCTTCACTGGGCTGCAACAAAATGTATAGCACCACTAGTGACCTCTAGTAAATAGAGACTACTGTGCTATGATAGACCAGAGCTTATCTGTGTGTGTGCACCATGAGCATAGTCCCCCTTCACTGGGCTACAACAAAATGTACAATACCACTAGTAACCTATAGTAAATGGTGTACAGTGCTATAATAGACTAGAGCTTATCTGTGTGTGTGTGTGTGCGCGTGCGTGGGTGGGTGGGGGGGTGTGTGTGTGTGAGAGAGAGAGTGAGAGTGAGTCACGATCATGGTCCCCCTTCACTGGGCTGCAACAAAATGTAAAGCACCACTAGTGACCTCTAGTAAATGGAGAATACAGTGCTATGGTAGACCAGAGCTTATCTGTGTGTGTGTCCATCATGATCATGGTCCCCCTTCACTGGGCTGCATCAAATGTATAGTACCACTAGTAACCTATAGTAAATGGTGTACAGTGCTATAATAGACTAGAGCTTATCTGTGTGTGTGTCCATCATAATCATGGTCCCCCTTCACTGGGCTGCATCAAATGTATAGTACCACTAGTAACCTATAGTAAATGGTGTACAGTGCTATAATAGACTAGAGCTTATCTGTGTGTGTGTCCATCATGATCATGGTCCCCCTTCACTGGGCTGCATCAAATGTATAGTACCACTAGTAACCTATAGTAAATGGTGTACAGTGCTATAATAGACTAGAGCTTATCTGTGTGTGTGTCCATCATGATCATGGTCCCCCTTCACTGGGCTGCATCAAATGTATAGTACCACTAGTAACCTATAGTAAATGGTGTACAGTGCTATAATAGACTAGAGCTTATCTGTGTGTGTGTCCATCATGATGATGGTCCCCCTTCACTGGGCTGCAACAAAATGTACAATACCACTAGTAACCTATAGTAAATGGTGTACAGTGCTATAATAGACTAGAGCTTATCTGTGTGTGTGTCCATCATGATCATGGTCCCCCTTCACTGGGCTGCATCAAATGTATAGTACCACTAGTAACCTATAGTAAATGGTTTACAGTGCTATAATAGACTAGAGCTTATCTGTGTGTGTGTCCATCATGATCATGGTCTCCCTTCACTGGGCTGCAACAAAATGTACAATACCACCAGTAACCTATAGTAAATGGTGTACAGTGCTATAATAGACTAGAGCTTATCTGTGTGTGTGTCCACCATGAGCATGGTCCCCCTTCACTGGGCTGCAGCAAAATGTATAGCACCACTAGTGACCTCTGGTAAATGGAATACAGTGCTATAATAGACCAGAGCTTATCTGTGTGTGTGTCCACCATGAGCATGGTCACCCTTCACTGGGCTGCAACAAAATGTATAGCACCACTAGTGACCTCTGGTAAATGGTATACAGTGCTATAATAGACCAGAGCTTATCTGTGTGTGTGTCCACCATGAGCATGGTCCCCCTTCACTGGGCTGCAGCAAAATGTATAGCACCACTAGTGACCTCTGGTAAATGGAATACAGTGCTATAATAGACCAGAGCTTATCTGTGTGTGTGTCCACCATGAGCATGGTCACCCTTCACTGGGCTGCAACAAAATGTATAGCACCACTAGTGACCTCTGGTAAATGGTATACAGTGCTATAATAGACCAGAGCTTATCTGTGTGTGTGTCCACCATGAGCATGGTCACCCTTCACTGGGCTGCAACAAAATGTATAGCACCACTAGTGACCTCTGGTAAATGGTATACAGTGCTATAATAGACCAGAGCTTATCTGTGTGTGTGTCCACCATGAGCATGGTCACCCTTCACTGGGCTGCAACAAAATGTATAGCACCACTAGTGACCTCTGGTAAACGGTATACAGTGCTATAATAGACCAGAGCTTATCTGTGTGTGTGTCCACCATGAGCATGGTCACCCTTCACTGGGCTGCAGCAAAATGTATAGCACCACTAGTGACCTCTAGTAAATGGAATACAGTGCTATAATAGACCAGAGCTTATGTGTGTATGTGTGCACCATGAGCATGGTCCCCCTTCACTGGGCTGCAGCAAAATGTATAGCACCACTAGTGACCTCTAGTAAATGGAATACAGTGCTATAATAGACCAGAGCTTATCTGTGTGTGTGTGTGTGTGTGTGTGTGTCCATCATGATCATGGTCCCCCTTCACTGGGCTGCAACAAAATGAATGGCACCACTAGTGACCTCTAGTAAATGGTATACAGTGTTATGATAGAGCAGAGCTTATCTGTGTGTCTATCCATCATGATCATGGTCCTCTTTCACTGGGCTGCAACAAAATGTATAGCACTACTAGTGACCTCTAGTAAATGGAGAATACAGTGCTATGATAGACCAGCGCTTATCTTTGTGTGTGTCCACCATTATCGTGGTCCCTCTTCACTGGGCTGCAACAAAATGTACAGCACCACTAGTAACCTATAATAAATGGTGTACAGTGCTATAATAGACCAGAGCTTATCTGTGTGTGTCCATCATGATCATGGTCCCCCTTCGCTGGGCTGCAACAAAATGTACAATACCACTAGTAACCTATAGTAAATGGTGTACAGTGCTATAATAGACCAGAGCTTATCTGTGTATGTCCATCATGATAATGGTCCCCCTTCGCTGGGCTGCAACAAAATGTACAATACCACTAGTAACCTATAGTAAATGGTGTACAGTGCTATAATAGACTAATGTGGGGAAAGAGAAGATTTAGAACATATCGTTTTTGACTGTAAAGGTACACAGCATTGGAGAAAGGTAGCTATAAATGGGAAATGGTTAAAACGGGACAGGAAAGTAGCTTTAAGCAAGATTTTTAACAAGGATAGTAAAAAGGTAGGAGAATACTTGTCCAAAGTTAAAAAGAAATGGTTATGGACAATAAAAAGAGATGTAAGTTAATTTCATCAAGTGATGTTAAGTTATGTAATTATATTATTATTATTATTTTTATATATTATTACTATAAGATTATTATTTTGGTATCATTACTATTATTTTTACTACTATTTGTATTATTATCATCATTTTTTATGTTATAATAAGAGTGTAATATGGGTAGAATATGGCAAGATAACAGCTTGGGCTGATGTATAGCCATATTATAAGGAAGATTGCTAGCACAAATAAATAAATAAATACAAAAATAAATAAATAAATAATAGACTAGAGCTTATCTGTGTGTGTGTGTGTGTGTCCATCATGATCATGGTCCCCCTTCGCTGGGCTGCAACAATATGTACAATACCACTAGTAACCTATAGTAAATGGTGTACAGTGCTATAATAGACTAATGTGGGGAAAGAGAAGATTTAGAACATATCGTTTTTGACTGTAAAGGTACACAGCATTGGAGAAAGGTAGCTATAAATGGGAAATGGTTAAAACGGGACAGGAAAGTAGCTTTAAGCAAGATTTTTAACAAGGATAGTAAAAAGGTAGGAGAATACTTGTCCAAAGTTAAAAAGAAATGGTTATGGACAATAAAAAGAGATGTAAATTAATTTCATCAAATGGTTAAGTTACGTAATTATATTATTATTATTATTATTATTATTATTTTCATATATTTTTACTATAAGATTATTATTTTGGTATCATTACTATTATTTTTACTACTATTTGTATTATTATCATCATTTTTTATGTTATAATAAGAGTGTAATATGGGTAGAATATGGCAAGATAACAGCTTGGGCTGATGTATAGCCATATTATAAGGAAGATTGCTAGCACAAATAAATAAATACAAAAATAAATAAATAAATACAAAAATAAATAAATAAATAATAGACTAGAGCTTATCTGTGTGTGTGTGTCCATCATGATCATGGTCCCCCTTCACTGGGCTGCAACAAAATGTATAGCACCACTAGTGACCTCTAGTAAATGGTATACAGTGCTATGATAGACCAGAGCTTATCTATGTGTCTATCGTTTATCGTGATCATGGTCCCCCTTCACTGGGCTGCAACAAAATGTATAGCACCACTAATGATTTCTAGTAAATGTTTTACAGTGCTATAATAGACCACAGCTTAGCTCTCTCTCTCTCCCTCTCCCTCCCTCTCTCTCCCTCTCTCTCTCTCTCTCTCTCTCTCTCTCTCTCTCTCATAGTCCCCCTTCACTGGGCTGCAACAAAATGTATGGCACCACTAGTGACCTCTAGTAAATGGAGAATACAGTGCTATGATAGACCAGAGCTTATCTGTGTGTGTGTCCACCATGATCATGGTCCCCCTTCACTGGGCTGCAACAAAATGTATTGTACAACTAGTAACCTATAGTAAATGGTGTACAGTGCTATGATAGACCAGAGCTTATCTGTGTGTGTGTCCATCATGATCATGGTCCCCCTTCATTGGGCTGCAACAAAATGTACAATACCACTGGTAACCTATAGTAAATGGTGTACAGTGCTATAATAGACTAGAGCTTATCTGTGTGTGTGTCCATCGTGATCTTGGTCCCCCTTCACTGGGCTGCAACAAATGTATAGTACCACTAGTAACCTATAGTAAATGGTATACAGTATATTATAATAGACCAGAGCTTATCTGTGTGTGTGTCCATCATGATCATGGTCCCCCTTCACTGGGCTGCAACAAAATGTACAATACCACTGGTAACCTATAGTAAATGGTGTACAGTGCTATAATAGACTAGAGCTTATCTGTGTGTGTGTCCATCATGATCATGGTGCCCCTTCACTGGGCTGCAACAAATGTATAGCACCACTAGCAACCTATAGTAAATGGTATACAATGCTATGATAGACCAGAGCTTATCTGTGTGTGTGTCCATCATGATCATGGTATCCCTTCGCTGGGCTGTAACAAAATGCATCACTAGTGACCTCTAGTAAACAGAGTGCAAGCATTCAGTAATGGACTATGTGTATTGTAAAGCCAACGCCTTCACATAAGTTGTTTCATCTTATTCATGTTCTATGGCTGCGATAGGTTCCCCATTTGTTGTGACAGTTTTTGTTTATAGTTGATTATATGAAATGTAAAATATAGATTAGAAATCTTTGTATAACCTAGGAAGAGGTGTTCTTTGCTTTAATATGGTTTATTATTGTATCAGGAGATTTTCAGCAAGAAGCGGTACTACCAACTCAAGAATTCTCATTTATTTTGCCTGGAATTTTTGTTCATTTACTGCACTGAGTTGATGTAATTGCAAAATGATTATGCTTTACTGGACAAGGGAAAGGTTAACAAGATTTACCTTCAGGATGTTGGCAAGTATGCTTATTAAAGAATATGTAACTTTTTTTTTCAGGTTGGAAATGCTGTTCCTCCTCCAATGGCGGCTGCAATAGGCTATGAACTGAGGAAATGTATTGCCAAGTGCGCGGAAAAGGAAGCAGAAACCTCAAAGATGGAGGTCTCATAGTGGGACTGAATTGCTCTTCATTCAAACAACCAAGTGCCTAGCTACGTGTTGTAATATACTTTAAAGATTGTTGAATACTTATGGTTTTAAAAGCATAACAGTTGAATTTATCATTAAATTGAGCATGACGAAATTGCTTGGTTATTGTGATTCATCTAGGTTGATAATAGTCTTAGAGAAACATTCTATGTAAAATATGAAATAAATAATTATTTTTCACTTTTTAAAAGGTAAGCACTTTACTTACTAATACCTACGTCAAACATATGTTTCATTGCAGCATTGATTAAACATGAGATACAGTTTGTCAAATGGATGAATGGTGTTTAAATGGCGATAAGCTTGAAGCGTATTTACTTCTACTGCATATATGCAACTTTGATGTTTTGTATGATTTCTACATGCTCTTATCCTTGAGAATCAAGTTGCTATGGATCCATGTCTTGATGATATTTCAGAACATCCAACTTTGTCAGTCTTAGGTTACTACAAGTGAAAGAAGAAAAATTCTCAGAGAAACAAATGAGATGCTAGTTGGTTAACAATGTGTCCAGGATAACTTACCAATGAGTTTCTTATATTTGAATTCAGATGCTGGTGTTTATCAGGAAATATTTAAGTCAGTTGGGGAATTTAATGCATAACTGCTTTTGCCATGGTAGCTTAGTGGTTAGAGCAATCACACAGAAAGCAGGAGATCTGTTTTCAAATTCCGGCTATGGCTCTGAGTTTTCTGTTTGATTTTACCTTCAAAATCCTTAGGCCAGATTTGGCAGGCATATGATGAAACAATATATACTAAGATGCTAAGTGCTTGAATTTGGGGAAAATGTGACAAGTGCCACTTGCCTACAAAGGTTCATTTCCTTTTATTATTACTGATAAAGCTGGCCCCTTCCACTTGGGTGGTTAGGAGGTGCTTGTGAAGCATCTGGAAAACTAATCAAGAATGGTGGCAGATTTGTGAGAACTGACCTCCGCTTCCCCTAGGTGTCCTACAATGCTTCCAGAAACTCGTTCAGCTGTATATTAGTGAGTTGGTCTGTGATGCTGTTAATGTGCTATGTAATGTTCTGCGAGCCATAGAGAAGAGGAGTCCTGTGTTGGACACTCTAATGAGCGAACAGAGAGGGGAGTCCTGTGGTCAACATCAGTGAGCAATTGTAGGAGAGCAGAGTCCTGTGTTGGATATTCTAGTGAGCGAACAGAGAGGGGAGTCCTGTGTTCAACACCAGTGAGCAACTGGAGGCGAGCAGAGTCCTGTGTTGAACACACTAGTGAGCGAACAGAGAGGGGAGTCCTGTGGTCAACATCAGTGAGCAATTGTAGGAGAAAAGCAGAGTCCTGTGTTGGACACTCTAGTGAGTGAACAGAGAGAGGAGTCCTGTGTTCAACATCATTGAACAAATAGAGGAGAGAGGAGTCCTGTGCTCAACACCAGTGAGCAATTGGAGGGGAGAAGTCCTGTGTTCAACACCGGTGATCAAATAGAGGAGGAGGAGGAGGAGGAGGACAAAACCAGTTAGCCAACACAGAGAGTCCTGTGTTCAACACCATTGAGCAATTGTAGGAGAGTAGAGTCCTGTGTTGGACACTCTAGTGAGTGAACAGAGAGAGGAGTTCTGTGGTCAACATTAGTGAGTAATTGTAGGAGTGCAGAGTCCCGTGTTGGACACTCTAGTGAGCAAACAGAGAGGAGAGTCCTGTGGTCAACATCAGTGAGCAATTGTAGGAGAAGAGCAGAGTCCTGTGTTGGATACTCCAGTGAGCGAACAGAGAGGGGAGTCCTGTGGTCAAAATCAGTGAGCAATTGTAGGAGAGCAGAGTCCTGTGTTGGACACTCTAGTGAGCGAACAGAGAGGGGAGTCCTGTGGTCAAAATCAGTGAGCAATTGTAGGAGAGCAGAGTCCTGTGTTGAACACTCTAGTGAGCGAACAGAGAGGGGAGTCCTGTGGTCAATATCAGTGAAAAATTGCAGGAGAGCAGAGTCCTGTGTTGGACACTCTAGTGAGCCAACAGAGAGGGGAGTCCTGTGGTCAACATCAGTGAGCAATTGTAGGAGAAGAGCAGAGTCCTGTGTTGGACACTCTAGTGAGCAAACAGAGAGGAGAGTCCTGTGTTCAACACCAGTGAGCAATTGTAGGAGAAGAGCAGAGTCTTGTATAGGACACTCTAGTGAGCAAACAGAGAGGAGAGTCCTGTGGTCAACATCAGTGAGCAATTGTAGGAGAAGAGCAGAGTCCTGTGTCGGACACTCTAGTGAGCAAACAGAGAGGAGAGTCCTGTGTTCAACACCAGTGAGCAAATTAGGAGAGCAGACTCCTGTGTTGAACACTCTAGTGAGTGAACAGAGAGGGGAGACTTGTGGTCAACATCAGTGAGCAATTGTAGGAGAGCAGAGTCCTGTGTTGGACACTAGTGAGCGAACAGAGAGGAGAGCCCTGTGGTCAACATCAGTGAGCAATTGTAGGAGAAGAGCAGAGTCCTGTGTTGGACACTCTAGTGAGCAAACAGAGAGGAGAGTCCTGTGTTCAACACCAGTGAGCAATTGTAGGAGAAGAGCAGAGTCTTGTATAGGACACTCTAGTGAGCAAACAGAGAGGAGAGTCCTGTGGTCAACATCAGTGAGCAATTGTAGGAGAAGAGCAGAGTCCTGTGTCGGACACTCTAGTGAGCAAACAGAGAGGAGAGTCCTGTGTTCAACACCAGTGAGCAAATTAGGAGAGCAGACTCCTGTGTTGAACACTCTAGTGAGTGAACAGAGAGGGGAGACTTGTGGTCAACATCAGTGAGCAATTGTAGGAGAGCAGAGTCCTGTGTTGGACACTAGTGAGCGAACAGAGAGGAGAGCCCTGTGGTCAACATCAGTGAGCAATTATAGGAGAGCAGAGTCCTGTGTTGGACACTAGTGAGCAAACAGAAGGGGAGTCCTGTGTTCAACACCAGTGTGCAATTGAAGCAGAGAAGTCCTGTGTTCAACACCAGTGAGCTATTGGAGGATAAGTCCTGTGTTCAACACCGGTGATTAAATAGAGGAGGCGTAGTCCTGCGTTCAAAACCAGTTAGTAAACAGAAAGAGTCCTGTGTTTAACACCAGTTAGCGAACTAGAGGAGTCCTGTGTTAGACAATGCAGTGAGTGACTGGAGGACACAGGGGTCCTGTTTTGAAGGGCTCAACTAAAGCAAGCAGTGTGATGCCATGATTGGATGCTGATAGGTTTAGACTGGATGCAGATTTATGCAGTTTACCCTTTTATTATGTTAAAAAAAATTCACAATATTACACAGTTAAAGAGATTAGACAATGTTGCAACTATCATGTTCAAATGGCAAGTGGTGTAAGGCATTGTGATGCAATATGGCCATAGGTTTGTGCCCCAAGGTAACAACCTTTCTTTCTTTTTTTTTTTTAATTATTATTATTATTTTATTCTTATTCCAAGAGGACAACTTTTAACACCTCACCTCACTTCATTGGGTATCCTTGAATGGGTTAAATAGCATGGACAGACTTATTAGGTCAGTAGTGAACACTAGTGAGGGCTGTGAATTGTGCAGGTATCACTTTATTCACAGTCTTCCATTGTCTCATTTATGAATTAAAGAGTCAGATAATTGTAAGATGTTCTCCACAGAAACAAACATACTTGATACATAAGTAGAGAAAATGTTGCATTCCAGCCAAAAATTAGATGTCAACATTTTACCATAAATACATGTTTTGAGGCACCCTAAACTAAAATTAAGTACTTATATAGAAAAAGGTTTGCACATGCATGAACTTTTTTTATTTATTTATATAATGATCTCAATCTCTGCTTAAAATGTATATAAATATATAAAACTTAATTGTGGAATATTAGAAATGTAAATGTGGGTGCCTTAGGGCGGTGTGTACTAACCTAGTAAGCTCTACTTTCATAGTAAACTACTGTTCAAGTCAACACTCAGCAACTTCCATATGAGATTAAACTACTTCCGAGCATTTTACTCCTTTCAGATACTCCCAGATTAAATTACCACAGAAGTAAATGTCGGAGAGCACCATCATGTAGTGTGTTACTACAGCATTAAACATAGTTAGAATTCACTGTTGCAACCTGGATGGAGTAACTAACATGTCGATTGAACTAGGATGCTGTATCGTATTTGGAAGAAGATATTTTAATTTGTTTATGGATTACTAGATTACATTGATGATCTCAAAGAAAACAATGGAAATACAATAGTGGTATGTCAGAACCATATTATACTTATACCAGGAGGGAGAGTTCAACTAACTTTTGGATATTAGGAAAGAATCTTCTACATGCCTTTTGAACCTGCTTGGAGAGCATTTACAACAAAACTAAGACAGGAATTCAGCTCTATAACACAAACTGAATTATTGTTATGTATCCTACGAGTGTTTCATACTGGAACATTTCAGATCCCACTTAAGCCGGCATTACGATCAATTTAATGTAACGTGACAGTCTAACACTGTATTAAATCAAGATATTTAGGTTTGATTTAATGCAACAAAACTTAAGTGTTTGGCAATGTCAAACTTTCCTTCCCATTGTGTGAAGTTTCATGTCGCATGGTAATTAGAACCAATTGGCATGAAGCACTAGCTCAAAGTAATAAAGAACTGTCAATCAAGAGTCATTACCATTACGTTAAGTTCATGCCAACTAGAGCTTTATTTTACCAGCATTTCTTAACTTCATGTCATGGTAAGTGAAGCTTATTGTAATCCCGCTTTACAGGTGATCTTATAAATAAAGGTTCACCATGCGACTGGTGGTCGTATAAATATACATGAGTGTTCAGAAAAGAAAAGACAAGACAATTCTTCACTTTTGCAGATTTTCCACACATTGTGGGTGGAATTGACTGCACACATGTTACTATTTTGTGCCCATCCGTAAATATGGTGAACTTTTCCGAAATTGGAAAGGGTATTTCTCCATTAACATGCAAGTGATCTGCGATGCAAAATGAAGATTAAAAACATTTTTTCCAGAATCTTAAGGTGCTCTTCAGTAGTTTCGCATCACTCGAAGCATTAAACTCGTCTGTCATGACTTTCCAGCATTTCTCTTCCAGCATCTTTATAATATGTTTTTATACTCTTATTATTTAAATGGATTTCCTTTATCTCTACCAATAAACATTTATCTCTTTTGCTGACATTTCCCCCTTTTCCTATAGCACATAATCTTATCCATGATCGCGTCAAGTAAATTGTGCAAACAAAACAATACCTCTGGGAATAATGAGCTCTTACTTCCATAGTCCTAACTAAAAGAACAAATGTAATTGAGCTCTCCGTTACTTCAAGAGTAAATTGCTGCCATAGTAACCTACTTCCATAGTACGGACTTCTTTAGTAAATGTTACTTCTGAAGCAATTACTCCAAGATGGTGCATGTTGCCTTTAGTGCTACATAATTTCTTATTATCAACTGTCACTAACGATATTTATTTGAAAGCGAGACTCCATTAGATTATAAGCAAAGGCAAACAATTATAGTCAAATGAAAGAATCAAATAAAATAACACATTCAGAACATCTTTTTAAAAAATAAGTGGTCATCACTGGGTTTAAATTATCTTAATCAAGAGATACTGTTGAGGAGGAGGGAAATTGGTAGAAGCCTGGAGAAGGCATATTACAAGGAAAGTTCGATGTGTTGCACTCACATGACTTTCTCTTATGCTTCTATCTACTTCAATTAATCCAGATAAACATTTTCAGAAATTGTCTTACTATATATTTCTTTGTAGGTACAGCAGACTTAAGCGATACTCAGATGTTTATACTTTTATACCCTTTTCAACTAAAAAATTGCTATTCTTTATTATTATTATTATTATTATTATTATTATTATTATTTCTTTTTTCTGTCTTTCTTTCTTTCTTTCTTTCTTCCCTGTGATCATTCAAAGGGAATGGAATTTGAGTGTGTTACTATGTGATGGCTTTGAAATTCCATTCTCTTTACCATGACAATGAGAAACAAATGAATGAATAATGGCTTCCCATTTGAGAAATGTATGTTTTTGAACATTCAAACCAATAAAAGAATATCTCAGAAACTGTTAACACCAGAAAAAAATTTATGCGACATAAATTTTGTGCTTTAATGAGATCTACATCATTGTAGCAGAGTATGTCTTTCTGTTTGAATTTGAATGATTTTTGTCTGCTTTAAACTTAAATGCAATTTATGCAATACAATGGAGTAGCTTATTATTTCTCTTCCCCTTATATTTAACATTCTGTTGTATATATAGTGGAGAAGTATAATGTATCCACTAATTATTTTTTTGCCTTATTACCCTTTTTACTTATCTTCTCCAATTTGCTTCACATCTCTTTTAACCTAATTTATCATAAACATTTTCCTGCTTTCTCCATATATTCATTTAATCTTGTATTAAAAATCTTCCTAACTTTTAGCTCTATTGGTAAATTTTTCCATTTCTGTAGTATTAAATTCATTCTTCCTTTATCTGTGTCCTGGCATTCCAGAATATAATGCCAATTGTCATGTAATGCATTACATTTAGTAAACCTATCCCCCTGCTTCTCTCCTTAAATTCACTACACCTGTCCTTGCCCTTGCACCATTCTAGTCTCCTTGTGGCATACATAAATGTATCTTTCTTTTCCCCGTTCCGTATGTCTTTCTATTAAAGGTTTAGCAAAAGTCATTCAGAATTAGGAGATGTCAGAGGCTATTCCCAGAAAATTCAAAATATACATTTTATTTGTCATGAAAGTATGTTAAACATATGGTATTGTAATGAGAATCTTATAGTCCTTTTAAGAGTAATTTTTTATGTAGAGGGTAGTATTGGATGGGGACAAATTCTTGCTCTACTTACTATAGCTCATTACTAAAGATAGAAATAAATAACTTTTGCTTTAATGCAAGAGAAAGAGAGAGACGACGTTTACAATGAAGTATTCCATCCACCAAATTAGTGACATACCAAACTTGATATGCTGCTGCTTACAAGGATGTAACACAAAGATTTAAAATTAAACTTCCCCATTTCAAACTACATTTTTATTTTCTGACAAATGCTCAGAGTTTTGTTAAAATATCGTAAGAGATATTTGCTTGCCAAATAAAATGTGTATATTGAATTTGATGGGAATAACATGTGAAGCCCTATTCATTCTGAATGACTTTAGCATAATTGGTAAACTGTAGTAACAGATAGGCAAAACCTTAATATACACAAAAAAATGTAGATCTTGTTAAATCACAAAATTTATATCAAATCACATTTTTCATGGTGTTAGCCATTTACAAGATACTCTATGTCTAGGAATGAATTTTAGAATACTTACTCTCTTTAGTTCATGAGATTGATACCAAATAGGTAAAATGTATGATATGGAAATTAATATTCATACATACAAAAGAACAGCATTTTCTGGAAGATTTTTACTTGCTAAGTAAAATACGTCAACAAATAACTTACTTGAAAAGGAGAATGAATTTTCATACCTTGGCTATACGGAATCCTTTCTGGATGAACTAGATACACCACATAAAGTTATTAAATACACTGAAATTGTGAGGATCATAAACAACAAAATGAAACTCTGAATAGTACAGAGGCATACAAGACCACACCAAAACCAGTCATATGTTATGATAGTGAGGCATGGACAATGACATGTGACAACTAATGAAATGATGAGATTCATGCACTTATTCAACAGCTGGTAATGCAAGACTTCAGCAAGACCAGTCATATGTTATGATAGTGAGGCATGGACAATGACATGTGATAACTAATGAAATAATGAGATTCATGCACTCACTCAACAGCTGCTTATACAAGACCAGTCTTATGTTAGTGGGGCATGGACAATAAGACATGCCATTAATGAAATGATCAGATTCATGCACTCTCCCTATAGCTGGTTATACATGAGCGGTCTTATGTTTACATGATGAGACATGATCAATGAAACATGACTTTAATGAAATGATTCATGCACTCTCTCAGAAGTTAGTTATACAGGACCAGTCTTATGTTATGATAGTGAGGCATGGAGAAGGAGACATGACTGCTAATGAAGTGAGGATCTTCATGCACTCTCAACTTTTGGTTATACCGACCAGTCTTATGCTGTAATAGTGAGGCATAGTCAAGGAGACAAATGAAATGATGTAATTTATGCACTCACTCCACAGCTGATTATACAAGACCAGTCTTATGTTATGCTAGACATGACAACTAATGAAATGAAGAAATTCATCCGCTCACTCAGCTGGTTATACAAGACCAGTCTTATGTTATGATAATGAGATATGGACAATAAGACATGACACTAATGAGATGAGATTCATGCACTCACTCAACAGTTGCTTATGCAGGACCAGTCTTATGTTAATTTTGTGAGGCTTGGGAAATGAGACATGACACTAATGAAATGATGAGATTCATGCACTCACTTAACAGCCGGCTATAGAAGACCAGTCTCATGTTCAATTAGTGAGGCATCGACAATGAGACATGACAATAATGAAATGGTGAGATTCATGTACTCAACAGATTGTTATACAGAACCGGTCTTATGTTGTGTTAGGCATGGACAATGAGACATGACATTAATGAAATGATGAGATTCATGCACTCACTCAACAGATTGTTATACAGAACCAGTCTTATGTTTGTTAGTGAGGCATGGACAATGAGACATCATACTAATGAAATGATGAGATTCATGCACTCAACAGCCAGTTATAGAAGACCAGTCTCATGTTATGTTAGTGAGGCATCGACAATGAGACATGACATTAATGAAATGGTGAGATTCATGTACTCACTCAACAGATTGTTATACAAATCCAGTCTTATGTTGTGTTAGTGAGGCATGGACAATGTGACATGACAGTAATGAAATGATGAGATTCATGTACTCACTCAACAGATTGTTATACAAATCCAGTCTAATGTTGTGTTAGTGAGGCATGGACAATGTGACATGACTGTAATGAAATGATGAGATTCATGTACTCACTCAACAGATTGTTATACAAATCCAGTCTAATGTTGTGTTAGCGAGGCATGGACAATGTGACATGACAGTAATGAAATGATAGATTCATGTACTCACTCAACAGATTGTTATACAAATCCAGTATAATGTTGTGTTAGTGAGGCATGGACAATGTGACATGACAGTAATGAAATGATGAGATTCATGTACTCACTCAACAGATTGTTATACAAATCCAGTCTAATGTTGTGTTAGCGAGGCATGGGCAATGTGACATGACAGTAATGAAATGATGAGATTCATGTACTCACTCAACAGATTGTTATACAAATCCAGTCTTATGTTGTGTTAGTGAGGCATGGACAATGTGACATGACAGTAATGAAATGATGATATTCATGCACTCTCTTTACAGCTGAGTATATAAGATCAATCCTATGTTATGATACTGAAGCATGGTCAAGGTGACATGACCCCAATGAAATGATGAGATTCATGCACTGTCTGTACAGCTGGTTATACAAGACCAGTCCTATGTTGTGATACTGAAGCATGGTCAAGGAGTCATTATCCCATTGAAATGATGATATTCATGCACTCTCTTTACAGCTGAGTATATAAGATCAGTCCTATG